>CM076445.1:31257500-31857500 GCA_038419695.1 Scomberomorus guttatus | reverse complement strand
ATAAGGGAAAGAGCTCAACAAACACTTTGGATACGAAACTTCACACAGGGGCAGGATTTGAACCACAGTACACTTTGTATTGAAGTAATGCTGCTGCTTTGCACAGAAGCTTTGCCCAAAATCTTATCCAAAAAACACAGTCAGCAGACCAAGATTAGAAAATACCTTTCACTCTGCACAGCCGACAATCACATGTTGAACTATCCAACAGGCTTGGCATTGTTCAAAATTTACTGTAACACCATGAATTCACTTACTAAGTGGGGCGTTAAATAAATATGAGCTAAAATTTCACAATAAGGTGATATTTTTTAATGCATCAGTGCATAATATTTCCATCCTTGTGTTGGCTCATTTCTGATTTGTCTACCCTGATTAATTACAGTATGACCAGTTAGAGATTCTGGTTTGCTGAAGTGGACTGCTGCTACTATTATTTTCACCATTGATTAATCTGCTGATCATTTTTCTTAGATAGGAGTATGTACTCACATCCAAACCAAAGAGGGCAGGTGCTGTGCTGAAAGCGAGTAAATGTAGAAACAAACAGCTCGCACACTGCAGGGCAATAAATAAACAACTCGCCCTGCAGTGTGCAAGCTGTTTATTTGTTTATTTCTACATTTGATCACTTTTCTGACTAATCGTTTAATCTTTCTATAAAATGTCAGAAATAAGTGAGAAATACCCACCAGTTTCTGATAGCCTGGCATGACATTTTCAAATGTCTCATTTTGTCTCACTATCAATCCAAAACCCAAAGATATTCAGTTAGTCATATAAGACAAAGAAAGGTAGCAAATACTCACAATTTAGGAGCTGAAGCTGAAAGAATTTTTGGTATTTTTGCTTGGAAAATGACTTAAACAATTAATTAATCATCAAAATAGTTGATTTAATTTTTCTTTTAAATTACTAATCAATTAGTCAACTTAATTGTTTCAGTTTTAATTGGTTGTTTCAGCTAGATATTCTCTGTTTAATATGGGATTTGACAATTTATGTAATGAAAATTGTGATATGAATACATTTAGGTCAGTAAGAAACGCATAATGTTGACATTTACTATTTACTATCCAGTGTTTGAGCTTATCAATTGAAAGGTGGAAGTGCGTAATTCTCCGTCCTCCCATTGTTTCATTTTATTGCTTTGCTTTGTCATTAACTACAGAGTTGGTGGCCCTTTCTGATCTGGAGACATAGTTGCCGGGGAGAAACCATTCAGAAATGTGGTTGAGTACATTTTCACGTTTTGCCCTGCCGGCCCTGCAGAGGAGCACCTCTGTCATGACCTGCCAGGCTCTGAGGGCCTGTCGTAGACCAGGGCAGGCTGCAAGTACACCACCCACTTGTCTGACTTCAGTGCAGCTTCGTGGGCAGCAGACACTGGGCTCAGCCTCTCTTCCTGTGGCTCGACACTCAATGAGGCACGTCCGGGCCCTGGATGAGGAGAGGCTGGTGGAGGTGGAGTGGGAGGATGGAGGTCATAGCCTGTACCCATTCACCTGGCTGAGAGACAACTGCCAGTGTCCGCTGTGTACGCTGCAGTCGGCTCAGGCCCGGAAACTGTTGATGTCTGATCTTGACATCCACACGGGAGTCGAGGTTGTGGAGGTCACTAATGACAACAAGGTAGGTCACTGACTTCGCCCGACTTGTGTTTTTCTGTTTTCATACAAAAAGTATGAATGTTTTATACTAAGAGAAGAAGATAAATGTTTAAATTGATTCCCAAACTGGCAGTGTAAATGTCTAATAGAGTTTACAGAGCTACATCCTGGTTTACCGTTAAGGCCCTTACATAAAGTGGTTTGCTTGCACAGTTTTACAATCCACTAGATGGTAATAATTAATATTTCAGGTGCAATAACATTAATTTTCCCTTTTCAATAAGCAGATATGGGGATAAATTAGAAAACATGTTTACACTTAGGATTTATTCAAAACCTATTATCTGTATACTTGTGCTGCTTTCTGTAGCTGTAATGAGCTGCTGTCTCAGTAAATTGTATGCACGCCGTATGCATGCACATTGTGGCCTCAAATTCAATGAAAATCACAGCAACACATTTAGGTGATCACATCATGTCCATTTCAGGAGTCACATTCTCCCAGTTGAACCTTCATTTATGAACCAGGACCTCCAGGATTTGGATCAAGAAGCTTGTGGTAAAATAATGTGTGCCAAATTAAACAGGCTACACCAGTTATTTCAGTGTGTTAGATACACATTTAATCTTTATTTATCATTGTCATTTAGATAAATATTGTATATCGAAATGGACTTGCTATCAGCAGATACTCAGTATAAAAAGACTCGGGCTGGGGCCGGAAAAATTTAAAGTGATGTTGGAAAGCAAAGGTAGCACAAGGAGAAATGTTTTTGTGCACCATTCCTAATCTAAAAGTTTGGGTGTTTAAGATAAATGGAAGTTAAATAGATACATTAAAACTAACCTGGTACACTACTCCCCCTTTGCTCCCCAAAAACATAGTTGAACAACTCATCCACACCCATGTTTCCTCCCGCCTAGACTACTGCAATTCATTATTTACTTGCCTAAACGATGCAGCAGTCGCCCGTCTCTCTGCTGCAGAATGCAGCAGCAAGGCTTCTAACAAACACTCGACGTGGAGAACACATCGCTCCAGTCTTGGCCGAATTACTCTGGCTCCCCATTCAGTGTAGAATTCAATTTAAGATTCTATTGATTGCTTTTAAATCCCTACGTGGCCTGGCTCCGCTTTACATTTCAGAGCTCTTAACCCCTTATTCTGCACCGTGACCCCTCAGATCAGAGAATCAGATGTTGCTAAAAGTTCCACAGTCCAGGCTTAAAACACAAGGGGAACATGGTTTTACTGTTCTAGCTCCAACGCTGTGGAGCAAACTCCCCCTCCGTATCCAATCAGCTGAGTCAGTGCCTCAGTTTAAAAAGCTTTTAAAAACCCACCTGTACAGACTGGCATTTTTATAATATTTTTATAATGGCTGTTCAAAAGATTTAATGTTCTTTTTATATTCTGTTTTAACTCTCTATGTTTGACTGCTGTTTTTATTGCATTTTCTTTTTTAATCTTTTTTTGTTTTATTTCTCTGTTTTCTATTTTGCACTTGTATGTAAATGGTATTGTATTTTGTGAAGCACCTTGTAACTCTGCTTTTGAAAGGTGCTATAGAAATAAAGTTTACTATTATTATTATTTGCCTGGTTTGCACCATGTGATGAAGTGAAACAACTCGTTCGGTAAATTCAGCTATCATGAAGCTTTACACTTTGCTTACTGTTTAAGAGCGACTGTCTGGTGATGAACTGTGAGGTTCTGTGAGCATAGACCATCTAATTATGCACGTTCAGCCTGACCTTTAAATCCTCCAAAAGAATCACCTTCATGAGCTGCGTCCTTCAGGGGGTTCAGCTCCTGAAGTGGGACACAACTATAAAAAGACTGCTATGATGTGACAGTGCTGCCAAGCCACAGTGACACTACGACCACTGTGCCATTTCTTTTTGTTGATGAAAATTAAATGCTATAAGTTTCCCATGTGTTTCTATTGTTTCCTGTACCAAGATTTACTGGATAGCTTATTATAGTAAACATTGTTCTGACACAACAATGGTTTCAAGCTTTCCTCTGGCTTTAGAAAAAAAGTGCTGAGAAGATGGTGGCATTGGTCAAAAGCCACCACAAGTATCGAAAAAGCAGACGATCATCAATCAATCTGCATTTAATTAGAATTTTTTTTTTTCTTTGTATGTACTGTATATGTTTCTCAGTTGACATAAGAGAGTACTGCTTTCTTTAGCTACAGGGGCAGACCCTTCTGAAAGACAGTCACTCTTTCTGAAAACAAGTGCAATGGTGTGAAAATCAAAATCTTGCATTCATTTTAAACAGAATACCCAGCAAGTATTTGACATCATTTTTTCCAGTCAATAACAAAGTTTTTCTCATACTGTTTATTTGACAGTGAGACATTACACTTTCAGTAGACGGTTTATCACAGCTAAATATTAAGAGGTGGCAGCATGGAAAAAATCTAAAACATTTTGGCCAGTGGGGATCAGTGAGCTTTTTATCTTGTTACCAGTTCATTTCTCTTGCCTTCCCTCCACAGGTGTCCATTGTGTGGCCCGACCAGCACACTAGTGTGTTTGATGCAGAGTGGCTCAAGAAACGCTGTTTCTCTCGTGCTGCAAGACAGGCAATGCAAGAAGAGCTCTTCCTCAATGGTGAGTCCAGCTTTTCTATTTTTCATTTACATTTTAATGTATCAGTCTTTGTATTTTAAAATTGTATGTAATGAACTGGTATTAGGTATCAGTTACTGTTGTATGTGTGTACAGCTACTGTAAGTGATCTGTAGTTTTCACAGAAATGTTTCATGTGGATCAGGGGCTTGGATGAGATAGCACTTGCACTAAAACTATACACATACATGTTGTTGTTGTTGGAGTTTAATTTGTGATGTGCAAGAATGTGCTGATCTTCTCCCAAATGTGTAAATCCCATGTGCACAGCATGAAGGTGGTGTGGTGGGATAAGGAATTGTAATAAGATAAAAGATAATACACATGATGCACACAAACTGCAGACAAAAAAGGTTAGTATAGATTGAACTGCACTCGTCTGAAACTTCTGATTACTTTCTAAATGATTACCCTGTAATCTAATGGCCAAAGAGATGCTTTTCAAAGGAGGCCATAAATCATAATGTGGCTGTCATGTATTACTGTAATTTCAAAACTGTGTCTGAGAACAGCAATGTCTGCTTGCCAGGCAGGGTGTGTTACATGCTTGTACACAAGTAGCAAGCTAGCGGGATTAATGAGTCTTAGCATGAACGTCAGATTCCACGCCACTGGAAACGCAACTTTATCATTAACATCCAAATCCCCAAATATATCATCATATCTCAGTCCAACATAATAATAAAAAAAGAATCCCAAACCCAAAAGCAGCCCATTTAGGTTCTCAATGACCTGATAAATTCCATACTTTATTTGTCACTGCCGAAATGTTCAAAGCAGAAATATGATGAATTAGTCAATGTCATTGATTTAGGTCTTTCTATCAAACACTTCAGTACGGTACCACATTAGCTCTGCTTTATTGCAAATTACAAGATGATCTAATTTTCATACTTTCCTTCCACTGTAACCACATTGGAAAGTGTATAATTTGTGTTCTTTCCTGCATGACATTTAGTGTCTGTCATGAAATCAATATAAAAATGTAAGTGGAAGAGATTCTACTTTGGCAGCAATGCACATTGCTGTCTAATTCCTGTTGTTGGTTAATAAAAGCTGAGTTTGTCAAACATAGTCAGCGGAAATTAATTTGGCCCTGTTGTTTGTGGACTGTTTTGTGTCTTTTTTTAATGCACTTAGGATGTTTCTGGCATTGGGGCCATTATCACTCTCTTAATCTATTTTTTTCCTTGATATTGATATTTTTGATATATTGATATTTTGAATTGAAATATTTTGAATGTAAGTACAATAGATAGACACTTGGCATGTGGCAACAGCAGGAATTGAGTGGTTGTGAACAAAATGCTTGTTCACATCCATTATGTAATTAAGCAGAAGCCCTCAGATGTGAGTGCGTAGCTGTTAAAATGAAAATGAGTGTACTTTCTCTGCTAACCTTTCCTGGAGAAAAAAAGATGCCCCTGATTTAAACTCCTCTTTCCACACATTTTTTCCCTCAGGAACATAACAGGGTTGTTAAAGGAAAGAGGTTTTTCTAAAGACTGGAAGGAGAACTAATTTTACAGTACATTTACAATGGCCCAATACGCTTTACAGTCTGCCAGACAGCAGAGAAGAAAGTTCAGCACTGGAACAAGGTAGCGGCACTTCACTGGAGCGGGGGATGGACTGTAGTCGGATTGTGTACACACACGTGGTCCTGAAGGACCCACAGGGCTGAGCGGCTCCTGCTCTGTCTCTGTTCCAGACTGATTAGGGTTGTGTGTGTGTGTGTTGCAGAGGTTTTCCATTCATGTTAAAGTGTAAACAGATCCCCTTCATTACATTATACAGACAGATAGTCATTTTGTAGTGTAGACCTTTTTTAACCGCTCAGCACAGAGCCAGGAGCGCTCCTGGAAGATACTGCTAAGCTCATACACCAAAACACAATGCAAGATGACGTGCTCACACACACACACACACACACTCCCTGGGTTTAATTATTTCCCCCTGAGTGCCAGCCTGAAATTCCTTGCACTGAAAAATACTGGAAAGGTCTACATTCTTGAAAGATAGATGATGAACAGCATTCACCTCTGAGGATTTTTCTCATAGTCTCACTCCTTGCTTCTCCATGAAGCTAGTTTGAAGTTTGAAGTTCAGTTTCCTTTTTCATGCAGTGCACCTAGATTTTACAGGCCCACGTTTGCCTGTAAGTGTCCTCAACAGTAAAAGTGTCCTCAACAGGACACTGTGAGGTCAAAATGAAAATGGGAGCTTTGGGGATATTATTCATCTTGTGCCATACCTCGGTTTTCATGTCTAGAGTAATGTTTTTTTCCTCTGCTTTTGCTGTTTCCATGGAGATGTGCAACTCAAACCGCAATATGTCATTCAGCAGCAGCTATTACTGATGTGAGACTTGAAACTATTAGCCTACTATTCATGTGCACTTAGTACATTAACAGAAAACGTTTTAATGTGTGTCCCAAATATAGGAATGAAACTGGAACATGTTGAATTTGTTGTTGGTGGTCATTATTTTAAACAGTTAGCACTCACTCATATTGACAATTTACAGTTTCATTCACTGGCAGTAAATTTTGCTCTTAAATTAGTTTCCATGCATAAATAACTGTTTCAATTAGATCTTCAGGTGATTTGTCAGCGCCTCTAGTTTATTGTGCTTGCAGACAAAACTGAACTGAGGTACAGTCTGCATGTGAAACAGTGTTAGGCAGTGGACCTTACAGGCTGGCGTCTGTATGAATGCCAGAGTTTCATTCAGACCCCCTCCTGACACTGCCATATGGAAAACTGATTTAGAGTGAGGTTCAAGAAAAGATCTGCATGTTCTTACCAAACACAGCTCACAGTTGTCAGTATTTCCTTCCTTGGGAAAGAACAAATCCTTGAGCATGTAACCAGGAATTTATAAAGTCAAACTGCCTGGTGTCTAAAACTGAATATAAGTTTTTTGTTTCAGTTTTTAGTATCTCCAGTATCCCATATGCAGTTGTTATTGTTTGGACACTATATTTTAGTTTTTGCAGAGCCGTCTTGCTTTTTAAATTTTAACATTCTGGTTATGTTTAGTAGCTTTGCTGTCTTTTTGCTTATTTTTTGCAAAAGAACTGAGATTTTGCAGACTGCTTCAGTTTTGGGCCAATCTGAGTTGGCTTCACTGGGGAATCTTAAATTATGTTAGTGTTAGGGTTAGGCCAAACCAATTCAGTGTGTGTTATTTTTTAAGCCGAGCTAGTGACGTGGTTCTAGGGATGGAAAGGTCGGTTGGTTGGTCAGTCCACCGCTTTGGTCCAGACTGAAATATCTCAACAACAATCAGGTAGTTTGCCGTGAAATTTGTACAGACATCCATGGCCCCAAGAGGATGAATCTTATTGGCTCTGGTGATCCCTAGACTTTTCTTCAAGGGCCAACTTCAGTTTGACAGTTTTGGTTTTTAGTGATATGTCTTCATATGTATCTGTACTAAATTTAATATTTTGCAATGGTGCCCAGAGGTTGAAGCCTCTAACTTTAATGGTCCCCTGACTTTTCCTCTAGCGCCACCATAAGGTTGACATTCATGCTTTTGAGTGAAATGTCTCAACAACTATTTGATGGTGTGTTTCACCCTCCTCAGGATGAATTGTTATGACTTTGGCGATCCTTTAACTTTTCATCTAGCGCCACGTTCAGATCAAAATTTCATTTTGTCCAAAACTTGGGTTTATGACCAAATACTTTCGAAACCACTGACATTCCCACAGCCCAGCTGTACTTTTTATGTACTTTGTGGTCAGATTGGTTGGTCGGTCCACCACTTTGGTCCAGAATGAAATATTTCAACATCTATTGAATTCATTGCCATAAAATTTTATACATGAATACTAATGACTTTGATGATCCCGTGACAGCAGGTTCACATTTGTGGATAAAAGAGAAATGTCTCAACAACTATTTGATGGATTGCCATTAAATCTGGTGCAGGCAAATATTTAATCAGCCAACTATGTGATGTGATGTGTATGTGCTATGTGATAAGCATGCTGTCAGATTTATTAGTTTTTATCAAAAGCCTTCATCTCTGTAATTGGTAACAGTTATATCTCATTAAATAACATCTCATTCATTAATGTGTTTAGGACCTTTGGAATTCACACAAGCCATTTTTTGCTGGCAGTTGCACTTTGAACTTTTTACGTCGCTTGGAGGAGAATGATGATGCTGAATTGCTCTCAGGAACACCAAAGGCTTGTGTCACTCACATCCTTATCTGCAATGATTCTTCCTTTTTGGTGATAAATCTGTCAGTGATTTACGCAAACGCCTGCCAGATGCTTTTAATATTTGAACCATGTCATCGTCTCAGGCCTCCCATTTTGCGCTTGTCATGTTTATTTAGTCGGGGTGGGAATCATGACTAATTTCATGTCACTGGTATTTAAAATATGGATATGATACAGGTTAAATTAACTTTTCAAAAAGTAAAAATATGCCCAAACACATAGCTCACAGCTTTTTCTCACATATTAGCCACTACCTCACATTTGTAGTTTGAAAACGTAATCTTTCTTTTCCAATATGCCTTTACGACCATTCTCTAATTCAGCAACTTGCTTAAATTGCTCACCCTTAACAAGGCATAATGGCATGTCATTTTTATAACAAGTTGAGTCATTTGCTGTGATCACTCAGGATAACTGTGTTGAGTTGTACAAATAGAGGTAAGTACCACTGCCCGGCCTTCTTTGGTCAACCTCCCCTCACATTTCTTTCTGCTCTGCTGGTCAAAGTTTGATGTGGTTTCATGGTTTCATGGTGGTTTCATGGTTTGACCACATGGAATTGATTTCCAATTCTGTTTATTATAATCATTGGCAGATTGTTTTTGTTCCTCGAGTTGATTGATAATTTTACATTTTAATAGCAGAACAAAACCAGAGTTGGCTTACTGCAAGTTCACCCTGAGGAGTATGAAATACCTCCTAAAGTATATAGTAGATATGATATTTGTAGCTCCATGTTTCCATGTTAGATTGATGCATTGGTCTTAATAAGGTTGTTTGTTCCTAATTCTCCTAATCAAGGAGAAAAATGTATGAAAATGTAAAAAATCTAGTACAGGGAGGCCTCGAGGACTGTGTTAAGAAACACTATCTCTCACAAAATATGTGAAAGATAACTCTGCAAAACTTATTCAGACAACTTTTTTCAGCAAATGGCCTTCATCTGGGTTTTAGCAGAATGAGTAATAAAATACAAAATGGCTGACTCTTTACCAATTATTCAATAAGGAATAGACACATAAGCCATGTCCTAATGCAGGAGCTGGATCCTCTTAAGTCCCAATTTCTAGACTGAATACATCATGACAGGCTTGTCCCATTTCAAAGGCTCCTTCAAATATATCCAAAAAATCAAGTCTTCTTTTGCCCAAATTTTGGAGGGCACAACTGGTGTATCTTTTCCAAACCTCAGTATCCCATAAGCCATTCTTGTCAATCGTGATTTGAAGTGAAATATTACAGCTAACTCTAAACCCGAGGGGAATTTCCTGGGGATAAAAGTATCAAAAGTTGCAAACAAACTCTCGCACACTGTCTAACTTGCAATGATGCATTTATTTGCGGCGTTTCGATGCAACTTTTGATCCATTCGTCCATCTCCTACGCACCTGTCTCATGAAATAGATGTGCGTAGGTTCTTCTGTTTTGGTGATAAAAGTGTACCAATTTGGGGAAGAGTTGCAGATCCATCCTCTGAATTGGGACACAGCTATAATTGGCCACTTTTATTGTCTCTCCAATACAGAAATATCAGAGTAAAATCTCACAACACAAGGCTATTCAATCAATAAACACACACACAAAGTCACAAAATGTCATGAAAAGTATTTAGGCTGAAAAAAAAGCTACATTTTATTGAATTTATTGTGGAAAAAGTTCTCAAGAGTCCGATCAACAGAAAACAGTGACGACACTAAAGGTGCGATGAGATTTCTCTCATTGTAACAGCTGTCCCTATTACACCCCCCTCCAGCCTGCCAACAACGCCTCCAGTCACAAGTCATAGCCAGAACTTGAAAAGTGTCTAACCTTAAGCTGAAGATTGTCTGTCAAAGGAGCCTCAGCATTTCATCATGTCTTTACCTCAACTATCTGGTCTTAATCGATCTTAGCATCATGCAGAAGGCCATATGTGATCTAAAAACAAGGTGGGAAATACTCAGTCTGTCTATCTGTAGAGTTATTTCAAAACATTTTTAAAAGCTTTACATGTTTTTGTACAAATTGGACTATAAAATCTGTAAAGTATTGTATTTTGGAACTAGCCTTTTAATTTTTTCGAAGTGCAGGATAAAAACATTCTCTGCAGCAACTTTTAGCTCTAAAGCTAAAGCCCTAAAGCTCAAATTATAATTTCCACATCCACATGGCCATTAAGGTCAGCGAGATGTAAATTTTGTCATCTGCTCACAAGCATCCTTGTGGACTCTTTGTGGATGTCCAAGTGCAGCTGAAAATTGTTAACTAAACGCCATTTCCACATGTGCGGACACATGCAGAAACCCAATGTAATATAAACAGTAACGGGTGGACCTCCGCTTTCTGGGTCTGAATATGTTTTGGATTTATATCCGGCTATTTAGAGCAGACTGTCTGAAGACCTAACGGGGGTGGAAAATGGCCACATCTTTAAACATAATATTTTTAAATTAAAACTTTTTAGCCTTACTTTTGCTTTTTAGCATTTTATACTATAATTTTTATTCACTTTTAAACTTTCCTCTCTCTCTTTTTTTTTTTTTTTTTTTTTTACCTTTTTACTTATTAAGTTGATATTTTTGTCTTTGTCGTCTGCTTATATTTCTACTGGTCTGTTAATTTGTGTAGCAGCTGATTTGTCAATTTGCTGTCTGGCTGGTGTTTCCTCTTCGCCTTCTGGTCTGAATTTAGTCTTCTGTGTCATCACTCATCGTTGACAGAGAGGCTCCTGGAAACATTACTGCGGAGGTCCATCGAGGGAAAAACTTGTATATTCTCCCAAATCTGACCATCACTTCACACGCCATTAACAGCTTCGACAGAACTGACTTTCCACACACGTGCTCTTATACACGTGAACATGCTGTGTTATCAACCTGAAAGGAATTTGTGGAATCCAAATCTTCTGTATGATTTCAGTGTTTTCATTTGTCAAAATTAGCTTTTATCATGGCTTAGTGCGCTATAATGGACAGCTGAGGCAGTTTTTATGGTGGTCAGCCAAACGTTCCACATATCACTTGTCTCTTTCCTGAGAAATCTGGAACGCGTCACTATTCTTCACACACACACACAGTTTATTTCTCAGTGTATTCCTCTAATTCACTGTATTTGGGTTAAATCTCCTTTCATTGTCATCTCTTTTGCTGTTTCAGCACCTTTACATCGTGATTATAAGAACTGGGTTTCTCATTTTTCTGGCGAGCCAGACCTCTTGCTTGGCGCTTCGAATAATAATGAAATCATTGAGTATAAGTTGGCAAAAAGGATCTAATTTGACAAACTACCGCAAGGCTCAGTAGAATTTTGGGAACCTAAACCTGCCGAGGGAGAAAGAGTTGAGTTTGGATTAGTGTGCGGAGGGCCTGCAGCTCTCCAGTGAGAAAACACTGCTTACTCTGTCTCCTCCAAACTGGGAAAGCAGAGGCTGGCTGGTCTGTCATCCAGGTCTGTCTCATAAATAAAGGTGTGTTTGTCGAAACTAATGGAGGGTGGAGTGAATTTGCAGCTCTGTGGATATACACAGACAGATTTAAGGTACACTATGAAAACACAAACAAACATGCTAATAGTTGACTGGAATAAAACTGGGAACGGTTTCTTTAATTATTTTTCAAATGTCTGGACTGTTTAGTCTAAAAAACATGATTGAATATGTCTCTTCTTTATAAGGACAAATAAATACGGTGGCAAAATATAGATCCCAGTTACTTTTGACTGTTTAGAAAAGAAATCATCTAAATTCTTAATCAGTCACCAAATATGGTGCTATTCCCCAGTAAAAATGAATTAAAAAGTAATTTAGTAGATCTGAGTTGTCAGGCTAATTCAGTTTAGCAAGTTGTGTAGCAAAATAACACTAATGAATGTAAAACATGTTGGTGGTATGGTTATGTAGTGGGAGCTATGTCTTCTCAAGAACACTAATCATAAATCAGATTTTGTGCTTGCAGCTGTACACAAGCTGGGTTGTGGGTGGAAAACCTGGTTTAAATAATAATCTGTAATGATATGTATTCACTTACGCCGGCATTAGCAGAGTCAAAACAATGATTTAGTACACATTGGAAATTATGAAAAAAAGTAACAAACTGCCAGAAAGATGATTTTATTGTGTGAAGTGTTCAAAAAATATAGAAGAAATAGTGTAGAATGGTTTATTTGGATACTGAATGCTGAAATAAAGCATGAATACCTAAGTTTAAATATTTGATGTTTTGCAGTTGTATTCAGTAAAATCTCTAAAATGTGTTTTTGTCAAAAATAACAGTTTGAATTTAAATAAATACATTTATCGAGCCTATTTCTAATCAAAAATAAAGGTCATTTATGCCCATTTGGCTTTGAGCCCTCCAGTGTGCATTCCACAGATGGCCCATTGAAGTGAACTGATCCGAGCTCTGTGATAAAACTTAACCAAGACAAAACAAAGCTCTCTGGATAACTGCAGTGAATGAGGCACAGCTTTGAAGGCGCTCCCAGCTGCAGAGGAGAGCAATGCAGCCCTCCGAGCTTAAACAGGGCACAGTGAGGGGAGAGCTGCATGACAGCCACAGGAGCCGCGGCTTCAGGTTTCCTCATCTGGAAAAGCCACTGTAGCAGACCACGACCGAGGGGGGAAACAGGGGAGGGGATTATGCACATATACTGTCTTGTCAGACTGTCAGAGGTGCCTCTTCAAGCACACGCCAACACAGTCCTTCCTGTGAAAACCTCAGTGATTTTACACAAATGAGCACACAGCAGAAACTCAAGGCTGTCTCAGTTTGACGCTCCCTCACTGTGTTTTCTTACACACAGATACATAAAAACACACAGATGCTAATTCTGACATTGTATCTCCGTTAACCACAGCTGGAAACTATGCAAGAGTGGGTGAGGTTGATTTCTCATTGACTCTGTGGACGTGCAGGCCTTTCCAGAAGAAAAAAAAAACATTGCGGTCAATTAGCGTCTGGTGAATAAGAGGGTGTTTGTGAGTATTACACACCAGTAAGACCACAACATCAGCCTGTACTGCTGCAGGGCACTGAAGCCAACATGAAAGCATGTGGGGGTTCAGATGAGTCATCTGAATCATCACTGTTTGCTTTATCTTCAATTTGTTCATCTTTACGATGTTCTCTGCAAAGTTTTCCAGCTTTTTTGCTTTTTAGTTTGTCTTAATGCCTTAACATTGACAGTCTGAATGCATCAATCGCCACTCATGTCTCTCTTTTAGTCCATGAATAGTCACTTCTTCTATGTCACAAGTGCAGTCCACTCCTCCGAGTCACTTAAAGCTCTGCAGGGATTGAAGTAGTATTCAGATCCTTTTACTTAAAGTGGCTTTAATCAATATTTTTATATAACCAATGGATCAAGTGACTATTTGCACATGAAAGGGGTCACTTGTAATGACAGACCCACAGATAATTATTACCCAACTCTGCAGTTCCCCTCAGCAGCATCTACTGAGTTTTTCAGCATCTTTCAGCTGCTTGTTATGGTTTTCCGACCCACAGCTTCATTGCATTGATTCAGTCTCAAAACCATGTAAAGTTACACCTGCATTCAATTATTTTTTGGCCACTCTGGGGCAGCAGAAAAAAAGGAAACGCAACATTGACCTATTTCTGCCTTTATACATTTGAAATTGCAAAGTTTGCCTATTTACACATCCAGCAGACACAGAGCAATATTAGTATTTGTTTAAAGTCGTGTTTCTGGCCACCTGATTAATGTAAGTTCAATATTTATTCTCCTTTTTAGCGCTGTTTTAGTTTCTACCAACTCCTGAAGGAAGTATCTTTCTCTTAAGCTGCTAAATGCTCTACTGTGTTCACCAGTTAGTCACTAATTTTGTGTGTCTAACGTGTGGTGTAGGTAGGTAATGTTCCATCGATTTTTCTTTTTTGAGAGATTTCTTTCGCTTAAAAACAGCATCCAACAACGTTGCTGATGAGGGCGATGAGAGTTAATCAAAACAGTAAAGTGGTGTGCCAGAAAACTAAAACAGTAAGTTAAAAGACAGTAAAAAGCTCCATAGAGCTGAGGGGAACTGTGGGTTCTTCAATATGAGCAACACCTGTCATATCACATGTCGTCATTACACTCATCGTTGCTATAAAAATATCCAGTCCAAGTCCAGAAGTATCATCGGTAACAGTGTCAAAAGTACTTGCAGAATGGCCCCTTTCAGAAAGTTAATTATTATGTATTATATTACTGAATTATTACTAATATATTAACATTTAAGCAGCATTGTAATGTTGTAGCTGATCGCATCATATGTTGAAGGTTGAGGTTTTAATATAAAACTAACATAATTGTAGTGGAATAAGTGTAAAATACTGTTTTTAAGGGTTCCAAATTGGACCAGATTTGTATCTACAGTAGTTTGAGTGTCAAGGCTCCTGACGACGACCAGTGTGAGCTGACAAGAGGCTAAAAAAAAAAAAAAAAAACTTCCTCGTGATCCTTCACATCTAAGATTTGTGATTAGCCTTTCCAGTTAAAACCAAGCACATGTGAGGAGCTGATTACATGATAGTCATGCAAAGTTCTCATCCCTTGTTCGACCCGGCGGCCGGCACGATGTGAACTCACTCGACAGCAGCAAGCGTGATAAGTTTTCAAAATGAGATTCAGGTTGAACTGCGGCCAGGACTGCACAGCTGATGTATATGCACACTGTGACCGCAGCTGTAGCCTCTTTGTCATAGGTGACACCCTAAACCGCGGCACTGAAACACCGTAGCACCTGTACAAGACATCCAGGTCCAGTTTCACAAGAGTAATTGTAACATTCAGGCTTGACCTTTGCCCCAGTTTCTCAGACTTAGCCTTTGTTTCCCTCCGCCCTCTTGACAAGTTTTAACAAGCGGGGAGTTCCTGACCCTTTGAACTATGCAGCCAGAAACTGATTGTTTGTGACAACAGCCTGGAGGGAGGTCCGCGAGTCACGATGATCACTATGTTTCTCACTGATGTTGCATCTTGGCATGCTTTGTGTGTCGCTGCCTTTGAAAAACGAGGCACTGCAATTCCACATCACTATTTTAAAGTCTGCTGCAACTGTAAATCATCATGGCCTTCAGAGTAAACAGTCACATTTTGTTTCAAAGTTTCAGACACAGTTTTAGAAAGTGATAAATGATGCGTGAAGTTCGGCAAGCTCGCCCTGCTGTGTGTCCATCTCCTGCAGGCTTTGGCCTTGTAATCTGTTTGTGATGCAGCAAGTTGGAACAGCGTCAGAAAGTCAGTGGGTACTGAAAAAGAGACATGAGGAGGAGCCACAAACATCATACAGGTACACAATCTCCTCAGTTAAACCTTCCTCTTCCCATAAATGTACTTAGCAGCTGTTTCTGTGGAAGTCACCAGAGAGAGGCTCCATGGAAAAACGACTCGAGCCAGCTGGGTGGAGAGGAGTGGGAGGATTTTTTCCACTTCTGTCTGTCTGAGAGAGACATGCAGTTTTTTCTCAGTGAGCTATTCATCTTGAAGTGTGCAGACTTCATTGCATGCAGTTGCGAGCTGCAAAGTTTTTAAATGAAATGGGTTTTAATAAGAAGAAGGCCAATAATAGACCTATAATTAACACAAACATAAAACTAGTCATACTGTTAGCCACTTCCAATACAGTTTTTAATTTAGTTTTATTTCTAAGACTGGAAAATGGCAACTACACATATGTTTTATTGGGAAAGTGTGTGTTCATACTTATTGTTGATCCGTTTTCCTTTGTCCATAGTAGAGCAGGCACATTATTTGCCTTTTTTTTTTTAAGTCTCCTCAGAGGAAAACATGTTCTAAAGGTAGCAATGCACGTGTTATAGAAAGTATTAAGGATTTGGCTCGCTCTATTGCTCATCCCTGCTGCACACCTGGGTGGTTCTAGTCCATTTTTATCAGATGTACCAGACCACGGTATGATGCCGACGCAGGTTTCTTCGGTTGAAAACATTCAGTATCTCTGTGAATTCATGCTTTGTGAATGGTGTCCATATGTGCCTATCATTTCTGTCTCCACATAAACCTGCCAATATCCTCTGTTGAATAAAACAGTAGTTGAGATTTATTCATGCAGCATGGAGAGAGTGTGCATTAAAAGAAAGAACATGCCGGGTTATAACAGACGATGGGGGGAAAAAAATATAACATCTGATAAAGTTATGATAAGTACAGATTGCTCTTGTTGTACAGCTTTTGTTTGTTTAACCGAGCAGCTACAAGACAGGACAAAGACTCACTGGTGGGTGGAAAAGCTTCATGTTGGTGCATTGCAGAAATGGCTTATTCCTTGTCAGACAATTGAAAAAGAAACCACTGTAGGTATAGAAATCTCCACTAACACTAACTGACATTTCTTCCGTGTCCTCTTTCTCATTTCAGAGCGTTATTACTGGGACAGCAAACTGCGTATTCCCACAGCTGACTACCAGGAAGTCCTCCACGACGATAAGGCCGCGCTGGCCTGGCTCCTGGCCCTGCGTCGCGTTGGCATCGTCTACCTGAAAGGGGCTCCAGCAGAGCAAGGCCATGTGGCCAGACTCGCTGAGAGGATTGGCTATCTCAGGCTGACATTCTACGGGTACGACTCTGACGTTCACCCATCTTGCTCCAGTCATCCTTAGCCAAGCCACTGTTTAATAATCCAAGGCCCCTGAAATCTTGAAATGTTGAATTTTCCACTGAGCGTATTTTTGCTGGAGCAGAGCCTGGGGAGTGTTATTAGTTAAAGTTAAATACAAAAAACCTTTATTTACATCCCTTTCCAGGGAATCAAAAAGAGCAGCCAGATATTTTGATAAAAGATTCTCAGTTTACAACATAGATGTTTAGGAAAATGTGTGCACTGTTCAATTATCTGTAGCTTTGATTCATTTTGGTTCCATGGAGAAGCTTAGACAGTGTCTGTTGGCCCTTTCATCACAAGGGAGTTCATCACTTTGACTTATTGTGGTGCTGATTACTTGAGGACAGAGACGGGGAAAACAACCTAAAAGCATTCCAGCTTTTATAAGCCAGAGGAATTACCTGGTGCACTCAGTCAGAACAGAGGTTTGGAGCGTAAAGCTTTTCCACTGCCAACAGATGAGCTCATACTGCTGGAAGTAAAGAGCGTGCAGACTGAAGTTGCAGACCCGCCATCAGAAAAAAAAACTAGACTGTTTTACGAGTCAGGCATCCAAACGAGGCAGGCAAACAGAACATGGAAGATAACTTTACCTCATTAGCGCTCGGACTCTTGCTGCATCTCAATGAAGTATCTTCCTCAGAAGCTATAGTCTAAGCATTCCTGTGAAGCTGCCCGGTTTTCCCTCAGGGATCACTGCAAAGTTCATCTCATCTCATCCTTTTCCTCCCCACACAGCTTAATTGTCGCTGCAGATCTTCTAAAGCCAAACTTAAATAATTAACGTGAAGTTTATTAACTTATGTTATCTTTGTCCTCAGGCACACATGGCAGGTTCAGGACAAATACATGGCAAACAATGTGGCCTACACCTCAGGCAGGCTCAGTCTCCATACAGACTATCCTGCGTTACACTTTGCTCCTGGAGTGAGTAAAATCTGACTTATTTGGTCTATTTAGAGGATTAAACTGCACTAAACAGATATGTTATCGCTTGTGAATTTATGTGCAGCCTTTTTAATGTTTGTTTCGACTGGCGGTATTTGGCTTTTATGCCCTCTGTGTTGTAAAACGAACATTTGTGCGGCATGTGTGTAGGTGCAGTTTCTGCACTGTATCAACCAGGCTGTGGATGGAGGGGAGAGCGAGGTGGTGGATGGCTTCCACATGGCCGAGCAGCTGCAGAGAGAAGACCCGGAGGCCTTTGACACCCTCACCTCGCTCCAAGTGGACTTCACCGACACGGGGATGGACTACTGCGACTTCATGCTGCAGTCCAAGAAACGCATCATCGAGTGAGTGGAGATGGCCTGTCAGATCATGCACACGCATATTTATAACCTCTCTGTGTAGTACAGATTCAGACAATGTAAATTGGAAATGACATGCATTAAAGATGCAGCAGTTCGAGTGTCGAGTAGAGATTTGAAGGGGGACACTGCCATCTGCTGTTCGCAATTATTACGCCTTCACAAAAAAGTGGAGGCTGTTATAGCAGCATATTTGGAATGAATGTTAGAGAAGTAATAGGGATGTACTGTTAGTGTCCACATACTTTTGGTATTGTAGTGTAAGTTAATGTGTCCAGTGAATAAATGAGGCATTTTAAATCTTTTCATGGTAAAACTCACAGAGCTGCAACTTATTTTTTAAAATTTAATTTATAATGCACATCCCAATTTCCCAGAGCACAAGATGTTGTCTTCAAATTGCCCAAAGTAATTTTATAGAAATGAGTATTCATTTAATTACATTTACAAAAATGTAATAACAAAAAAAAGTGCAAATCCTCACCTTGTGAACTGAACTAGACAGTGTTTGATTATCAAAATTGCTGCAGATTCATTTTCAGCCACAGCTGTAGGCTTTAATTTTCTGTTAAACTAATCATCTTACGGTTTGTCCTTCTCGCTCTCTCGCTGAGCAGCGTTGACGCCGAGGGGCGAGTCGTGAGGATAAACTACAACAACGCCACCAGAGACTCAGTGCTGGACTTCCCCTTGCATCAGGTTCAGCCCTTCTACAGAGCACTGAAGGCCTACGTGAATATCATGAACCGACCGGAGAACGTGGTCACCTACCGGATGGAGCCAGGTCAGTTTGCACCTCCTCTCAAAACTCTACTGATATAATACGTCAAAATAAAATCATTTATTTAGCCCCCTAATCACAGTTACAGTCTTAATAGAATATACATGCACAAAATTTTAAATAAAAATAACTTGAAAATGACAGTGAGGCTCTCAGAGAAGGAGCCACTCTGCAGGTTTAGAGTAAACAGAACATAAAGTGGCTCAGTGATATCCAACAGCATCTTTGTCACCATCAAGGTCATGACATCAGGGATGTCGATGTCATCTCTGTCACTGTAGACCAAATCAAATTACCCAAATCTGGTGTGACCCTCTTTAAATAATCACTGCTCAGCAAAGGGTCCGCAGTGTCAAGAGACACAGAGGGAATAATGATATTGTATGAGACGTTAAGGACATTATATTGTAGTAGGATGGTGAGGGAGACTGTTTTCAACAGCAGCACCCTGGGTTTCGATGCTGGCAAACATCCATCATAATGACGTGTCCTTGAGGATGTTTAAGGGTTCAGTATGCTTCAAACGAACCTTTTCGGACGACGTGTCGTCCAACCACGTCTGAAGGCAGAAGTGTTTATACCTGTATGGAGTATTCAGTCTAAAAGCAGGGAGAAAAAACTGCCATCGTAGATAACGCTGGAAAAAAATGAAAAAAACAAACGTAATGCTTCCAGGAAATAGCCACAGCCTCGTACTCTTGAGTCTGACATTGACAAAAGTTCTCAGTTTGTTGACATAAAAGCTGAGTCGGCAGGAGAAGCTAACGCCATCAAAATGTAAACTTTTAAAACATTAAACAGTGTGAAAACTTCACTTATCGTAGCTCTGTGCGCTTGCTGCAGAGCTCGTTCAGCTCTACAAACCTGTATTATTATAAGAATACCAAAGAGACTGTTTGGGAGCGCAGCAGATTCACTCACATAGTAGAGTCAGACTACAGCCTCTAGATAATAATCCTGGTATGATAGTTAGACTACATATAATACCTGTCAGAGTTATAAGTGTATTAATTTAAACACTTTCTTATTTCTGCAACCATCATGATGCAAAATACTGAACCTACAAGTTGGTAGACTTTACTGGAAAACTAATACAGTCGACAGAATCAACAGTTGTCACAGTAAGTAAAGTAAAACACTCCATTATTTCATAAGTTATCAGCTTAATGTAGCAAAGCCTAATATTTCATAAGGATAATAAAGCCTAAAGCAGCCTTTACTGTACAGTACTTCCACTCAATACTGACACATCCTGTCAGCATGCCCTGCACTCCTGAGGCCTATAAGGTGTTCAACAGCTTAATAATCAAAAACCTGTGCTGTTGAACTTGTACTCTACTGATACTGAAGTGGTCCAGACTCCGTATATACAGAGGCAACATAACACTTGAATGTCCTGGTACTTAGGCGTAGAGAGGGACGAGCTGCGGGCACACTTTCAGGCTGTCTGTGTTGACAGTGTGTGCTGTGTTACACGTTGTTCACATGAAAAGTGATGAAAGTAGTGTGTGTGTGTATAAAGTGTGAAGAGTGAAAAGAGAACTAGAGAGGAACGTTAAAACCCTGCGTACTTTCACACCTCCATCATTTCACTGAATAAAGTTGGGTGTGATTGTCGACTGTTGACAAAAAAAGTAAAAATCACATGAGACAGACCTCTTATATCTGATGTCTGGGTGTTGCTGTATTGCAGGCGACATTGTGACCTTTGATAACTGGCGTCTGCTGCATGGCCGGAGGAGCTACATCAGCAGGCCAGACCGGTTGCGACACCTCGAGGGCGCCTACCTGGACTGGGACGAAGTCATGTCTCGCCTCCGGATACTCCGCAGCTCAGTCCACGAGGACATGTGAGCCCAGGAAACTGCCAAGTTTTTTATAATGTAGCTTTAACAGCCTTTGCAGAGAATCTAAATGAAATCAGGTGCTCAAACTAGCAGGTTACACTAAGTGTTGCTCTTAAAAAAGCTGAAATTACAGAGGGCAAAGTGCAAAGATACTGAAATATCTGACAACAGGTCGAGCTCACTGACTGAAGTAAACATCAGATGATAAATGTCGCTTAGATAATGCATTCAATGATTTAGATCAGTGAAGACTCTTCCTGTAGTTTTTCTCATCAGTTGGAACATAATCTATCATATATGAAACTTTTTTATGAAACGCAACACTGAAATGCAAAAGTGACATTTATGAGTGAATGAGTGATCTCAGCAGAGACCTAAAATGCTTTAGAAATTATTTTATAGAAAAAACATTTTGCATTCAAATTTAAATGGGACTGATTAGTCATAATGACTAGTGACAAAGTTTTTATAAGCTGATTTTTATATATATATATACTGAATTTATACATTGTCCCTTGTACTCCAGTGTATTATAATACACAATGTCAATAGTGTATTATAAGGCATTTTTTTTTCTTATTGCGTGTTACAGTATCTCACTACCTCTACTGTACAATCATGTGCCTACACAAAGGATGTGAAGTCCTCGACTTTCTCCTCGTTCAGTCTGAATTTAAAATTGCCTTCAAGTTTAAAACAGGCAACAACACACTGGTATCTGTACTGCAACTGGCAGAGCAAAGTAACTGTAGATGTCAATTTAAATGTACCCAAGTAGCATCTGGTCAAACAGAAACTTCCTCCTCCACTTCAGAAATCTCAAAACTTCTGCAGGATTACAGGATAAAATGTCGTTTGTAGTTAACTGACCCTTTAAATATCCAAACTTATTATGTGATGCTATTAAATGGTGATTTGATGTTGATGAGTGCATTTTGTTCGCTATTGTTACTGTAAATAGAATTTTGCTTTTAAATTCACATTTTAAGAGTGATCTTACAGCCTTGTTATTTATTTAAGGCATTTCTGTGTAACCTCAAACATTGCTAAAGACAATATGGATGTACTTTCCATAGCAAAAATAACTCTGGTCATGTATTCACAAAGACTTGCTTACCATTAGTGGGTACGATTGATGTTTTGTCCTCTGTGGCAGCTGGTTGACTCTGTATTTGCACATTTAATAATGCGCCTTTATTACCTTCATCCAGTCTTAAATAAATCTTTTAAAGCTTGTGCTGGTGTTCAATCTGGAGTCAAATGTTTCAAATGATCAGGCAAACTTGGAATTTGTAAGAATTTGTTTCACAGCGCTCCCTAAAATAAATCTTCAAAGCTTCAACTGTCTTGTCTTCTTCTCATTTACACATTTGTTTTGTGATGCACGTTTAAGTTAAATTGTATTATTCATAAAAAGAACAACGAGCTTCATTTGGGACAACTTTATTATATTGCCAAAGCTGTACATATTCTATAAATACTTTTTCAAATACTGGAATACTTACACCTGGCATCTCATTTCATTTTCGTTACAGCAGCCGGCGAGTACAATGACAGAGGTGGTTGTAATAATCCAGTTTAAAAAAAACGTCCTTTTAACTTAAGCAGAAAGAGCTGTGTCCCATTCCCAAACCAAATTCAGAGACTGACTTCTGTCCTATTTACACATTTTATGTGTGGCGTTTTTTTATGAATGGAAACAGCATCTTGTGAACATCCTACTGATTATTTCCTTTGCACAGTTAAATTAGTTAGAAATACAAGCATGTCAGAATTTAAAATAAAACATCTTCCAGTGATATAGCTGTACCGATATATTGCTGATCTGGAGAAACTGTTCACCACATGAACTCACGTTGCACGCACACACAAACCCACACACACACACACACACTCACTGTGAAAGTTAACAGGTCAGCGATGGGACCAGATTCAACAGTTCTTTACTATCACGGAACAAAAACGACATTAAGACTTGATCTCCTCGGGGAGCAGATGACGACATCTGTAGGCTTCAACAAGGGTAAATCCACGACCAATCACAGGACAGAAAACTGGTTGTGGGTTTGGAGGAGTTTACACTTTTTTCACAACTCGATCAGTGATGTAAAAGCAAGTGTTTTTTTTTTTTTTTTCCTGGACTGCTTATGACCACTAATGAGTGAACTGTCTGTTTAAGTCATGTATTTAACAAACATGCCCCAAAAAAAATGCAGTTTTCTAGTTCTCCAATGTGAAAATTTGCTTCTCCTATGATGGTAAATTGAATAATCTTTGTTTTGTCTAAACAAATTAGATTTGGGCAAAATAGGAAGGGTATTTTATTTATCTTCTGATATTTTATTAACCTCAGCATGTGAAGAACAGGAACCTGATTTAGGAGCGTTCAAGTATTATTGTGAGATGGTCACCTCTGCTGTTGAACTTGTAGCCACATCATATAAACAACCTAAATTAGCTACTTTTGTTGTGTTATGTATTTGGAACCAGATATTAAGTCTATAGGTCCTTTAAATTAGCTCTGCAGCCAATTTTTCAGCAGTTTGTTGAAACTTCTAAAGAAAGTGGGAGATCATAGCTGTCAGAAATCCACCAATCTCTGTTTTTACGTCTCAGGTGCTTGCTTGCAGTCTGATATAATGTGAACGCGGCAATATGCCAACTTGTATTGACGGCTCTGTGCATAAACAAAATAACGTGTGAACATGTCACATGGCTTATAGTGTCTGAATCCAAATGGAAAAGGTGCTGTACGGACTCCGCCAACACTAAAGCGATGAAAATAAGGTTCTCCTCTACCCGCTGCTGTTTGAAAACACCTGGCGTGACATCACTGATTGGGGCGTGGCCTGAGTGCAACATGCTCCGAAGTTTTTACCCCGCACAGAGCAAAGTTTGCTGCCGTGTGTGATTTTGGGTCGATTTACCGTCTAAAAGACAAACTTTAAACAGTCGTGTCACACTTAAATCATATTCACTTCAATCAATATGTTCTATAGAAAAAAAAAAAAGTTCTTTCTTACATTCTTCACCCTGTGAAAGCCGGTTAACTCAAGAAAACCTGGCTCTGGCAATGGCTAACTACTTAGTATTGCACATCAAGCAAATCAACAATTTGTAACATTTTTTTTTTTTCAGAGAAATGTACAGTAAATATATGTATATATTAAATAAATACTATATATAGAAATATATATATAATATTTATTTTTCATCCTCAACATGCAATTGATAACAGCAGACCACAGACGAGAAATTTTACAGTAGAACTAGAACAGTAATTCAGCCCGGCGGGCCGAGCTAGGGCAAGAGAACACATCTGAGAACACTCACATTATTTTAGGGTTCAAACACCTTTTTAAGAAGCGTTTACATGCGGTGCTCTGGTGCAGTATACAGTAGCATGTTTCAGTACGGGACATCCTGTACTACAAGAGGCTCTCTGGATGTTTCACCAGTTTCAACTTGGACAGACTGGAACTTTACAGTAACCACATAGCACAGAATAACTCACACAGTCGTATGGAGACGAGTGGGGAGAGGTTTCGTTGGGGTGGGGGTGGGGGGGTGGGGGCTACTCTGTAGTGACTGTCAAGGCTGTGCACGGGACCTGCATGCACTCTGTGCCTCGGGGCTATCCCTCACGTCTCCTATCGTTACAAACGGTTGGGTCTTGGCAGCGGGGGACAATAGAGGACGTTCACATGGAGGAGGAGAGATCGAGGGGAGTCACTTCTCCCGAGTTAAGGAGCAGGCAAACATTTAGCAAGTTGGTATGATCATCAGGACGACGGCGATGAGGGGTTGGAAGTATTTACACGACATCACAGACCAAGGTTAAACACATCTACACGACAGGGTCTAGAAAGGGTCTTAGGCTTGTATATACAAGGAGGAAGGGAGCGGGATTTGTGTGCTTAGAATAAAGTTAGGGATTGTCAGAAGTCTGTGGTTTTAGAGCTGAGATGCCATTTCAAGTAGAGAGGCACAGAGAGGACGGAGAGGGGGGGGGGCAGGGGGGGGGAGAGGGAGCGGGGTGTAGACTAGCTAGGAAGAGGTCTCGGTGACAGAATCTTGGATTTTCCTTCCGCCTCCTTCCCCTTCACTGCCGCCACGTAGGAGAAAAGGCAGAGGACTGAGTAACAGATCTGATGTGCCTGCAGAGGAGGAAAATAAGCATGAGGATGAAGATTGTGGTCCCGGTGAAAGGTTACATCTGTGTGAACAAAGCTACAAAAGATGCTCATGTCAGTCTAAAAGAGGAATATGGACAGTTTGACCCAATCTCCAGGAGATACTTTGTGCTTTTGTGAGTGTTTGACAACATTTTTAAGCAATGAAAGTTTGCTGTTTGTCAAGAATTTGAACAAATGGAAAGTTGCCCCTGTTGGTCACCTCAACTCAACTTTGGCCCCAAACATGCTCAGAGTTTGCGAGTTCGCACACGCTTTGAGCTACGCGAGATCGATTTCACACATCGTTGCGTTCTGGAGTGTGTCACCTGAAATTTAACACAACCCAAAGCGTCAGCTGAGTGTCGCAGCTGCAGTCGCTACAGCGTGAAACAAGTTGACCCCTTTTTGTTTGGATTCACTTCTGCTCAAAACAATCGTGCTGAGCACTTCGACGAGACTCTAGCTGAACTTTCTCACCTCTTCAGACAGGAATTTCTCGGTGCTTCCTCTGTGAGCGATTCAAAGGTCGCACATCGCATCTTGTGTTTTCTTTTTTTTTTTTTTCCTCGTCTGTACAGGAAGCACAGCAGCACACGTTCCTCCACAGACAGCATGCTTGTTTACGACTGTGGTGGAAACACCGATTAGCCCCGACGCCACTTCCTGGATTGTGTTTCATTGTCTCACCGGTACCTTAAACACTCGCCCACCAGAGCAGCTGCTTTTACTGGTTTATCACAGGGCTGATTTCAGTCTGAATGCTGCTTAAGAACAAAAGTTAAGTATGTTTCTTAATATTACTACACGTGTGGAGCATGTTTGGGGCTGTAAACATCACAGCTAATCGAACTACTTCTGCTCAAATGGGAAAAAAACAAAACATAGTTGTCTTATAAACACTGAGGCAGAGTGATCCAGCAAAAAAAAAAAAAAAAAAAATGCTGAAAGTTGAACCTGGCTCAACTGAAAAAAGCAAAGTGATCGATAAAACAGGTGCAAAAACACACTCATGATTACTGTAACAGCAACAGTGAAGTTTCTATTGTTGACCTTGTGATTATTATGTCAGAGAATTAAATGATTATTGCCCGTTATTAATATTCCAGATTTGGTAAATACTGTCTGAGTTTCATGAAGAGCTGTGCAGGGTTCTGTGCCTTCAAACTTTTATTAAACTGGACTTCCTGGATCGTATTTAATTAAAGCCGCAGCACTTTTCAGTCTGAACACAGGCTAACTCGCTAAAGGCAGATCATTTTGATGCCATCCTCATTACACGCTGGGTAAAGGTGACCAAAGGACCAAACTCCCCAAAGGTGCTGTAATCCTTTAATGAGCAGGAAGAGTCAAACAGTGTCACTCCAACACAGAGACTAAGCTGGCACGTTGTAAATTAAGTGTTAAGTGCTTCCTTCGAGATTATGGCGTTAGCTTTCACACTTCATTTCATAAAAATAGGAACCTCTACAGTGACATCTGCCATGTTTACAGATACAAATGTCAGATTTTGTGAGGCACATTTCAGCTGTGCACACCTGGTGACTCGTGTAAGAAGTAGTGAGGACTCACCATGGGGGTCTTGTACTTGTGGATCACCACTTCTTTAGTTTCAGGAACTATGCCGATGCAAGAGACAAAACAAAGAATTCAAAGGCAGCAGGAACTTCATTCAGTTAATGTTTGAGAGCTTTGGGGTTAGGGGGTGAAATCTGAACGAGGTGAAAATGGGATGTGGGCCAAGAAGAGTCAACAACACCAGTCAGGAATACTGTTAACTTCAGAGAAGTCTTTTTTAGGTTTAGACCAAATTCAGTTAAATCCTCTTTCTTTTATACAAATGATTATTAATATTAATAATATAATATTAATAGTGAAAATAGTGAAAAATATCTGTTTTTCAGCCCAAAAAGATATTCAGCTCACCATCACATACGACAAAGAAAAGCATTAAATCTTCACATTTGATAAGATGAAACCAGCACATTTTTTTGTATATTTGCTTTAAAAAAATGATTAGTTGATAGTTGATTATTTTTCTGTCAATCGACTAATCGATTCATCGTCTGATCGTTGCAGCTCTGAGAAACAGCTGACTGTTGGTGAGGACTTTCATGGCCCCCAAAAATGGACAAATAAAAACACAAATGTCTTTTTACAAGAGACTACACAGGTTGTAAAGTTTCAAATATTAAAAACAAGAAACACAAGAATAAAAAGGACAACTTCCCCTCCCCGACCCCCTGCATCCCACTCAACTGAAAGTTTAAAGACATCACAGAAAAGCAGCTACAAGAGGCCAAAATCTTTTGGCCCAGGACCATGTCGCTGTCCACAGGACAGACAGACTTTTCATTAGTAACTGTGAACCCATAGCAGAGGTGAGGAGGCTGAGATCTGGACAGATGAAGGGCTTGGAAATGTTAAATCTCTCTGCCCACCACCTCAGAAAAAAACAAAACAAACAAAAAAAAAAACAGTCCCTCCACGATCTCCACTTGCTGAGATACCGAGGCAGACTGTCAGGGAATGATGACAACATGAGAGATGGAGTCTGGGGTGATCTCAGAAATGAAAAGCAAAGTGATGACGGAAGCAGAGGAAAACTCGTGGTACAGAAAGGGAAAAAATAAAATCAGTGGAAGGATCGACTGAGGAAATATTCTGCACAGAATTCGTTTGAATAAGAAAGGAGAAAGGTGACAACACTTTACCTGCTGGAGAATGAAGGTTTTCATAGTGGCAAAGATGAGGGCAACATTACAAAAGCAGCACAGAGACACGACAGTAACCCAGCCTGGCACTCGACTTCAACCTCTACCAATCGAATACTGCGCTGTCATACTGCAAGTCATCATTTTTGACGGCTTTCTAGGAATGTAAAGTGTGCACTGAACCTGCCCGAGAATCCTGAACTACAAAACTAATCCTCATTGTTCTCTTTTCGTCATTAGACTAATCTATATATCTTGCAAAACAACAAGAATCAAATCTCACTTTTTAAAGAATGAAGCCATGTAATTAATTTATTTTAAAAATCTTAACAATTTTATCTCTTTTACCTTTAAATAAAGTGAAATTTTGGGTTCTAGATACTGCTGGCTGTCAATCGTGGCCTTTTTAAAAATGACAAAAAACAATACGGTAGTCAATACTTGTTGACTTGTAGCACTCGGCGCCAAACCCATTGGTTCCTACTGAAGAAGTAAATCTTTAAAAATGGGGCACATATATTTTTTTGAAAAAGGCAGCTGGGATCTGTAGTTTTAAACAAATGTTAATCATTAATTAGTGCATTTGTTGGGGATTTTTTGGCGACTATAGCAGCAGGACTGTATTTGGGTCAGCCAGTGCAACACGTGTCTCATTCATGTGTTTTTAATGGTTTTTGGACAACAATGCAGTTCTGTGACACCGAGGAATGAGATATTTAGTAGAATAAATTACTTGTTGGTTTTGGTCTTTTCATGAGATTTATTTTTTTCAGTTGAGCCAGGCTCCTTAAATGTTTATTCTTCTCGTTCAGCTGTCAAGACATTTGCTGACATTAGAGGCGTTCACATCATACAGGATGGATGGTAGAAACATTACCAGGTTTACAACTTGAGCACATTTGTATCAGTCAGCACAAAAACGGCTGTATGATTACAGAGCTGATCGAATGAGGGCTAAAAATACTGTGCATTGATATCATATCCACTAAATGTGGATTTAATCTCCTTAAACAACATGAAGCATCCTTAATTTGCTTGATTTTCAGGCACTTCCATATTACAGAGTGCCAGGTCGGACGTATCGGAGCTTATACGTCAGCGTTGGATGTTGACATGAGCGCTTGTGTTTATGATCATTCTGTTATGACATGTATGCAGCGGTAGGATCTCTATTTTGTGATCTCTAACATGGCATTTTATAGATCTACTCCTATTACAAAATTCATCTATACTGTACATTACTTTTATTGATTATACATTGAGATATATATCTATCATGAGAACTGACAGCGCTTCCTTTGGTGGAATATTTGAATAAGACAGTTTCTCCTACTTGTTTTGAAATTGACTCTTCTGTTTCACACTCAACTTATTATTCTCATGAGTTCTGTTTCTCTTTTATCAACAAAATAAAATGTTTCTAGCTCTAAACTTCAACACCACATGACTGAAAGAAAACCTCGTCCTCTGAGGAATTAATCAACACCTCCAGACATCTGTGTCTCAGTGTTCCTCGAGGAGAGCGAGTACAATTTAGTGAACCCTTATTAGCTCTGGTCAATACATTTGCCATGAAGCTGAGTTACTGCCGTGCCGAGTACAGGCCTAGAATCAATAGATGGTGTAATTACCAAATTCCTCCAGGACAAAGACTCCCTTCACTGTATTGCACTTTTTAATGTGACTCAGCTCTATGAAAACCTAAAAACAAACAAAAAAACAAACAAAACAAGACAGAACATTATTAACTCAACAACACTGGATGAAAGTAAACACTTCATATTTAAAAAATAACCATGTTAAACTTGTTTTATTCAGTATGAAAGGTAAAATAAAACAACTACACATGGAATGCAAGCTTTTAACAGCTAACAAAAAGAAAAGAAAAGCACACTATGAGAAGTTTCCATGATCAAACGCATACATGGGCGACGGTATAATGAGGAGAAATGCATTAAGTCTGCTCAAAGCTCAAAACTAATTCAAGATGTTTCATCAATGAAGTGTGTTAGAACTGGAAAATGTGTATTTATATTTATAAAACAGCAAAAGTAGTAGAATAACACATTTCTTTTTATGCTAAGAGATGTAATATGGCCCATATGATGCATACATGGAATTTCCATATAAAAATGTAGACAAGGACACAAAATTAGATTTGCCATACAGCTACAACAGTAAAAAGAAAAGATAGAGAAAGCAAAAAGGAACCCAATAAGATGTAACTGCTAATAAGCAAACACAGCAGAGGTTGTGTACCTTCCGCTCCTTGCAGGGGGAGAGAGCATGGGAGAGAAATGGTTTGGATTATTATCGGACAGAAGAGCACAAACACTCGACGACACTCCGAGAGGGCGCTATCCACAGGAGCCTCGTACGGATTCAAATCAAGAATCTAGCTAAGAAGTTACCAGAGCCAATATGAAAACCCGTCACAAGAGAATCAGCCCCAAAAACTAGGAAATAGGATTGTTAGAAAAAAAAAAAAAAAGAGGACTAGAGGTTTGACTAGGGTGTTGAGAGCTGGATTCACCTTTGTTTTCCTGGACTTTAAACATCTCAGTCCCCCAGAGCCCTCCATGCCTCCTCCTCCAGCAACAAGGGCTGGCACCAACACCACTTGCTCACACAGCAGAACACATAAATGAGGGCAGTCACTGAAGGGCAGTTAATTCCCTCTATGATGCAAGACGTCACCCCCTGACAGCAAATCACTGTGGAGCTGCCCACCCGGTGCTCACTCACTTTAACATTTAGCGTGTCAAGAAAATATTAAACCGATGATATCCAGTGCTGAATAAAGCTCCTGCTGAGGAGTTTGTGAAACGACTCAAGAACCGTAAAACTATCCGCGAGGACGCCAATCTGCAAAATACTCACAATCTAACAACTGTGACAAAGTTGATAATGAAAATCGTTTATTCTAGAAATGTGGTGCTCTACACTGAGAAACTCTTACAGCTGAGGTTTAACTGCATTCAAACTTTTAAAGCACTCTACCCCTTGCAATATAACGCGCAATCATTCCACTTGAGCCGAAAAACAGCCTGGAGTAACAAAAGCAGAAGCAGCGAAGAAAAGCAGGCAGTAATCATAACAGTAACTCCAGGCAGCAACATCCAAGTTTAACAGCCGGTTCATCCAAATTACAAAAATACATGCACCTGGTTAAGTTGAAGGTTTTGGTTTGATCAGCCCAGGTTTCCTTTTTCTGCTGCAGCCTAAATACAGCGGAGGTGAATGGACTTTCATTTCTGCTGCTCACAGCAATGGAAAATTAGATCTAAAGGCCAACTGAAAAGTCAAAAATCATGTCAAAGAGATTTATCATTTATTATTACTAAAAGGAAGAAGGAAAGGTCTTTGGAGATACTGTATATATTCTCCTTTAGTCTCCAGTCCTCTGAGTGGACGTGTTTGATTGACAGTTGTGCTGGCTGGACATGGGAGACAATTGTTCTGGTAAGTACAGATTACAACTCAAGGACACGTTTGCCACGGTGTTGAAGGAAAAAGGCTGCATCATTTAGCATCTATACTGACCGATATTGACATTTTGTCGCAGCTGCTGTCACTGTACTGAACTGTAGGGCACCTTTAATTTAAGTTGGACATCACAACTATTTCCTCTGTAGAAAGTTGTTCTAATGAAAACTGCCCACAGTGAGGACTGCAAATTATCAGTAATTATTATTATTAGTAACTAGGACATTCAATTTGGAAATACACGATGCTGCCTCAAATGAAACTTCATCTTTCAGAGAAATATCAGACAGATATCTTAAAACCTGGACAAATAAAACCAAAAGTAACAGATTTTTGGAATTTGGGTGAACCGACTCTTTAATTTACTTTTGTTGTTGAGGAATCAGTTCAACACTGTAGGATGTCTGATGAAGGATGTTGCTATTCAGCATCTTTTGATGCTACAGTTCCTCTTTGGTAACACATTCAACCAAACTCTCCTTTTATCATCTTTAATATAAATGTATAAAGTGTCTGTTAATTCTAGCACCAGCACAGTCACCTCTAACACTGTTCTCACTCACAGCTTCATGTTCTAATGAACCTCAGGAAATAAACGAACCCCGACTATCATTAACTGCGCAGATGTGAAGAACACGTGACGATGTTCAAGGGTCCAAACTTAAATGTGAAAGTTGCTATTAAATAGCCAATTATTAATGAAAAGTCGTTGCTCAAGGTCATCCGTCTTACCACTGATGCACAACACACACACACACACATCAACACTTCATTTCCTCCCACACAGTAAATGAATATGAGGTTTGAGCACCACAAATGTCAAAAGAAACGTGTGTGGAAGGATGCGTTAATTTTTTTACTTTATTTTTTTTAAACGCATGCAGACGGACACACACGCACAAACAAACACAAACTGAAAAAAGCAAATCCAAAAAAGCAAAAGCACAAACAGGAATTCTTCCTCTAAGGGGAAACATCAGGTACGGTATGAGAAAATGCCAATCAAACATGTTGTAATCAGTCAACTCTTAAGATTTTGATTTAATTTTAATGACAATAGAGGAAGACAGTCACAAGATGAAAGGAAATGATACAGAGGCGAACAGGAGAGACGAGCAGAGAGGTGGACAGAAGGGGATGAACCATGATGAGTGATTTTTGTTTTCATGCCCTTGTGTGAGATGAGAAGCAGTTCTCTGCGGTGGTACTGGCCTCTTACCTGGCTGTGCATGAATTTCAGGTTGATTCCTTCCAGCGTGACCTGCAGCAGTCCCCCTTCACCAGTTTTCATGTCCTGGACGGGGAACTCTCCACCCAGTTCAGGACCTGAGGAAACCACACCTGAGTTTAGAGCCATGAAGGGTTTGAAATACTCAAGAAGCCTTTTGGCTATCAATCTCAACAGAACATATGAGGTTTACAGATTTTAAACAGACAAATAAAAAGATTGGTACTTTGTGTTCTGAGGTTAGATATTGTCATCATATTGGGAGAGAAAAGTGAGTCGACACAGTCAACACAAACACCGTACCTGGTTTAATGCTTTGCTGTCTTGCTGCAGCTCTTTCCATACTGTCTTTAACACAGTAGTAGAGTTCACGACACTAGAATGTAAAGAGGAAAGTATTTCTATTAATGATTGATGTTCTCCAAAACTGAGTACAGCTGAGACAGATACAGCTTCTGACCTTTTTGGTATAAAACTTGTTGAGCTGTGTCTCTTGGCCGTTGCGTCTCCAGAGGCACAGCACCTTGGTCTTGGGGCAGTAAGTCATGTTGATGAGCTTCTCGTACCACCAGCGCTCGTAAACTGTGCCGATGTTGCTGCGCAGGACTATGCAGTCATCGCACACCTGAGATGTCGGCGGGTAAAGTGTAAAAACGTGTAAGACTCCTCAACATAAACATGGTAAGGTTCCAGCTGACTTCCACAAGGTCCATTTGTAGTATTAATAACCAATAGTCAAGAGTTTGCCTACCTCCATGAAAAAGATGTCTCCTGTAGTGTCAGTGCCAGCATGAACAACAAATGTTTGCTTCTTGATGTGACGGCTTCCACTGGGCCTGATGGACAGCTCACGGCCGTTCTGAAAATACAGTAGAAATAGTTACAGGAGATGCATAACAGCTGAACTAGCTGAATATAAAAAAAAGGACAAATACTCACCATTTGGGCCAGTTTGTCCAGCAACTCATTGATCTCTTGGCTGTATGTGAGGCCAATGTGGGACTTCCCCATCAAACGCCTCACTTTCTTCCGGATGTCATTTTTGCTCACCTAAAAAAAAAAAAAAGAGAAATTGTAAAAATGGTGGCGGTTGGTGCTGGTAAGAATGTCAAACACGGCAGGGCTCCGTACTTTCATCATTAGCATGTACGCAATCATATTGTACAGCAGGGTAGCCAGAAGTCTGTCCTCATCGTCCTCCAGACGCTTGCGGTCATGGTCTCCCAGTGACAGGTATCTGTGACAAAACAAGTATTAATAGTTCAAGGAGAGATTCATAAAGCAGGATAACAAAGTTCTCTAGACAGCTATGAAAAAGACAAAGCTATATAAAGATAAGAATCATTTGAGTCTGCAGAAGAAAACCTGAACTTTGGGTTTAAAATCTAAAAATCAGACAGTAAAAAACATTAAACGTCAGCCATGATGAACCTTTCGATCATCTCCTGAGGTCCCTGGTCCATCCCCATCCCTTCACGCTCCAACATGACAGCGTCTAAATAGGCATCCTCCCAGAACTGCACCTGGTCCCACAGTGTGGAGCGCTCTTTACCTGAACACGTCAAGACATCACACATGTAGCTCAAAATGTATCAGCACTGACATCAACACCTCAACTGAGTCATTCAAACATTACCACAGGCTGTCACAACAGTCAATTTAAATGCTTTTCTATAAAAAAACAGACTAATTTACCTTCAGACAGTTAGCAACATTGTATTAAAGTAAACTGTCACATCTGATAAAAAACTAAAATTTTACTTCATTGTTTGAGTTCATCCATCACAATATTTATCATTTCAGCTTTTCTATAGCAAGTCTTTTTTTTAAATAAACCTGAACAAGCAGAGTAGAGCTCTTAGTCATGCATGAGAGCAACAGTAAGTGTCAATTAGACCAACTGCAAGACACATAACAGCTGTTGATGCTTAACTGTGTATATATTTAAACTGGCCAGCTGTTGTCTGGTTGTGTTGTTGTGGAGGGATTGTTTCAGATTTTATTTTAACAGGAAGGTTTGTGTGGAGGTTCAGAAACTAATGTTTATGTGTGTGTCCCTGATGATGTTACTATGTTGATTGTTTTGTATTGTTATATTGATTAATTTATTTTTTGTTTAAATGTTATAAGTTTATCCCCTCGAAAACGAGATGGTGCATCTCAAGGGGTTTATCCTCTAATTAAATTTTGAAATAAAAATAAAACTAATAGGTTTAATAAAACATTTATTTTATTTTTCTAATGACCAAGATTGTATTTCCTTGAAGTATCTGATGCTGCCTTCAAGTGCCGCTTCTTGGAATCACAAGTTAACGTGTATTTTTACATGACTAAAGACTTTTGGTAGCTGTTGTAATTTAGAAATCAAGTTGATACTTGCAATGAAGGAATCTGAATCATGACAGTTTTAACTATTTTGAGAAAACAAAACAAAAAGCATAGCGACTATGAGGACTAAAGCAAATGTTATTTTGAGGATACAAAGGAGGAATAAAATATTTATCTTTCAGTATCAGCAGCAGATGCAGCTTCATGTCCCCCCTCGTACTCATCGGAAATCTTGACATTTCCTAATCTTATTTACCAGCTGGTGGCTCGAGTGTGCTCAACCCATAATTACATTTCTGACAGCACTTGAAGGCGACATGCTCTTATCCAATATGCAAACCCATGAAATGTTAAGTTTTTTAGGTCAACAGGAAAAACTGAACAGAAAACTGGGTGCAAAGGCAGGTGAGAGCAGAAACTGAATAAATGTTAATGGTTAGAGCAAAAGAAATCACACATGGACTCCAGTATATGACGCTGCTGTCTGTGAGAATAATTGTGACCAAATTCTGCAGGACTTGTCATATTTTCCCACCTTGATCTCATGGTAACAAACTCACAGGACTTTGATGTGCAGCTCACTGACGGACAGGAAAAACCCACATCACATCAGAGATTAAACACACAGCTAGCCTCGGTGAACAATAGATACACCCCACACACAGGAAAAAGGGCAAAGGCAAGAGATTAGCCCTACTTAGAGAAAAGGTTTCCATGGCAGCATCCTCTAGTTGATCCCAAACGGAGCTCTTATCGCGGCCTGGAAGAATTTCCCAGGAGGAGGAACAGCAGGGAAGAGAAGCAGCGAGAGCAAGAGGGGGTTAGGCCAAGAGGTGAGTAGGTTTAATAGCAAAAACAAGAGCAGAGCGAGCCGAGAACACACCAAGGGAACAAAAACAAGGACAAACAAAGACAAACCACGCTCATTTACACATCAATTTATACTAAAGCCTTCCATTATTTTTTAAAAATAGATTTATCATGGTAAAACAAAGGAGCAATAAAGTGGTAACTGAGGCTGTACACGTTTCTTTTCTGTTTAAATATTATATTGATTTAGAGTCATTTTTGTTGAACATGCGCTTAAAATTAAACAATTAATCTGCAGCAGCTGCAGTCAAGACTTACCAAAATTACAAGAAAGAATTCTTAAAGCACCAAGTATTGTTTTTTTGTTTCTATTCCTTCAATGTTAATTCTGTTTTCACGTGCAAACACTATAATTACATATTTTAAATCACTTTTGTCAAACCTCTCAGACCTCTTCTCTCCAACTCATTTTCAAACAGCAGAGAAAACATCTTTCTGCTTTACTCAGTAATGTTAATTCACCAACATGTATGAAGAATTGGAAAATCTCATTTTATAAAGTTGCATCAGAATTCTTACGTTAGGCTGTAACCTACTGACAGATGTTTGCTTCACAGTTTTATAATAAACTTTTAAGATTATTGGACCACTTCTGTGTCATCACATCTGACTTCTGTTTTGTCCCCTCAAAACTAAAACTTTTCACAAATAAGCCAATGTTCACTGTGATTACATTAGGTCTGTCCTCAGTGAAAGTAAGAGCTTGCACAAGTTGTAGTAAGTAAAAAAGAACAGAAATTGAACAGATCACAACGCCCATTAACACTTTCTTCTTACTGGAAGCACATTTTAATATTTAAAACACAAATCAATTGTTGTTTGAAAATAGGAAATGTTTCAGAGAGAAGAACATACCCAGCAGGCCTTCACACAGGTAGATCCTCATACTGATGTCCTCCATGGGTTGGGGAGGTGGTCCCTTTGCCATAGCAGGTAAATGATCTTTTGCACCTGGTTTCAGTGTGTGGGTCTTTCCCTGTGGAGGCGGGACAACACATAGATGTTTGTTTGCTGAATCCAACACCACATGGACTCTGGATCACTGTTTTTTCTCTATTTTGATCATTGTGTCAGGCGTACAGTTTTCCAGACCTGAGTTGCATTCACAGTTTTTCAAAATGTAAACAAATGTTGCCTGTTCAAAATACTCTCACTCATTAACCACCATTTGAGCTTTAACACAGCACAAACTTTCAACTGCTGGCAGATGCCATCAGTTTAAACTTGGCAAAACAAAAACAATTTTCCAGAAGCTGGAGCTTTTTTCCCTAATTTGCAGGTGTTTTCTGGGAATGGAAAAATAGTTTGCTATTTTCCAGTTCTTTTAGAGCACATGGGAACCCTAAAATCTTAACCATCTCCTGTGCTTTGTTACTGAGGAACTCTCTAACTAACTCTGTGACCTTCGCCTGGGCAACAGGCAACACCTCCGCACTTACTACACCAAACTGATATCCTGATTCAAATCTGTGCTTTCTCAAAAATTCAAAAGATAAAAGTGCTAAATTAAAATCACATCCTCAATCTGACAATGAACTATTCTTAAGTAAGAACTGTACAGTTTCACTTAAAGTGAGTCTTGAACTTACAAACACTGCACTGGTGGCTGGGTTGGTTTCAATCTCACTGTCAGAAAGAGTCCCTCTGGACTGAGTTAAATGAGGAGCAATTCTCCCACCAAGGCCGTCTCCTGCTGTGCTGCTCAGGTCACTGTCAGCTCCCAGAGTCTCTCCAGAGCTATTGCTTATCTAAAAAAAAGAAAAATCCAGATGTGAGAACAAACAAATAAATGTTTTAAGATGTGCTAAAAATACAGCTTCATGGTTAATTATGTAAAAATGTTGGATATGTCTGTTGTTTATGTAAGTATATGCTTGAAAGAATTACAGGTGTGTGTGCATATGCTCATACAATAACCTTACAAGCTTCAGTCCTCTAATAGAATGATTTGTGCAACCGGTTAACAATTACAGATTCAAAAGATTTAAAGTTTGTGCCAAAAATATCAACCTGGAGGCTACAGTGAATGTTGTTAAGTATGTAGGTGGAATAAATAAAAAAGTGCTTGAACTCAGAGTTGGCCGTGCCCTACCACTGTGCTAGCCTCCGAGTCCTGGCTGGTGCTTCTTGTCAGGATCGGTGGCTCTGAGCTCGTTACAGACTCTGTGTCGCTCTTCTACAAAGCCAAAGAGAGAACAAAAAAAAAAAAAGAGAATTCAGTGGCAAACTTTTTAAAAAAAAAAAGGTGCTTTCACATCATTAACAGTTTTTCAAAGACCCACACCATGAGGCACAGGTTGCAAGCACAACAAACTCTGGAGGCCAAAAGGCTGAAACATTAGCATATTAATAGTGTAGCCATATAAACTGGTGAAACTGAGGATCAGTCTCAGGCCTGGAGGTTGTGTGTGCAACTAATTCCTCAGTGTGTTGGACTGTGATATTAGTTTTTTGTTTGTTTAGCACACTATGATATTTAATAATAAGTTTTTACACTCATTTCATTCACTAGACAACCTCAACAAGTTTTCACATGACAAACCTGAGATCCAGATGTGACACTGAGGCCACTATCAGCACTAATCTGTGATTTCTTCTCCTCTGCATCAGTCACCTGGGGACGCTGCTGCTTTGCTCCTTCAGACCCTGAGGGACACACATAATTTTCAGCCCATTTTCATGAACATTTCAACAACACTCTCTTACCTTACTGTGAGTCGCCTGACTCGAAGCCACCACAGCACAGCAACACTGACACTACGTCCATCTAAAGTGCCAAAGCCTCTATTTAAACACTGCATTACAACTGCGATGAAGCAAAACGTATAACGCTTTTTAATTCCATCAGTGAAATAATTTTAGTATCCAAGACTTCAGAGCCTTAAACTGCTTCTGGCTAAAAAAAATAAAAAAATACTGTACAGGGTGACTATTATACACAATCTGAAGGAGTAAGAAACCATATTTTATTAAATGTTTTCACAACTTATGCTGGTTCATAACCAAGTAATCTATAAAGTTAACTTTTAAAGACCAGAAAGAGAAGTGACAAAGGGGCAAGCAGAGTGTGATACAATAGGGAAAAATTACAAATGAAAACAAAACTGCAAGAGCGCGACATTAATTCTCAGTCAATGCTGCAAATGTGGCCCAAGTTACACAAGAAACAACCAACAGACACAGGCAGTTAGGCATGCAGACAAACTGATGGACGGTAAAGGAGACATTTTCTGTTTCAAGTGTGATTTGTACTTTGTCATTTTTGTCTGACATTATCACCTTCACGGTGGAAAGTTTATCCTTACGCTTCTTTTTTTTTTCAGCTCTTTGTAACATTTAACATTTGCAGACAATTTTAATAAGGCCTTAAATTTACCAGCAACTGTAGAATATTTGCTGTAAATATACAGCAAGCCACTTGAAACTGGAAAAAATAACAGTTAAAAGAGCAGGACAGGGCAGCAGGAATTCATTTCTGTTCATCTTGATGCAGGGTCTCAAGGGGGGGAAAAAAAACACTGAAAAACAAAATTACATATTGCTTGAGCTTAAGCCAGTGACTACAGCATAAAAGTTCCCATATTTTTTTGATGTCAAGAACCAAATAACACAGACTTTGTGCAAGATATCCACCTCAGAACATTTCTGCTTTATATTTAATGTAGAGAATAACATACAGTCTAACAACTGGGAGGCAGAGCCTTCAGGCTCCTCTCCTGTGGAACCATCTTCCAGTTTGGGTCCGGGAGGCAGACACCCTCTCTACATTTAAGAGTAGGCTTAAAACTTTACTTTTTGATAAAGCTTATAGTTAGGGTCGGCTCAGGCTTGCCTTGGGCCAGCCCCTAGTTATGCCGCTATATAGGCCTCAACTGCCGGGGGACTTCCCATGATGCACTGAGCTCCTCTCTCCCTCTGTATGCGTTCATGTCCCATTAATGCATGTTACTAACTCGGCATCTTCTCTCTCCTGTAGTCTTGTGCTTTCTCATCTCTCCCCTCCTGTGCTTTCTGCTTCTGGGGCTGTTGAATCTGGATCTGTGTTTGCAAGCTACCCGCTGTTCCCTTTATCCTGCTAAACACCCACTGCTACAATTTTTATTATCAGTATTATTACTATACATCTCTATATGGAACTTGCATTATGCTCTCTTTCTCTCTCTCCCTCTCCCCAACTGGTCAAGGCAGAGCCCGGTCTGCTTGAGGTTTCTTCCCAATAAAAGGAAGTTTTTCCTTTCCACTGTCGCCAAGCGCTTGCTCATAATGTTGGGTCTCTGTAAATTTAAGAGTACAGTCTAGACCTGCTCTATATGAGAAGTGCCCTGAGATAACTTCTGTTATGATTTGGCACTATATAAATAAAATTGACTTGACAACTGCCTAAACTGTAGGCGGAGGGATACAAGAGGTGTGAAAGAATTGCTTTTGCACACATGTTGGTTTCTACAGTAGATTCTGCATCCAACCTTGTGAGCCACTACCATTACTTCAAAAGGAAAACTACAGTTTATTACAACTTTTGTTTTATTTTTGTTGCTCAGGCCATCTGCTCAATCGGTTTTGATAACACTGTAATCACCAAAGTAATTGCTGAGATCTCCTGGACATCCCCGATGGGGCAAAAAGCACAGGCGGTCAGACAATCATACGGGTTGTCAAAAAGCTGACAGTTTAGCAAGATTACCTAAACCAGTTTATTTGGGGATAAAGCCAAAGACAGCATACCCGAAATATTGCTACTAATCCCTCTTTGCACAGGAAACTGAGTGCAAATAACAGAGAGAACAGTAGAACCGAGTAAAGTTGAACCTAGAGGTTGTTGTACTGAGTTAGGGTGATAATTTTACTGTTCAGTTTTATTTTATTTTCCAAATACTAATAATAATATTCCTTCCCTGTTGGGCTCATTTTTAGCAATATCACAATGTTTCCAGATCTGAGGAATGACTTTGGTGAGCATAACGAACCAAACCGATAGAACAGATGCCCCGAGCAATGAAAATAAAACCTAAGTTGTAATGAAATGTACTTTTCCTTTAACAAAGTCATTACATACTGTATAATAATAAAACTAGCAACTATAATGCCAGATGAACTGCTGTGTGCGAGGAAAAAGAAGATACCAATCTGCGCAAGGAAAAAAGAAACCAAGGCAAGATTGGTTTCCATCTCAAGACTGGATTCGAAACTAAAATTAGTGTTTAATTTCTCACAGCCTTTAATCTTTGAGAAATACTGTGATCCTAGTCGCCTTATAGAAAATACAGCCAATTTAATAAGCACTGCAAACACTGCTGCATGTCATAACGTGTCATGTGCAGTTGGTAGATACCTACCTCTCCACTTCCACTTCCCATTTTTAACCCATGAACTTTTACACAAAGTAAAAATTACCCACATCTACAATTTTATTAGCTGTAGTATTTAATCTACCCAATTAATCAATTTTGATCTCAAACATCTCACACCAAGACTGTCTACATGTCTATATTTCTTCAGGTTATCCATTTTACATTAGGTACAGTCCTTTGCATCAGTTGATGTATAAAGACACTGGTGAGTTTGAAAAGGTGGAGAAAGGGGGTGGAAAAAAGGTCAACAGCTGAACACCCCAATCTTTTTTTCTTTTTTTTGGTGTGTGAAAAGTCTCTTACTCTGTGGTTTTTCCATAGCTTTTTGCTTATCCTGGTGCTTGCTCCACAATTCTACCCAAGATGCATTGCAAGCAAGGAGAGAAAGACAGAGAGAGAGTCAGAGAGCAGGTTGAAAAGGCATGTATGGTGGATGAGCATTGAAATCAAAACAAAACAAAGAAAGCATTTTGAAATCTGTCACTACTGAATGAGGATGTTTTGTAATGTTTGCATGTAGCTGTGTTTAAATCTGGACAAAATGAATAACAAAGTATTGTCTTGTCAAGCTGGATCGGATCCATTGTGTGCGACAGCTACTAAGGTAACATTACAACACACCCAAAGCTCCTGACCCAAAGTCCTGGAGAGCCACACAGTGACGTCAGAATGAGCTTTGGCTCTGACCACAAGTCAGTATTCATAGACCGCAGTTGTCTGGCTCTCCAGAGCAAAGGTGAGCAAGAGATGGTTTATTTGGAAAAGAGCATGGGATGGGGTTGAGAGGCCGACTAGCCAGCAGGTGAAATGGAGCAGTTGCAGAAGCCGGGATGCAAATCTCACAGCATTCTGTAGAATTGAAGGTGCAACTTCTAACAGGAAGAGAAGGGGTGCAGGTAGGAGAGGTGTCAGGGTGGTTGACTGAAAGTGTCCCCCGTATACAGACCCAGAATAATTCTCAGAAAATTAAGTGGTAGAAGGATTTTAAAGGATTTTCTAAGTCAGTCGGTTCTTTGGCGACCAATAGAAACAAAACCACTTGCTGCAGTGAAATTTGTCTCTGTACTGGGACTGTTTACTGGGGAGTGATGCTTCCACCCTCCATGCTGAGAGCAAAGGGGGCTGCCATTTTCTACAGCACGCCTCGCAGAAACCTGCAGTAAAGGCACAGACACCGATTGTTTTACTATCGATGCGCATACCTCTGGTTTCCCTCGTCCACTACTGCAGATTTAGGTATTGGAAGACAAAAACAAAGACATGCATTCAAGGTGCTAAGAGGCTGACAACAGAACTCCAGAGAGGAGGCAAACAGGGGCACAGATGTTTAAGGAAGGGGAGACAAACACACGCAGTCCAGGCTGGTACACAGGGTAATATTCCAGACACTTTTCAAGGCTTCTTCATGCTTACAGGGCCAATATTTGAACTAGATTTTAGTTTTATACCAATATTACATTTTGGAAATCATCAAAAGACAGAAATAGAAGAATAGAATACAAGTATTTGGCGTGGGGTCACATTATTAATGCTAAGCCCAATTTTTTAGAAAGCCCATTTTAGTGGCAGTGTTTCAGTCAAAGTGTGTGGAATACTGTAACACCTGTAAGAATCTGTCGGGGACAAGTGAAAGGGACTTTCTTGGAGACGGTTGGAGGAGGGGTGGGGACTGGTTCTGAGGTTGATGAGCTTGTAGGGGGGGCAGGGTAAGGGATCTCACAGTGCACATGCAACCGGGGCTGGAGTGGTGTACACACCAATCGAGGCAATAAAGTTCTCCTCGTTCAGACTCCGGGTATCAAAATGGCGGGCTCCTTTGCCCGTTGCGTGGTGCGGCAGCTGCAGGTGAGGAATATTCAGAAGGCCCTGAGGTCTGGCAGTCTCCATACGACCAGAAGGACTCTCTTTACTCCCTGGGCTTCCAGCACTGTCTGTGGGGCTTCGCTTGCGTTTTTCTGGGTCTACCAAGTTACCAAAACGAATGGGCCAAAGACAGAGTTCATCAAAATTACAGAAAAAGAAAATAAATAGAGGTTCAAACTAAGAGAGGAGCACGATTGTTAGACAAAGGAGGAAAAACAGCGAGGAGATCAAAATTTTTACAATTACAGTTTATGTTCTAGTGGGTTAACCTCAAGCATGCAGCTTAAAGCTTAATACAAACACAATGCAAAGACATGGATAAGTGTTAGTAGCACAAGCCCACTGCTGTTTTGCTTCACAGTATGAAAGCTTTGAAAAATGCTGACAGAATTTATAAAAAAATTTGTAAATAAATGACATAAACCAGCATTTCCTGTATACATCCCTGTGGTAAATGTAGGAAACGTACCTTTGGTTTGATAATGTGTGCGGGCTATCTCCAATAAGCTGAAAACACTAGCCATTCCTCCAAGGCCTGCATTAGTGTAGGAGTGCTCCAGACTGGAAACTGTGCACTTCAAGATGTCCAGCATGCCTTTGTACACCTTTCTGCTCACCTCCTGGAAACAAGGTTAATCATTTTAATTAGAAGAATAGAAGCAAAACTACGGGTCCTATTTTCTTAAATCAAGCCATAAGTACAAGTCATAACATAAGTTCTTGGTGTGAGTGTACTTGAGTATGATCAGGATTTCTAAATCTTGCTTATCAATAACTTAAAACTGAGATGCTGCAAAGCATACAGAAACTACAGATGGCAGTGCATCTACGCTGTGCCAGTAAAGCTGTTTTGCAAAAAATATGAAGCATCCCTCTGGTTATACCCAAACTGGTCAATAAGTGGACAAATAAAAAAAGCTGTGTAAAAAATCTCTCTCAATATAAAAAAATGCACCATGCCTTCAATAATAAATAAAAATGCATAAAATAACTGGTTCAAATGTGACATTTGTGCTTTTATTCCTAAGGTTTTGTTGCTAATATTTTGTATTTTTGGCACGAGTTTACAGTGAGGGAAAAACGATCATCTCACCACATCACGTATGATCTCCTGTCTGGCATCTTCCTCCGACTGCACGGCTCTGTTCAGCTTACTGAGCACAAAGACACGAAGCTGCTCGTTCTCCAGCAGGCGGCGCACTTTTTTCATGTTGAGCCAGCCGACTCCCTGTCCATCCAGGACACTCTGCACCACTTCCTTTAAAAACTGCTGGTTCTCACTGTATCACAATAACACATTTTCAGACATATTCAACAAATAGAAGGAATTATGAAACACCACTCTGATACATTGACAAAATGCTCTAATCTTCTATAATGCAAGACAGAAATTGTACATTTGAAAGAACATATTACCTTGTGTTATTGACACGACCCTGAGGAGAGGGCGACTCTCTCTTCACTGTTGGACTGTGCTTGATTACAGAAGACTTCTGATCCACAAGTGCCCGGGGTGCACGTGCGCCTGGTGGAAGAGCCACAACAATGAGGTCTCTGAACACCACAGAGCAAGATTACCAAAATAACAAAACACAAACTGCAAACTACTAGCACACTTGACAGGAGAGCACTCAGTATAAGTGGACTGGACACACAGAGAGGCACTTGCTCACCACTGTAAACCAGAAAAGGAAACAGGTTTTAAACTAGTCTTTTTTTTTCTCTTCTAGCTACCACATCAAACAGAAAAGGAGGAAGTTTGCATCACTTTATGAGAACAGACACACCTGGACTCTACTGTAGGTTATCTACTGCTGAACACACACATTACTGAAGCTGCTAGAGTCTATTATTACAACAAGAGAGGTGAAGGACAAATCAAACAGGGACATGGTGTGCGCACGCACACACACAGACACACACACAGGAGTCCAAATGGTGCTCTTGGTGGTGGCATCACACATTAGCAGCAGATAAATGTAAGGTCAGACTGAGGAGACTCTGTACGGCGACTACATCAGTGATATCATGCACAAAAGAAAAAGAGATGAGTGAATGATAAGATAAAATAAATTACACTTTAAGGTCACAAGCTGACTCATTTTAATTAATTGCCACACTGCTGTGGGATGCTCTGCGCGTCTGTAAGTGTGTAGGGGTTGGGTCAATCAATTTATCATTTATCATTATCATCATTATTAAAGAGGCTCAAAACATTTAAGAAACTATCGTCTCACTCAATTGACTCTAATGAATAAATAGATGAGTCCAAACCACTGCAGCATTTAATGAGGCAGGTCATTAATGAGTGCCATATCTCAGTGTAGAAGTGAAACCCCTGCTTTTATACCTTAGTGATACCTTTTTTCACACAGCTATTAAAAACATAAAAGCGTTTCCACATCTCAGGCTTTCCCCTCATTAATGCCAACCCGTTACGTGAATTTTTTCACCTTCGTCCCTTTTGCTGTTATTATGCAAGACCATGAAAGTTATCAAATGTCACAGAGAGTGCTGACAAAGCTGGGGGGCAGACATGCACTTGCTGCAACAGTTCACATAGTTATTAAAAGAAAAACTCAAAAGTAAAACCCGACTTCATCAAACACTAAAAACTTTCTCACTCACAAGCTTGTCACTTTAATTGAGACAGGACAGACTCCACAGCTCTCCTGTTTAACACGGCACATATTCACCAAACACATTTTTCAGTCCATGTTCACTAAACACGCTAAGCTACAATATAACTCACACTTTCCCCATTTTGTTAGTTGCTGATTTTGTTTCTAAGGCATGGAGATGGTGTGGGAGGAGGAGTGATCTGACATCTGTCATTACAGGCTGTCTTATTGTCAGTTTTATGTGACAGCAGGGATCTATTGTTTATTGTTGTTGCTGGGGTGTCATGGGGACAAGAAATTGGGTTTTATCCACAATACTAATACTCTGATTGCACAAGCAGAATTTTCAGCAGGTTTTTGTATAAAAACCAAATTGTTTTGTTGTGATTCCACTAGACAGACGGAAGACACATAAAACACAAGACACTTGAGGCTCTTTATGAGTATGATAAACATTACTGGAGGAAGAGAGTGGAGATGGTTTATGGATTTTTTTCCACCATGAGCATGGGTTAAACATATCTCAGGCTAAGTGGAAAAGTTTGTTAGTAACAGAAGTAGCTCCAATGGAGTCTTGGGGCCTGGGGGCCTTCATCAATATCTTTTGCAGAATGGCCTGCAGTTCTTGGACAGGCCCCAGCTGTGGCTTCTTACAGCAGCTAAAAGAGCCCAGAGGTTTATCAATGGAGGATGCTTAGATTCTGTGGCTTCCTTAAATGGTACTTAGCCTTAGGGGTCAAATGATTTGTCAACCTGAATAACAAGAAAGATGTGGAAGTGAATCCCAAGTATGAGCCAACAAAAGCTTAAACGCAACTGCACAATCACATCCGCACACCAACAAGTTAGACAATGTTGTTAATTTAGCCAACGCGCAACAAGAAGCTGGGCAGATCGCCAGCATACGAAAAGCAAGTCTGCCAACATCATTCAGATTTCAGCCTGAACTGAACTCGCCAGGTTGAACTTAGACACAGTCATTCATAGTTACAGTCATTAAGTGACTAAATACATTAAAAAAATATTATAAATGCAATTTTACAGTATACAGCTAAGGGATTTTTTTTCTATATGGCAGCTACAAGGATTTAAACATTGTCTGTGCTATTCAGTAACTGGGAGGACAAATACCTGTCGACCAGTAATTAAAGTCTCTTGAGGGCAGAAACCTAAGCATTTCTGTTACTGAATTTCATCAGCTCTGCCCATGTTATGTGGGGCATTCTGGCAGAACTGAAAATTGTTTGGCCAACTTGATGGATAGCAAACCGTTCAAACGACGCAGTCCTGATTGGAAGCTTGTGTGTAAAAAGAAAAAGTGAGCCTTAAGGCAATTTGAGTGACAAGTAGGCTCTCTACACAGGCACTACGCTGCCTTCTTATGTTAATACTCAAGTAACTGATTTGATGAGCAGGTAAACAGGCTAAGAAACACACAGTCTATTCTGACCCACCTCATATAATTTTGCATTGGATAAAATAATAAAGATAATGAGAGTAATTAACCAACTTCATCAATTGATTTAAGATTTCATAATGGGATTGTTGTCATTTTTGATTCTGTGGTGAATGTGATGCCACAGATGGCCCTATGTAGTATGGTTGGTTAAGTGTTTTCTATAAGCGTACAGGAGCTACACAGCTAACAGTGGGATACATTTTATCTTATGAATATAACATAATATAACAGACAAAATTCACTTCCAGCTACAGATCCCTTAGTATAAGTGAAAGTACATTTCTAAAAAGTTCAATATATTGTTCTAAATGTACAGTATTTTTAAGAAATGACTAAAAATATACAGAAAACTAGAGACATGAGAGCACTGACAGTGAAGGCTTCAGTTCCCCCTCAGGTTGTTTTTTTAACGACACAAACGACCATCTAGACAACCAGTATCTCGCCTGGCAAAAGCCTGAATTTAATTTTCTGATGATAAAAAAATAATTTCACCCACTAAGGTTCAAGATTTGCATAACATTACTGTAGTCACTGTTCATTGTGCACAGCACAATTACAGAATGATTGGGCCCAACCCCATTTGTACTCTGTGGAAGTATAAAGGATGAGGAAACAATGACAAACAATGGATGCTGGTAGATTAGTTATTATTAATCTATCCCTTCAACATCCTGTGTCTTGTGCTGCTTCCCTGTGGTTATTTGTTGTATAATGTATTGTTTCACTTATTCCTGTGATTATTGATGTTAGATCTATACATAGATTTTCCTCCTAAGCCTTTTAAAACATGCTTGTGATGAAGTTCTATCTAAATAAATAAAATTAAACATACTGTGAAGTGAAATAATAGTTAGTCTGAGGGACAACAGTCACTATGAGTGGCGGCGTGATAACACAACAGACTCAATGCTCCACTGAATCTTTGATGACACACACAGTGACTGGAATGAGGATAGACAGAGGGGGATGCTGGGAGATGTAGTTGACTGGCTTGGAGAAGCATGCAGCTCACTCGATAAAAAGGGCAGAACCCACCTTCTCCGCTCCCCGGGCCGGCCTCTGTAATTATCTCCATTAGAGAATTTAGCCCAAATACTGCACACAAAACCCAGAATTAGTGCCGCAAAAAGGTGGACAGAGAGAGGGACACCGGCCCAGACACAACCAGTCTGAACATCAACCCATAACACAACAGACATGCACACTCAACATGGCGCCAAAACAGAGAAAAAATAAAGTAAGAAACAAAAAAGTAAAAGAGAAAAGGGCAGACAGAGAAGAGAAAAAGACAATATGTACTGATGATGGTATCAACCCTGAAAGTGTTCGATAAGATGACTAATGCAATGTGTTTGACAACACATTCAACATTTTACAAACAGTACCAAGTAGGAGCTATACATAGCTCATACTTTGTTACATCTATATAAGTAGCCTGATGTGAATAACACTGAACAGTCCATAAAAAGTAAATCTAGAGCAATGGATGGAGTTGGAGTTGTTTTTTTAGAATTTGTACATAACTTAACTCTAATACTAGACATAAATCTTGTTTTGAGCACAAAAACGAAAAGGTAATCGTGACACACAGTCATAATAGTACATTAGAAAACCTTTGATCTTTAGCAAGGTTATGTTTAAAATAGGGCATGACCTCTAAAAGGGAAGGAAACACTAAACAATGGCGAGCCACAAAACAAGCAAGCAAGGCAAAACACACATGAGAATAAGGAGTCAGGTGGGAAATAGATTCCATTCACTGAGGACATCTCTTTCTGTGAATGTCATTCAAAGACATATATACGTAACTGTATTAACACATTAAATAAGTGACTGAGCATCCTTCTTGCAGTAGTGAGGATGTGCAGATGCCACACCAGTAACAGTTGGTCAGTCACAGAGGAAATCTTTCGACTATAAATGTCTCCATCATCAAAAAGACTCCCACCAGTCACACAGAGAGGAATGGCAAAAGAACAGGGGGGTGGGTGGGGGTGGGGCATGGATATACATGAATGACACAATAGGTGTATCTTCTATCTTAGTCCTAGGCTGACAAATAAGGTGTAGGATAGGTATAGGTCACTTCAAGGATAGAGAAATGCCTAGTCAGGGGGTCTAAGACAAACTATCACACCAGACATAACATACCCGGGCTGTCAGGGTCATCTGAACAACAAAGACAAAACACATCAAATCAAAGGAACAAAACATTTTCTATGGCAGCTATTCCACATGGAGTGGAGCTATTGAGTTAGATTACCATGCTTCACCTGTTTTTTCTCTCAGTTAAAGCGAAAATCCAGCCTAAACAGAATTCATACTGGCCTTGTAATCTTTTTCATAAATATTTCATAAATATTAGCCACTAGCCACTATAAAATATTCCAAAGTAGAATTTCATATCCTCCTCTATCTCATATCATATATCTTCAGCAAAACATGACAGACTTGTTTGTGCTGTGCACAGTTTACCTTCATTGGTACAGTTAACAGTTAATACTTTAATAAATCGCTGAATATAACCATCAGCTGGGACTGTGGTTGGATTCTTTTTTTAAACTTAGTATTATTTAGTATTTTAAGTCCATGAAACTTCTGTTTATATGATCCAATATCAATATCTGAATCCTAACACCCATAAAACCATATATTCTGCAGTTAGTTTGAATTACTTTCTTTTTCTCAGTTCCTGCTGTTTGCTTGAAGAAAAAAAAAAAAAAACCTACATTTTCAGGTTATTTTGTGACATTTATCACTTTCAAAAGACACCTGTACGAACATCAGTTCATATTAGTTCACTCCAAACATAGGCTGGTGAATGAATAACGAAATCAAGCCCCAGAAATAAGCTGCATATTTGTAGGAAAAATTTCACATGGGGAAAAACTTGCTCATCTCTTAAGGCGAAGAACAAGTTATACAAGACCCTGGAAACAATAAATGCAATGTCTGTTTTTGAGTGGATTTTTCCTTTTAGACACATGAGAGAAAAATTTTGTTTGATATATCCTCAATATTCTCCTTTAAAATAGTGCCATATCCGTTTGGCAGTCCAGAGGGAAGAAAGTCAGGCTATAAAAACATCTCTACAAACCTGCTTGCTCCATCTCCTCCTCAATATCAAAATCAAAATATTCTTTTACACATAATGTAGAAAAAGAAATGACAACAAAAAAGAGAAAGACAGAAAGTAAATTTAAATGCTGAAGTTAACAAAATATTGAATAAAAATATGCCTTTAAGACATGTTAAAGATGCATGGTTTACTTTTTAGTGATTAAGTAATGCAGACCATACATAGAGCTATAACCATTTTAATACTTGTTAATTATCGTAATTTAGTATAAATGAGAAAATTGGTATTCAAGTGTAGATTAGTATAAAGTAGGATTAAAAAAATCTCTTAATAAACGTGTACATGACTGCAATCAATGATGAAGCAAATAATAAAAAAAAGAAAAGAAAATGAGTGGGTCAGAAAAACAAAGATGTTTAAGGCAAATCAGTGTCTTTTTTTTTTTTTTTTACTCTTATCCAGTAATTTCTCACCTCTCCCTACCTGTATGTCCTAATCAACACATTTTATGATCATGTTTCTCGTTACCCTTGAAACCACAACTGCAACAACTGGGACAGAGAATAAGACGACAGAAACACCAGAAGAAACCTGAACAGATGTAAAAGTGGTCGGTTCGGCTGTGCTGTCGTACCTTTTAGACTTGGGAAAGGTGTTGATTTCTCCCTAGCTGCTTTGTTGGGAAGAGCGAGATTGGACAGACTGAAACTGGTGCCGTGGTTCTTGTAAAGATTGCCTGTAGTGAAAATGATAACATAATCAGAAACAGGAACATTTAAATAATCATGCAAAAACCAAAGGCATCATAATTAGCACTATTCAACCTTCACATAAACGTTGGTGTGCTATCAATGAGAGAAGCACAAATTTCTTTTTCAGTAACAAGAGGCTACTGACCCAGCTGTCGAAAAAAACAAATTGTTAAATTAAGTATAGTAAATATGTAATTGTCCATATCCACAATTAAAGACTAAAACTAATAACAGAAGACTTCCTATAAAAACAAACCTAATGTAACCCATCTCTTAAAGAGTAAATCCACTTTTTTGAGCTAGTAAATTCTATGTACAGTCCGTTTTATCTGATGATTCTGGTCCCATCAAACGTGTTCATTGCAATAGCAGTTCTTTACCTTTATCCAGAGAAAATCAAGTAATTCTGTCCACAATGTACAAGAAAAAGTCATATTTATAGAACATGTAAAGTGGGTGTGTTGAATCCCAAAATGGGGTGTTAAGAATGGATGAACATGATCTAACAAGTACTTTTCTCCAATTCCTAATCATCAAAAATCATCCCACTTTCTACGTGGCAAAGAAATGGCTGAAAAAAAACAACAAACAAATGAACTTCAAATATTCTTACTAGCAAAAGACATGAGTCCTCCAAATCCATCATTGCTGCTGTTGGAAATAGTGGAGTTTGGCGAGCTGTTGCGGGAATCTCCCTCGCCGTCAGACTCCCCAGGGAGCCTCAGACTACTGGGACGTAAAGGACGCTGTGCCCTTTAGAAGAATAACGAGAAGATATTAGCGGTGCCTCGCAGACACAGTAACATATACATACAATATGGGAAAGACATTCAAGCATTCAGGTCACATCACAACATCACACCACCAAAGATTCAAGACCACCATGAATGGAGAGAAGAATATGACATGCTGGGTTTTGATACTGAACATTGCATGGATGGTCAGAGAGCCCATTTGAATGATGATAAAGCATTCATTCAAGTGATGAACAAGTATAACACACTTGTTGCCATTGAGGTTCTGGTTGAATCGAGGGGTGTATGACTCCACTTGCTCTTCTGCATCAGGGTCATCCTCAGAGGGGAAGCCATACTGAGGCTCAAAGTATGGGTTGTCATACTCCTGTTTTTTGTTGGCTGGGTCCACCAGGCCAGCATCAGCTGTAGCTCTGAGGAACGGCTGGCTGCCCAGTCCTGGGACAGGGTTCTGTAAGGCGGCACTTGCTAATGCCTCCATTTCAGGTGCTTCCCCTTGCTCCTGAAAAAAAAAAAATAGCACAAGGATTCATTTGTGGTTTTCATGGGGATAATATCTATTATTTCAATATGTGTTCCCCTGTTATTCTCCTTTCCATCACTCAGATGAGATTAATTCTGCATTAAACTCTAGTTGGCCACATTCATTCTTCTGATGATACTTCATGTCAAAAGTTAAGATGTTATAGTAGTGAAACGTGAATAAGCATGCAGAACAAAATATTAATAAAAATATAAAATATTCAGTTCAATTAAATAGGAAATTAGAAAAAAAACTACAATTTCCACAAATAATTTGAGGCATTTCATCAATCACAGTGATCACACACATGGTTGACCCCCTGGATGATTGTGCTGGGACTTGAGCTTGCAGTTGTGCTGGAGCTTGAGCGAAGGGGTTGTCCATCAGAAGGTTCAGCAGGTCCGTCCCCACTGGGTGGACCCTCTGAGCTGTGGCCTTCCCTGAAGTCGTGGAAATCTTGAAACTCAACCTCACTTGCATCTCCCAGTGCAGCATGGGTATGTGGTTCTAAGCCTAATGCATCAAGGTAAAAAATACAACAAGGAAGGACATAGTAAGAATGTGGTCAGCATGTATCTTGTAATAACTCTATCTAATATCTCACAAGGGGGCATGTAAGCTCCAAAGTCTCACTGGAGCAACAATGGAACCACAGTCAGTGACTGAACAAATGATTCATTTAAACCTTTCACTGTCAAACTTACTCGGTGTGTCTCCCTGGATGTCTCCTTGGATCATCTCACTCACAAGGTCTCCAAGTGAGGAGTAGGAAGAGCTGGAGTCATCGTAGGCCTCACTGTCACTACCACTGCAACAAATTACATTTCTCATCACCAAAAGCTGACTGACGGCAAATATTTGGTAAACCCAACCATAAACTCAGCTAAGCAGACTGAATTGGATTGTTACAATAACATGGATCTGGTTCTTTCTTACCTGTCTGTGGGGTCAGACTCGTTGCCCTCGTCCTCTAAAGGACCAGCCATAGCCTCAACCAGCTGGGAGCTTCCATCGTACACCCGGTAGACCACTGGCTGTAGCTGGTGAGCATACCACTTGGGTTTGTCACCAATTAAGGAGGGGTCAAACACATCTGAAACGTGTGCAGAGTGTACAGTTAACACTCTTTACTTGTTATAATGCATTTTACATAATGCAAAATCAGAAAAAACAACTGCTATAATCTTGTATGGAGCCTTACTGTTATGTATCCTCTGAAAGGCGAGGTTGGTGGGATTGAGAGCCCACTCTCCATAGAACTCCACTGCCTGGGTGTGAGACAGTTTATCTGCAAAGCAAGAACGCCGTGGCCGAGATGCAAGAAAAGACGACGACTGAAAAGCCACCACAGGGCGAGGGAAGAGACGCAAGGTGCGAGTGTGCATCTGGAACCCCTGGAGAACATTTGGGGAGTTGAAGAACCGTACCATGGCGACCCTGTAAAACAAAGAAGTTATTTTGCATTAATATTTCTTTATTTTGACAAATGAATTTATTTGGAAACATGACATATTGACAATGGCAAGAGACAAGGCTCACCTGGTGGCTACATCCACCGAATCCACATCGTTGCCATAAATCAGGGGGTTGAACTCCGTGGAGGATGGCGAAGCTTTATCTCGTCCAGGTGGGAGCAGGGGTATCTCCTGACCTTCCTGGAACTTCTCCAGGTTCAGAATGGGTTGGGTGTTCAAACTCATACTGGCCAAGGCCTACAACAGGTGGCAGTGACACAAATTACAAACCTTGCGGGGGAGCTAGAAAGAAAACAGAGCGCTGTGATGAACCACTCACCATCGGCATCAACACTGTAGGGGACATTATATAATTGTTTGCCCACGAAAAAGAGGGAAAACAATTCAATGGTTGCCTGCTAGAAAGGCGTCTAGTTTAAGGGATCATTTTAAGGGGTGATCTCTCTTACTTGCTGAGAGGAATCTATACATACTGTGCATCTCTCGTACTACTAAGCATCTCTGCTGCACAGCAGTGTGAAAAAGGAGTTTGATACAGTAAAAGAGATAATTCATTTTTGCCATTTTCTCTTGCTAAATAATGGGGTCCCAAAACAGACTTTCCCCAGTTTCACCATTTACTTTCACTTCCACAATTTCACTTTTACTATCATGATATACAGTAGCTTGGGCGTTGGATTTGTGCATGCTGATGCCTGTGGTGGGTGTGTCATTTTGGAGAGGAGAAGCACAAGGGAAGTCAGTCACTATGCATGGTTTGCTTTGAGGGAACTGCTGCAGACTCAAGTGTCAATGTTTAGCTTAGCATAATGGAACATTTAGTTGCTGGGTCTGGATGAATGTTAACTTGGTCGAAGTGATTAGCTTCATCATATCTTGTTTTGGTTACGAGAACACTCACTGATGCCAAGATAGATGCACGCACATTCAGTCATGCTCAAGCCAGAGCTAAGCAGTGTATCAAAAACTGGTCCGCAACATTCTGTGACACTGTTATGCATTTTATTCAAGTCTTCAGAATAGAGACAAGTAGTAGTGACAAGCAAAATAATGTGAGAGAGAAGATATCCGTGCAGGGGCATTACACATTCCACAGGAGGAGAAATGAGTAACCTTATTTTCAGAGGAGAAGATCTGCTTTTGGGTGATCACGGTCAACCTAACCAGACACTAGGAAGGGGATAAGAGAGATGCGAGGAGAATCACATGAAGGCCTGGGATGATAACTTCGTGACTGACATTGGAACAGCACAACGGAAGGGTCACAACCATGGCCCTTTCCCTTTCTTTTCTTTGTCTCCTTTCAACAGTACTTCCCTTTTTGTCAGTTTTTGCTGACGGCTATTAAGTATATTTTGGTGCCACCCAAATGTGAGTCAAATAGATGCTACTTCATGAAAAAAAAAATGCTCATGTGATTTTTGATTTGTTGGTGCAATGAAAGATTCCTGGCTGTCTCATTATTGTCAAATCTACGAATTTACTGAAGAGAGGAGATAAGAAAAGGTTATTTTTGTGTTTGTTTTGACAACGTGATGGACGGCCAGTAGAGCAAGAGAAAAAGAGGGTGAAGAAAGAGAAAATCAGAGTAAGAAAGAGCAAGAGAGAAAGAGGAATATGAGGAAAGAACAGACGTTTTTATGGTCAACATGAAAGACAGTGAGAGACAAAGACAAAGCAATAATGTAACCAAAAACTAGACTTCACCTATACAATCCAGCCACTAAAAGACACATGAAGGCCGTCCATGGTGACCAACTGGGATGAACCAGTGGTTACGATGGAATGATGATGACAGATACAAAACAGCAGATCTTTTCAGAAACACAGATAAAATACTTGCACACTTAAAACACCTGTAGCAAAATAAAACCTTTAACTGTAATTCTTCAAAAAAAAAAAAAAAAAAAATGTTGGGTGAACTGAAATAACACCACCACCATTTCTGTAAAGTAAATAAATCAGTTCCTAGTTGGAACCAATTTATTTCTGTCTTGAGTGCAAGTATTTTTAGTGACTCTCACATCATAAGCATTCTGCTTTGGCATCGCAGTCTTCAGATAATCAGTAAAAACCATCTTCAGTGACATTTTCACCATTCACAGATATCAATAGCGTGCTTCTTTCCAAATATACAACTGCTAAATGGAGGCTTTGCACACTCCTACACACCAGCCTCTCCGTCACACATCCGCACACAGGGAAAGAGCTGCTAATCACACACAGCAACCGAACCGGCTCTGATTCAAGGCGTATTCAACAAGATGAAGTGTATGCAAGGATATAAACCTCTAAACTGTTTGAAAAGAGAATATGTGACAACTGATGATTTGCTTGTGTTTAATGAGACAGTAAAATACAAAGTTATAAGAAAGGTTTATGTATTTAAAGTTACTAATATAACTTCACTATGATGTAACCTGATTGCCTAGAAAATACTTACCAGCAGCAAACAAATATTTTTGTAAAGGATGACATTAAACAGGTTTCAGTGATGTCTCTGTCATTTAAACATATCATTAAAACGTGAATGTCAAGTAATTTTAGAATCTCATACAGATTTATAACCCCATTCCTCTGTTGGTCTCATTTCAAAGCGAAATGAGTGGAAAACCAATAGAAGGATCTTATTCATCACTGGCACAAGATGCCTATTTTTGAAAACATCAGTTATTGTAGTTGTTCAAATAGAGAACTTGTTCAATTTATTACTGAGGAGGAACGTTTCTCCATGGCCAACAAGCATACTGAGCAGTCAAGTTTCCATATTTGCTAAGCTCTATAGGATGTGAATGAACTTGGGAGACACATGTTAATTATGTTGATCACAGTGTAGAAGCAAGGATAAAGAGGGGGTGTTTCCATGAATCAGAACCAGATTCCGATGTTATGTTAGATAATTGGGTTAAAGGGGCAAGTTAGTTACTACCAGTATTACAGTATAACTAAAGGTTTTGCTGGGATAGCAGGGTCCTAAGATCTGATTTTACCTCCAAGAGCTAGAGCATGCAAAGAAAACGGGGAAAAAAAGAAAAGAAAAAACATTTGTTTATGTTAGTGCACTACAAAACCCATTTCCAATACTCTCACACTGTCAATACAATACATACAACTCTGCTGAAGTAGGAAGCCCCTACTCTTCACACAGCTGAAAGAGAAGTTTTACATTTATATAGGAGTAAAATCAATTAACAGTCCTAAGCAGTACCTGGGTTCCAGAAATGTCTCTGCAAATTTCTTATATGTACCAGTATTCCCACTGGTTTTAGGCAGAGCCCTGACTGACTCAGTGCAGCAGAATCAGAATATTACACTGATAAAATCTAAGAGGCCAAAATCAGACATATCACATACAGTACCTGCTTCAGATGTTTCTTAAGCTCGCCAGCTTCAGGCTCTGGAAGAGGTGGTAGAATCTCTGCATTGGTGGGTGCTATAACCTGCAGACAAGAAAATACATACTCAATTATACAAATACTCTATTTATTTTAAATCTATTTGTAGAAAAATACAATATTTACATCCAGACATGTCCCTCCAAAAGCATATTAATTAGACTTTATCTGTCAATTGAATCTGGACATCTTGGAAACAGACAAAGCAGGTGGAGTAGAACGCCATGTTGATGTACTGACCTTGCTGCTGTCAAGGTCCACCAGCCACAGATCATCTGGCATTTTGAAATCAGATTTGTAGAGGAAGAAGCTAGCTGGCACACCTATAATGTAGGGAGTGGGGGCAAGAAGGAGCTGTGCAGAAGAGAAAACAGAACAGTCAGTCACAATTTGATGTTGCCTCAACAGAAAACATGTTCAGTCAAAAATAGTGTGCTTAGGGCACTAATGGTTAAAGTGCATTACACATATATGCAACATCCATGGTTCAGTTCCGGCTGGGGGACCATCATTGTACGTCATATACCCTTCTCCCCAAGTTTCCCGTCTCTCTAAACTACGTGAATTTCCATTGACCTGTTTTTATGTGCATTTTTTATTTGCGCATAAAAAAACCTGGAGTGGAAACAACAGAAATTTTAAAAAGTAAATATCTCAAAACGTTTTTACGCTTGGGTGAGGTAAAAAAGTTGGTATATCGATAAAAACAAAATATGAAAAGATGCAATGGATTGGAGACTTAGTGAATAAATCATGATGTATCATGAAGAAACAAATAAACAAATGCCATATTTCCATCCTGTTTTCCACATGTTTTTCCATCATTCGACTTTTGACTGATGACACTCTTTTTAATTACATCATGCCATTTGTTGGTTTGCAATGGTTTAATGGCACCAGACTGGAGAATATATCAGTGACACCAAATGTTTATTCAAGAGATTCAGGATTCAAGATTAACTTTATTGTGCCACAGAGTGGGAGATCTGTCTTGGGCTCTTCACCCATGCTGCAGCCATAAAAACACAAATATTTCATATACAGACCACAATAAAAAAAACCACAATAAACATACAGAAAATATAAAAAGGTGCTAATGAATAACATACCAAGGCTCTAAAAGTACCTAGGCAAACAGAGAAAACAGACACGTCCATAAAAAACAGAAAATCCCTTATCTTGATGATCCCAACTCATAATATTCGCATAGTAGTGGATAGAAACTGATTAATTTGCATTTTCTTTTGCTAATTTTCTCTAAATTTGGTTACAATTTGTACTTAATATGGATGGAAACTTGGCTCCCGTGACCCCCAAAACCCCACAAAAAAACTTTCTTAAAAAAGGAAAGAAAAGAAAACCTGAATGCTAAAAATAAACACATAAATCTAATTATTTGAAATATGTTTGTAACCAATGATGAGTTTTACCTGTTCAGCAGAGGCCATGCATGTTGGCAGTAGGGGGATGACAGGGAACATGTACTCCAGAGGGTAGATCATGGCCACAAAGGCCATTACACTCATAGACAAAGCATTGTAATCTCTGGATTGAAGAATAACCTGAGAAAAGAGAAGAAACACAAGACATGACTGAAAACAGAACACACATACACTATGTAGATGTAAAAACTACAAACATTTATGTGGAATTCAATACAAAATGGTGGGTGTTCATACAGCTAGCTATCCTCTTTTTGACCATAATATAAAAAGGTGTGAACACCATTTTACCTTGAATTCATAACAGCAATATTAAAACCTGAGCTTTTATGAAAAATTAATTTGGCAGCACAAAGTGCTTGAAAGGAAGTGACTCTCCCTTCACACTGCCTTTTAGGCAGCACTTAGTTCAGCCTGACTGAATTTAATGATGTATTGAATTCTTCTTCAAAAGCCTAAAATGGATGAATACAAGACGGTACATGATGGCAGCATTTCCCATAAGTTGAGAATTTATTTGCTGTGATGTGTGAAGTGCAGAGGGTCTGCAGACAACAGCAAAGTCATGATCTAAGTAATGACTGCTCATGTATGCACTATTTACGCTGAGTTTTTTTAATGAATTTACATTTTAAGACGCAGTTCCACACAGACATTAAAAAAAATGAGGGGGGGGGGGGGGTTTATTTAGGTATATGTTAACACTGAGATTGACAAAAACACTGAAAAACATGGAAATGGCCAGCAGATGTGAGCCTCAGATTTGATTGTGGGATTATTGTAAATTTGATTGTGGGATTATTGTAAATGATTATTGTAAACAAAACAAGACATATAAAGCTTTGACTCTGGGAAATTATAATGACATTCTTCACTATTTTCTAACATTTTACAGACAAAATGACTAATTGAGAAAAGAATCTACAAATTAATCAATAATAAAAATAATGGTTAGCTGCAGCGCAAGTATCAATGTCACTGTGAACCCAGAGCAACAACAGAACACTACACCAGCACCAGCCAAACAAGGATTCAGTTACATCTTCCTCTCAGTCATACAGTGAGTGTACTGTACGCAGGCTCCTTTTTACCCATCATGCTTTATCCACACTTCACTGAAAATGGCATCAGTGAGACTACATCCAACAGAAAATGCCCGATGAAGTTCACTCAGGGTATTTCTCAAGAGATCTCAAGATTTTTGTCTGGGCGGGGACACAGAGCTGCACTCCAGAGGAAAACACTGACCAATCACAATATACTAAATATAGTTTTTCTTGCCCCTTCCCCTTGAAACAATAACTTCAGTCTTTAATAAAATCCCAAAGGTGATTTGGTTGCAGTCTAAAGCAAACCACACTGCTCCTCTTCCTGCTTTTTAAAACAACAGTAAGGAAAACAAAGGAATAGGCCTCAGCAATGATTGATAAGAGACACTTCATATCCTGTGCTTACCTTGTGCTCTAGCAGGACACAGCTGAGAACCTGAAGGCAGGCGTCCACACCCAGCAGCTCCAAGGGCAGGTGGAGGGGGAAATCGACCATGGAGAAGCGGGAGTTGTCAGGCAGTGCAAAGGTGAGAGGCCGTTTGAGTTCGTGGGGCAGCATTTCCACATCCACACGCCTCTGACCTGGCACTGGCACAGGGGAACGCAGCAACCGGTACACCCAGGATTCAATCTCCCGCAGGTCTGCCAGCAGCTGGCTGCCTTTCTCTTCCACCGACAGCGCCCCAGTGAACACCCGCCACATGGTGTCCCTGAAGAGGATATAAACAACAGTCTTTCCTTTACATTTTGACTTATGTTATGTGTATACATACTGTGTTATGTGTATTTTGAAATACACATAACACAGTATATTAATGTATAGATCATTTAACACATAACTTTTCATTTTATCGTTTAATGTATGAAAAGGTGAAAAAACTGTGAAAATGTCTTTACAAGTTCCCAGAGCCAGTGATATCTTCAAATTACTTATTCTCTCTAGCTAACAGTTGGAAACCCAAAGGTGTTCAATTTACAAGGATATAAAACAGAGAAACGGTAATAATTTCTTAACTATGAGAAACTGGAACAAGTGAATATCTAAATTTTTTGCTTGATAAATGACCTAAACGATAAATCTATTAAAGTAGAAAATTATGAGTATTTTGTTAATTGACAGATCGACTGTTTCAGCACTAGCTGAGGAGTCTCAAAAGATTAATGACACACCACAAGAATAGTCCATATTGTGATATAATTACCAACATAAGAGACATTCTTACACTGCAACAGACAATAGACTGAAGTCTTAAGACCAAAATTATTAGAAGCGATGATAAAGCTTCAACTGATAAATCTACTAATCATTTTTGCGATTAATCATTTCAACAACCCAAAAATATTAAATTTACCATCATATAAAACGGAGAAAAGCAGCAAATCATCACATTTGAGGAGCAGGAAGCAGAGGTTGTTTGGCATGTTTAAATGACTTAAACAATTATTAAAATTGTTGCCAATTCATTATCTATCAATGAACTAACTGTTAAATCAACTAATCATTTCAGCTTTACACTACACTGTATAAAAACATACTGCCATTATATACAGTGACCCTTTTATGAAGGCCTTATTTGTTCACAGACATAATTTATAAGGTTTTATCAGTTTCTCAATGAAATGCAATATATGCTAAGCTTTACTAATAACATTTATTGATGTCAGGCAACAGTAATTTTGGGGTTAAACAACATTAAACTAAATCATTTGCTCATTTTTTTTCTGTAAACAGCTTCCATGAGGCCTAGGCAAACACCCAGAGTAATCACTAATATGATGAGCAAATGAGACTGAAACACAGGAGAGGCTCTTGAGTAATTGCCGAAATATTGATGTGAAAACCCTCCACTCTACACACACATGGTGCCATTAAACCCTTTCTAGAGTGTATACTTAGTGTGTGTGTGTGACGAGGAGGGAGACAAATCATTAGTCCTTTGGAGCCCTCCCACCAACTGCAGCTGCTACCCAAAGGCAGCCAGAGACCTCAATCTGTCAGCGCCGCCATAGCGCAAAGCGCTCGCAGCCATTATGCCAGTGCTCTCCTCCTTCTCTGTCATTGCCACACCACATTTCAACCAACCATGTTAGAAAAATATATATTCTGAGGTCTGGTCTGCTCAGCCTCTGGGTTAGATGGCTTTTTTGAGGTTGTCACATAAGCCACAATTCTTTACTGATGATATGCGAATGGACTGCACATTTTTTGTCTTTTTTTTTTTTTTTTTACAAGAGAAAAAAATGACAAGGTATGAGATTAACTGTAGATTAGATATTCCTACATTCCCTTGTAGTGATAAGGGGGAAAAGCTGCACTGGTTCCACAGCTATAAATAGATGACTGTGAAGAAAACACGTGCACCTTAGGAAAAAACCAACATTCAATCATACTGAGTCTAATCTAGCGTGAAGTGACAGCCTAATTAACACTTTGTCACTCCAAAATTGCAATCTATTGTGTCACCCATGGCAACAATATAACCCAAAGAGTACTGCAAATACTGCCACATCATGATACAATGTCACATTGAAATAATAACAATAAAAACAATATTTTCTGCAGCTTAACTAAAATATGAATCCATCATACCTGGTGGTTAATTAGAAAAATCAACATACAATATGTTTACCTCTTTACATCAAGTCTAGTAAGAAAAATACTATGATAAATGTGCTGAATAAATCATCCAGTTCCTGCACACAGATTTTAATTTTCTCTGTAAGATTTACGATAGCTTCACTCTTTGTACAAGTTAAAAGCAGCTCATGTATCAACAATATTTTGGCATATCCAACTAAACTCTCAACCCCATCCTTTTTTGGTAAAACATCTGAGGAAAGAGGATACTATTATATAACATTTTTATCTTTAAAAACTGTACTTTAGTTGACTATAACATTTAATGAACTATTAATGCAATACAATTCAGTCAAAACAAACCCGGATGAAGCGCAGTGTGGATATTTTGGCTGCCATTATTTATCATTAAGGTGGAGTGTGATAGCTAAAGCGTACTGTGAAAACATGACATGAGCTGCAGATGGCCTGCAAAACATGCATGGAGCCACAGACAAAGGCTCTTGTATTAATTCTGCAAAACAAACATACACATAACAGGTGGACATTAAGAGAAGCAGATGGTGGAGGACAGAAGCAGGAAGCATTACGGTGCATCTGCAGAAACACTGTAAAAGCAACACATTTATGCTAATTGTTTGCAATTTTTCCTTGGCCTGAAAATTCAATTTAAAATTGAAGCATTCAAAGATTTTAATCTAATGTATCAACCCTGTGTTTTTGGGGTCAATAACTAGCATGCAATGCAATATCAGCATAAATGCAATGATGCTATTCAACTACTTACAGATGAGGTCCAGTAATAACAAATTTATTTTCTTGTGTTTTCAAGTTGTACTATTTATTAATTCAAAAGAATTTATAGCTGTGCATGTACAGATTTGTCAATGAACTATTGCTTTTAACAAAACTAACCCCCCCCCCCCCCCCCCCCCCACCCCCTAAAGGCTGCAAAGTTAATTACATTCCACAATACACTACAGAAGTGTTAAAGGAATTGAACGATGTACTGACCAAAAAAATTGAAGGTGTGAGAGTAAATGCCATGGGTTCATTAAAATCAAAGGTTTTATCCCCTTGGTACTATGAATGTACTCAGCTAATTACATGGAAATCTCCCTATTGATCTTGAGACCAAAGTTGACATTTGGCCCAAAGGTGGCACAACAAAAAATGTCATGGCGTGTTAAAATAATAAGCATCTGGCAAGCATGAATATACTCAACCATTTCATTACAATCTGTCATTAGATTCTGGCATTTCTGGTGTACAAAGTTTGTTTTCATAATGGCCCTGGGAACCTGGCTGATGATTAAGTGGCTGGTTGGGCAAATGTACATCTGGTTAACCACCACACCTCCATTAAAGAGCAGCAAACAGCCGCTTCCCTAAGGTTTACTATGGGAACCATCCGGGACAGGAGCTAGGAGAGAGGGACCCATTTACACATTTAAAACATCTGGCTAGAATGAATAATCTGATTTCAATCCATCTGGAATGCTTCTTTGATACATTTACACTTTTTTTACGCTTTTTTAAGATCAGATAGCTACCTGATCTGAGGCGGGGTGAATAAAATCACATCAACTAGAAGATGCTCTTAAAAGCCTCACCTCTGAGTGGCGCGGGGGAGTCCAGCACGCTGTGTTAGCCTCTGACTGCAGCAGTCCACCAGCCTCTTGAGAATATATAGGCATTCCCTAAAGGTGGAGAAGAAGGGGTAGTGGCTGAGTATGCACAGCGAGGTCAGCGTGCTGTTGCGGTTCCTGGCTGCCATCTTAGCAGCGCTTCGTCTGTGCTGTGGAGATTTTCCAGCATTTAGCTCGGCACCTGGTTGTCCGGTCTCTTCTCCAGAGGCAGGCTGAGGCGCCGACTCAGCATTATTAGGTGGAGATAACGTGGAGGCTGGGCCTCCACCGCTGCCATCATGCCCCTCACTTGTGGTCTCTGCCCCTTGTGCTGCTGTCTCTGTGTGACTGCTCTTGTCCCCACGGGTACGGTGATGCCCTCGCTGAAAAGAGCGGTAGAAGTTGACGCAGATTCCATAGCGAGTGATTCCCGAGTCCTTGTCGGTCAGCGTGAAAACAAATGAGGAGTCATCACGAAGGCTAACCCTACGCTGGCGTATACTCAGGCAGCCCTCTGGTTGGCAGAAGAACACCACGTCTGGTGGGAGTGGAAAGTCATGGTGGTCTTCCAGTGGGTAGCGGCGGAGGAGCTGTGGGGTCTGAGCCACACTATCACTACTTGGTTGCCTGGAAGGAGGATGGACAAACAGACAAAGCTAAACATAAATAATGACAAGTAATACACAGTTATCTATCTAACATGTGTCTATATATTGTAGTGCTACCCTCTGTGCTGTGCATTGTGTAACTCATATCTGATTTATTTGCACATCCAATATCCACGATGTTAAAAAACAGTTTTGAATTCAATTAGAAACAGTGATGAAAACCGTCACTTGATACAAAACATACAACACAAAGGCTGACAAAGTCATGACAGTAGTCTGGTGGTTACAGAGGCAAATGTTTAACTATAATTTTGTCTACTCAAATCCAAGAACTGGCAGGGAAAATTTGGTCAAGCAAAGTTAACAAGTAACACCCATATCATCCAAACTAAAATTTCCCTAAAGCACAACACATAATACCCAAATGTTCCAGTACAGATACTCAATGTCTAACTCTGAAAAACGGTGGTAGACTGCAGGGTTTCCGCCAGTGTATTGCAAGGAGCCCACCAGGGAGTTGCCCCCCTGCCAGGCCTTTTTTTAAAAATGTATTTTAAGATGTTTTCTAAACTAAAATTTGTTACACAAGAAGCCGAGCTCCTTTAAGGAATAGCTCAGGGCATAGCAAGTATGTGGTTGAGAGAGAGAGACAGAGAGAGAGAGAGAGAGAGAGAAAGACAGACAGAGAGACAGACAGAGAGACAGACAGAGAGAGAGACAGACAGAGAGACAGACAGAGAGACAGACAGAGAGACAGACAGAGAGACAGACAGAGAGACAGACAGAGAGACAGACAGAGAGACAGACAGAGAGACAGACAGAGAGACAGACAGAGAGAGAGAGAGTTTGGTGGTAGACAGAGAGAGACAGACAGAGAGAGACAGAGAGACAGAGAGAGACAGAGAGACAGAGAGAGACAGACAGAGAGAGACAGAGAGAGACAGAGAGAGAGAGAGAGAGAGAGAGAGAGAGACAGACAGAGAGACAGACAGAGAGAGACAGAGAGAGAGAGACAGACAGAGAGGGGAGACTGAAGTTAGCAGTAAAGCTGTGAACAGTGCACTGTGTGTACAGTTTACGCTAAATGCTACAACTCCTCAAGGCCCAAGCCAAGTTCCCATGTCTTGCTTGCCACCCAGCTGAAGTGAAGGGGGTTAGCCCCCGAAGCTAGCGACAACTTTAGCCCAGGCTCACTTAAGGTGGACTCTTTTAAGGTGGACCAGCTATTCTCATTTAGTGCAATCTAAATTTAGTGACAATCTCAACCGCTCCTTCGAGTTTTGTGGAAACCCTTAGACTGGACAGTTCTCTGATTTCACTGTGTTCATGTGAATCATCCTTTTCTCTTGCGGCTACTGTGCTTCAAATAATGAGCTACTATGCTTCATTATGCATGCTACATCATATGGGAGTAACTGCTGGAACAACTCAAAAGCAACAAATTCGAAGTGTTAATGAAGTTAATGAACTCTTAAAACCATCAAATGTCAAGACTGCAGTTTTCCAAAACTGCCAAGTCACAGCAAGCAATTAAGGCGCATTCAGACCAACAATAGAAGTGCAACAAAACCATGTAAAATGGTTTTAAAGAGTGGATGAATAAATGTACGCTCAAGAAAGTTTATACTTGTTTGAGCCTGGATTGTACAGCTCTGGAAAGTTAACTTAACTGCAACCATAATGTTCTCCTCCATCTAAATGCTTACAAGTTAAACAGCTAATTAGCATAAAGCTACACGGTACAAGCTATAAGGTATGGTATGTGTGCTTGCACATGTTTGATGGTGTGATTGTGAACGATGATGCTGCCTTGTGCTGTCACAAACGTCCAGCTGGAACATTTTTTGCCAGGCTACTCTGCATGTTTCTGCCAGAAACAATGACACCCCATGTAGTAATGGTGTCACTGAAATGAGTTTTTTCTTTTTTTTTTTTTTTTTACACAGTACAATTGTTGGTCTGACAGGGCCTTATGGGTACAGTAGCTGTAACCCTCTACTACCATGTTGCAGGTAAAATGCCAAAATGGCTTATCAAGAAAATGTATTGTTAGTTAGTAAAGCACATACCTCTCCAAGACTTCACCAGAGATATTTTCTCAATTGGCAGCACTACACTTTGGTTTTGAAAGTAATATGTACAGCCTCCCCTATGACTAAGTTGACTGCAACATTCGTTTAAACCAAAACTACTACTTGAAGCAGATTATGTTCTTACCTTGCTCCGACCACCACCAAGTAGTCGAGAAGGCGAGGGCACATTTTCTTTTTCTCCATTTTGGATTGACCACTTCCTGTGTGTCACGGCATCCAGGATATATTTTGCCTCTTAAGTCACTGGTGGCTTTCCATTACAAGTGGGAAATTTCGGGTGAAAAGGTGAAACACAGCTCCTTGGTTATCATCATGATGCTTCAAAAAAAGACTAAGTCAGACCTGTAACACAAAAAAAGATTACAAAAACATTAATTAATGTTTTAGATCATGTCTTTCTATGGCCACAATGAAATAAAGTACAAACCAGTGAGAAACAGTGTGGATGCATAATGTATAAATACAGTCTACTACCATGGCATTAAACTGAGACAAATGAAACACTGGTGACTGTGTACGTGTATTCGTCCTATACCGTTCAGTACAGAATCTTCGGTTCGATAAGCGACTTCAGTATGCTCTTTGACCCAAACAATTACTGTAAAAATAGTTTAATAATCCACTTACTGCAACGTGGATGTGTGGTAGCCGGCTGAGCCAAGTTAACCTGGTTAACCTGGTTACCCACGCTCATATAGTGGCACTGCCATCATAATAACAAACAAGAGACCTGAGCTGGACGATCCTCCCATGACATTGACTGAGTGCAACACTATGACTGCCCTCCAGGAGAGACTGTCTCAAAATAAGTGCAGTTATCCCCATATTTAAACGATACTGCTTCTTCCCTGTCCCCTTCTCTCTGTGATGGTTGGCTTTTCACTCTGCCTCTGAGTGAAGCCATTCAGATAACAGATTCGGATAACACGTCATAAGGACCAGTTATGAGCAACCGTGAATCGATCTTTAGCATCACAGAAAGCCATCAGCCAGATGTCCTGACTCCTTGCAAGAAACAGAAAGGTTGTTTTCCTCCACTGCAGCACAACTAAACTGTTTCAGTAACAGTTAGGGCAAATGAGCCATTGTTGGATGTTAACATTTTTTTAAAGTAAGAGACCAAAATGTTATTTTCTACCTTTGTTTTCTCTGCTGTACTGAAAATGTACCAAACCATGACCCCAAAACAGAGGCACATATCGAACCGTTAATTTTATGTACCGTTACCACCCTACTGGTGACTGTGGTCTACCCAACCATATAGCAAACCACATGCTTTTTGTGAGTCGCTAAATTGGGTTACATATGGTATCATGTTGTTGTTTTATGCACTAAAATTCAACTCGAGTTTGCAGTAAAGATCCTAATTACATCTCTGCTTTTGAGCTGATACTCAAAAGTGAATGTTTTAGAATGTCTTCTTACTAAAAGGCATTGTTGTTTTACTGGAAATCTCATTGCAATGTCACGTTTGCATTTTTTGTTTGATTATAGGAGTAGAAAGACATTAACAGTGCTGTCTAGTTCCTGTTGAGAAATTGCCTTTTACGGTGCGATTGGCTCCAGCAGAAAGGATAAATTGAAGACAATAAGACAAAGCACAAGTAGAACAAAAGATGTCAAACAAGTCAGCACCAGCGTCTCGAGTGTGCCACATTGTCTACATTATACCAGTTACCATACTAACATGAGGTAATTATACAACCACTAAACTCAAAAATGCTTGATACATTCCTGTAAAGGCCCTGATAACCTATTTTCTCAATCAGTTTCTTACTATGAGTAACATTTGTACAGCTGAACAATTTTGAAAAAAGATCTAATTGCGATTATTTAGACTGATATTGCAATTGCGATATGGTTTGTGATATTAGAGAGAATAATTTTTACATCATTATTCTCATTTTCATTGATTTTTGCGGGATCTGTACCAAACGAAGATGCTATCTTAGGTCTGCAGAATATGATGTGCAGGCCAGGTCATCTCTTCAGCACAACAATATTTACTTTAAAACAGTATTTCACACATTTCACCTTTAATAAATATTGCACCTCCTGCGATTTGAAAATTGCAGCTTGCGATTTGGATAAAATTTCAATTAATTGTTCAGCCCTAAACATTTGAATTTGGTCACTCTATTTATTAATAATACATAATTCTAACTTTACTGATTATTGCCTATTAAGTCAAGAAGATTTAATGTTATAGATAAATATTTTAAATTCAAAACCAAGGGCTTTAATTCTTTGACAGTGTTTTGGCATTGATTTTTTTTTGTGACCATTTCATCTGGTTGTTTTTGTTGCAGGATGAAGACTTTTCAGTGGAGGCTCACTGATATAGTAAGCAGCTTAGGGGCCTTGGTGGAGTAAGCACCATTTAAAGCTTGTACTATTTCCTTCACAGCCATAGGACTAACAGGTAACTGCAGCAGGCTTATCCAGAAGGTCTACAGATGGCTATTCCCCGCCATGGACACACTCATGGACAGCTCCAGTTCAATATAATCTCATGGTCAGAATGCCACAAGATAACGTAATCCTCAAGTTATAAACTTGACACAGCAGGATTTGAGTTTAGCACATCCAACATGAACAAAATATGAACAAATGAACAGCTCTACAAAGCATTATTAACACTGTTGCTTTATCAGCTCAAATGACTGGTGCTCTGGATGTTCTCTTGTAAAGGCCACGACAATTCATAAGCCACTCAATTTAAAAAACAAACAAACCAGGAGAAGGCAGGGATTATGTTAGGTTAAACTCTTAAGAATTTGGCCTCAGACTATACCCAGAAATACTATTATTTCCACATTCCCACAGATATTTCATGTCATGTCATTAGCTGCATAAATGTTATGTGATACGTTACTGATCCACTGAGGAACTTGCCTCTCCTGCACACAAGGAGGTCAGAGGTCACGATCAAACTCAATCTGCTTCATGTACACTTACTTGTTAATTAGCTACTGTTTATACCATTGTGTTTTACATTACAGTGACATGGACAGCATCAAAAGAGAATAACAATTGACATTTTCAAATTCAAGGAATATATTGCAGCTGCACTGTATTCTGGCTTATCAAGATTACAGTCAGTGGAGAACCTGGTGTCTCTGCCTCTTCCACAACACATTTCTCCCAGCATGATTGTTGAACATTCTTACAAAATGGCGGCTCTACAGAGGAGCCCCTGCTCTCTGATTAAGAGCGACTGACTCCAAAACCTGACTGTTAACTACTGATACTTCAGACAGCTGAAAACCAAATGTAATGTACATTATATTATATTTCATTAGTCGCACTGAAGCTGAGATGATGAAAAAAAAAAATTACAAGCCCACATTAACAACTCCAACACATATATCATGAAAAAAACAAAAGAGATTACTTGATCTACTCAATGGATCATGCTGCAGTGACAGGATCTATTCGGACCAGAGTGTCATAGCGAACAGCACTTACTCTAACACCAACACATGCCACATGAGGCTGTGCAACATGAAAACCCCACCCTGAAACACAAACACACAGAGCAGTTTTTCAGTGTCTCTTAAATGCTGCTGTCCCTGCACTGATAAACTAATGGGACTACAATTTAGACTGTGGTTCACACCATTTGTGCATTTCAATTCAAAAAGCTGAGAGAAACCTGGGGGGGGAAGGACTAGGCCATGTTTTCTACTAGAAAATGTTTAAAATGGCCAGCAAGCAAAATCCAGGCAGAATTTTCCTCTTTCATGACAGTCCATCAGACATGGCGACATTGTGGTCTGGCTGACCTGTTACTGTGTCATGTTTCCTCAACGGTGTCGATGTCCACTTGACACATTTCAGAGGCAGCACATCTTAAAGGCATACTATGCAGTATTTGTCAGTTGCCGTTTATAAACACAACATTCAAAGTTGGCCCCTCAAGCGAGCTGAGAGCACAAGTGAGCAAGAGAGAGTCAGTTTGATCAGATCCAAACCAAAATTACAGGTTTGAAACCTCCCCCGGACCACGGTCCAGACCAAACAGCCAAACCATGGTCCCACGAAAAGAGGTGTTCTCGGTCTGGATCAAACTGAACCATGGTTGGGTTTGTTTCTAGTGTGAAAACGTTCGGACTTTCAGACCAATTACAGGAAGTTCTGGCAGGCTATCATCAGAACCCAGAAAAAGGAGCCACAGTAGCACATGAGGAGAGGAGGAGACCAAGTTTTTAATTGAAATATGGTCTGACAATGTCATAAAAAGTCAATTGGAAAAAATTCATAAAAATGCTGTCACTTTCCAGGTATTTTCAGAGAGGATGAGAAAGAGATGATATGAGCAGACGGGAGAGCAATGCCACCTGAATATAAAGAAACTGTAGGATATATAGAATAATAACATAATATAGTATAATAATAATAATAATAATTTCTCCATTAATTCAAATGGAGATAGAAGGCTCCCTGCTGAATTGACAACACACCTACATCAAACGCACGCTCGTCTACAAACCAATCAATGTCAAGTATGGGAGTAGGGAGACGCAGCCACATAGGTGATGACGACAGGACGTAGGTATATCATGTGAAGTTATGTAAAGTCATTATGCGAGCACGCTAAAGAACTTTGAATGCGATGTGAAACCAAAACTAACCAGATCAAATGTGTACAAACAAAAAACATGAACTTTCATGTGGACACTTGGTTTCGGACTTTCAGGTGTGAAAAGGCCCAGAGAAAGAGAGCAACAGTGGTCGAGCGAGCTAGAGAGTGAATAAAGGGAAGGAGTGGTGGTAGCGAGAACAAAGCAGTGAATCAGATAAATAAAACGTTATTTTCTGATTGTTTCACAGCGCTTACGTTCTAAAGCACAAATAAACATGCCCACACATCCGCACAACCCTGTGGGAAGGTGCCGCATTGCCGGATTTGGTGTGAATGCAGAACTTCATCCTGTCTGTTGTGGCCTCTCTGCTCTGCGTGTGTGTGTGTGTGGAGCTCAGCCCCACCCTTGGTCAAACATACACAGACAGAGAGCAGAAGAGAGAGACAGAGACAGCGATGTAAAGTGGTCGCTATATTTTTATAGACTCCCGACCTCACACTCTGCGCACTTTTATTGGCTGGGAGCTACACAACTTAGTGTTTCCCCTATATTCATTCTGCAGTGGCAGTGCGCCTCTCTCTCTCTCTCTCTCTCTCTCTCTCTCTGGCACCCCCAAAATACTTTTCATCAACACCCACTGGTTACTTTTTATGTTGAAAGTGATATCAGCAGAAATTAAGACATTGTATTGTTTATCTATATTGTGGAGAAAATAGTTTGGCTATATTAACATTAAAACCATATCATTTTGTGTGATGTGTTTAACACATGAAATGTGTGAGTTATTATAAACATATGAGATTTGTGAATAAATATTGACATTTATAACAATTAACAAGTGAATTTTCTGCTTCAGAGATGTGAGCTTATCTGGCAAAACCAGACTAGGCACACACAGATAACAGTGCAGAAAAACAGGCTGCACTGAAGTCATAAGTGGGACACTACATCCTAATACAAAGGCTATCATTAACCCCTGCAGCCACGGCACAGCTGCATCCAGTAGACATTAGGAGTGACTTTATCATAGAGTGCTTCAGATGCACAATGTTTTAAGTCCAATGGCTCCAACTAAAAATAGAGCTGCCGTTCACTGAGATGTGAGACAATTCTGAACTAATCTTGATGAAGCAGGATGGTAAATAATTATCAAAATTTTACTAGATCTGACACAGAACATGATATACCCATGTTACTGACAGATTAATATCAAAACCTAGTTTAGCCACTATAGTTATAGAATACACCTGTCAAAAAAAACATCATAAATATATTTTTCTTTCTTTCTTTAGTGGGAAGAAAATAAGCTGGTCTGTACTTGATAGGGTTAACATTAGGAATGAGTAAGCTGCCTAACACTGTCCAATGCAACATAATTTGATGAGTGCTGTGCCATAAGAAGACACAGTTCAAACAGCACTATACAGTGCATTGGAACATGTCCTGTTGATTCAGCTTAATGTCAGCGCTCATCACACTCGGTGAAATTATTCAAATGCACTGCAAGCCTGACAGTTTCCTACAGGCTGCATGTTAATGAACAAGAAGACCAAAGTAAACTGTCACTTAACATTAATAACTATGTACCTGTACTGAGAGGCATGCCCTGGTGTAGAAACACTCAATTTTTAGGACTAATTCTTGATATAAACTTCTTTACACAAAGTATTTCTCTATACATGGCACAACTCTGAGCATTTTGGACAGTGGAAACATCTGGAACCTTTCTCACTGCGGTCGCTAATTATGGAAACGAAATAATTCAAACCAACATATTAAATATTCCAACAGCACAGAATAGAGCTGTACACAGCACAGACCTTTTTATTTTGCAAAACCATGAATACAATGAATCAACATGCAGATCTGGCAACATGAATGCTTCCTGGTGCACAGCCAAAATGGCTATTTTATGGAGCAGCAGAGCTGAGAGCAGAGCTGAAGGCAGGCTCGACCAGCAAAGATGCAAAACCACAGCATTATTTTCAGATGAAGATGGAGGGGCTACGCCACTTCACTGATTGTACTTAATGAGTGAGCATGTAACTTGTTTCCTTCTCTCGAAATAGAGATAAAAGAATTACCACAACACTGTGTAATCTTCAAAGGCAAGATAATGATGCAGCTTAACACAACAGATGAATCTGGTCAGAGTGGTCTGCAGGCGGCACTTATTGGTTATGTAAGCACAGAGAGGAGATGATATGATTCACAGGCCTCCAACATGGACAGCGTTTCTTGCCAGTCACAATGAGCAGCAATAACTAATGATGGAAAAGGCTGTGTTGAATTAGTTTTAGTTTGAGGACACACAAACAAGAGAGAGAGATAGTGAAGATTGTGAACGTACTGATTATTAAATTCTCACTTTTAGATTAAAACCTACAATCTGAAACAATGGTACAATGTTTCATGGTGCAAGATAAAGAGATTTAAAAACTATTTTGAGGCCCTGTCAATCTAACTGGTAGCCTGGACCTCCTACAATGACACAGTACCAGATGTTCATCTCTGTTTATATTAAATTTCTTGGACCATGGCTATGTTTCTAGACCTTATCTAGCCTTGGTAATCAAAGTCACATAATCAAAGCGATTCACATTTAGCCCTATAGGTACACTATTCACATTGTGTAGTCACAATGGTCCTTGGGTGCTGTGGTGTGGTCATGTGCCGTCATGCAAGCTATCACATTGAGGTCACAGAGGAAACTCATTGTATATGACATAACAATGTTTATATATGAACCTTTTTTTTTTTATTTAACAACAAATCAGATAACAATACATTTGTCTTAAAATCTCCCATGATCCAATCTGCATTCAAAAAAAAACAAGAAAAAAAAAACACATGATGTATGGAGGATGATGTATTTGTCATCATTTTATTTGGCTGTTTTTATATATTTTGTGCTGAGGCTTTGACATTTAAGTCAAATTTTACTTCAGGACCAATTAGAACAGCAATGATTGGTTGATTAATCAATTAGTTTCCAACTATTAAATTGATTGCCAACTATTTTGATAATCAATTAATCATTTGGAGTCATTCTTTTAGAAAAAAAATGTCCAAATTCTCTCTCACATTTTCTCGCTTCTTTAGTTCTCTATGATAGTAAACTGAATATCTTTGGGTTGTGTACTGTTGGTCGGGACATTTTAGGTTGCATCTTGGGCTTTGGGAAACAGTGATGGACATTTTTCACCATTTTCTAACATTTTATAGAACAACCAACTAAAACTAAACTGGTATTTATCTTGTCTTAACTCATCAGTATTTAGTAACATCTATGGCTGCTTTAACTCAATGTTTGATAATTTGGCTGAGAAATAAAGCTTTCTGGTATTTATGATCATATTTTAAGCTATGAGAAATACATTTCTATATAATATGTGCACTCATCTTGCAGGATGGTGTAGGTTACATATTGATGGCTTCTTCATTCATTCATTCATTCATTCGATAGTGGTAGCTAGTTGTCACTACCATCTTGTATTTACTAGCTCCAACATCAGGGGCTTCAACCCATTTACGATTAAATTAACTGACTTTAATCAGTCGTGGCATTAATGTTGGTAGATAAATATTCCAGGCGGAAGCTTGGTGGACATAGTGTAAAATAATACAACCTCGAAAGCGATGTTTTAGACGTGTATGCAGGGATGGCTTTACAATGACACAGGGGTTTCAACGGAAAACTGACAAGGGTATAACCGAGGTAAGGAGGGAAGTTACGGGTTGTAACGTTAGTAGGCATTTTTACTACCTAGCAAGCGCTAACTGTGGAGATTAGAGTAACGACATACGCTGGGAGGAGGGCTGCATTCACTGTAACAATATAATAAATATGATAAGGCTGAAGGAGCTAGCCATTTAGCTTGTGGGTGTGTTATCAGCTGTATATTTATGACAACCTACCAGGCCTTGGCTCGTACTACTACATGTTCACCCCAAAGATGCATCTTCTCACCTCCACACTGCTAGCTTTATGGTTTCCTACGTCACGGATGGATTAGCTAGTTAGCTCGCTGCCTAGCTGCTAGCAGTAGCTTCAACGATTTGTCTTATAAAATAATAATTTGTCAAATCAAAAATGCTGGTGGCGACGTCAGAAAAGAGAAGAATGTGTGCCACCAAACGCGGCGGTTGGTTTTAAATAGCACAGACGTTAAAGAGGAGCATCCTTACCTGCTTACGTTAGCCGGTTAGCCGCTAACAGTCGCTGCGAAGCCAGCTGCTGATGACGGCCTGGGTGGTGGGTGCCCTCCTCGGTCACAGAGGCAGAGAGGCAGCGGTGTGTGCCCGAATTCTGCTTTCTTTCGTTCAGATTATATATTTGAATTGGAAACATCGGACACAGACAACGTCTGAAACGGCAAGCTACTCCGACTGACTGGTTCGTGGCATAATAAATGATGCGAAATGCGTGTCCGCCTCTGTGCTCGGTGAACGGGTGCCTCGGTCAGTTACAACCTGCCTTCACAACATCCTCTTCATCATGATCAGTCTGCAGGGAGTTCCGCATACTCAGAGCCTAACGGAAGCGACAAAACAAGCCTGACGAAAACCTAATAATAATGCCCCTTTGCAGGGGCTGGTAGTATGCCCGTAGGAGTAGTACTTTACTCAATAATCAGTGTACACAGTTTGCAGTATTATACGGTGTTTTATCACTTAACAGGGCCGGACAAAGCCTTTTTGGGGCCCTAACGATATGCACACCCCCCAATCCAATTTTTAAATACAATTTATAACAATTAAAAGTATAGAAATACATTATTATTACCTTTCATATTGTCAATAATATTAGTTTTAAGACACTGGTACACAATGTGTTAAAGGGACCATAAAATATGTCGATAATAACCCCAAAAATTTTAATTATGTCCCTGAATACCAAATTTTATTATAGCGCCCTCAAAATTCCTAATAATCCAATTTTTTAATAAAGCAATATAAAATCCTAAAATGGGAGCTCAGAGAACATTTTGGATAAGAGCATGTTTGTATCTATGAATAGTTTGAACAAAACAATTCGGTCTACTTGATAGCTTTTACCAAACCTTTCAACTGAAACATTAAAAAAATTATTAAAAAATGCTTTTATATGGTTATAATTTAGAGTACTATATTATACAAATTTGAATGCCCAAATCATGCACTCAAAATTGTAGTGAGAATCAAATTAGATTTTGTGCTAAATCAAATATGTTGTACAATGTATAGTTTAGAGGTATGTGAATTTTTATTTTGTCTAATGTCATGATCATGACCACCATATTTAGTAAATGTGTTTTTTTTAATGGTAGTTTAGTACACCATACTATGTATGTTTCAGACATGTAAGGTACTAAACAAGCATTTACAAATACGCATAGCCTAGTATCATACATGAAAGTCATCGTAATATTAAGATACATACTGTATGTTCATATACACATCGTAGGCCTAAATTTCATTATAGGGTGAATTATTTTGTGGCGGGACTATCTACCAGTTTCACAGAAACATACTGTATTAGTACATTTCATGTGTGTTTTATCTCTGAATTATTAAGATTTTGCATAACCACCCAGGGATCTATAGCAATGTGTGCAAGCCAAAACTCATTTAGTATTATGTTAAAGACAGTAGGTGAGGTAAAGTAGGACACATAGTTTTCTGTTATATAACTGTAATTTTAGGCTCCACCATTTACAATATCACAGTGATTCAGCATTTATTGCCTCCATGTGTCATGGTTTCCTAATCTCTCTATTATAATTCTAAAAATTACAAGACCAAACTTGCATTAACTTACATTATATACAGTCGGCTAATTCATCTGTATATGAAACCTTAATAGGTAATATTTATTAGTTTAGATATACACAACAGATACACCAAACTTTCAGACATGATTTAAAAATACTGCAACAAGAGTCCTGCTCTTAATCTTAAATGTGAACTCTGGATTTCTTTCTCATGCTCACTCACTCTGATAAAGAGTGACAACTTTGCAACATCATCCGTCAACATCTACGTTTTTGAAGCCTTCATACACACTGAATAAATGTAAAAAGTCTTCATGTAGTTTTGACAGTTTAATAGCCTAAACATCCAAACCGGTTTTTATCACAGATCACACTACAAGCTTTTTTCTGAAGTTATCCAGAAACTCCTCTGTGATTTGACAATAGGAGTCACTGACATGTGTTAGTGGTAATAGAAATGTATTCACTCCCTAGGCTAGCAAATAAAGAAAAACAGGAAGGTGTCACATTTAATGACATCACACTTTGCCCAATACTCTGGGAGATTGCTGCTGTTTATTTCTGAGCTTGTAACTTCAGTATATTCAGCCTGAACGATGACATTTTTATGTAGACATTCAACAAGGTCTTATTTACAGGGCAATCACTGTGTAACACCAAATAAATCTGAGTCTATGTAGACATTCACCAAGGTCTTGTCTGCATTTAAAATCTGTCTTATTGGAGTCCCTGAGCATCAACACTTCTAATATCTGACCAGGTAAACAAGTGATTCTGATGCCAAACATATTAGCACGACAGCTTTAATTTACTGTACATACAAAACAGAAGGTCTTCAGGAGTTACAAGTATTAAAATAGGTTTTGCATTTCTATGTATCAATAATGTTTACAGTGTCATCCTTTGAAGACAGAGGAATTAAATGAGATCAGATGACAATTTATGTACAGCACAATTAACCTTGATACCTACAGCATTAACAAAACATGTACAATAAGCAAACCACTGATGCTTTTTACTGTGTACCTGTTTGTTTGATTTGAGTACATGCAAATCATGTCAGTTCCATCAAATTCCTTCTGAAGATTGACCTGGGATTGGATTGGGGCAAAAACTCACCCCAATATTACAGAGGCTGCTTTTGAACTTACAGTAATGGTCAGTGACACACCTCAGCAAGCAAGAAAACCTAAAGCAACCTCACATTTCATTGCAAAAGGGACCCAAAAGAACGTGATTTGTTTCAGTTGCATCCAACTTAAAATCACTGGTATGGTTCCACCATGCTGCACACTCTTGTACTAATCTGCTTATTATAATATTGGTCATAAAGAAAATCATTAAAGATATTACCACGGGGTTAGAAGGATGTAAGAAAATCGATATCAAAATCCTGTTTCCATTTTTAGAGCATCATTAAAAAGTGAATCAATTTTTAGTGGGTAGGCAAAAGGCTTGATACAATACATGGTCAGAGAATGTTTTTTCTCTGTTGACTTCGGTCTGTACTGCTGAAAGAAAAAACTGCTTATGGCTACTGTAAGTGCATCAGGAAGATCTTTTATACTTTTGGGTGTTACACTGAGTGCTGATATTAAGTTTGACACTAAATTCAGGCAACTTTGAAAAAAATAATACAGCTAAAAAAGGAACGCAACTCCAACTTTTAATGTATTACTCAAACATGCTTCCAATACCAGAAGAAAATATCTGTCTGAGGCCTTTGTCAGGTGTTTTTTTTTTTTTTTTTAAAGAGGTGGAAAAATACTTTGATAACCATTGTTTCTGATCTAAGAACATACCACTACAGACTGTGGAAGGAAAAGAGGCCATCAAAAGGTGGAGCTCAATGTGTTTTGCACATTTACAGTTCTTCATGGGGTAAGATGTAAATATATTCAAATCAGAGCCAACCAGAGTTCACCCATAATGCACCTGGCAGAAGCAGTGAATTATGGTCCACTGCTCGATTTAAAAATTTGACCATTTAATCAACACCACAAAACATAAAAATCTAATTTACATATCATCAGATGATTAAATTGGCAAACACAACCTAGGCGGTTAAGTCAATGAATGCTTTTACCATCAATAGAGTTGTGTTAGTAAGTACTGCTGTATTCCCTTGATCTCATGTTAAGCCTGGGTTTCAGAGACACACATTCCTGTCCTGAGCAATGGACAGCAGTATAAACAATAGATGTTTTTCACAGAAGACATTTTGACATGTCACAGTAGGAAAAGCTGTACATAAAAATAATGATGGCTGAATTCTGTTTAGCTGCTTCTGTTTCAGGGTCCTGCTGTTATACGTGCAGGACATCACTGTGGCACCTGAATAGAGCGGAGCCATCATTAATAATATTAATAACACCTGTGCTTTTTCTACTACGACGCATCAAAACGCTGTTCAAAAACATGTTTTGACCATCTGGGAAATCATAACAGCTCATTAAGTTAAACAACAAATGAGTAACACATACATGTTAGTGGAAAAGAAAGAAAAAAAAAAAAAAAAAGAGACTCCAAGTCTAACATTCAAATTACTGAAACACATTAGATCCAATCACCAAGTGCTTTTGGACAGAATGATCTCATATCAAATCAAAACCAGGCCCGCCTGTTAATACAATTGAGAAGGACACCACCTGTGCCTGTGTTACTGTGAGACGTGGGTATTTGTTCAGTATTTCTGTGCCCATGTGAAGAATCAACGTCCAATTTCGGCTGTCAAGTGTTAGCTGTTAAGTGTTGTTTTTATTCATTAAAAACCACAAGGAACTGTAGTTGAAAATTATACAAAATATCACAATAATGTGTAATGTCTGATATTAACTGGTGCTGTGAAATAAGACATTGTGTCGGTGGTGAAAAGCTGAAATGGTTGGAGCGGTTTGTTTTCAAACAGGGGGAAACAACAGTTTACAGTTATGGTTATGGTTGTTCAGTGGCGATAGCTTTAAGTAGCTACACATACAGCTAATGAAGGGACTGCAGTGGGATGATGTATTGTTCAGTTTTCAGCCCTCCTGAAGTAACTGCGACCCACTAAAAACGTGAGTATGAAGATGGAACAAACTGCACAGTGATGAATTTACAACGGCATTCCTTTATCATCCTTCATGCAGTATTTCAAGTTTACACTGCACAGGAGAATGCATGGGAAGCACAGCATGAATATAAACATCTGGATCTCTGTAGTAATAAAGCTTACTACAATTGTAATGTTTCTACTCATTCCTGTTGTTCTTCGCTCCCTGTTAATATAGATTTTGGTAAATTGGCTTTCCAAAATCTGACTGGTTAAAGCTGTTTGAGTTGAGTATTTGGTCAAGCAAAAATACTCAGACAATGGTAGACCTTTAGATCAAGTTAGTTTTCCAATGGATATTCAGGTATACATTTTTTTTCCTCAATATCATTCATAAAGTATATTATAAAAAATAAAAGGCGAAATTCTTTATATCTTGCCCAGACTATATGTACATTGTTTATACATTTCTCACACCTCTAAATGCTAATGATAAAATCACAAATCAAAATCCCCTAATAGGAAAATAGTTGTACTGCTTTGTAATGAAATAAGTAGAAGTACATCTCACATAAACATGACGATGAGGACGTTAGCAGGACCAATCCTTTCAATTCTGATTTAAAAGTACAACTTCGTCAACTTGGGTTTTTATTCATTTGAATGGAGGGTCACAGATGGTAGCTTGATTTTTTTTTTTTTTTTTTTTAAAAACATCATTTTATCTTTACATGGAATTTTATGACACATCAGTACCATCCATTCCAAGGTAGCAGTGCACTGCGTAAAAAAAGATTTAGTCACATCACCATTTCCTGTAAATGAGGGCCCTGTGCCGTCACACTACCATCAGCTCTTGTAGACTATTATCTCCTTGTGCGTTAGTATGTGATTGTACAATGTTGTGGATACTTTTTATGTGTGCACTCTATACATTTTTCTTGTGAAAATAAATATACAATTTAACATAAAGGTTTGTGGGCATCTATAAATGACCAAAAGGGTCCCTTATACACTTGGAAGAAAACGTGAGTAATCTAATAGAAATTAAAGATGCCTCTAATTCCCAGAGGTCTACTTCACATTACTTTACCTGAGCAACTACACCAACCTTTGATTTCTGTACTAACTCTAAACACAAACTTTTAGTTGCCATATCACAATGCACAATACCAACCAGATGGCCTACCATGTATCTTAACATCAATAAAGTGAACAGCAGATATGGGTCTGCTCAAGCCCAACTCTGTTTCCAATCCACCTATTGCACGACTGCAAAATAAAATCACTATTTCGACCGAATGTGCAACTGTACTCCTGACGTTTGAGACAGCAACAGCTAAAACCTGCTCAGAGCTTTCTGATTTAAATTGTTAAGAGGATGAGTTTAGAACTGCACTAGAGATTGACTTTCAACTGATATTAAATCAGAGATAACTGGCTGAAGAGCCTGATGCTCGTATTTAATATCGCCACAATCATGTCAGCATCAACACAAAAGGAAGAACAACAAAAGGCTCAAAGAAAACTAGGTGTTCATGTTTCTCCTTATGAACACAAAACTGTTTAGCAGTCTGTTTGAGAGCAAAGGGCAATAAAGGCTCTCCTCCAACAAAAAAAAAAAACTCAACCCTAGAACAAATCCATGACCAGATGGGCAGAGAGGAGTCAGTGTTCGTGCTGGATACCATGTCTGTCTCAGGCTTCAAAAAGCCACGGAGTGTGACATCAGGTTTGCAGTCACTCATTGACGTCCCAGATTTCAGAGAGCAGCGGGGGAAGCTTCTTATCCTGGAGGCGTAGGGCAAAAACCTGCTCCGAGTGGACGCTACTTAGTGTACGGAGGCTCACCAGCTTCATCAGCATACGGGGGAACATCAAGTGATCCTGAGGAAACAACATGTCTTAAAATACTACTAGGAAAGAAGGACTTATGATAACATCAGTAACATGTCTAGGAGTGACTTATAATGTTGAACTGTACCCCAGATTTCTGTTACAGGAGGAAAATATAGGATAAGTTGGTTTACATTTAGTAGTTTCATTCCAGTAAAAACAATTTCTGACCCTTCTGTTCTAGCACACAACTGCACTTGCAACTGTTCAAGCCCCCCCACCTATCCTTACAAAAAAGTGGAACCTCAGCCCTGACCCAATGTGCTTGTTGTGATGACGACAAGCAGGTTATGTTGACATACTGTCGGTCACAAAAGAAGAGGTTACGTGAACCCTTGGGCACTTACATTTGGTCTCTTTATCATGATGTAAGAGCGCAGAGCGTCCACATACGGTTGTTGCAGCCTCTCCACGAGATCATGATCCTGCACATTTGGCCGATCTAAACAGTGTTTACCACACAAAACATTTAGGCATCTGTTAATATCTTTTATAACAGTATCAGATAATGTATTGATAAAAACAGTATTCGTTCTGAGTGTGTTTACTGCACACTCAGTAAACACAAAGCACAGTGTACAGTAAACACACTCAGAACTAATACTGTTTAGTTTATCAATTCTGACCTGCAGAGAATATGTTGATGGCAATTAGCAGGGCATATTCAGCCTCATCCAGCTGCAGGTCATTCATTCCTTTTGAAAACTCAAAGATGGGGTTGATGAATTCAAACTGAAGCCCTGAGGAGGTGAAAGTGGAGATAGAGACAAAGGAAACAAAAACTCACTTTGAAGAAGGAAATGAGGTTCTCAGCAGCGTCAGTGTAGAAGCAGTTCATATCAAACACACACTTTTGTCTTTAGATTACAAAACATTTATCAGTTTCCTATCTTGCATTGCATATCTGACAGGTGGCAATAGTTTTGGCCTGCTTTTATTAGAAAATAGTGGTGACTATTTGCATCAAGTGAAAAATTCTGCAAAGACAAAACATGCATAACCTGTGCATAAGTCTTTTCAAACAGACTATAAGACAGATGGACTATAGGCAGTCATTCTAAGTGAACCTTAATTTTCATATCATGCATATACATTTGACAGACAGAAATAAGCAAATCCACCTGCTTTTGCAAAATCCTCCTTATTATAGCTGAAATCCTTCAGAAATGTGATGCTATCGATGGCAGGGTTGTATCTCCGAGATGTCTCGAGCAGCATAATCTGAGGAAGACAAAACACATCTTTGTGAGAGGAATACTAATATTAATATAAAGCCAAACTAAGACAAACTGATATGCAGAAATATTCAAAGACGTTTTATGCAAATAACCAAGTTTTCATAACCGCATTGCTGAGGAGCAGACTTCCTATAGGTGCTATCCATTTTAAAAAGCGTTTACTAACTTATTTAGCATATTTTTGTATGCTTAAACTAGGTTATGCACTTCATACCATATTTTGAAATTATGGAGCTGTAGTAAAGTATGATGGTTGAATACCATAGTTTTTTCTTTTTAAAAGTTCCTACATTTAGTTCACTTGTATCATACTTTATCAAAAAAGTGTACAATGCCTTGCATCCAGACTCAAATAAACATTTCAAAAGTAAAGCTACAGTCAGTGAAGAAACATCTCTTGATAAATCATGACAAACCTCAATGGTAGACGTCTTCAGCAGAGCAATCTGGTCCTCTCTTGTGAGCTCGAGGAATCCAGGAAGCTGCTTAGCAAAATCCACAATCTCCTGCACTGACATTATTGCTAGCTCAGTGAAGTGGGCGAAACGCTGCTGACGCACTTCTCTGTTCTGTAAGTCCTGACTCTGTGGCCACGGCTGTTGGACGCACACACAGACAAATTACTTAATTGGTTAGCACTGATACGTATCCAAACACCAAAGCAGAAGACAGAATCTTCTGGCTTCAGGAAATGAACCTGAATAGCAAAGGTGCCCAAAGCAAAAAACAGCAAAATACACATACAAGAAATTTGACTGCAGATGTTGTTGTAGTTTAGAGTTATAAAAGTAAATTTGAGATTCTTCAAAATTAATAAAATATTTATAAACTTGTCAGGGTTTGTCACTGAGTTTGCAATTAATTTCATTACTTTGAGTGAAACAGTCCCTTTTGCTACTGTAAACTAGCTTAGTGAAGTTTGATATTGATATTTTACTTTTCCAGTAAATAAAAAAATAAAACCACAGGGTATTATATGGTTAAAAATGTTAGATTAGAACAAATCTACCCTCTGAGATATTCACTTACCGTCACTTTTGGTCGATCAAGGAAGGACCTCTTGTTGCATTGCTTCTGCATAGCCACCAGCTTCTCAATCATCTCCTGCTGTTGTGGATCCAGTGTGGCTGCTTCCTGTGGAGGGGTAGGGGTGACCACTGTGGACGTGCGGGCCGTTTCCTCGTCCTGCTGCTTCTTCATCTTCTTCAGTCTGATTTGCTCCTCAGAGAGCACACCTATGGGTCAAAGAGGACGCAGATCTCGACTAAATCTCAATCCTCAAGTTGAGAGGGTGTCCTTATGTCATTGTCATTATTTTTACTTTGCAAACCCACATGCCAAAAATGCAGTGGAATCTAAATTTTCTCTACCTCTGATTCATTTGGCATACAGAAACTCACACTGCTCCAGCATGCCCGCCTCTCGACACTTGCGCAGGCGGCACTGCTGGCACTTGCGGCGCATGTACATGTCCATTTCACAGCGGCCATTGTTCTTGCAGGAGTATTGGGCACTTTTGATGACGCTGCGTCGAAAGAAGCCTTTGCAGCCCTCACAGCTTAGCACGTTGTAGTGGAAACCAGAGGCCTTGTCACCACATACACTGCACACTTCATTACCCAGCATCTTCGGTGCAGGCCCCTTCTTTCTCTTTACTGGCTGACCATCTACACACATAAAGTGAGAAAGAGAGGTGATAAAGCTTGTTAAGAACTTACACTTAAATTATGCAGAGTTACCATTTCATTATAAAAACTTGTTTAATCTAATCCAATCCAACCCAATATAAGGTCAAGCTTTGTTAAAAATGTGTCAGGGATGTGTTGATTCAACTCTATGGTATGAACCCCATTAATATACATACAGTTTTTTGGCAGGAGGAGTTTTACAGTGTACCTAATAAACTGGTACCTCTGTGCAACTATCTAAATGCATCTGAAAACCTCATTCTGCAACAAAGAGATTTAAAGGGAACGTTCAAACAAAATTGAGTCTGTGGCACAAAAAAAAAAGAGAAAACATGTCTGAGATTACGAGGAGGTTGACAGGAAAGATGCTGGTTAGTCTAGTCTACGGACGTTGTCACACCAGCCACACAGACATACACGAAGAGACAAGCCACACCCACACACACACCCACACACACACATTTCAGCTCCATTTTACTGCATCTTAACCAAAAATCATAAGTAATGAACACCGCAACAGTCTTTTGGACTCAAACTCAGCCATGCCTGCTCTCATTTTTTCATATTCAGAATGGTGATGCCCTCAATGACAATGATTAATGGCAGTGACCAAAGTAGTATTATTACAGAAACTGCACATTAATTTCTCCAGAGATAAGTAACTGGACACTCCGTCTAAAAAAAGGATTTGTGCCATTTATTTTAGTTATATTTTTCAGTGATATTCCATATAGGCTGTATTCAATTCAGTATCATTGAAAGAAGAAACCCGGACTCGACTGATCCTCCTGAAATTCTGTTGTTGCGTGGGCCTATCAATGAAACACCAAGGATAGAGGATGCCAACCTGATGACCCCAGTGAAGCGTTTACCCCCTACCCCCACTCAGGGAATGATTGCTGATTACAATACGGGATTGTAAAACCAAGTAATGCTCAACACAACAGTTTCATTTTGAAAACTTGTACTGAAACTATTTAAATAGTTTTCTCTCACCTATGCTGGCAGATGTGTCGCCTGCAGCTGGATCGAGCTTAATATCATTTGGCTCTACCGGCAGAGGGCTGCTCATCTCAGTCAGTGAAGGGCCATTATGAGTGGGCACGGGGAAGTCGTCTGGCTGAGAGAGGTCAGCCAGCGACAGCAGGCTTTCGTGCTTCATTGTGGCGCTTCCACTGCTCTCCTCAACCATGCAGTCCAGCTGCAGCTCTGCGGCCCCGTCAAACACCTTACTCTCATCTGACAGAGGGGGCACAGACCCATTCACATTCAACATCACATTCAAAACAAACTTGTATCATGCTGCAAGATTTTGTTTCCATCTGTCTTTGTCTTAATTGTGACAAGTGTCGAGAATAAACTTTGTTCATCAGCTGAAGGATATAATATATAATGTAACACCCATGAAATAAATACTACTTTTGTGACGTTTATAGTTTAGAATTTCTGCTGAAACCGCTCTTTGGTTTGAGGCTGTAAAAATGAAAGTTTGTTGTGTGCCACATATGGATGTTTTTCAGGAAACTGATTCAGCAGACGCCCATGCATGTACTTGATTTCATTATAAATCAAGATGTTCCTTTTAGCTGGACAAAATAATAGATAATAGAATAAAAAGACCAGACTGGATACTCACTCACAGAGCGTACGATAAGAAAATTATACAAACTCTGTGGCACAGTACAACAAAGAGATGTACACAGAGAGAACTTGAACCTGCCCAGTTTGATCTAATAAAGTAGATAAATACATGTGAGAAAAGTAGTTCCTCTTACCATGACCAACATCTGGGATATCAGTCACAGACAGCGTGGACATCTTCTGCACAGCAGCTTGTCATTACGAAATCAACGTGTACCTGTGCAATAAAAATAACAACCAGACATTATCATCATGACAAGTGAGCTCCCTTGGACTGTACAGAGGCAGCACTTCAAGGTGCCGTAGATATTAGTTGACGCAGAGGTCTGATTGTAGGTCCGTTAACTGTGTGCACCTGCATGACAGCCAATCTTAGACCAACCTTAAACCCGGCTTGGTCCCCCTTTGATCTTGAATTTTAGTCTTAGTCTGGGGCACAAGTTTCACACAAATTTCACAAATACCTTAGCCTGTTTTCTTTGGCTCTATTTTCTTTCACAGTAGTATGACTGTTTATACTGTATGTAGTCAACAAGGTGATAAAGAGTTTGCAATTAAGAGGCAGACATAGACACTGTTTGCAACCTACTGTGACATACTTTAAAGTGTGAGACTCCAACAACTGTCCAGCTGCATTATACAGTTGTAAGATTCTGTGTTTAACCTAAACTTGAATGAATTTCCACTTCCACACAGTAGTGTTGCCCACAATAACAAAATGCCATACACTCAACAGACATACATACTGAAGCAGTGAGATAACATGTGATTCATAGGGTAAAAATTTAAACCTGCTGACACTGTGGGTAGATTGTGTGACTGTGGCTGGCTGTGTACATATTCAAAACAGGGATGTAGTTAGATGACATCAATGGCAAGACAATTATTATTATCTCGCACAGCACAATGTATTTCTTACAAAGATCCTGAAACATAAGTCTTGAATTCAACCCAAATCCTGCCAATAATGTGTGTACAACAAAGCCAACTGGCTATAAAAGAAGAAATGAAAGTTTGTCATGTGGATGCATTTCAGGAAACTGATTCAGCAGAGACACATGCATGATTTTTGGCTATTCTTAACCAGCCCACAGCATGGAAAACCAAGTTTAAACATAAAAAAAGCCTTCTGTAATTTCTTCTGATTAAAAGAAAAGTTCTAACTTATAAAAATGTGTTCAAAGGTTTCAGAAGTAAAAATCTATTCACTGTCTCAGTAATTTAGCTGCACATTACCCCTTTGTTTTTTTACCATTATTATACTGTGATATGATGTAGCACAATACTTCACCCCCAATTTTATTTTAAGTTATTACATTTATTACATGTAGAGTGGGTGATATGGATCACTGTATATATGATACTGTGAAATTGATCCTGACAAAGTACATTTTCTGGAAATCAACAAAACAAAATGGCCTTGAAGCAGCGCTGCTCATCAATTTGTAACACTGCCAAAAACAGTCTAATACAACCAGAGATAGGAAAGAAGAGATACTCCAGGATAAACAGTATGGAAGAAATCTCTTAATGATTGACAAACTTATATCATCTCCGGTGGATCACATCAAACCCAACCTTAAGTTTATCTATATATACCCTAACAAAATGTCTGCATTGATAAGAATACACATCCAAACTAGAATTGAGCTGTTTCTTGCACACTTCCTAAATGTATTTTATTTTTACTTTCTTGTTTGTTTTTATTCTCTCTTTGCTCTGTACTCTCAGAGCACTGAGGAAAGATGAAAACATTATGAACACTGTTTGCCTAGGACAGAGTACCGTCATACTGGGTGTTAAAAATCAAAAATGTGCCTCAAAACTGGCTATTCTGTTTAGTGCTAGATCACCAGCTTATAGTTATTATCACCTTAATGAAGACAAAGGTCACCACTTCCGCAAGATTTCACAATTTAACAAAATGCACAAGCAGTGTGTCAAACTACAGAGTAAAAATGTGCAATTAAATTACTACTTATGTGACGCTTATAATGAAGTTCTGCTGCCCCTAATGGCAATCACTTTTGTGCGCTTAAAAATGAGGCATCAACAAACCCACAAGACAGTCGTACCTATACTGAGACACCTTTATCCAAAAAAAAAAAAAATACAAATGGACACATCATAAAAAAACTTAAAAAGGTGCAGCTTATGTTCCAGAGTATGGTTTGGAAATATGGATTTTGCTACTCTTGAAAAACATTTTACATTGTCTATAATGTTCTCAAAAATGAAGAGTTGTTATAGCCATTCATTTTTTACATCTACATACAAAAAAGGCGTTAACCTGAAATGTTAATGCTAAATACATAAATGCACAATCTAAATATACTTTTCTGACTGTTTTTATCTTATTGTACTGGGACCTGAGCAATCTTAATTTCGTCGGAATGACGATAAAAATCTTGAAATCCTTGATGTTTTCCATTGCTATTAATATTGCCTGAGTAGTAAAGCTGAGCTGCTTGCTACAGTAGTAGTGTCGTTCATTTAATGTGCACCTGTGTAAGTGTGTGTTTTGTATGAGTGTGTGACAAAGGCAGAGATAGAACTAAAAACAAAACCCCTTTCGTCTGTAAAATATGGGATATAATTACCCACTATCGCTCCAATTATAAACCATCAAAATATGGCAACTGCTCTGTAAAGCTGATGGTAGGTGCCAGCTTGGTAGCAATTTCTAAAACTTACTGTCAGGCCTGTCAGTCCAACACACCACCGCTGTAGACAAAAAGTTACCAAGATTACTCAAGACAGTCCCCATCACAAATCACAAAGGTAGTATTTACTGCACGACTACATTTGCTGTACAGTTTACAATTTATGTTATTGTGTCAAGCTCAACACTAAAGAGTCAAAAGAAAATGAAAGAGCAGGAGTGATTACACATGACTGTCTCACATTACATATCACTGATCAGGTTTTGTTCAGCAGAACACATGAAGCAGTTACGATGGAGGTAATGGCAACAACCACAACTAATAAGTAAAGTAGTAAATAGTAAAGTAATTGCAGTTGTTGCAGTCCCAGATAAAAGCTTTCACACAGGAGCTAGTAATGAAGGTGATATTAATGTGGGCATAAAATGTGAAAGTGTTTTTTGGCTTTATTCATCATAGCAGTGACTGTGTTCACTTAATGTTGCATAATACTATAACAAAATGAGGCACAGTATGACTATGACTAACACTATGTTTTTTTAAAGTAACCATGTCAGCATATGTGTTCTGTTCAATCACAAAAGATTTTTTGTTCTTAGATAACAAGAAACTACTTTATACTGAAATAAGAACAAAAGAATAACATTTTCATACAGACTGATACTGAGCTGAAATGAATCTGCCACAGTGACTCTGTGACAGGCAGTGCTGGGCTGACCTTACCTCTGAAGTTGATGTCTTATTTATCGCCTATTCATCATGCCCATGAGTCCACAAGCTCAGTCTGTCGATATCCCTGCGCTGATGGAGGACTTGCTTAACTGATGAGCCTTGAGGATGCCAAAACCTCTGTGACTTATTGAGCGGAAGTTTAATGACTTGATATCTTGAAGAGAGTGGAGTAGGAAAGAAGACGAGTCCCTTTCTACAGTGCCCTATGGGAGACGAGAGAAAACAGAGAGAGAGAGAGAGGGGGGGGGGGGGCGGGGTGGGAGGAGAGGAGGGAGGGTGAAAGAGAGAACACAAGAGGTTACTATAGGTCGTTTGCATGGCTCTGAAATCCCCAGAGGGCTGCGGGGCTTCAGCCTTTTCCTGTTTGAAAATTTAAGGAGCCCATTTTATGCAAACTGCCTCACAACATACGACACACCTGTAGATGACCCCGATCTTCTCTCAAGTTCTTTCCATCAAAATATAACCAGTATTGGGGTCCACTGCCTGAGATCCCAATCTGTAAGGGCTGTCCCCATTCAAAGCCTTTCTCCCAAAAATATCACACAGCGTAAAAAAAAAAAAAAAAAAAAAAAAACTATAATATTACATCCAGATTAAATGCATCAATAATTGAACTTAAAGAGAAATGACTATAACACAGGGTTATCAAGATTCAAAACAGATCCAATATTCACATATTGAGAAACCACAAATCAATATGTCAAATGTCCTTTCAGCATAGAGGATCATGAGTCTATATTTCTGATCATTTTGAAGTAGAACAAGCTGTTTGTATGTATTTGTTAGACAGACAATGGGTAACTGGTAATCATAGCTGGCAGGTTTTATTGGGTGAATTCACAATCTGTGGTTGTAAAACCTCTCTACTCTGCCTGTGACCTCATGTCATCCCCACCCTGATCTCCCTGTTCAAGTCCAATGTCCCCTGCATCTTATCAGTCAGTCACCTTTGTTCATGTGCATGTTTTCATAGACGGCTGGAAATGAATGGAAAGCGCCAACAAAAATCAATAAAGCACTGAATAAAACCAAGAGATTTGATTGCATTCAATATCAGTTCTCTCATCCCCAGATAATGAATTACATAACATTTACATATGCTATGTATAGTATATAATAACGTACAATAGCAAAATGTGTAGCGAAAAGCCACAAAACTCACGAGGGTCTGTTTTAATCATTATAACCACAGATAGTTGATTATAACTCACAATATTAGACCTTAACCTTACTGTCCAACTTAAAAGACAAGAGAAGTCCTTTTATTTCTCATGTCAACTAGTCACTTCAGTCCTTCAAAAAAAAAGAATATATATATATATTTAACTACATTTGCAATGCCATAACATTATCTTGCTGACAGCTAATATTAAAGGACAGGTTCACAAGTTTTCAAGTCTGTCTTAAAACAATCATCAGGTGCCTGAATGAACGGTGAAATATGTTTTTCTTGCTGTAATCCTCCTGATTCATATTGGCCATTAGAAGATCCCTTCTGCATTATGCACTTACAATGTAAGTGATGGGGGACAAAATCCACAGTCCTCCTTCTGAGCAAAAATGCATTTAAAGTTTATCTGAGGGTAATATGAAGCTTCAGTCGTTCAAATTATGCCATGGACACACTACGTGACTTTCAAAGTTGTCATATCGCTGTCATACTGTTCACACTACACAACTTTCTGTCTTGTAATTGGGAATCTTGGAAGTCGTTGTGGTTTGCACACTACATGACTTATCGGCAACAGGAGGTCACACATTACAAGATCTTTCACCAGGAAGAATCCCTGACGAGTCTGTCCGTTCTCCAAACTACGTTTTGTCATGAAAACACATGCGAGAAGTGACACAGGAAATGACACGATACCATGTGCGTAAATAAGGTAAATATATATTTATGCAATGAAAACGTGGGTATCTGCCTGCTCGTATTGTGGTGAATGCCAATGTATTCTGATAGAAACTATATTACAGGGTGTGAAAGCGTAGGGTAATATTAACTGGAACGGAATTAATTAACTAGATCGTTTTGACTACAGGATCATGGATACACGTTGATTTGATTGATTTATTTTAATGTGCAATATAAAAAACCCACAAGGTTGCAGTGCTGAGTTGTATTGCATCTGGTACAATGAGTTATTTATTTTAATCATTTTCAAACAGTTTGTACTCATTTTACACAGTTCTATGTAGTTTTTACCTGTTGGAGGGCCATGCTGCGACAGACGTGTCGCACCACATCCACGCCCCGGTGTATTTTGGCCGTTAGTCAAATCAAGTAGATATCTTTCAATGTTCAATGTCTTTTTAGTGTCAAAGTCCCCCTTTTTGCTACTATACTTCCACTGCAGCTCAACAGGGAAACACTGTCCGGGAAAACACAGAGAGGGAATTTTATGCAAAAGAGACTGTAAATGTGGCAGATATCCACTTGATATGACTAACTCAGACTGCTGAAGCCTCATATAAGCTTCAGATAAATTTTGAAATGCATTTTTGCACAAAATGATTAACTGACTGACATAAAATTAATATAACTGCAGCTCAGTTATTTGTTTTCTTAGTCTTCTATAATCATAAACTGCACACCAGTGGGTTTTTGGCCATTGGTTGGACAAAACTAACAATGTATTTATGTCAATTTGGACTCTAGGAATGTCCCAATTACCATCACTGTCAGCACATTGGTGGACTGATTGTAAGAAAGCTTCAGCGTGTATGTGTTCAGAAATGCCTACCAGTGAGTAAACCAAATATCAGTGTACAAATATAGTAGTCAGCACGACTGAGTGGGAAACGTCCTTTTGATAAAGTCACAGAGTACCAACGGATGTAACTCTCTCCGGTGAAGCAAAAACGAACAACCATACTCAGCAACAACTTGGTGTGAAAGCCAGAGTCAGTGCTTTCAGGAGCCAACGCCTCTAAAAATGAATCAAAGTTCCCACAACAACTTAGATGGAAGAAGAAGTAGTACATCCAGTGTTTCACGGCCATGTACACACTCCCAGATGTTTTCACTTCTTCTGACTAGGGACCTCTTCCTCAGGTTGAAGTTGGGTTGAGCTGCGCTGGGACTTATGTGAGGTCACCAAACTAATAAAAATGATCAAGATGTAAGTCTGGCAGCAGGTGCAACAGATGTCAAGTCTGCACACGCCCACACAGGGAAAAACACCTGTGTGGGTACACAGGTGTTTTCACTTACCATGGATGTTTAGGGACAAGTGGTGGAAAGTCACTAAGTACATTTCCTCAAGTACTGTACTTAAATACAATTTTGAGGTACTTTACTTGAGTATTTTCATTTGATGCTACTTTATACTTCCACTCCACTACATTTCAGAGGGAATTATTGTACTTTCTACTGCACTATATTTATTTGACAGCTTTGGTTACTTTTCAGATGAAGATTTAACACAATGGATAATATAACCAGCTTTTAAAATACAACACATTGTTAAAGATGAAACCAGTGGTTTCCAACCTTTTTGGCTTTTGAAGTCTTACAAAAAGCAGTGTGTAGTCGGGGTCACATTTCAGATGTCTGAGTTGTTAACAGCTCCACCAAATAGTGATTTTTCCCTCTAAACTTCTCACATGGTTTCATTTCAATAAATGTTTAAATGATCCAATATTTCACCAAAAATCAAAATTTAGAGAAGAAGTCCAAAACTGAAAACAGATTTGTGTATCAGAACTTTGTTTTTTCTTCTTTCCTCTCCCATTAACCATCTCACAACCCCTCAGATTTATCTGGTGACCCTTTGGAGGAGCTCTGACCCCTAGGTTGGGAACCACTGGACTAAACTAGCTAACTGTATATAAAGTAGTTAAAACTAACTCCACCTCCAGCAGCTACAACAGTAACATGCTGCTTACACACTGATGCTTCAGTATTAATAATCTGATGTCATAAATAATAATATATCAGTCAGAGGGACAAAACAAGTACTTTTACACTTTAACTACATTTTGCTGCTAATACTTATGTATTTTTACTAAAGTAGGATTTTTCATGCAAGACTTTTAATGAAGTATTTTTACACTGCTGTATTGGTACTTTCACTTAAATAAAGGATGTGAATACTTCTTTCACCACTGGTAAGGACTTTTAGTTACACTCTTGTTTAGACACACACACACACACACACACACACACACACACACACACACACACACACACACACACACACACACACACACACACACACACACACACACACACACACACAGGCAAAAATGTAAGACCAAACTGTCACAGCCTGGCTGCCTTTTTGTCAAGCTAAATTATCTAATTTGCAATTAGCCTCGGTGGTCAATTAGTTAACTGACACTTAACGTGTGTACCATTAGCGTCATTTCGCAATCGTGTTATGTAACTTCAACACATTTAACAAGTTTTGTATTGACGCTGTTTAGACATGCTTGTGTTCATATTCGTGGTTGTTTCGATCACAGACTTGCTGCTAACATTAGCCAAGTTAGTTAGTTAACCAGACTTACTGCCAGTTAGACAAACAAATGCAGCTACAAGTTCAGCATGTAAACATTAGCTAATGTTAAACATATTTTAACGCACAAATCGTTCACTTGCTAGCATTCAAACATCAGTAAAACATTTACAGATGGGATGTAGAGGTGAGATTAGCTTCATGGTCAATCCAAACAAGGCCAATATCGTTAACGTTAGCCTAACACCCCCGCACGCGAAAGGAACTCCCTTTTTAACAAGTTCAACTTAGCGTTCTTAGCTAACTTCACGCTACGGATGCACACAAAGGCGTTCGGAGGCGACGAAAGGCGAAATTGGTTGACTTACCAGACAGTTGGCGAGTTTCCAGTTACTCGTTAGTTGAGGTTACTCCGTCAGTTCGTAGCTGTTGACAGCGGCTTTGACAACCGAAGATAGCATGTTAGCTTGCAGGCCAGCGTAGTTTTGTCATGTGATGCAGCGGGCCGGAGTCGCTCAGGCTGCGGCAGGAAACAGGTTTCATCATCAGGCTGAGAGCCAGTAAACGTGGGAGTTTACCTCCCAGGAGTTAGTCTCACAGGCAGCAAACACGTCAGGTAAATACATTGTGACAGTAACAAATATTGGCATAACTGGATGAACCTGTTTGGGAGCCCAGTGGCAAACGGCCCCTATTTCCAGCCGTTATGCTGTCAAAGTTAGCATTAAGTACAGTGCACACAACAGACTCAAAAAACAACTTAATTATATGCCCAGGGGCCCAGAACCTAAAAGAGCTGTTGGAAGACCAACTGCCGCCAGATTATCTGTGTCAGTTGTTTGTGTCCATTTATTTAGAAATGGACAGTGATGGAAGAAGTATTCAGAAGTATTAGCATCAAAATGTACTTAAAGTACTGCAGTAAAAGTAGTGGTTTTATCCCTCTGACTGATATATTATATATGACATCATTAGATTATTAATACTGAAGCATCAGTGTGTAAGCAGCATGTTACTGTTGTAGCTGCTGGAGGTGGAGCAAGTTTCAACTACTTTATATACAGTTAGCTAGTTTAGTCTAGTGGTTCCCAACCTAGGGGTCGGGCCCCTCCAAAGGGTCACCAGATAAATGTGAGGGATTGTGAGATGATTAATGGGAATTTTTCTCTAATCTTTGATTTTTGGTGAAATATTGGATCATTTGAAGATATATTGAAAAACATGTGAGAAGTTTACTCATAGACATCTGAAATGTGACCCTGACTACACACTGCTTTTTGTAAGACATCAAAAGCCAAAAAGGTTTCATCTTTAACAATGTGTTGTATTTTAAAAGCTTGTTATATTATCCATTGTGTCAAATCGTCATCTGAAAAGTAACTAAAGCTGTCAAATAAATGTAGTGGACTAGAAATTACAATATTTCCCTCTGAAATGTAGTAGAGTGGAAGTATAAAGTAGCATAAAATTGGAAATACTCAAGTAAAGTACAAGTACCTCAAAATTGTACTTAAGTACAGTACTTAGTAAATGTACTTAGTTACTTTCCACTGCTGGAAATGAAACCATATGACCACAGTCTAAACTAAAATAATAGTAATGTCTTAAATCTGGATTTTGACACTGAGTTCCTCTAAAAGACGTGGCCACAATATTATGTAATACTGCAAGACCCGGCTTTAGTGATATTATACTGGTGCAAATTCCCAAACAAATTTGCAATTAATCACATTACTAGTAACCAAATAACACACAGTGCACCTGGGGCCCCCGAGGCTCTGGGGTGGTTGTCTCCTTTGTCTAGTTGGTAATCCAGCCTTCTATATCTGGTTGCTGATAAATTGGACAGCGGTGTTAAACATGAAGACCGTAATTGGTAGTCCTTTGTCAATCCTACAGAAGGAGAAGGGTCTGACTCAGGGCAACACATTTCTTGGGTTAAGACCATCCAAAGAAAGTAAACAGGAAAAAAGTGTGTTGATTTGTTGAGATTATCTTATTGATTACCTTGATTATTTTGTTAAAAAAGTTGTGAGTGAGCCTTTTTTGCTATAGAACTTCTTTTTTTTTAAAATAAGTATAAATTATTTGGCACTACTTTTGTTCATGTCCAACAACTGTGGTCTCAGTGTGGGTCTCAGATATGTAAAGTGAGCTAATTCAATTACAATCTGACATTATTTCAAATTAAATTGTTTCATTATAAATATCACTTATCACCATATTAAAATAATTTTTTTCTTTTTTGTTTACTGATCATTTATATGATTTTTTTTAAATCTAAATGCGTCTGTCCCACACGTATGAGTCCTTACCGCCACACTGAATAAATGCCATAGTAAAAGTTTTTTTCAAAGCCAAACAAATCTAGTTTCTATGCAAACAGAAGTTAGCAAGTCAGCACATAGATGACAGGTTTGGCCGCCCACACTAGCTGACCCTCAAGATCAAGAAAAACAAGGTAAAGATAATCTTGTAGTAGTATTTGTTGTGCGCCCTTACCATACATATGTATTTTGAACTACATTTTAAAAATAAATTAATATTACTGTTGAATTCATGTATATTAGATGGTAAGAGTCAAAGCTAACATAGAAGACCTTGCTAGCTGCCATTTATCAGCAATATTAGCAAAAACGTTATTTTTAGCAACATTTCCGCTCACACACAGAATCTGTATTGAGAGACAAGCAGCAGTCAATAAATAAATAAATAAAAATATGCTCATTATGAAAATGAACTGGCACTCGGGAATGTGATTTAAAAAAAAAAAAAAACACTGTAAAGTGGCTCGGGACATCCAAAAAGTTACATCTGAGTCACCGCTAGAGGGCAGACCTTTCCGAAGCGAAACAGGAAGTTGAGGCGGATGTATTTTATATCCGAAGAAGAAGCCTAACGCAAACAAACGGACAGTGCTTGTGTTTTTTCTCTTTTAAGCAGGTTTTCTGCACAATTCTCTGCATTATCGCATAGTTTCGTCAAAGGGGACACCATGCCCGTTATTTGTGCGGTTATAGGGTGTAACAATAAGTTTGTCAAGGGGTCTGAAATACGATTTTACAGGTAAGTGTGACCGGTGTAACGGTGGCGCCGAAGTTTGCAGTGCATCTTCATCCTCTTTTCGATAGCTTTTAAGTTATTTTATAAGCCACACAACCAGCATAGAGAGTGGCAGATGTAACGTTACTTTTAACTTAACATAGCAAATAAATCCCCTGGCCAGTGCACGTTTTTAAGTAACGCTAACGTTAAAGCGACTTCACCTGGTAATGTTACAACTTAACCACAATAACTGTCATATAATAGTATACAATTACATCGTATTTCCTTAGTTATTATTGGTTCGTGTGTTTTGATGAACCATACAGCAACACAGCGTTGTGCCTAAATGTCTTAAAACAACAGTCAGGAGCCCACATGTACATTGAAATATGTTTATCTTGTTGTAATCATTCCTCCTGTTCATACTGGCCAGTAGAAGATCCCTTATTTATGCACTTACAATGTAAGTGATGGGGGATAAAATCCACAGTCCTCCTGTGCAAAAATGTATTTAATCGTTTATCTGAAGCTAATATGAAGCTTCAGCTGTCCAAATGAGTCAAATCAAGTATCTATCAATGTTACAGTCTTTTTAGTGCCAAAGTCCCTCTTTTTGTTACTATACTTCCACAGCAGCTCAACAGGGAAACACTGTCCAAGGAAACACAAAGAGGGAATGTGATGCTAAAAAGACTGTAAATGTGTCAGATATCCACTTGATATGAATAACTCAGATCTTCAGATAAACTTTGAAATGCATTTTTGCACAAAATGACTGTGTGGACACACTGTGGATTCTTCCGCAAATACATGGCAGCCTATAGCTTTACCATCAATGAGCAAATAAGATCATCTACAGCTGGAGTGAAAATAAATTCACACATTCCATAAAGTGCTTCTTGTCATTGTTGTATTTAACTACTGAATTGTCTTAAAATGGTCTGATTATAAAACCAGATATTCGCGGCATAAAATCCATGGGAAGACACCAAAAATAACTGCTGAAGCTTTTGTGTGTAAATGAAAAGAGAACACTTGGATCAAACTTGTTCCTGCACACTGAACTCTTTAACATTTAGGCTGCTGACGAACAGTGCTGTCTGTCTGTCTGTCTGTCTGAACTGTCTGTTGACTTATGATAACATGTCTGGGCAAAATGTTGCTACATCAAATCCTGTGTACTAGTTGGTGCATCAAACCATGCCAGGGAGAACTTGTTGAGCTGTCATTAAGAACACTAATATGCTCTGTGTATTTGAGAATGATACAGTTTACCATCATGCCACCGGTCATTACATTAACTGGTGTGATGGTTAAAATCATGCCTGCCTTAAAACAGTCTCCTCACTTTGTTGTGTATCAGGTTCCCGCTCAGTAAGCCTCAACTTGCCACCAAATGGGTGCACAGCCTGGGGATGAAAAACTTCACCCCAACCGCCAACACCTGCCTCTGCTCAGAGCATTTCCGGACGGACTGCTTCAGGGACTACAATGGCAAGCAGTTTCTGAGGGAGGACGCAGTGCCCACCATATTCAACCATGGGCAAGATTCGTCAAAGGTCTGGGTTCACAACATTATATATACTATTCTTCACCAACAGTTTGTTTTCAGTCTAAACAAGTCATCCTGTCTTACTCTTATATTAAGTCAAGAGATATCTGTAAAATATTCCACAGATTGAACTTCGGAAAAGAGGGGTGATACCAAAGGAGACAAACGTCACAAATCAAATGGGAACACAAGCAGACAGAGACCGAGCGAGGGAGGCTGCCGGTCTACGCAGAGACAAAAGAGGCGGAATGAGGGTGAGTTTTCTTTTGCTGTCTGTGTGGTAGATGATGTATGGATAGAGGATGTGATATTCATCTTGTATAATACCAGTATTTGACATGATATCTCCCTTACAATAAATACTGTATGCTTCAAGTTAATCTGAAGGATAGCACAAGTTGTATAGATTTGAATTTTTTTTTTTTACATGAATGTAGATTATATGAAATTTGTAGGCAGTGGCCTTAAACATGCAATTGCATACATATTTGAACCCCTAACTTTTCTCTGTGTGATGATTGTGACACGAACATAAAATGTAGAGTTAAAATATTAAATCAGTCAAAGTCACTTGTCCGTTAGATACAATTTCTACTCTTATTGCTATTCTTATAACAATAATTATCATAAAATGATCATTTTAATAGTTAGGGCCACAACTAACGATTATTTTCATTATCGATTAATCTGCTGATTAGTAATTTGGTCAGTTCACAGAACAGTAAGTGCATCGTCAAATGAAAGCCAAAAGGACGACTGATACTGCCGCCTCATTAACTGTGTGTAGTTCACACTGTAGTTCCTGCAGACAGACTTTCTGCAGAATGACAACAGTAACAAGCACAACCTGAGTTTATAGTTAATGCTTTAAAAGAAAATAAAAGTTTTATGAAGACATTTCTGTATGATACAACTTCCCTTTCAGCTTGGTCCTTGAAACAAGCAGAGTGGTTTTGTGTGACATTGAGTTAAGTTATTAAATGTATCAATAAAATGTCATTATTGATATGATGCTGTATTGAGAACACAAACCACAACTGGCATTTTCAGATGTCTGTTTTATAATTAATTATAGGAAAGGCATTAATTATTATGGGCTAACTTACTTTTACATTAAATGTTCTTATTTATTTTGTCACAGGGCGGACGAGGTGGACGTGGAGGAAAACAACTGTGTGAAAGGTGAGACACTGTGCAGGTGTTTCTTCATTCCTCACAATAGCTCCACTGTATTGGATGATAGAAGAATTACTTAATGGTTTGCGCCTCTTCATTCCTGCTATTCAGTGAAGAGAATGAGTTTCCTTCAAAGCACAGAGCTCGTCAGTAGCCCATCCCAGATAAACCTGCTGCTCTGTTTCAATCACTCACTAGTTAGGTGTGTGTAGGAATAATGCCTGTGCTAAAGTGGGGAATTTGCTTCCTCTTCTGACCCTGTTTGTCATCTTTGGTCATCACAAGACTTTGTGCAGCAGAAAATATGAACAAAAAGATTTGTACACAGAAAAAACAGCTGCTGATCACATACCTTACATTTCTGTCGTTATTTCTGTCGCTACACATTTTTGGTGGTGTATTTCACAACAGAGATATATCCAACACAGGCACAATAGAGTTTTAAAAGAATAATTTAACAAGGTCAAGTCAAGTCACATTTATTCATAGAGCACATTTAAAAACAATGCAAGTTGACCAAAGTACTGTACAGAACAAAAACAGAATGAAAGATTAAAAACACAACACATAGTTGATTTGTGCAACATAGTTGAGACATAGAATAAGAAGCCATTTCAAGTGGATCCAAACACTAAAGAATAAAAGTGCGTTTTGAGCCTGGACTTGAAGGAATCAATGGAGGGGGCAGATCTGATAGAGAGGGGGATGCTGTTCCACCGTCTAGGGGCTGCATGAGCAAAGGCGCGGTCCCCCCCGAGCTTAAGATTTGTTCGTGGGACAGCCAGGAGCCTCAGGTTAGATGACCTGAGAGTCCTGGAGGTGGAATAAGGGGTTAAAAGGTCAGAAATATAGGAGGAGGCCTGCCCATTTAGGGCTTTAAAAACAAATAGAACCTTGAAATCGATCCTGAACGGCACTGGAAGCCAGTGGAGAGGGGTCAGAATAGGGCTAATGTGGTCTCTCTTCCCGTAAATAGCTTTCAGCAGTAATAAATCCATCATTGAGGAGGCAGACGAATACATTTCTCCATCCTCACTATCCTATCAGACTAGAAGGAAATGTAGCCACACATTGCATTGCACTCTGGATTTATGGAGGTTACAATGGATTGCAGAGGCAACCCAGCTGTAAACCTTGATATTCCCTGAAAAGCCTTGAATCAAGGTATCGGTATCAAAACATCAAAATGCATTTTAAACCCTTCCTGCAGCATAATCATGTTCTCTGTCCATCTGTATGATCCGATTGTAAAAGTATGTCAATATATGGCTAAATACACTGCGTCCACTTGTTGCTCGTGCAGTTATCTAGCTCACAACTAACATAGGAAAGCACATATAATACTGTTTATGTTGACTGTAGAATTATACATAGGTGCAGTTTTTACAATAAAAACAAACACACACAATATACACAAAACACCCAATACCACGACAGCAAACAACAGAAAGGACGACAGGGGAGTCATATGCACAACTCCCAGGAATAGTCCAAAGGCCACAATTTCAATTTGAACTCAAATAGACTCAAACGTTTTGATCCAAGTGGGATCGTGGTCAGGTCAAAATGTTTGCATTTTTCCACCATGTTTACTGTAGAAACATTCATTCATTCAATCAATTTTTTCTTAAATATCTCCTTGTTTGTTTGTCCAGCAGCACAGCTGCAGTAGGAAATAAAGAGGTCACCTTACTTGTAGAACTATAGTCTATATTCCTCTCAGGAAAAATAAAATTGTGTTAAGCAGGTAGTCCATTATGTGATATTTAGGGAATCTGTTAATAAAGTAAGCCTAAATGAAGTAAACAACAACAGCTGGAATATACTGAACATCCCAAACCAAAGAGATCCAATCCTGTAAGAGTTTTTAGAGGGTAGGGCTTTCCATTAGGCCCTGGGCTGCTTAATCACACTTAATTGAATCTAAATTTAGATTTGACCATTGTTTCATAATGATGTGAAAGACAAAACTGTCCCCAGGTTTTCATCACTCCTCACCGAATGCCTCATCATATTAATTGTCATTGCCTGACTGCAGTGATGCAGACAGCGTTGAATCATAAAATTTATTCAGAGAGAGTTTTAATTCAGCTGTGATCGTTTTATACTGTCAGATAAAAACAAAAGTGATGTCCCTATTAAAAAATTTAATAGTTTTATCAGAGCGAGCAGGTCACTCAGTAATATCCGTCTTTCCTCTTGATCATGCAGGCAGACCGTTGGAGCCAAGAGCAGAGTGTACGACAACAAAGGCCGACTGCTGTCCAACGGCAAGGACATGTGTGACTGTCTGGATGTGGATTGTATGGGCTGCTTCTACCCCTGCCCCGACTGCAACTCACGCAAGTGCGGGGTCGAGTGCCGCTGCGACAGGAAGTGGCTTTACGAGCAGGTGGAGGTGGAGGGTGGAGAGATCATCCGGAACAAGTTTGCTGTGTAATTAGCAGTCAATCTTAGGCTTTAAAGGCTCAAAGTATGAATTCAGGAGCTTCTGAGAACTGAACTGAACCCCCACAAATCCAGCTGCAAGTTGAGCTGATGGACAATTCAAGACTAAAGGAATCTTCAATAAGGTTCACTGATATTTATCAGGTTTTGCAAAACTACTGCACATGGTAGAGAACTATGCAGAACAATGTGAGTATTCTGCTGAATTTTGCATGTGCATTTTATAGCTCATAGACATACCTTTATTCCTGTAAAGTTTTTTTTTTCTCTGTATCCTCCAGTAAAACATTTTTTATGTGCCAATTTGTGCAAATAAACAATATTCTTAATGTTACATGGCTGCACTGTCGATGTGCTCTAACATCTGCAGAGGTGGGAATAAGTGAACCTCAAGTTTTTAGGTGCAACTGTCTTAAACTTTCTTAGTTAAATCCAAAATTCCACTTTGTTCCTCTGTTTTTTCTGGTTTTATGCAGTTCAATATTCTAAATTTCTACTTGAATTATTTACAGGAGAGGGAAAAAATACAAGAAATCATATTCGATTTGAAATGACGAGTCGGAAACTCGGGATCCATCTAGCTCGAGTTCGCCGACAGAAACACACCTGGCGTCACAGCAATATGGCGGCACACACAGTGAACAGGCTTTTCCCCTGGTTTGTTGAAACATCAGAAGTTGTATTTACCGCCAGTCAAGTTAGAGCGACTGTTTTCACCCAAAAAGGGGCGGGGCATGACACAAGGGCAAAGTACCCGGATGTGCTGCTCTTATCTATTATACATGGTAATATACACAGTACAGCTTTATTACAATAAAATACCATCTGTAGTACAACCATAGTTTGACCTTCAGTAACAATAACTGCTGTGAGTAGTTATTAGTGCATCTTTAAGCCATTATAAGCTGTTTTTTTTTGTTTGTTTGTTTTTTCATATAAAATGCGAAACTAACATATTTCCCAATTCACTGAGTGGTTATTTTTGTTCCTGTTAATGTGTCATCATACATATTTTAATATACATTATCTCCTCTCAAACATCTTGGCTCTTCAGGGACTTTTACCTCATAGTTAGAAAATATTAGTTTGAAAAATTCTGAAAGATAACAGTTAACCCCTAAAAAAGACACAATGATTTCAATAGATACCAAAAAAGGGAGAAAGTTTACAAAAAGAAGAAAAGCTCTGCAAGACCATCAGAAAGCATCAGAAAGTGTATTTAACTGGAGGCAAGTTTTAGGAACAGAAGTTTAGATCTCTGCTTGAAAGCCAGCACAGCCACGTATGACTGAGGCTGCTTTAGATGTTTCTCTACATCTCCAAATGAAATTAACTAAATGAATCAGTGGAAACGGGAAAAAAACAGCAAGTCAGGGCCAAATCTTTTGTCCTGTAACGTCTTAATGTCATTTTTAAAATGTAAATTTTTATTTCTGTTTTCATTTTTGCCTGACGATCACTGACTGGAGACACTAGAGGACCGTCTTTTTACTACTCACCACATACTGACCGAAGGCAGCATGACACAGCAGTTCATCATTCTGGCTAAAGAAAGACTTGCAGAACTGCTCAGACAGTAATGTCTCATTTTTGCACATCCTGCCGTCCTTGAGCTCAGCTGTAGGTTAAGTGTCACACAGTCCAGGGTTGCTTTGCCTGCATATCCTCTGCTTATTTTTCAGGGAACATTGGCAGCATTAGTCAAAATAAACCAAGGGTGAGGATTGAAAAGTATGGTCCTGTCAAAACATGAACTTTGAGCGATTGCAGTGGCGGATATATTTATCTTTTTAAGGCATTTCAATTTTAGTCGTCATTGTCTTACAGGGGAAATTTGGTGTGCAGTCAGTTTAAAATAACATCATAAAAACTGTTTTAATAAATGTATAGCGTGTTGTTCTGCTGCATTCGCTGTGTTTTCATCCCTGCTGCCTTTATGATGCATTTTATGGCTCATTTTTAAAGGGCTACATATAAATGAAGCTTATTAATATTTATAAGAGTAAGTCGATTAGAGCAGAGAGCGAGTCGATGCAAACAACTCATTCATCAAAGCAACTGAAGTTTTGTTCCAAACTAAAATTTAAGTTCAAGTTCAAATATTTTCCCAGTGCTGAAACTGATGTGCTGGCTGCAGATATTCAGCCTTTTAAAAAAAATGACACCTACTCTCCCATACTGGCAGCTGGTAGGAATATTGAGCTCATGAGTTATTATTGTGCTACTGTGAGGAGTAATATCAGGACATTATGCTCAGAAAGCAGTGAACAAATGAACCGCTTTCTGAGCAATATATTATATAGAAGATATTTTTTTGACAAGAACTATTTCTGAGTTAAAATGACCCGATTTTTAGGTGGTAAGAGTTTTGGAATTGAGTCTTTTGTCATGTTTTTAGCCATGTGTCGAGCGGTCGGTCCACCACTTTGGTCCAGACTGAGATATCTCAGCAACTATTTGACGAGTTGCTGTGAATTTTGGTACATTCATTGACTCCAGAGGATGAATCCTAACGACTTTGTTGATTCCCTGAGCCAACATCTGGTCAAAATGTTTATTTGTCAAATATGCCAAATGTCATAAATAAACATGACCAAATACCTGCTAAACTAATGTCATTCCCATCAGCCTCAGCTGTACTTTTTGGGCGTGCTAGTTAGCAAATGTTAGCATCATAAAATGTTACAGTGACCTGCTAAACATCAGCACGTTAGCACAGTCGCAAGTGCCCAAGTGCAGCCTCACAGGGCTGTAGGCTCTAATTCCATTTGCTAACACAAAGCAGCCCAGTTGAATGAATAAATTAATGAATTACTGGTTCTTTCAGTGGACAACAGCAGCTCTGACTTTTAAACATTTTAGTCTGTCGTGCCTCACTCACACCACTTCTCTCACTGGCTTTTTCTATCACTCATCAATTAAATTCAAGCTGCCAAACCAGGATACCATTACAAAAGCTTACAAATTAAAACTATTTTTCTCTTGTGAATTCCTAGAGTGCATATTCATGTGCCCATGCAGAGCCCTGTGTGCTTTTAATAGCCACTGATAAAATACAGTGATGAATAGTGTTCTTGGGACCAGGCTGTACTGTATATAACCTAAAACCTATTGTCCTTCGTTTTAGAAAATTCAACTCAAGGAAGAATTCATCATAACCTGACACAGAGCCATCCACTTCATGACTGTGTCCATTACCTCCCTCCAGCAGAGGAGTCAGAAGGACAGACTCGTCTATAAAACTTGATAAAATGTCTATCTAAATATTGGCTGCGGCAGTCATTAATGGGGAGAGAGCACAAACCTCCAGGGAGCTGCTGCTGGATAAAAACAATCCACTATTAAAGGACACCAGTGACCTGAACGGACTGAATCTGTCAGCAGCTATCCAGCCTGCAGTGTTCACGTTGAACTGGAGATGTGACAGAAGAGTCGGTGCCTGTGGAGCCGCATACAAGGCTGAAACAAAATCTATGAATATCAGTGCCAAAAGGTCTAACATCCTTCTGGATGTTTGACAGCAAGGACCAAACACTGAAGCTGTCAGATTTTTCGCTCCGACCCTACAGTTGTGTCGCGGATCGCCAGCTTACTTTAATAAACTGAGTGGTGCTGAAACAATTAGTTGATTAATCAATCCACAGAAAATGAATTAACAACTTTTGTAATCGATTAAACATTTCAGTCATTTATCAAACAACAAGATTAACAGTCCACAGCCATGTCAGCAGCTCTGTGAGGCTGTACTTATTATTATTCATGTTATATTGGAGTTACCATAATTATGAGTTTCCTCCATGTTGTAAAAACTGGGAAACTGGGATTTTTCTGCACTTAAAGGACCAGTGAGTAGGATTTAGGGGGATCTATTGGTTTAATATTACAGAAGTACCTAAAACCCAAGTAAACATGAACGCCTTACATCAGCTAAAGTTCATTATTAAATGCAATTTAACTTAAATTTAATGGATATAATGTAATTTTGTCATTGCACAGTATTTTAAACCCTCAGTTATCATACAACCTTCCTGAGTTGTCAGATGACGTGAATGCTTGCAACTTCTTAACATGGGAATCTTTCCGAACCCTCCCATCCATCCAACATAAAGCAAAAAAATCCCCTGCAGCCCAAAAAGCATTAAGAACATAGACCACCATTATAAAAGAGACATCTGTAAAAATGTTGACAGGACACCCCAAACTGTAAAAAGGTCAATTATTACGTATGAATTTTTAATCCATGAAGGTTTTTATATTTGTAAAACTTTCCTAGAGCCTTTGATGTCATACCAAAATCTAGAAAACCTTTTTGGCTCGTGCACCAGGCGAGCAATTTTCATTTGATTGAATAGGTGCCATCTTTGAGTCCAGTGCCCACTTCCTATAATGCATCCATGGTTAACATGGATAAGTGACCTGCTGGCGGCGCTAGAGGAAAAGTGAGGCGGATCACCAAAGTCAGTCGCATTCGTCCTCTTCATGAACGTCTACAAAATTTCATTGCAATCCATTAAATAGCTGAAATATTTAATTCTAGTGTAGCTAAAAATGCTAAACATTTGCTGCCTTTCTTTGTTTTATATGATTGTAAATTTAATATCTTTGGGGTTTTGGTCAAATCCTGTCTCCTAATTTGAAGACATCACCCCGGGCTATGGGAACTTGTGATGGACATTTTTCACTATTTCTTGAATCTGTAGTCATGAAAACAATTGTCAGCAGAAGCTCTAAACTCATCCTGTTCTTGTTCTATTTAACAGTTTAAAGAAATCCACAAATTGGCAATTGGAAGTTTATATTTTCAAGCAGCTTATTAAACATAACATAAAATCACAACGTACCACTCAGCCTCTGGCCAAAGAACAATTGATTAGAAGTTGTCTGTGATTTAGATATTGGAATAACCACCATTATCTTTTTTTAATCAAGCCCTTGAGCTAAAGTTTGAAATCAGTCTTCATAGTTATGGATTAATTCAATTTAATCAAAGCTTTAAGCGGCAAGAATGATATCTTTGGGGGATTATTTGGCTCTGGTGGAGGTTTGTGCCTTAAATTTAACCACAGTTTCCAGACATACAGTATTGCAAAAACTTTCCATTTTCCTCAGATTCCTTCATGTCACATCTTTCCTGCACTCCCTCTGCTGGCTGTTTACCTCAGGGTGCTTGTATTGGAATAAAACATGTTGATGTTGTGATATTGTACAGCTAACAAAAGAGCACCCTCAGGCCACAGTCCATCTCTACATGCCAGCTTTTACTCTACAAGTTTCTAAGGTCGGCTTTGCCTGGAGGGTCGGTCATCACTCTAGTCTAGTTTCAGCTCCTTTTCCTCCCGGCCTCGAGCTGAAAACTAGTCTGTCCAAGAAACACTTCATCTTCCCCTCTCAGTATTTTCCTCCTGCACTCTCTTCAGTGTGCTTTTTTCTTTAAGTCAAAAAATCCTTTTTGTATTTCCCAACAGCCTATTTCCTGTACAAGTTCTTTTTCATCATTGATCACTATGTTTTATCATTGATCATTCTATTGACTGTCTTACTTTTTAGGGCATTTTTGGCTTTGACTGCTGCACCCTTCACTATTGGCTGACTGATATACTGATAACTGTTTTTTAGCAGTGTGGTGGCAACGTTTGGTCCAGACTGAAATATCTCAACAAGTATTTTACAGATTGTCATGAAAATTTGTACAAACATTCATGCTGCCCAGATAATGTTTTCTAAAGAATTAGCTGATTCCTTGACTTTCCCCTTTAGCACCACCATAAGCTTTGAGTGAATAAATAACATTCCCATCAGCCTCTGCTATACTTTGCATTTAGAGCTAAATGTTAGTATGATAACACCCTAAAATTTAAATAAGGTCTTGAATATGGTAAACATTATACCTACTTAGCATCATCATATTAGTGTCGTCATTGTCAGCGAAACAATAAAGGAGATCTTGTTTAGGGTGTTACGGTGTGTTGCTAATTGCCAGCCGTGTACTGTCGGCAGTAATTAACTGTCATATTAATGAGTGAGTTCTCTGTCATTAGCAGGGGCTTCAGGTTTGTCTCTGGATTAAGATATCTGGATTAACTGGATTAACATAAAATGTTATGCTAACAATATGCAGTCAGACTCACCTGGTTTTCATACTGTATCATAGAAGCAATGACAGTCTACAGTGGACTTCAGGGTGGAGAGTTCATCTATTATTATTCTACTTTCTCTGTAAAGATGTTCACCAAGCCTGTTCGATAGTCTCGATAGTGTCTTTGTCAAATTTATTTAACTTGTATGCCTTCAGTTCTTTATGATATTCCTCCATGACTGTAGTGATTTCACACGTTGGTGCTCGATGTCTCCTTAGATTTACTTTTTATTCCATATTCTTCTCAATTAGCCAAATTTTCTTGTAGAATCTTTTCTCTCTTCATCTTTTGTTTTCTATAGTCAAGAGTATGAGGTCTAGTGAGCATTTGTTCAGCACTTACAGTATGGCTTACACATCTGGGTGCCTCGTTCACTATATGGACTGTTTGCAATCCCTTTAACTTAAAGCAGCTTGATGAACAAGACCAGTCAGACACTATGTCTGAAAACTGCTGAGGGATGAACAGCCAATATTTGGAAGCGTAACAAGTTGTGGTTTTTAGGGGGGGATATAGCATTTTTAAGACATCTCATGAGAGAAAGATTTTGCCCGCTGAGCTATTTCTAAATGTAGTATATAGTTTACTGAAGAGAGCCGCTGATCAGCATCCACTTAAGGGGAGTTTTTGGATACACTGCAGGCTCTATATTTTCATTTCCACCTGTCAAAAAAGAGGCAAGGCCTGCTCTTTTTCTTATAGGATGACCTGAATCGCAGGATTATTGAATTTTAGGGGTCTGTAACCTTGGTCAGGAAAAAAAAGAGCAAATGTTGGTGGGACATTTAATCTCTTAGTTGATCTCTCCAACTTTAAAGTCACCCTGCTATCTCACGGCTACATCTACAGACGATTTCCTCTGTATTGACTCATGGCGTCCTCTGTGTTGATCATTTGTTGCAGCATTATTTAATTTCAAGATAAAAGAACGAATGTCAAACATAATTTATGAAGAAAAACAAAACCCCCAACCCTTTACATGATACCTGTTTATTTTGATATCAAGACAAGGGACACAAAGACAATAAGGAGGGACGATGGGGTTGTTTAAAAGGACGGACAGCTGGGTATGTATCCAGGAAGGCGTCCGCAGTACGTGTTTCCTGTGTTACATGCAGCACACTCGCAGTTTCTGGCCACAGGGTAGGTGACTCCCACCGGACAGCCTTCAAAGTGTTTCACCTCATAGGACCAGTCGCCGTTACAGATCCTCTGTTTGTCATGGCCGATGTAGACCGGATCCTGTCATCAACACCAAAAAGTTATTAAAAGGAAAGTGACATATACAATTAATTCAGTTCCTTATGTGAGAAGGTGTTCTGTGATATCCAAAAATGATGAAAGGAAAAAGTCAAATCAGCAAAGAGACGATGTTAGACTCAAATGGAGACTGTTGCTGTAACGTTCCAACTGATTGACAGGTCTTTTATCATGTGGATTAATACTTGACAACCAATAAATCAAATAATTATTTGTTTTCTATTAAAGGTGTATTTTCTTCAGTAACGTGTGCAAATGCTAAAGTAAACATGGGGCGTGTTAAAAGAAGCAGGTTCACTGATTTAACTTTGCTAAACTGAAACTTTTTTGCAGTCAGAGTTGAGGAGTTTCTGGGTTTTACTCAACAACATTCAATTTTGATCATCTGAGAAGCGTACAAGATAACATTTTTTAAACCCATGATGAATTAAAAATATGTTACGTACATATCTATAATTTACATGGTCAAAAATTTACTGATTTATCCTTTAATCCAGTGATTTGTCAACTTTATGTGCTAGTTAACTCATTCAACTCAGTGTCTTTTCTCGTCTTGTTTGTAGTGTTGGACTAAAGTGAAATCAACTATACGGAAAAACTCCCTAAACTGACCTTATAATAAATACTGTTTCCAAACACTAATACTATACATGTTGGATTGTGACAACATAGCATGCATATGAGTTCAAGCAGAATAAATGCACAGACTTGCACATGATGAACAGGTTAGATTCCAGGTTTAGACTTTTTAACTTTACCTCGAGGTAGCACTGTCCTTCACATATGGTGGTGAAGATTAACTCGGTGATGCCACAGCTCTCCACGGGGATGCTGACGTTCTTTGGATGACAGCCGTAACTGCAACCCTGCCCCACCCCTGCCAGCGCCAGCACTGCTGCCATGACAACCAGCTGCATCTCTGCTGGGTGCAGCACAGACGCCTGCCACAAGAGGGGATCAGACCTCGCATCAGATACTGAACCGTGTCAGAGGATTTGAGGGGGGGGTATCATTGCAGGATCCAACAAATAAATGTGGCTCAAAGTGTGACAGTGTGATTGTTTACTGACTATTTCCAGCTTCTTGGTGATTTAACGGCTCAGGGACCAATGTTTGATGCTGGGTTTAGATCTACAGAACATATTTAAGTTTCACCTTTGTTCCTCCATAAATTTCCATCTGCTTGAAACACCTCAGCTAATGCATGAACAAAACAAAATTATCTCCGGTTTGCAGCTGGAAATCACTCTACCAAAACTACGATTACAACTATTATTGTTGTAGTGTACTGCGTTGTAGAATACAAATGAAATCACGAACAAGATATGTTTTTGTTTAAAATAAACGTGCCATATTTTTTTCCCAGTCTCTCTATCAACTGAAAAAAAATCTTCACCCTATCTGTTCTTATCAGGACTTAAAGGGTCAGTTCCCCTAAATTACAAAAACATGTTTCTCACCTCCAGTAGTATTTAGAGAGAGATTTCTGCCGCTATCCCATCACAACAAAGGTGACTGGAAATGTGTTTGTGGTGCTCACAGCGTTAAGAAATTACATTTCAAAACTTCAACATTTATGTGTCTTTTCAGAAACATTGTCCAGTTACTCTGGATAATCCTCAGACTTTAGTGTGAACAGTAATATTTACAAAACAAATACATTGACAAAATATAACTCAAGGTCCTCTTATTAGCTTTTTTCTGGAGTTTACAACCACATCTCACAGCTAAGATTGGGTTAAGATTTTGTCCGTTTCCAAGGTCAACAAGGAACTTTCAGTATTGTGTGTTCTGTGGATCATCCGGAGTAACAAGGACACTGTTTTTGTAAAGACATGTTTCTATTGAATTTTTAAAATTCATTTTTAGTGAATCAAATTAAACTCTCTTTTCATGGAGTAATGGAAGAAATCTCAGAGAAAGATAAACAAACCCCCAATTATCTGAGTATATAGGAGTGACTGACCCTTTTCACCTCACAGCTGGCTGTGAGGCAACTTAAAAACTATCAGACATCACTGTCACTGTCCAGACTAAATAACTGAGGTGATCAAACAAAACAATATGCTCTCCTCACTATGCTATTAAAATGTGCATGTTTAAAAGTCCTTTAACAATATCAGCAGAAAAAGTGGGATAAGGACGTTCTTAGTAATCATTTACATAATTTTCAAGAGACTTTTTGTATCAAAGTTTTTGTTTGAAAGCTGGAAATCAGATCAGCTGATCTAAAGGCTACCAAATATATTAAAATGTAATTCCTGTATGCAGCCTTTCATCTTCACATCTCAAGATGCCATTGCATTATCATTACAGGGACATAAACATTTAAAATGTCACCTTGAAATTAAATATTTATAGACACAGCACATGCATAAAGATGTCATTTTTAACAAAAATACCTTAATATGAGACAATTTCATAGTGTCTCTATATATTCCTACAATGTTATTGACACTTTAGAACAGAGTCATGATTACATTTTCAGCAGTTTGTATGTGATGTACATAAATCTTTATAAAACATACCTGTAGAGATCTGTTGCTTTGGAAGTTGCTCGTCTTGTTTCTCCTGTTAATCTCTAAATATCTGAAACAGCTCTCGACCTGCGACTGTTCTCTCTCTAACTTAAATAGGGCTGCTCCTAAATCCTTTTAATCTATTCAGCCTCGACTCGGTGCTATTTTTCCTAACTGTTTAGACTTAAAAAGCAAAATCCTCCATCTCTTTCCCTCAACAGATCAGGGAAGGCCCGTGGCTCAAGGCCTTTCCTCCTACACACGAGGAGGGGCGAGTTGGTATCTTCAGAAATCTGGTTTAGATCACATGAGTGAAAGGCTTAGAGGGACCACAGAAATATAAACATACATCAGCCCCCACAGTTAGATGGAAAACACTGACACAAGCGTCAGTAATTTGTTTGCGATGTTCCATCTTCAATGATTTGTAGAGTTTTATCTTTTTCCAGTGTGTTAATGTTAACAACACGCGTCATCGTCTGTGTGTACAGTAAAAGTAAAAGTCATCAAAGAGGCATCAAAGATTTGTGGCTTTTTACATTTCTGTCATTTTCTGCTGTTCTACCATAGAATAAACACACCTGAGAACCAAATTGAACTGGTAGATCAATTTTAAAGGTATGGATAAATGTGATTGATGATCAAACTACTTGAATGCACTTTTCTTACGTGATTATATCATCTTTCAAATTATTCTGATAGCATCAGTTTATGTTCATAGAAAAAAATGAAACAATCCTAGTGCAATATGGTGCAGCCTCTGTGTTCCTTTCAGTCCATTTATCTCAATAGTATCCAGAGAAGAAGATACTACCATGGTGTATTTCTGTTTGATACCACCACAGGATGCCAAAGTCAGAAGTTTTCACACAGTGGCTTTAAGCAGTCGCATGTGGATCTAAAAACATATGCATCAACTTTTAAAACTGCAGGGAACTCTTCATCATTCTTCATCTGTATGAATCATAAATCTACAACTTTTGTCAAACTTTTACAACATTTCTCTGACACTTTTTTTTTTGTTTAATGATGTGCAACTGAGTGTTGCATCTAGTATTCAAATAATTGACTTGACAGTAAAAATAGCAATGCCACTCTGCACAAATACTACTAATATTAATACTGCAAGTGTGTACTTATAAGTATCAAAAGTAAATGATCAAATCATTTGTCTGAATGTGCAAAGTCTGCTAAGTAACTAGAGACTATAGGTGTTAGATAAATGTGGTATATTTCCATCTAAAATATAGAGTAGAAGAATAAAATAACACACAATGGACCTACTCAAGTAAAGAACAAATGCCTTGAAATTGTACTTAAGTACAGTGCTAAAATAAATGTACTGTGGTTTACACCACTGCTCGCCTCCCTTGTGTTTCATACAGCTGTAGCCTAATGTCCTGCAAGCCTGCTGCTATGTGTTTATGAGAAATTCTGTATTCTGCTGCATTCAATAAAAAGTAAGCACTGCACCACAGGCTGGACAGTCTGCAGTGACAGTAGAATATAACTACTTGGGCTGCAGCCACGGTTCATCCAACTGCTGCTCCGTCTGCCCTTGCAGCCACCAGGGACTCAGGTTCCCCAACATCCTGCTGAAGTGCTATACCTGCCTAACAAGGACTTTTATAGAGTGTCACCCTCGTCCTCTAAGGCGCTACATCCTTTAGGAAGTCTGAGCTGAAATACATCATTGTTAGCTTGCATTTTGTCCTTAATGAATACAAGTCATAGTTGATTAATCTTGTATTCTAAGTAGAATGCATCATTTGTCATTTTCTGAGTAGTCTGCATAACAGCTGGTAATTCCTCTTAAAATGAGCGCATCTGCACCGAAAATTGCTTTATTAAGTATGGAGCCGAATGCATTCACTGCATTAATATGCTAATTACATAAGCACCTTATTTACACTCAATGTGGAATCTGGACAGGGCAGTCAAACCTGCAGTGCAGAACCTTTACATATAAATGAACGTCCGTTACATTCAAGCCCCTGCCAGACAAGTTCACACAATGCTAATTAAACCTATCACTGCCAGATAAATGTCTCTGTATTTCACAGTATACAGGAGTTTTTAATCTAGTGTTGGGTTTGACATTCCCAAGCTGGCCGGATGAATGCATGAATGCAGACTTTGCTGGCTGAACCAGCTATCTTACAGTTAGCTCTCTGCTAACTTGAAGAGGCATAAAATAATTTAATTGTGCAGCTCTTCCAGACTTTCAAAATGTTACCGGACCTAATGGATCAAATTCTGATCGTGAAACGAGTCATTTTGCTGTGGTTGTGTGACGCTCAAAACAATTTATCCACTGTTTTACAACAGCAGCGACGGAGTAGGCTGCTTTTGACAGTAGACTGTTGCGTCACCTGTTTACAGTGTTTTTGTAATTACTCTCACTGCCAGAAGGGGGAGACAAAAATCCCACACTCCAGCTTTAAGGCTTTCAAGATCATGTCAATAATGTGGTCCTAAAAGGAAGAGTCTGTCTGTGGTAATAGCAAAGGTATGTCTTTGTAAAACTTTAACGTTTCTTGTAATTGAACAATCACAATTTTGGCCAAAGAAGTGTTTGCAGTTTATAGCGTAATCAGGCGTGACATTTACGGGATTATAGGCAATACTATAGTACTGTTTCCAATGTTTATATATGTTTGGTATGTCTAATATAATTGTTTAGGCCTATATTTGGAAACTAGACTGTAATTAACATGATTAATGGATGGGTTATATATACAATAAAGAAATGATCTCTTTTGCAATTATACTATGACTCTGCATTATTTTACCTGCTCTGTGCCCTAGATTATAACCAATCCAGTCCCTTTTACCAGTTTACATATATTTAAAGAGGCAGTAGGCCTACAACCCATAAAGTGATTCCAGCTCCTACCTTGAGACTGAAAGGTTGTTTCTTCCTCAAAATAACTTAATTTCATTCACGGGGGTTATATTTTAAAGATTATAGCTCACCCAGCCGTTTTACCAGTTGAAATACCTTTAAAGGGCTAATAAAACCCATAAAATGCACTTTTCCACTTGCCAAAAAGTGATTCCAGCTCCTACCTTGGGACTGAAAGGTTGTTTCTACTTGAAAATGACTTGATTTAATTCATGAGGATTATATTTCAAAGATTACAGCTCACCCAGCCATTTTACCAGTTGAAATATCTTTAACGCGGCAATACAACCCATAAAAAGCACTTTTGCACCTGCCAAAAAATGATTACAGCTCCTACCTTGGGACTGACAGGTTGTTTCTGCCTCAAAATGACTTGATTTCATTCATAGGGTTTCTATTTTAAAGATTATAGCTCACCCAGTTCTTTTTTACCCGTTGAAATATCTTTAAAACGGCAATACAACCCATAAAATACACTTGCCAAAAAATGATTCCAGCTCCTACCTTGGGACAAAAATGTTGTTTCCGCTTCAAAATGATTTGATTTGTATTTTAGCCAAACCATGATTGAAAAAACAGTTCAGCCTTATGCAGCAGGTACTGTCTTGCTGCCAATCGCTTTGAATGAACCTTTTTTTTTGGGTTATATTTTTCAGGTTTTATAATATTCTTCTATGGTTTCCCTTTTTAACTGCATTTCTGCTTCACTTTGTAGTCACAATTATTTCTTGATATATCTCTTTTTTTCCAACATCACCAACCTCTGTGCTTTCTCTGTACCTTTCAGTCCCCTTAGTAGCAAGTGGAAAAGTACATGTTATGGGTTGTATTGGCCCTTTAAAGGTATTTCAACTGGTAAAACGGCTGAGTGAGCTGTAATCTTTAAAATATAAGCACCATGAATGAAATCAAGTAATTTTGAGGCAGAAACATCCTTTTAGTCCCAAGGTAGGAGCTGGAATCACTTTTTGGCAAGTGGAAAAGTGCATTTTATGGGTTGTATTGGCCCTCTAAAGGTATTTCAACTGGTAAAAAAAAAAAAAAAAACAGCTGGGTGAGCTATAATCTTTAAAATATAACCCCCATGAATGAAATCAAGTCATTTTGAGGCAGAAACAACCTTTTCAGTCTCAAGGTAGTAGCTGGAATCACTTTTTGGCAAGTGCAAAAGTGCATTTTATGGCTTGTAGGCATATTGCTGCTTTAAATATATGTAAACTGGTAAAAGGGACTGGATTGGTTATAATCTAGGGCACAGAGCAGGTAAAATAATGCAGAGTCATAGTATAATTGTAAAAGAGATCATTTCTTTATTGTATATATAACCCATTCATAAATCATGTAAATTACAGTCTAGTTTCCAAATATAGGCCTAAACAATTATATTAGACATACCAAACATATATAAACATTGGAAACAATACTATATTATTGCCTATAATCATGTAAATGTCATGCCTGATTACGCTATAAACTGCAAACACTTCTTTGGCCAAAATTGTGATTATTTGGTTATAAGAAACATTAAAGTTTCACAAAGACGTACCTTTGCTATTACCACGGACATAAAGTTATGTGTATTTGCATGTTATGATTGTTTAATCCAGATAAAAGCAGCTGTAGATTGATTGTTAGATCTCTGAGAAGAGGAGGTGATATGAATACCCTCCCTCTCCAAAGGGAAAGCTTTTATATCTTTACTCTTCAAACTTACACTAAGAGATCTAAATCAATAATATGAGATAAAACACATTTTGTAAATTCATATTAAGATTAATTAAAGTATAACTTCTTGTTATCTCTTTATAGTCTTGATCATGAGGCCCACACACGTTTGTGTATGTGATTAAAATAATACTATGCCTGCCAGCCTATGCGTGTGTGTATCAACAAGTCCTCCAAATTAAACGACCAAATACATTGTCTGACCATGTACACTCCAGAACGACACATAGGAGCATTTTCTAACCTGGCGCCCCTATCGGCAGTAATCGGCAGGACAACATCGTTTGTTCGTTCCCATGGCAAAGTCCACTGATGGGTTAATACCTCCACCCACCCCTCCTCCCCCGAATGAGGAAAAATGTCACCTTATAGCTGTAAATGTCATCTGGACTGCACCACTGCTCCGGGTCATAATTACTGCTGCCTGTAGATGGAATCTCTCACTCAAACGCAATTATGTGTCATTTTTGGGGCGACTGACATTACGACCTATTGTGTTGTTCTTTGCAGGACAGTGTCGTGTATATATAGGGGGTGATGGATTCATTCTTTAAAACATTTTGACCTGACAAAGATCCAACTTGGATCAAAATGTTGTGTAATCAATTTGTATTAAAATTGTGGCTTTGGAGTAAGTGTGTGGGCGTTACTTTTTTTCCCAATGGAGGACATGAATGTGCACTAAATTTCATGGCAATCCATCCAATAGCTGTTGAAACACTTAAAACGACAAATGTAAATCTCATGGTGTTGATAGAGAAAAAGTCAGGAGATCAAGTTGTTACGATTCATCCTCTGGGGACCATGAACGTCTGAACAAAATTTCATGGCAACCCCTCCGGTACTTGGTGAGATATTTCAGTCTGGACCAAAGTGGTGGACTGACCGACCAATATTGCCATCCCAAGAAATTAAAGAATATAAAAGAAACTTTAGAACAAGCAGAAGATGTACCAGAGAGCATCTTATGTCTCTTTTTTTGGAGCCATAAGAAGAGAAGGCCTGCCCTGTAATGTCACATTAATGTCCACTGGGAATCAATTTGGAAATGATGGAGGAGGTGATGATTTCAGTGCCCAGGATCATTTTCTGGTTCATAACTCTAAGTACTACTATAAAAAAAAGCTCCTTTGGGTGTAAAAGCTCAAACAAGGTTTATATGAAACCACATATAAAACAGCTCCAAGTCGTACATCTTGCTGACATCACAGATTTGATTCACGGGTCATTGGTTTTGAGCTCTGGAACAGAGTCCTCTCATCTCTTGCTTTTTATCAACACACCATAAACACTGCCGTAACAGGACCGACAGCATCCATAAACCCGCTCAGTCACACCTTGCCCTCCTGTTCTGCAGAGCCTCACCTCCTCTGCAGCTCCATCTGCTGCTACTCCTTTAAAATCACTGTGTCGCAGGCAAAAACACTCGCAGAGGCCCTGAAACTGCTCACGTTTTCACCCTCCTTCCATCAGGTCAGAACAAAAAAAAAAACGCCTCCACAACACCGCCAAGGACAAGGCTTTTGTTTGGTGACCGTGCTGGATGTTGCTGTGTGCAGGAGTGCGGAAGTAGGAGTGTCGACAGCTGATGATTCTTCTCCTGGTCTCTACTTTCTCTTTTCATTTTCATCTAATCTCATCCCGTGTCCATTGTTTTATTTCTTTGCTCAGCATTTCTATGTTTCTTTGACTTTTAAATATCTTATAATAAACTTTTTGTGTTCTTTCAGTGGTGTTGTTTTGTGATGATATGATCATATTGTCTCATCTTTTTACAGAATTATCTTGTCCAAATTAAAGATCTCCTCCAGACATGTATTAGAAATATGAAAATACTCTGCTTTGAACAATGATGTGTGTCTGATGCAAAAAAAAGTATAATTACCTCCTTAAAATCCTTAAAATTACATTTCCTCCTTCTCCCTCATTAAAATTCGATAATCTATAAATATTCAAATTTATTTCATTTCAGAAGTTTAACTGCTTCACTGTAAAGTCCATCATCAGTGTTTGTGCACTGGAGGCTTCAAGTTTCCACATCACATGTGTGTAAATTGAATTTTGGCTTCCAAACTAGTTGTGATGTCACAAATCCCACTCATAGGCCCACTCCTGAAAATGTGATTTTCAGTGAGCACAGAGAAACTTTCCACTTTCAGCAGATGAATGTGAAAACAGCCTTCTCGTGTCAAACTCTGCTCATACATCATTCTGCACAGTGAAGCTCAAACATCTGACTAGTTATCAAGTGAAGGGAAATAAAACTGAAAGATTTAGTGGAATTACAGTTATGTATAGAGCCAAAAACAGATTATTACCTGAAAATTTACAGAGGTTGTCTGGGTTAAGAAGGAAATCATATTTTAAAACCCAGCATGCATGTAGTACATTAAAGCAGACGTGTATTTCAATGTCATCTCAAATGTTGTTCAACTGTTACTCAACTTCAGAAAATGTATAGAGACCAAACATGGACAATATGAACTGAATGGCTAATGTTTACATGTAGTCTTCCATCTTTGGTCATGTATCAGTGTTTTGATGTGTGCACATGTGTCTTAAATGATGGTTGAAAGTACTGGCAGACTGTTTGAGAAGGGGGCAGATAATATAATTTTCTTCTCTGTGCTCCTTTTCCATCAGGGAACGTGTATTATGTAAATTGTAGCTCATATTTTGTGTAAAAATTTGAAAGAGTACACTTAAGTGACTAAAAAAAATAAGAAAAAGAATGATTCAATTGTACTTAAAAAGAATAAAACTGCGGAACAAAACTGATTACACTGAACAGCAATTTTATTATTCTAAATGATTTTGCACACATTTACTATATCATGATATATATTGATAGAAAAGAGTAGGATCAAAAATATTCCTTTTAATGTTGTGATATTGATTTTGACCATATTGCCCAACTGAGCTGAATTGTTTAGCTGAATGATTATTTTCATGCAGTGTATGCAATTTTCTTCTCAGGTATCTATTGAAAAATAAATCTCAGTCTCAAGGAGACTAACGTATTGCCCCAAATAAAACGTTTCTTACAGCTGACTGACGCAAAATTATCTTTTTTCTTAAGGTTCAAGGTTATCATTGTGTCATTAACTCATTTGACACTCAAGTATCAAAAGTCTCACAAAGGGTGGACTTACATTAGATCAGCATTAGAACAACATGCTACTAAAAATTAACTCATTGACTGGTTTTGGCCTCTTTGGCAGCTGTAAACACAACATTTACATAACATCACATAAAGGTGATGGAGCAAACTTAGTAAACAGCTGGTTATTTACACATCTAGCAGACACTGAGCACCATTAGCCTTCACTGGGAGTCAAAGTTTGTGTCCACCTGATGAATGTACCTCCAATATTCACTCTTCTTTGTGCTCTAGTTTGGTCTCCACCAACTCCTGTAGGGAAATACGGCCCTGTAGCTGCTAAATGCTCCACTGTGTTCACCAGCTTTGTCAGTCTGCAGTTTGGTAACGGACAAGTAGCGTGCAGTGAGTTTTTAAGAGCTTTTTTGCTAATAACAGCTGCAGCTGAATACATCACTGACGAGAACGGTGAGAGTGAACCAAAACTATTATTATTAACTACATCTTAGACATTTAGATGTGTTTTCTTGCAGGTAAATTTAATTTAACGGACATCAGTTTGCTTTGTGTGATCCTGTAAGATGCAGAAGGTTTTTGTCAACAGACGCACCTGTTTTGCAGCTCTGGCATCGATTCAACGTGCATCTCAACTTGCTTGTAATAAGATACCCTCTATCCTTGCTCTATCACCTTTTATTATTACTGACCTCACAACTCCCCCTGGTGCTGACTGAGGTGGATACTCAATGAAGTGCAAGGGGTGAGTGTGCATGATGTGTGTGTGTGTGTGTGTGTGTGTGGTGGAGACTAGAAAAGAGCTCGTCTAATGTTTTAGATAAGTATCTGAAATACACAGAGAGACAACTGTAAAGACTTAAAAGAACCAGTAAGTGATATTTGCACTGTCAGCAAGCGTAAGCCTCTGCATTGGATTTTACATATTGTTTTAGATTTCCTCTTATGAAAAAGAAGTGATTTTATAATACATTTTAGAAAGCGACTGCACAAGCAACCAAAAATATCCCTACAGGAATATTACAACTAGAGGTTTAAAAAACACCTTAGGGAATAATTCCTTAGAGGAATATTGTATCTGGTGAGTTTAGAGTCTGGAAAAACAGGCTGTTCTTGTCCTAATTAGAGTGTTTGAGTCAAATGGATAGTTTGAATCAAATGGACCGGACTGGATGAGGCTATATCTACTAATTGCTGAGTATCACAGCACCGGGCCTACAGTGGCACCTGCAGAAAAACCAATTATCTGCACAATCAAATTAAACCTGGGAGGTTTCAAAGGTGCAATGAATAAGACCTTTCCTATCCCATAGCGCAAAATGATCCAGATAAATTTGTGGTGGCAATAGGGTGGTTGTTCAATAACAGTGACTCAACAGTTACCTTGCCAGGTGCTGAAATGTCTGGATTTTAAAACTCGATGTACCTGGTCTTCCAACAGACAGGCCTCTGTGCACTTTTGACGACTCGGTGAAGGAGAACAGCACAAAACATTTGCTTTTCAAGCTAAAAAAAAAAAAAAAAGATAAAGCAATATTATAGCATTATGCATTATAATATGCTGCATTAATTCACCTTTTTACCTGAAAATTCTGCTGGATCTTTACTTGTCTTTATGATAAAAGACTGTGCAACTATTGTTTTTATATTTTACAGTCTTTAGCACAGACCTTTTCATATTGTAATTGCCTGGTCGCTATTAAAAAAAATCATATTACTTACTGTGTAAACAAGCTTGTCTTTGTTAAGTATCATAAAGCTGTGGCTTATACCTGTATGGTAATGTGCACTAATGAGGGTACCTTAATGACAAATCACCATAATATTCATTATAATGATTTGTCTGTGGTTTTCAATACTCATTACTCAAAAAAGTAATGCATTCTTAATTGCTTTTTCAATAGTAATGCATTGTTTGACTGATTAATACCTGAGCACAGTCATTTGTTAGACGACTTGTTGTGTAACACTCTGAGATGGGGACTGTGGTCATTCTTGATTTCAAAAATGAGGATAGTTCAGGTCTCTCTCGTGAAAGATGAAGAACTTAGAGAGTAAAGTGTTCTGCTGTTCCTCTTATAAGCTACTTTAATGTGAGCAGATGACTTGTAATTATGAATTGGTGTACTATAGTTTTTAATTATCTGACTCAAGCTGTTGTTGTCTTAGGTGCTGTATAGTTACAATATGTTCATTATGGTTTAGTCATTTTGGGCGATACTTTCTCAGATACTGCAGTTTCTGCTGCTGTGCTTTTACCTGATGATGGCTGGGTCCCTTAAGTTCTTGCCTCTAAAAGACTTGCTGTTATCCTGAAGTGTAGATTTATGAATGTTTTATACTTTTATTTCCCACCAACTCTGGTTCTGAAACAAGATTTGGCTGCAACTTTCGCAAAAATATGATACAACAGCTGTGTTTTCAGAGACAAAGTGGAACAGAAAAGGATGACTGTGATGTTGCATTTGGACTGTACATGGGTGGATAATTGTCATAATGGTCATATGAGGATGAGGTTGTGTTTTCGGGGCACATATTTCCTGGCTGGACCCCCGGACTGATCCTCAGAGCTTCTGGTTATGACGCGACACCCTCATGTTACAAAAGCCTTACTGCCAGTGGTGGATGGTAACTAATTCTGTATTGTATTGCAGAACTGTATGTTCATTACAATAAGCTAATGAGCTAATGTGCAACACTGCATTTACCAATTAAAAGATGCAGCATTTCTTAGACCCCAACCTGGTTTATTTTAATGATTCATATTCTGCAGTTTGTCTGTTTGTCAACTGATAATTTCGAAGTAAACGCCACTTTTTCTGTTGTGTTCACAAACATTAATGATGTATTCAAACCTGCAACAGATTAGAAATCACAAGTAACTTAAATTTAGTGATTGTCTAGTGCCAAATCAACTTGAATTTTGTTGGTTTTGTTTGCATTTGGTTCACGGCTTGTACCTTTCAGAGAAAAATCCCAAATGACTCCAGGATGAAGTATTAATGTTTCTCTGCAACGACACTTGGAAACGTTTTGTGTGCCGCTGGCAAAAAAAAATATTTACAAAAAGTCTTTCATTCCCAATGGAATTGGATCACATGCAGATTTTATATCAGTCATGTCTAAGGTGGTGTTATTATTTTACAAGTTGTGCTTGACTCTAATGTCTCATGTCTTAATACTGCAATGTTTTATACCGCCAAGGTTTAGTGCAAGATCATTTTCCACTGCGGTGGGCAACAGCTGTATTGTAACAGCTCATTACTTGACTGTGGAGTAACTGCTGACTTTACATCCCACCATTCAAGGGTTTCTTCTCTCTCTGGCTTTAAGGAATGACTGACTGAACTATTCCAGGATTGTACTGTACAGAAAAGGGTTATAAATGAATGAAAGAATTAATGAATTTTTGAAATGGGTGCCATTCACCTTTCGGTTTCCCTATTACTTAATCAAATAGCACTAAAATATTAACAATGTCCCTGTTTATTCACATAAGAAGAAGCTGAAATATCAGGATTTTGATGTAAAATGAAGTCCAGAATAGCTATTAATGGAGGTTTGAAGAAATATCGTATAATAGAAATGGCTGAAAAGTGTATTTGTAGGCTCAAGTTTCTTCATTACTTTGAATTCACTGACAGCTGAGGTCTGATTATCCACAGAGAGCACTGGATTTAATATTTTTGATGGTATTTTATGTGTGCAGGCTCAGGTGAAATCTTTACTGTATGTGGATATTCTTGGTTATCTTATTAAGACATAATGTTGAAAAGTGTTCAATACAGATTTCTGAGCATTACTAAAGTGTGCATCCACGTTTCTCCAGAATATCCTTCTAAAACTAAGACAGGACAAAAACGGACAGTGTTTTGGTGTGTTGGGAGGGTGGATTTAACCGAAAAACTGCAAGTGCAACAACCATTTACACTCTACTACCGGTGAGTTACAAGTAGCGACGTTACTTTAGGAATAAATGGAGAGTAATGCGTTACTTTTTTTTGGGTAAGGACACCGGTTGCCACCCAGCAGTGATGATGAAGGGCAGAGGAGGCTCCGGTGTTAGACTGCAGCACGGTGCGCAGTGACCGGCTGCATCCACTGGGGGAGGACCGAGCACCGCCTGCACTCGCTGCGGTACACGGACGACTTTCTTACCGAGGCTCTCCATCATCACACACACACAATGGGAGGGATACAGGAGTATAGGTAGGGCTACAGCGGCAGACAGACAGATGTGTGATGCTCAGACTTAACCATGGGGCCATTTCCCCTCGCCTGCGTGAAGGTAAACTTTTACCCACCCTCGCGTCTTTTCGCCGTGACCGTGTGGAGCTGTCATTGATGCCAACTCGCTGCTTGCACACCTGCTTCTCCTTCTTCCTTTTTTTCTCCTTAAATGATCATTATTGCTGCCAGCAGCAGGAGCGATGCAGCAGAAACGGGGGCTGAAGTGGCAACAGATCCTGTTGAATTGAGACAAGACGTCGAGACGCAGCCAAAAAGTGTCCTCCTCAGAGTGCGTCAGAGCACGGATGTACATAGTGGATAATATGGTCGCTGGTTGGTTACGACGAGGGATTAGTGATATTACCCCCCAAAATCAAGAAGGGAATTTGGGCAAAAGCGAAGGACTGCATCCTCACCTAGCCTACCTCCTCCTCCTCCTCCAGCAGATTTGTTTGTAAGGGGGCTGAGGCGATTTCGTTTGCCCCCTTTTCAGATGTAAGTATGCATGTCAGAATGAAGGGAGGCTATTTTAATGAGCTGAAAATTTCGTGCGTAATGTCTGTTCTAAACATAAATGTCTTCCATGCATTCATTTCCGAATATCCTACATTGACGTCCACTCAATAATAATAAGGCTGCTAACAATAATATCCCAATTAAGTTTTACTGCCTCACATTGCAAAAGATGCGTAATATCTTGGACTAAAGCGTCGCCAAAACAACGGACATCAACATGAATACATCATTTTTTTTTGCCTAACCCAACTGCTGTTTTCTCTTGTCTTCTCTTTTTCTCGCAGCTCCAGAGAGCGTCAGAGGAATAAAGTCATTCAGATTCACCGGAGCTCCGTAATATTACAGCAAGGATCCAGTTTTTATCTCATCACATAAAATGGCAACCAGGAGTGACCATGGAGGATCAAAAGACGCATTTGGGCGCAAGCCCTGGTCATGAAGAATTTAACCACCTGATGGGCACCGGAGAAACCAAGGAGAGACTGTTTTGGTGTCGCTTGTTGACTTGGTGATTTATAATGCTGAACAAATAAAGGGGCGCTGCAAGTTGGACACAGAGCGTCTGCGTAACAGGCTATGCCACCGGCCCTTACATTTTTTGGTTATGGTAATGATGTCATAAAATACTGGAGGCCTGTGTCTAAACGGGAAGATAGGCTGATCAGTATCTCCTATCATGTAAGTAACCACATGGACTGCACTCAACATGGACCTAATTGAGGTGTGTTTGTTATTCTGACTCATATTCACCACTGATTGGTCGAACCGGTTGATGCCTCATTTTCTCTCTCTGCGCGCGCTGAGCAGCAACTTTTATCCTCTGGCCTGCATCCACATCGCCCTGAGGCGGTTACTATAGCGCTCACGGACCGAACCGCTCATTGACTTAAAATGGAGTTTGCCATGGTGGGTGCGGACGGCGGGTGCAATAGTCACCTGCCTTACGGATATGCCCAAGCTCGCGCACGGGAGAGGGAGCGCGAGAGGGAGCGCCAGGTTGCCCAGTCGAGAGCGGCGGCTGCAGCGGCCGCTGCCGAAGGTGGATCGGGCGCGGAGGGAGGAGGAGGCGGCGGTGGCGGTGGCGGTGGCGGTGGCAGCGGTGGCGGCGGCGCTGGGGGGTCCACCTCCTCCTCGAGCGCTCATCTCCTTAACAACCGCCAGCATCAGTCTCGCGCCGCCTCCTCCTCGAACGCCAACATCAGCAGCGGCGGTACCGCCTCGCGCCCCTCCTCCTCCACCTCCGCCTCCTCCTCGCAGCCGCCACAGCACCAGCAGGAGCCCGAGCAGCAGCAGAGGGTTCTCAGAGAGCGGAAAAAGCAGCGCGGCGTCGGACGGTGGAGACGCAGCCGGACGACTCTCGGCGGGGACCTGCGCCACTCGGAGCTGGCGCTGCTCGGATCCGAGGAGGACATCATGATAGAGGAGGAAGAGGCCGAGGGAGCCGAGGAAGAGGAGGAGGAGGAGGGCGACCGGGGAAGCAAAAGGTCGAGCTTTCTGTGTAACATGGATGATGAGGAGGAGACCGTCTCGATCACTGACAGGCGTCCTCAGTCCGGATACGAAAATGTTTACAGCGAGTGCGGCTGCTGCGAGAGAGTTGTCATCAACGTGTCGGGTCTGAAGTTTGAAACTCAGCTTAAGACTCTGACTCAGTTCCCGGACACTCTCCTGGGAGACCCCGACAAGCGAATCAGGTACTTCGACCCGCTGAGGAACGAATACTTCTTCGACCGGAACCGACCAAGTTTTGACGCCATTCTTTACTATTACCAGTCAGGGGGGCGCTTGAAAAGACCCGTCAACGTCCCGTTTGACATCTTCTCCGAAGAGGTGAAGTTTTATGAACTCGGGGAGGAGGCGATACTCAAGTTTCGGGAGGATGAGGGTTTTGTCAAAGAGGAGGAAAAACCTCTGCCTGAGGACGAGTTCAAGCGCCAAATTTGGCTGCTTTTCGAGTATCCGGAGAGCTCCAGCCCTGCCAGGGGGATAGCAGTCGTGTCCGTCTTAGTTATTGTCATTTCTATTGTCATTTTCTGCCTGGAGACGCTGCCGGAGTTCAGGGATGAAAAAGAGTACCTACAGCCACGACACAACTCCACTCAACCTGACCACGGATTTACCCCTTTCAACGACCCGTTTTTCATCGTGGAGACGGTTTGCATCATCTGGTTCTCCTTTGAGATTATAGTCCGCTTCTTTGCGAGTCCGAGCAAACCGGCTTTCTTTAAAAACATTATGAACTCAATAGACATTGTATCCATTTTGCCTTATTTCATAACTCTCGGCACGGACCTGGCGCAGCACCAAGGCAACGGGCAGCAGGCGATGAGCTTTGCCATCCTGAGAATAATCCGGCTGGTCAGGGTGTTTCGCATCTTCAAACTGTCCAGGCACTCCAAGGGGCTGCAGATCCTGGGTCATACCCTGCGCGCCAGCATGAGGGAGCTGGCCCTCCTCATTTTCTTCCTGGTCATAGGTGTCATCCTCTTCTCCAGCGCGGTGTACTTCGCCGAGGCGGACGAGCCCACCTCTCAGTTCACGAGCATCCCCGACGCTTTCTGGTGGGCGGTGGTGACCATGACCACGGTGGGCTACGGAGACATGAAGCCCATCACTGTCGGTGGGAAGATAGTGGGCTCCCTTTGCGCGATTGCGGGCGTGTTAACCATCGCGCTCCCGGTGCCGGTCATAGTGTCCAACTTCAACTACTTTTACCACAGGGAGACGGATAACGAAGACCAGACACCGGTGGTGGAGAGCATGCCACCGGGCTGCCCGTATTTCCCAGACTTTCTAAGGAAATTCAAAGGCTCGCCCTCGGGCTCCTCACTTGGTGACAAAGCGGAGTATATGGAGATGGAGGAGGGCGTGACGGAGTCGCTTTGCGGGCTGGACAAGAGCCCCAGTAAAGGAAACGGCACAGACATAAGCAGAAAAAACAGTACTAACTCAAAATCCATTCAGACTGACGTGTGATTACAAGTAGAGTTTCTTTTTTCCTTTCTTTTTTTTCTAAAGAAGAATACACCCTATAAAGATACTGTATGCCCAACAGCAGGTGGTCACCTTAACACAAGTTTTACGCACGCGTCAGAGCTCCCATACAAATGCGCACACACACACTCACAGGTCACCATTTGGCAGGTTAAATGTTTCATTCTCTCCCATGGCTGGATCCAATCTCAGAACAATAGTTTCTCTCACATTCTCTCCACACTGTTGAACCCTTAGGAACAAATATGACCAATATTGGCCTAATGGGTTGAGTATTTTATTCATAACCTGTGTGGGCTTCCAAATCTGACACAAAATCGAAGTTCTAGATAAGACAGGCTATGCATTCGCACTTTATGAGTTTCATCTGTCAATAATAGAAAAAGGGTAGGGATGATCGTTTTGCTGTTATGCAATAAAGTTAACATTTGTTTGCACTATTGTAGAATTTGCGCGGGTTTGGTAAATTTTTATTTTAGAGACAGAAACTGTAGGCCATGCAAATGGCAATAATTTCAGTCATCCTCTGACCACTTAGCTGAAGAATGAGTAACTTCCTCAAATAGAGCAAACTACGAATATTAATAACCCCTTTCATACGCTGCCAGTAAAAAAATTGGACTCCAAGAAAGGAAAAGCCTAAGACAGATAAAAGTCTTCTTTTGTTACTGTTCCAACTCTTAATATTAACAAAAATCTCACTGATAGGAGACAGCATTTAGCAGTAATCACATAAACCAGGGCTAGAATTACTTGTGTTGGCCCACCATGAGAGCTAAGCACAGGAATCATCAGAGTTAAACACGGCTGGAGAAACGACTTGCCCCCCGCCAGGTTTTGTATGGACAGGCTTGGACCCTTAGTGACAACACTTTCCCCAGTCTCATTTAAGTCACCTCAAAATGACAATATCCCTTTACACGGACGCAGATGGAAAGCTATAGCAAAAATGACTCTGTTGTGGAAACTCCTTTGGGGGAGTTTGCGAGCAACTTCCTCTCCTGTCCGCTGGACTTCGTGCACAAAATATTTTTTTCTCAAGAGGACTATGATTATCTCCGAGCTCAGAGATTCTCCGGGGTGTGGATGTCTTCCAAGGTATGTAGCCTACTGTGCCTCTGACACTGATTTGTATCCTCCCAGTTTTATGTGAGTGAGCCAATAATGCTCCTGGAAATCTGGATGCATCTTAAAGATGACACACGCATCACTCATGACGCACCATCTTCAGATATACAGCTCATTTAATCATTTCCCATCCTCACATTTATTTTCAACACTTGGATGTCCCCTCTACCAAAGAATTACGCACTATTACGCACGCGTAATAGTGCGTAAAATACTCTACATGGACGCTGGCCGAAAATGGCGGACATTCCCGTCAAAATACGGTAATTAAGTTCATGTTTCTTCTGCACCACTTCTATACCACACTCACACTCAGGTCTAATATGCAACGATATTACAAACTCATTTGCAATGGCGTAGTTGCCTCATCTGAGGTGACATCAGGTCAGACTGCTGCTGGTTTACCATTAAGGATGGTTCGTTTATGGAGTGTCTGGAATGTTTACAGATGTAAGCTAAAACCTGACAACAGAAGCTGTTTTCACATAACTCTGAAAATAATGTCAGAGAGCCCCTGCTTCCATGGATTGTCTTAAATGCATAATAATGAACATATAATTGATTCTGTGTTGTTTGGTTCATCTCTGCTGTCCATTCACCTTGTTGACAGTATTCTCACCTTCCACAACAGGTGTAAGGAAGAATTCAGAATATATGATTTCACTATATGCTTATCAGCCTAAACATAGACTTTTATTATTTAAAATGTGAAAAATTACACCACTGTGCTGCTTAAATCTAAATATGTTGTTCAGTAGATATTTAATGGCCAAGCAAAACTTACAGTTCCCCTTCTACTCAAAAATGTGTTTTGCTTCTTGTTCTTTCAGTTGGATGTTTGAGCTTCACTGTGCAGAATGACGTATGTGCAGAGTTTGACGCTAGAAGGCTGTTTTTAGTCATCTGCTGAAGGTGGAAAGTTTCTCTGCGCTCACCTTAAATCTGGGTTTAAAGCGTGTACATACGAGCAGGATTTGTGACATCACAACTAGTTTTTTTGAAGCTAATCGTGCTCCAGTGTGCAATTTACACAAGTGTGATGTGGAAACTTGAAGCCTCCAGTGCACAAACACGCTGAGAAAGTAGGAGACATCTTGTGTCCAGCAGTTAGATTTAAGAATCTTTAGGTGATTTAACTCTTTTGTGGAAAAAACATATTTGTTCCAAATTACTATTTAGTATTTTAGTATTCAGTATTTTTTATTTGTCTTCAAATGTTTCTTTAGGAATCTTTAAGACAGACACAAAATAAATACTACAAGTAATTTTGAAATATGTCAGCATTTCTATACAATCCATGAAAACTCTAACTTCTGGGGTCCTGAGAATTCTGGGCCTTAACTGTGTCATGTGTGGAGAAAAAGTTGAGAAAACATGACTGTTGCTCTTAGAAAAGTTCAATGTAATTGACAGTACTTTACAGTGTTCTGAATACTGACAAAATGCAGCAAAAGACACTCTGTACCTACAAATATGACCTTAAGGCCTTACGACTGCATCACAACTCTATCTGATGCACCTGAATGGCGCACCCTGTCACTCACTCTGTCAGTGCTTCTCAGCATTCCTCAGCACGTAATCTCTGCATCAGCATATAATAATTTATTGCACTGTGTGTTTATATCCTCAGAGGAGCTATTCATACACCTGCACCCACAACCCAACGCACGCACAACACCAGCCCGGCACAGAGCCAACTCCTCTTGATACCACAAACTTAGCGCTTACATAATGTGGCTTATGGCAAGAGGCGCAATCCAAAACATTTTTCAAGCAAAGTGTGCGGGTCAGGCATATTCTTAGGCCCGTAGCTGCTGAGCTGAGCCTGTATCATCCTGAGCCACAGAACGGAGCTGAATGGTTTTGACTATTCAGAGCGTCCTATTGTCACGTGCACGGTGAGTGTTTGTAGTGCAGATTTAGACCATATGGCCGGGCCATGTGACAAACGGAGTTATTTACGGTTATTTCTCAAAAGGTATTCCGTGCCTGTCAAAGGACATAAAGTAGAGGTGGAAAGAAAGCGAGTGTGCAGTACATAATGTCAGACTGTTATGCAATAATAGCAAGAGCAGAGTGTAAATGAGGCGAGTTGATCAACAGACAGCTCATCGACAGTTTTGCTAATCAGTTAATAGCTTGAATCACTTCCATTAAAGACACCAAAAATTCAGCTTGTTCAGGCGTCTTCAGTGTGAGAATTTTCTGTTCTGTTTTATATTATTGTGAAATGAAGATCTTTGTGTTTTGTGCCTGTTGGTCAGACTCACTTTAGTTATGAGAGCTGCTGATGTGCATTTGTCAATATTTGTGACATTATAGGGACTAAATTATTGTTTGATTAATCAAAAATCAGATTTGATAATCGATAAAAAATAATAAGAGTCGTAGCTCTAAGAGATATTGACATAACTACTACTGTTCATTGATAAATGTTGTTTACAATGCTCCATTCGAGCACACAGCACAAACAATAGTGAATCACAGTGATTCAGGTTTTCTTGTGGCATGAGCTCCAGTGGTCAGAGTCACATCTGTATTATACAGAACATACTGTGAGCTTCCTGGTGGTATTTTGACCTCCAGCCATTATCCTTGAATCTTATTCTCCTGGACTCAGCAAAAGCTGATATGACAGTGGTTCTCAACCTTTTTTGCTTGTGACCCCTTTAAAACAAAGCAGTATCTCAATGCAAGTCCTCCTCACGGCTTGCATATCAGTTGTGAGCAGCTCAATCAAATAGTGATGTTCCCTTTCCTTAAATTATTTCATATCAATTATATTAGTCCTGAAGAAGTAAAAACCTTCAGTATTTAATAATAAAAATGCAAATGTTTCAGAAAAAATGTTCATAGGGGGGCTAATCATCTTGTAACCCTTCAAATTAATCTTGTGACCCCTTGGGGAGTTCTGATCCTCAGGTTGGGAACCTATTATGAAGTATTGGGGTAACTCATGATGCATAATGAAAGACGAAAATATTCCCTAAAACACAAAAATAATGATAATAAAAAGCAGGGATCAATATTTACAACACTTAAGGTGCCTTTAGTGTGCAACAACGATTACATTTATTGCATGTCACATTGTGCAAGATGCCTATGATAAAGTCTTAGTCACAATCTGTGTCGGACTGTGTGTCATCAATTTGATGCATATCAGCTTGTGCGCTGAATGTGTTTGTTGAATCTTAGCGCTACAATGTAAATAGAAAAAAAGCACATGAAAGCAGACACTCGTCTTCAGCTTACGTCAAAACGCACCAAAATCACACAAACTTTTTTTTCCATTTCACCTCCATTGTTTTGGGATGTATTAAGGAGAAAAGTGTGTTTTCCCTCTAAACATTATTCAAAAACTGCACTTATGAACTGTGACGCCGGCCAGTGTATTGTGTGTCATGTCATGTTATATTCTGATTGGTTTGTTTTTGCAGACGTGGGTCGTAGCAGCTGTCACATTGTGAGAATTTGGTCTTACATTTCTGACACTGTCAGAGTTTTTCTTCAGCCAAAGCTACAAATCAGTTGTTGGTGGACGTGTCTCACAGTGCGATCCATGACACCGTTTTGGATTGACCAAAGATTTTACCACATTTCTCTCACAACTGTCGACTTCTGTCTCAGACTGCCCAAAATCACAAAGAGGCCTTTAGTCACAGAACACTATGCCAACATTCACATATAAAGGCCATAAACTTGCAAAAGGCTGAACTACTAAAAAGCATGAGAGTTAAATTGCCTGAAGTGTCCCAAATCCTTTCAAACTGCATCAATAAATAGTAACAGTGGCACTCAGATTTTGCATTGTGGTTATCATATTGGCACCTGTATGTTTTATTGATTAAGCTCATCATACTCCGCTGCCCACACTCCACAGTTTATGGGACAGTTGACTCTTCGAGACTGAAACAACCTGCTCTGCATAACAGAAGCCAAATTGTGCTGACAACTATCAGGTTAAAGTCACGGCTGACCCTGCTGACAAATGGCCCATTTAGCTGTTCAGAAAATGACTCATACCTGCAGCCAAGACATGCATCCATCTTCTACATCTGCTTACCTGTTCAGGGTCACAGGGGGCTGGAGCGGATCCCAGCATACACTGGGTGAGAGGTAACACAGACAGGCACACATTCACACTCATAATCAACCCTCAGAGGAACTGAGAGATTCCAGTATAGCTTGGTACAGCTGGCTAAAACTAATTCAGTCTGATACAGTCACCTTGCGATAAATCCTACCTTTTTTTTTTTTTTTTACAGTTTTTAGAGGATGTGATTCCACTTTATGGTCATTTTGTGGTGCTGTTGAATTATATTGTGTTAAACTCAAAGGTAATGTAACTGGATTGGACAAAAGCACTCAGTATGTAGAAAAACTGAACATGAAGGTAGACAAGTAAATTCAAGCTATTCTTATTTATATAACCAAAATCACACAGTCGCCTGAAAGGGCTTTAAAATCTGTACAACATGTGACACCCTTGATCCACAGATGATAGGATTTATTGCAGGGCTGTTGTATTGGACATTGTTGCACTAGCTTAGATGTACCTAATAAACTAGCAGCTGAATAAGTCACGAGATAAATCCTTCAATTTCATTGGCCCCTGCCTAAAATGTAAGGTAATTTTTCATTGAACTATTATTCTTCAGACTACAAGATATCTTAACAAGTTTAAGTAATACTATTGGTATTAGGAGTAGTAGTAGGACAAACGCACACATGCATCACTGTCCAACACAGATCAGGAAGACAGTGAAGTCATGAAAAGTATTCTTTATCCAGAGGTGAGCTTTGCCAGTGAAATTCAGTGACAGGTTGTTACTGTAATAAAACTCATTTTTTAAATATTTGACCTCACAATGTAAAGTTTGAATTTTTAAAGCCACTGCACACAGACAGAAGTGTTTTTAGCTAATATGGATGATTAGATCTCTGCCCAGGTTGAAGGTTGCTGAGAATTACCTGAGGTCAGCATTTTTCATACAGGGGGTATGCAATGACATCACTAGTTGTGTTTGCCTGTCAGCTTTGTGTGTATCAATGAGGTCTAACAGATGCGTTTGAAAAATTTGAAACCTGTATTGTTTGCTAGCTTGCAGTTTTCTTCCTCCTTGTGTTGATACTTTTCTTGCCACATTACTGTCACCTGTAGATCAGTGGAACTGTGTGAAAGCATTGGCAGGAATGTGTTTTGCATCAGTTGCATGTTTATGCATGTGTGCACAACACAACCAAAACTGGGACCCACACATCAAAAGATTACTCCATAGTTGTCAAAATCTCCACGGGGTACCTTTAAAGGGGACATATCATGCTTTTTGTGATTTTCTGTTATTACAGTTATGATGTTGGATTGTCTGTGTTAAACATGGTTAAATGTCCAAAACTTGAGGTGAACATATGTAAAAATTCTCCCTGTAAGTCAAAAGCTCAGGCTTTAGCCTGCTCTCAACCCTTTGTTTGTAATGTTACTTCTACTTCCTCCTCATGATGACGTCAGATTGTTCATGCATGCCCACAAACAGCCATCCATTGGTAGCCTTTGTTGCTAAGGTTGTTGCTAAGGTTGTTCCACAGGTTGTTCACGTTGTCCACTCACATATTTTGAATTGGATTCAAGCTCAAATATGTAGAGATGTATTTGAGAAGTTTCCATTTTCAGTAAAGAATGAGAAAAAGAAGTGAAATCCTACGAGTATAGTTTGTTTACGCAGCCTCTGGAGCCACTGGAAGTCTGCTGAGGGGCAGCTTCCAGAAGCTGACCAATCAGAACAGAGTGGGCTCATCAGGAGAGGGGCCTTAAAAAGTCAGGAGTTAAAACAGCCTGTTTCAGACAGGCTGAACTGAGGAGCTACATAAAGGGCCAGTAAAAGATAAATAAGGAGTTTATTGAACTGTAAATCATGTCAAGATATTCCAGTCGAGCCCCAGAATAAAAATATAAACCTGGAAATGTGCATGATATGTCCCCTTCAATGTGATACCACCCCTCCGGCCACCACTGAGTGGCCATATAAACTTAATGAGAATTCTTACTGAATCTGTTTTTACACGCAATTGAACAACAGCTTTTTACCATTTTTGTAATGTTTTCCATATTTTTTTCCATGTGAATGCACAGTGGCAGATGCTGACTGTTGTGCGTTTGCCACTAAAGGAAGAGTGGCGACGTCTGTGTTCAGTGATATCATGTGCATACCGCCAATACTTAACAGAATAATCAAGGTGTAAAATGTGCCACAAATACACCAGGCTGTGTAGGAGCTGTAATGTTTAAAGCTCCTACTCAGGAAATGACTGCCGATGTAAATAATCGTTCATAATATAAGTAACACCTGTGCTTTTCCTACTATGGCAATTCAAAAGGCCTATCTGACTGTTCTCACTGTTCTTTCACTGATCCAGCCGACCATATTTTCCATAAATTTAATAATTTTGTGGAAAAACCATTAAGCAAACAAGATGACATAGACTGGAACAACATAATAATGATTGCATGTTTGAGAAAAGAATCTTAAATGTGTTGTTTTATGTAATTATTCATAGATGAGCCTTCATGCGTCACTGATAAAATCTTCTCCTTGGAAGTAACCAAAGCAACATGAAAAGAAAACAACAAAAAGCAGAGTGGAATTTCATGAGGCTGGAATGTCTCTCTATTCATGTGTCTTGCCAATACATTAATCAGGCCTGATAAAGGGCTGTCAGCTAGCTGCTTTGCCAGAAAACACAACAGACGATCCCAGCTGTTGTCATCATGTGAGTATTAACGATAATTGTTGTCCCATTTAAAAATGAGGCGACTCGAGCTACCTTCTTGTAAAATCATTAACAAATGCTTCAAAGAGTGCGAGATTGATTCATCAATTTCAATTTAACCCTCTGGGGCGTGAGCCGTCTTTTTCCTATTACCGGTGCCTCGACTCTCTTAATATATAAATATTTGTATAAATACATAATGTGCAAATGATTACTATCCTCACATCTGCAGCCCAAGACTCTATGTAAAAAAATAAATAAATAAAATTAAGTCTCAATTGCACAGAAAAACAGAACTGTTTATATTTTTATCACAACTGTCCATATTCGTTTCTAGGTGATTTTTACAACAAACAACTATATTCAAATGTTTACTGTCTTCACATTTGTAGACCCTGGCCTCAGATGAAAAACAAACAAAAAAATAAATAAAATCTTTACATAAAGTCTCTATTACACAGAAAAACAGAACTATTTACATTTTTATCAAAACTGTCCTTATTTGTTTCTTGGTGTGTGTTTTTTAAGTGGAAAACAGCATTTTTGGCGCCCACGTCACTTCCACCAAACTGATCTTGTCGTTTCTCAGTTTCTGTTAAGTAATAAAATGTTTGCTAATAGAATAAAAACACACATTTCACTATATGTGTAATGTGCTCATGCTCCAATGGTCAAAGTGCACACGGAGGTAGGAACATGTCTTTATGTAGCTCAATAAACTTTAGATAACTGTCTTGACACATAATTTACTCTCTGAAGGTCGCTTCCATGTTTCAGTAGATTTATAAATTGTCAGGACACAGTATAGATGTCTCCAATCATGCTTGTAAATTGGTGATACGTCACTGGTTCAGATCTTTGCGCACAGTTCACCACCCAGTAACATAACTTGTGATTGGAGGAGAGAGAGTCAACATGGCTGCCAGCGACCAAAACAGTAAAAAGTAATTATCGCTTTTATAATTTTTCAAAAGTGTCCAAAAATAACACAGTGGTTCCTTGATGGATTATAATAAGTGACGGCTCGGTGTAACGGCTGACCGGTGCACTGCAGGGCAGTTTTTAAAGTAAGTTGTTACATACATCAGTTACAGAGATAAAAATAGTAATTAGAGTACTAATTTGACATAGCAGCCAAACTGTGGAATTACAACGTCTGGGTCCGTCACGTGAAGCACACTGGCCCAAAAAACATTTCCTCACACACAATCATTGGAAAAAGAGCGGCTGTAAAACTGTGAATAAAATTCTTGTTTTACTATCAGTAAAACTGATCAATTCAGTCCAATAACATTTGGAAAGTTGGGAAAGATCCCCAAAATTTAATATTTTTTTCCCCCATTCTAGTGAGCGTAAAGCCAACTGGAAGTTTGCTTGCTTGGCTAGTGGAAGTCTCTAGTGCCCCAACAAGTATGCATTATTAAAAATGACTTTGAATGGTAAATCTGCCAATCTGTTATCATTGTAAACTGCATATTGTACGTGCCGTGTATCAAATGCTCAAATGGACGACTTTCCCTTTCATTGACCAATTAACCGGTCCAAGATAACATCTTAATTGCCCGGGGCTATCGTGCACTTAACAAACAGTGTTTGTCACCTCCCATTTTCCACGTAAACACAGTGTTCACAGCCGAGTCTAAGGAGAGCAGTTATTAAAGCACACTTGGGATTACAGCGTCAGTGTAAGTTTAAACCAGCTCGTGGTTTCCATGTAGCGGTTACATAATGTCCCTCTATTGAAGGATAGCAACCTGATTCTTTGCACGCTCCACTGTATCCCCGCTTTCCAATTGGCTGCATTAATCTGACAGTATCCCAGGCTTTATTATGTTACTTCATTCTAGACGTGTAGATTGTCTTGCTAATTACACATATGCCTCGGTGTTGGGTTTCTCCACCCACAGAAGAATCTGCGGCTTTATTAATGCTTATATGATGTATTGGGTTTCAGCTATTAAAACAGTAGTTATTGCATGTGTTTAAAAGAGAAAAGCTGATTTGGTTTTATAGATGCCAAAAAGATTGGAAAATATCAAATAAAATGTAGATTACAAACTAGTTCTGTCAGTTTACCTGCGGTGCATGCAGAGCTATGTGTGGTCAAAACGTTGATTAAGTTTGCTGTCACACACACACAATCTGGGCCAACAGAGGATTACAGATTTGTTATGGCATTGGGAAAGGTAAGCATTTCAAAGATTTGTCATATCAAGTTGAGGCTTTTTTCCCCTCATTTTCTAGAGTGCTACCTAAAACCCCACAGTGCTGCAGCTTTTTATGAACAAGCTTGAGATTTGATTAAACGGAGCAGCTGCTCAACGATAAAAAAAAGTTTTTCTCTGTCGCTCTCTGTGAAGATGAGCCGGTGAGCGGTCCTGACCTGCAGATGCAGATCAGCTGTGGGGGATCAAGAAACACACATCGGTGTGTGTCTGCAAAATCTTTAGGGGTAGAACTTGATAGCAGTGCATGCACTTTGGGGCCATCTTTTGTAAAATTTTAACGTTTAGCACTCTAAAGATGTACAGTACACATGATTTGTAAAAGTCAGAAACAGTCCCGATGTTTTACATTCATTGTTGAGATCCTCCCAAGAAAAATGACACAATATGTCGCGATGTCAGTCGCCCACAGTTTTTTATAAATGTAACTATGATCGTCCCCCGTGGTTAAACGCTCCTACAGTATGTGTCATTTAATTTGGTAGACTTGTTGTCAGGTATTTAGGCTGTTTGATGTTTGCACCTTCTCTGTGTTGGTTTCTGCTCTCTGTATGTTCTGAACAGGACAAGCAATTTAGAAAATGAATGGAAGGATATCAGACGCACAATCAGCTCCCACAATGCATGTTTTAGTATAAATTATTATCGTTTAACTCACAGTCTCACCCAAAAATAACAAGAAAATGACAAAGCAGTAAAATTGAACACTGCAGCTTTCCTGGCTGTGATATTGGTCACAGCAGCTGACACAGTGCAGAGAAAAGCAGGTAATGTCAGCATTATGAAAATATTTTTTAAACCTACGTTAAAACATAATTAGATTGTCTCTTGATCGTCAGACGGTGCTGTTTTTTTGTTCACATTTATGAAATGTTACCTGTAAACGACCGGAGAACATCTTGACCTCATGCAATGCAGCAATAAGCAACTGGCTTTTAGAACAGAAACAAAAAACTAATTTCAGTTTTTTTAAAAAGGACATCAAAAGTCTCACATACTCACATACAAACTCACATACATGAGGCTCAACAGAGTCAAATATCAGTTGGTCATATTAATGCTGGAATTAGTTTGTAGTGTAAAACAGGTTTAGATATTTCTAATTGTAAATATAAACGAGCAAATGGAAAATACTTATCTTAATTAACCCTTTTTGTCATAATTTTTACTTGGTCCAGCAGTGATCAGAACTGCAATTAAATGCCAACTGCGTGCTGTCAAAACAGTTTGTCTGGAAGTACCTCAGGCTGCTCAAGATTAGATTAGACATCAGACAAATTCCCCATTTCCTGCACTCCAAGGACTCATGTAGGACAAACCAAAGCTGATGACACGGGGACGGTGGGGTCAGGCAGTGCGTCACAGTAACGTGCTGTCATTGTCTACATTACATCAGTATGGATATGATGACACACTTGTGCAGTTACTAATTTTTTTGCAAGGCACATTGTGAATTTCAGCCCCTCTCGCTCATTTTAAATGAGAAGAGATACTAAGACAGCAGCCTACAATGTTATGTACAAACTAAATCTGTGGGCGTATTACAAGTGTAAGCTGTTTTTCCCAATAAAAATTCTCCTCTCTCTGCACACATCGCTGAATAATGTAACCCAAATAACAGAAGTAGGCTTTAGAAAGGTTCTGACTGATGATGAGTCAAATTACATTATTCATGTAGGCTTGCTATATTAGGCTACAGCGTATATCTCATGCAGCCGTTACTATACGTAGCTTCATCACATTCTACGACAAATTTGGTATTTGATCATACTTTCTTATGCACATCAGACTGGAACGTTTTTAAATAAACAAAAACACTTTTAAGTTCTGGGAGAGAAATCAGCGTTTTAAAAAGATGATACTTTTGCCCTTTCAGCAGCTGAGTGGAGGCGTGTTTGGATACTACTCCCACTGGATTTACAGTCTATGTTTGGTGCGTATAGTATTATAATGTAGTTTCAAGTGTCTTGTAGCTACAAACTAGCAGGGAACTGTCACCCAATTCTGCAGCTCTGTGAAGCTTTTTACTCTCTTTTAGCTCATTGTTTTAGTTTGATAGACTGAACTTTACTGTATGTTCCAACCCTGTGTCCAAAAAAAAATCACGTTTATATACGACTAAATACTTTTGCAGGAAATGTAATGCTGGTTGAGTTACGCTTTCTCTCAAAATAATGAAAAAATGTTGGTAATTAACATATTTGGAAAATTGCAAAAACGTTGCTATTGACCGTATGACTATATATGATATGTATACGTATGACACAATATCTGATCTTGCTCTACAATGACTGCTGGTAGTGACGACAGCAATATTCAACTTTTTATGGTCATTTTTAGGTTAGGGAAAGATGGTGGTCTTGGTTTAATACAGAAGAAAGTCTGCAACGACTTGAAGCATAACATGTTTATTGACATTAAATTGAAACCATAATCTTTCACTAACCTTAACCAAAGTGCTTTTATTGCTTATATATAAACACATGCAAGACTCAGGATGCAAACTAGAAGAGACAGATATTCTTCTGAGGAGCTGCTGGAAACAAAAGCGGAGCTAAAAGAAAAATTAATATTGGATTCACATTCATCAGGTGGAGAAAAACATGACTAATTGAAAGAGTGTCGTCCTGCTAATGTGTTGCTATTGTTTGCAAACACATTAGCCATCACAACTTTATAATGTGATAATATGCCAAAAAAATGCATGATGCATCTTAGTTAGCTCTCCTAAAGTGTTTCAGTATTGGAGCTGACAGGACTTCAACACATGGTGCTCAGTTTGTCAGTCATCACACACTGATGCTTTTTCCACTGAGCAAATCATTACATCTGATCATCTATGTGTCGCTTAACATTGTTCAGGCTATTTTACACCAACATCTGCAGGAGTCAAACTGCCTGACAAACAAACTGCCAAGATATCACAGAGGAGTGAAGTGTCCTTCTCAAGGTGGATATAGATTAAAGTCCAACTGAAATTAAATTGCCTTTTTTTAGTCTACTACAGCACACGTATCTGCTCACTTATCATGTGTTCCACGTTTAAAAAAAGCATTTTAACATACCTGAAAATGTCACTTGTGTTTGGTTAGATGCTGGTTTGGTTTCTTCATTTTAAAAATAAAAAAAATATTAACAATACATCTAAGACTGCAAAGACGGATGATTAAATGTGGTTTCAGTTGGACTTTAACCTGAGCTAAAACTCAAGCTGGTGTGAGAGATGTTGACGCCACAGTTAAACAGCTAATTTTTAGCAGTTATCAGCGAAATGTACTCTAGTGCCACATTAAAAGTGTGAGGCAAGAGGAGAGTGTTCTTACATATTTAACTGGAGATCTTTGCACTCAGTTTGCTACAACTTTCCAACTTTTTCTGCAAAACGAATCTGTCTGCAGTTAGATGAAAATCCCAATGCACTGAATAGTACATTGATTCTTCATCACCCACAATAGTACATGTACGCTGCACAGTCTAGAGTAATAGTAACAATTCCTCTTCTGCTTCTTGTTCTTTTCTCCAAAACCAGTTTAGATTTCTTGCGTTTTGTCTTATAACAGCAGCTTGACAAAATGTTTCCCTGATCTTACACAGTTTGAGAACACTGTCAGGAAATACTACATCACCATTATCTAACAGATGTATCACAGATGTATAATATATTACTCACTTGTGGAAGAAAGAACTTGGATTTTAATTCAAATCACAGTATTATTCGTTTTGGCTCTTACTATCTGAGCATCTCTCCATTTCTTGAGAGTCTGACAACTGTTAATGTTAAACGCTGATAGGTAATACGCAGTTATATAAGTGCCACGTGTGCCGTCAACATCAATTACAGTCAGACGACCTCAAGTTTCACCCCGTGGTCAGTCTAGGCTGGCGTGGACGTGGACAAACGCAAATCCTAGATCGTCTCCTCATGTATCGATCACTGTTATGTAAAGTCACAGTGAAGCTTTTTCGGCTTTTTGTCCTGCCCGAGCAGCGATTGCACTTGTTGGAAAATGGCTGCCATGACCAGCCCTCTACAGACCTCGTCTCCCACTCGTTCTCTGTGCTCTCTTGCTTTGGAGTGACTAGATGTTTTTATGTGGAGTGACTAATGCTCGCTCTAAAGGGCCTCGGGTGTATCTCACTGTGTGTGTGTGTGTGTGTGTGTGTGTGTGTGTGCGTGCGTGCGTGCGGGTATGTGCGTTAATGTGTGTGCACGCGAATGCTGTACGCAACCAATCAGCACGCAGGGGCTTGACCCGCTTACATGAAGATGAGTCAGTTTCATGGTCTGCAGAGACCGAGATCCCCCCCCACACACACACACACTTCATCTCGATCCATGCAAATGGTTTGATTTGTAATTGTGTATAGGAGCTGCTGTGTACCAAAACACTGTAGTGCCAATTCATGCGCATGTAAGGACACTCGGATGAGAGTTACAGTGAGAGGAGGAGGTTGGAGGTGAGACTGATGAGTGCAGATTGCCACAAACAATAACATTCACTGTGTGCCTGTTTTTTTTATACTGGAAGAGTCAAGATGTGATATCGTATCTGTGCCCAGTTATGATGAAAAACAGGATGACGAACAGTGGAAATTTTTTGGAACTTTGAAAACTGTGAGGCTGCCAGACAGCGAATGGCAGCTTGTAGATGGAAACACATGAGGATGAGGTGACAGTATCTTCACATGTGCTCCATTCATTCATCATATTTATAGACTGATGACAGGTCTTAAGCTTGTCATTGAAATCCTCTTATCATTCATCATGTGAAAAGATTGAACTTCATAGTTTTCTGGCTGATAAAACAAACACAGTAGTTAAGGTTGCATTTTCTTGGCTAATCGATTAACTGCTCTCTCTATAAGCAGCATTTTTCAATATTTTCTGACATTTTATAATTTATTAGAGCTCATGGTGAGATCTTCAAATGTCTTGTTTTGTCTGATCAACAGTCCAAGATTGAAAGAAATCCAGTTTAGAGTCATTTGTGACACATAAAGGACCCTTATGTTTGAGAAGCTGCAACCAGAAAATGTTTGGTTGGATGTTTGTTTGGCATTTTTGCTTAAAATAAAAACGATTATTCAATTGCAGATTCATTTTCTGTTGATCGATTAATCGTTGCAGCTCTAAGGGTAGTCGTAAGTGAAATGTTGGTTGTAAAAGATGAGATCTCTTGTTGTGTGTTTAGTCTTTAAACTTTGTATTGTGTTGTTTACACAGGGAAGGATAGAGTACAGCGACTATAGTGGGAAAGAAATGATAATTATTAGAAAGATTATTGTTGTTTCTACTCCTTCTGTCCTTCTTCCCTTCAGTGTTGGATCACTTCTGTCTGACTGGAGAGACTCCTCATGTTTTCCCTCTACGCCTTCTTCCTTTCTTTGTGTGCGAATGAACACCATGAAGTTATCATGTTATCATTATGTAGGCCGAGCAGCACTGTCGCCTCACAGCCAGAAGGTCCTGGGTATAGATAATGGACGGTTGGATGGATCATGTATGTGATTTACTCTGCAGTGATGGTTGGTTTGCCTGAAGCTGATATTTTACCATTGAGTCCACAACATGGCGACTGTGTTTGTGTTTGGTCTTGTGTGTTTTAACTGTTAGCCTTGAACCATTGTAGTTTCAGTGCTATTCAGTGTATTTCAGCACTTATGCTGTTTCTTCCTGATTTCATCATGTTGCATTGGATATCTTGGAGCTCACATTTGCTTAACACCTCATTGTTCACTAATTAGCTAAGGTTAAAGCTTTGTAACATATTAGATGTTGCACATTGTTTACAGTGGCAGTGCCTTGTAAAGAGAGGGAAAACAGAGAGTGAAATGTCCTCTTCTATAGTCAGAATATGTAGTAAGTAAGTAAAGATTTATTTGTATAACACTTAGAAGCATCGAACAAGCATGATAGTAACAAAAAGATTTATGTTTAGAAAATAAAATAGTTTATGAAACGTAAATAATATAATCAGAAACAGCTAAGTCAATTTTACAAAACAGCAAACATCAGTTTTAAAGGTGCAGCTCCCTTCCCCCTCCTCTTCCAAGCGTGTAGGAGAACTTACAGTGCCCACGAAACTTGCGAAAAACGTGAAAGGCCCTCTCTAGAGCCAGTGTTTGTTTTGTCCTTTCTGGGCTACTGTAGAAACATGAAACATGGCGGGCTCGGTGGAAGGGGACCCGCTCCCTCTGTAGATATAAAGGGCTCATTCTAAGGTAACAAAAACACAACGATTCTTATTTTCAGGATTATACACTAATTAAAACATACTTATGAATATTATATTATATTTCTGCTAAGTCCGTTCCACTAGATGCCACTAAATTCTACGCACTGCACCTTTAAAAAGTGAGGGATAAACTGATAGTAAGAGGTACACTATAGCAAAGTTGAGGGGCAAAGACATGCAAATGCTCAGTCTGCCTTCATCTAAAGTGGAGCTCTGGGAACATCCAGCAGACACTGGTCAGCCCATCTGAGCAACACTGTCTCCCTGTAATCACGATCATATACAACTAAATTGTTTTCCCAATTATGTCCACAGGCAATGTTGTTTTGAATCCTGAGTCATGCGTGTGGTTATGTTTAGGCAACAAAAGCACTTTGGTTAAAGGTTTACCAGTGAGGTAAAATGTTAATAAACATGTTATGCTTCAAGTCATTGCTGACATTTCTCTGTGTTAAACCAAGACCACGATCTTTCCCTAACCTCAACCAAGTGCTGCCAGTGTCTAAACATAACCAGAAAAACTTTAACATTGCTGTACTTTCTACTAGTGGATACTGAAGAATGTTTTTCACTCATACGTTCAGTATCAACATTTTTTGCAATTTGCCAAATACGTTAATTGCCAACATTTTCTCATTATGTTGAGAGAAAATGTAAAGCCAGCATTACGTTTCTAGCAAAACATTTATTTTAGTTGTATATGAACGTAATTTCTAGGAGACAGGCTTGATCTGTATGGACACAACAACTCAGAGACGTACTCAATGTCTGCACATCTGTGGGATTATAGATATCGACGTACAGTTCATGATGACATTTCACTTTAACTGCCAGGTTTGCTTAAATAAATACTCCTTCTGTATTCAGCAAATATCTGATGAATGTAAACTTGAGACCTGTGTGATGAACCAAACTACTTGACTGTTTTCCTCAGTGGCACATCGCTGCCTCCCTCTATCGCTCCCCGCTTTCCCCTTTGATCACACACACACACACTCATACACACACACAGCCTCCCACTGGCTTCCACGGCTTCTGTTTTCCTTTTGATTTCATTTACTGCAGTAGGTCGGTTTTAATTTATTTATGCTCCTTTACCTCTCATTCAGATAATTTGTTATCACGCCTTTTCTGCCCCTTGTATCTTGCCGCTGATTCTATCCACTTTGGCTTCAATTATTGTTTTTGATGGCTTCTTTTGAGGTGGGAACAGATTTTTTAAATTTATTTTTAGTGCTTTATGCAAATTAATAACCTCTAAATTGCATCATTAGCCTCTGTGGATCAGGTCTACTTGTTATATGTAACTTTTAAAGGGGCGAGTGTGGGTCCAGCATCATGCTTTTCCATTAAATCTCTGTAGCAAATAGCTGTTTGCAGGATCGACACTTTAAACATTATGACAGTTATGAACATAGAGGGCAATATATAATATAAATGAACAGTTTTTTCACTGTCCTATGATAAATAACATCATTTTCTTTGTTTATTTGGTTATCCTCTCATGGATATCAGTGGTGGAAAATAACTAAGTACATTTACTCAAGTACTATATTTAAGTACAGTTTTGAGGAGCTAAGTACTTTACTTGAGTATTTCCATTTGATGCTACTTTATACTTCTACTCTACTGCATTTCAGAGGGATATATTGTACTTTCTGCTCCACTACATTTATTTGACAGCTTTAGTTACTTTTCAGATGAAGATTTGACACAATGGATAATATAACAAGCTTTTAAAATACAACACATTGTTAAAGATGAAACCAGTGGTTTCCAACCTTTTTGGCTTTTGACGTCTTACAAAAAGCAGTGTGTAGTCGGGGTCACATTTCAGATGTCTATGAGTTGTTAACAGCTCCACGAAATAGTGATTTTTCCCTCTAAACTCCTCACATGGTTTCATTTCAAATGATCCAATATTTCAGCAAGAATCAAAGATTAGAGAAAAAGTCCAAAAACTGAAAACAGATTTGTGTATCAGAACTTTGTTTTTTCTTCTTTCCTCTCCCATTAATCAGTGTGGTGACCCTTTGGAGGGGCCTGACCCTTATGTTGGGAACCTCTGGACTAAACTAGCGAACTGTATATAAAGTAGTTCAACAGTAACATGCTGCTGACACATTGATCCTTCAGTATTAATAATCTAATATATATAATATAATATATAATATCAGAGGAACAAAATGAGTACTTTTTGCTGCTAATACTTATGTACTTTCATACTTTCTCATGCAGGACTTTTGCTTGTAATGGAGTATTTTTACATCACTCTATTGGTACTTTTACTTAAGTGAAGGATGTGAATACTTCTTCCACCACTGATGGATCTCTGGCAGGGCACCCACACAAAACTACCAGGACTGTTTGTGTTTTTCATATGTGGTAGTTGATTTTACAAATGTTATGACATGTTCTTAAAAACATAATATGGAAATAATTCTCCCAGCAGACAACGGTGCAGTTTTGGCCTCTCTCATACCTCCGAGGGTGAAAAACGTCTCTATGTTCAAGGGACTTGAACTTGCACTTTCATTTTCCTTGGGCCCGGTCCACGCTGCTATTTTGGAAAGCTTTCACTGACGTCTGTTGGATTATGCCGAAAAACCACAACGTCCTCTTTTAGGATTTTTGTTTTACTTCTCAGGCCACTAACAGTAAATCCTTTCTCCCTCCAGCCAACTGCTGGTTTTATACAGTCATGCTTTTCTGCCTCTTCGTTAGACGAACTCTGCACTTGGCAGATTCAAATTGCTACCTCAGCACCGATGGAAAATTCCATTTAATTTTTACTGTTAACAAACGCTTGATTTGTTGATTTTTTTCCTGCAGTCACAGTATCTCTTTGTGTGGGGTGTAGATCTTCTGCACACTCAGGAAAAGTGCCTCAAATTTAAGCATCAGATTGAGAGGGAATGATGTTGACTGTTAAAGCTTAATATATAAGTCTATTATTCCTCGTATTTTAATACCCTTCAAATGTCTCCACAAGCCTGGGTTTCATTATATCTCAGGACAGCTTCTATTCTTACAATTACTGAATTTTATAGCCTTTAACTGCACAGGGTATGAACTGCCTTCTCACAGCCTCTTTAGCTGTGACTGAGATAATTAAGCAAATCTGTCATATCACTTTAATCTCTTCTTTCAGACCATTCTTGTTCATTAATAATGTTCTCTTTCTTACTTGGAAGCATTTTACGTGACACATTTTGCACCAAATTAATGTCATTCGAATGGAATTGTTCAATTGTTTGAGTTAAAACTTGGTTGACTTTTACATGTTATCTGCCCTTGATCAATAACCTAAGAGTGGGTGAAAAGTGAGGATTTATATATTTTTTTAGCTGATGTAATTGTAGTAACTGGTAGATACTAACAAACACCAAACTGCCACCACAGTTCAACATGAGACAGAGAGACAAATAAATGCTGAACTACTAAACAGCCCGACAAGGATCAATCAATCAGTTACTGAATGAAAGAAATGGAGAGTGAATACAATGGTAATAGACTAAATGAATGAATGCATGAGTGACTGATTGAATGAAAGAATGGATGGGAGTATAAATGAAAGTGTGTGATTCAACGGATCAATCAATAATTAATCAGCTTTCAAATCAGTGAATGACTGACTGAATGAATTAAAGAATGAATGAATACAGAAGTGAGTAATTGCATTAAATAAAGTAAATAAATGAATGCCGGAGTCTGTCAATAATCAATTAATGAATAACTTATGAATGAATGAGAGAAAAAAGAAAGAAAGAATAAATTGAGTGAGTGAGTGTGTGAGTAAATGAATGAATGAGTTATCAATGATCAGCCAGTGAAAGAATGAATGAATGATTTTAGAGAGTGAATGAAGGTCAGAAGGAAAAAAAATGAATGAAAGAATGAAGGAGCGTGTAAATGAATGAGTGGATCAGTTTGTGAATGAACGAAAAGTGAATGAATGAGAGTGAGCGGGTGTATATAAATGAAAGATTGAGTCATTTAATAGAAAAGGTGAATGAAAAAGTGAATCAGTAAGTGTTAATGAATGAATGAATGAATACATTAAAAGAATGAATCGCACACATAAAAAAGTTACTTAATATTTTCATTATTATATAAAATAATCTTAGTAACTGTTTCTCTTCAACATAAATTTGTTCATATGACTTTCATAAAAATGAGGATCCACATCCAAAATAACCTTTTTTTAAGTCAAATTATCACTTTTAAAAAGTTAGTAAATGACTCTTCTTTCCTCATTTTAAAGCAAATCACTTTATAAAGCACATTTAAAAACAGCACAAGTTAAAGGTGCAGTGTGTAGAATTTAGTGGCATCTAGCAGAACGGACTTGGCAGAAATGGAATATAATATACATAAGTATGTTTTAATTAGTGTATAATCACCTGAAAATAATAATCGTGTTTTCGTTACCTTAGAATGAGCCCTTTATATCTACAGAGGGAGCGGGTCCCCTTCCACGGACCCTGCCATGTTTCATGTTTCTACAGTAGCCCAGAAAGGACAAAACAAACACTGGCTCTAGAGAAGGACTTTCGTGTTTTTCGCGAGTTTCGCAGCCACCGTAGGTTTTCCTACACGTTTGGAGGGGGGGGGGGGGTGAGGGGAGGGGTATTCAGTTGGTTGCAATCTGCAAGATGCCACTAAATCCTACACACTGGACCTTTAACCAAAGTACTGAACAAATCAGCTGTGTAAGAATAACACAGATATAGATCGAGGGACGTTTTTAGCAGACTGTACGTGACATCATAAAGATGTTTGAAATGTCTCGCAATCATAATGAAATTCTACCTCCAGAACTGAGATTTTTCTAGAAATGTCGAGAGTGTATTATGCTCTTCTGTTGCAGTGTGTCAGCATGTGGGGAAAGACACATTATTAGTTATCTCAGTGTTTGCCTCTGTGGGTTTCCTGTGAGCTAATTGGAAGCCTCCCATGTGTCCCAGCTGAAAAAACTGCATGTTTGTGGTTAAAAATAGGTACAGCATTTCCTGCTGTGCCAGGGACAGGATTTGTTACAGAAAGACCCCACCTTGGTAGCTGCTACTGTGCAATTATGTACAAATCCACAGTATCATCCAACATGACAGTTTGTGAAACAGACTTTTTAAACAAAATACATTATGCACTATTGAATTTTTAAAAAAACAACTGTAAAAACACCACTGGCAAAGATATGTTGACTGTTTATTTTCATTCTAGTACCAAATGTAATGTAACAGTTGGACTTAACTAATAAACCAATTTTTTAAGTAATCCAGTTACATAACAGGAGCGACATTATACTATATATATATATATATATATATATATATATATATATATGCTATAACATGTTACATGTATGCAGTGTGTTTTCAAATTAAATTTAGTTCATCAACATGTTTTATGTCCAATAATTCTTGTAGTTTTGTCACCACTTCCAATGCATGACTCCAACCAAATACGGAGGACCTATCATGCACATTTCCAGGTCTATATTATTTCATATCATATACATAATGAATTATTTTAAATAAATGATGACTTTCAAATAAACCGACTTTTTGGTTTCTCCTGCTAAATGATCCAAAGCTGAGAAGCCTGAACAGACCTTAAAGGGGACATTCTGCACATTTCCAGGTCTATATTTTTATTGTGAGGCTCTACTGGAATATCTTTATGATTTACAGTTCAAAAAACTCCTTGTTTATCTTTTACTGGCCCTTTATGCAGCCCCTCAGTTCAGCCTCTGTCTGAAACAGGCTGTTTTAGCTCCTGTCTCTTTAAGGCCCCCTCCCGATGAGCCCACTCTGTTCTGATTGGCCAGCTTCTGAAAGCTGAACCTCTGTAGACTACCGATGGCTCCAGAGGCTACGTAAACAAACAGCAGTAGGATTTCACTTCTTTTTCTCGTTCTTAACATGAAATGGAAACTTTTGTTTGAGCCCGAATCTGATCCGAAATATGAGAGTGGACAGCGTGAACAACCGTGTCTCCTAGAAATTACATTTGTATACAACAAAACTGTTTTCCAAATTACATTGTGGTGACAAATGTAATTGCTGCCTGGATTATGTTCACAGGGAACGTTTTTTTGAATGAATGAGATGCCAAGCACTTTGGTTAATGTTAGTGAAAGATCATGGTGTTGCTTAAATGTTAATAAACATGTTATGCTTCAAGTCACTGCAGACTTTTTTCTGTATTAAACCAAGACCACGCTCTTTCCTCTACTTCCTCCTCATCATGAGGAGGAAGTAGAGGTAAAATTACAAACAAAGCATTCAGAGCAGGCTGAAGCCCTGGCTTTTGACTTACAGGCAGCTTTTTTTTTTTTAACATACGCTCACCTCAAGTTTTGAAACTTTGACCATGTCTTACATAGACATCCAACATCGTAACAGTATATAAATAACATAAAATCACAAAAAACATGATATGTCTCCTTTAAAGTGTGGTTGGAGTTGCTCTCCTATAACGAAATCTAGATTGGCCTGTCAGATCGCTCCTGTCATAATACAGTCAGGGCACAGGCAGCCTTACTTGGCGGATGTGAACTACAGATATAAACTTTTTCCACTTGCAGACTATTGGATTTTGGTTGCCTCTGCTTTCCCTCCCAGGCTCTATTGACATTTTCAAAGAGAAAACAGCAACAAGCCATGAACCATAGCAAGAAGTGGCGTTCGATATATTGGCATGTCTAGAATGGAAATAAAATCTGGGAGTGTGAGACTGGCACACTGGAAGTGATTAATTTCACACTATGTTACAGTAAGTATATGAACTCATCAATACAGAGCACAAGCTTGGTAGTTCTCCATGTCTGAAGAGGCCAAAACTACAGTAACACTTAAGAATCAACTATACTCTAATAAAATAAAGATGTTGTAATAAAGTTGTTCTTTATCCTACAAGTGTTGCTGGAGTTTTGGCCTCTTCAGACTTCTTCTTGCACCTTGGAAGTAGGTGAAATTGTGCCAGAAATCACAACTCTGCATTTTCCATGTTTTGCAGTGCCTGATTCATATAAACTTTTCTACTTGTGGCATCACAGAATGCTACACTTTGTGGAAAGTTACAGAGACAAATATTTAGCAGTACATAGACACCTGAATGTTTTGCTGCTTGTGTATATTTTTGTAAAACATTCTCAATATAATCATCCAGTATTTTTACTTGTCCTAATTTGTTACAGAATGCTTCTGTCTCTGTCTGTTATTTAGTTTATTTGTCAGTTACCAGGACATCTGTTTATTCGCACAAATATAAGATACAATTTAAAAAGTCAGATAAAAAATTATAACAGATTAAAACACAAATATTCGTACAATCACAAGAGATGTACCGGCAGAGCCAAAAAGTCAAAAGGTGTATCGTGTGGCTCCTCTAGAAAAGTATCAAATGCCATCATCACAACAACATCATATTTCAGGAGCAAAATATCTACAAACAACATTCACGCACTCATCTGTGCACATCAGAATCGACAAATTGTTCAAAGCAGAAAGGTACTCGAAGTCAACAGTGAGGATAATCAAATTGGGCGTTTGAAGTTCTTGAAAATGCCGCCGAAGCTGATATTCATAGTTGTTAATGTTGCCAAATGTACTGAAATAATCATTTAAGACGGAAGGCAGAGTAATAAACTCAATAACCTGAAGTTTATTAATTTGAAAAACATGGAGAACGGCAGATCCTGCAAAAAGGGATTCTGTATGGTCCTTGTAATAAAATTCTAAGAAATCTTGTCTGTAGTTGGGAGTTTTTGTATTGTGTGTACTCGCCTAAGCCAGACTGCAGTAACTTATATAAGGGTAAATAGTGCAGTAACATAATGTGCTGCTGAAATTAAGCATGTATTTGTTTCTTATTTTGTGTATTATTACAAAAAAAGTTTTAAAAAATGGGTAGAAAGTATTTTGCCATCCATTCATGAGTGGGTTAATGAGACTATAAAGCAAATAAAGAAGGAAAAATATTTATTTAATATAGGTGGGAGCATTTAATGAATTCCTTTGTTTGTCATATTATTGAACGAGTAACCTGTCTTGTTTTGCCAATAATCCCTATGTTTTTTGATGAAATCATATTATGTTATTTTCAGTTCAACCTATTATCTATAATTACAATTTCTTTTGTTCCTCGGAACCATTCATTCGATTTCTGTTGTGAACAGAAACATTAAGGACTATTATCAAACTAATTAGACCCTGTTTTGAATCCAAATGTAATATATGCAAGGCCAGGAAATCAATTTCCCGTCAAATGTAAGTGACAGGTACAGTATGAAGTCTTCAGATGAGGTTGGCAGAGGTTTGTGCTTTTCCTTTCTTTTCTTCTCTGTGCACACCAGGCTCCCCCCTCGTGTGTCAGACTTGATCAATTGGCTGCGTGTAATGTTGTTCCAGGGTCGCATTCCCATGCATTATGTTGAAAACACTCTCCCCGAGGATGGGGTGGAGGGCACCATAAGTCATAAGAAAGAAACCTGTGTTTGGGGTAAATGTAATCATCGTCATGGCAACAAGGACTGGAATCTCTGATAGGGGCTATTTGTCTATGGAAAACACTATCCTCAAGTGTGTATGTGTTTGCTTCCTTGTGTGGCCATGTGTTTGAGTTTGTGAAGTGTGAGTGTAAAAAAAAAAACATCTGTGTGTGAACATTTGCACTTTCTGTAATTCTGTACTTTTTTTTTTTTTCCATGTCTCAACCTCAGTTTGGAAAATGTGTGTTTTGGAGAGCAGAGTTTTTCCAAACAGAGCACTGGCAAACAGGACAACTTTACAAAAAAAAAAAAAAAGTAATAATATATGAGTGACTTTCTTATGTGACTCAATCTGGTGCACACTCTGGAGGGAAACTCAGCTGCTAAACGGCAAGAAGGAGCCTCATGATATCAGTAACAGTTCAGGGTCTTGGCTGTCGTGCTACACGCTGTTTTTAAGAGGCTCTCTGTAACAGCTGGGGAACAGGGTTTAATCCACAGTGCGGGGCTGAATTATGCATTATACTGTGAATGTTACACCATGTCTATTTAAATGCAGTGCTTGTCCTCTCCTCTCGGTCTGCACTGTTTCTGCAGCTACTCGGCTGTAGATGCCACATGAAGAGGGAGAGTGTGCAGGAGAAAAATATAACAGCTACTTCAGTACTTATTGCAATTTTTTTTTCTGCGCCTCTATAGTGATTTTTACTGTGTGTATATAATAATATGCTGTATATCTTTTATGTGTTTTGGGTTGTTGCGCATATAGTATTTTGTAGACCTTAAGGATTTACTCCTCGTTTCATTGTTCCAGCTCTTTGTACTCTCTGTGGTCATGCATTTAATTTAATGACTAATGAGTCCCTGCTGGGTGGGCACTAGGAAATAAGCCTGTCTATCCTAACTATCCCAATGCTCACTGTCTGTAAATACAGTACATATACTGTATATTCACCCATTGAAGTTGATGTCAACAAATATAAAAAAGGCTCTGCCCTTGATAGATACAGTCAGGATAAGTGGTGCAGTCCATTTAACTTTGACATTGTTGCACAGCGGAGGTAATATTGCTCTGTGCAGCTTATAATTAGCATCATCTCAAGTGTCAGTCAGTTAATATAAGTTTAGTTTTATAGCGCATTTCCAGATCAGATGCCACAAAGACAAAACAAAACATCTAGAAGATTGCAACATGATGAAGTGACGGCTATTTGTTTGCTGTTGGTGTTGATACAGATATGTTATATATGTTAACTTGGAGTTGTTATGTTAGTATGTTAACTTTGTAATGTTTGACACCTGAGTCATTCACCCTGCCTGCCGTCGACTTCAATTCCACATAGTTGGAAGGTGGTGAGGTTTGATTACATGTACACAGAAGGCAGATAACGAGAACTCAGAGTCAGTGCCAGGTGTGCTTGTGTAACTGGATGTGTTGTATTATGTATGTTGTATTATGAATGAAAAGTTACAGATCACCTTTATAAAGCTAGGTTAAAACCAACTTATCATGCAGTCTTTAGTCTCACAAGTGTGAGAATAAAGACGTGAGACTAAATGTTTGCAGTAGTGACTCCTGCAGATTGGTCAGTGGAGCGCAGAAGCTGCACTACTGTGCATTTTGAATCCTGATTGAGAGCCTCTCTTAAATCCCCCTAACCCACATTAAAGTGTCATCATTTTACGCTTGTAACCTGAAGCTCGTCACACACACTGGATGTGAGTCCATTAGACCAGTTTTAGATCAAACAGGCAAGAGTGAATAGTTTGCAGAATAAAGAGCAGCACAAACAGCTAACGAGGATGCTACAAACTACGTCAAATTATCATAATATTAATTTTTTTACCAGGTATCCTCGTCCTCTCTATTATTTACTGCCATTACTTATCTCCTGGAATTCAGAGATGAAAAAAAAAAAATAGATTTGTTTCCCTCATTCTTCTTCAGAGTAAAATTGTTGTCACCATAACTTCTGCTTTCCATCAATGCCAAGATCCCATTGGACGTGTGTTCCTGACGGGTCAAGACGCTGCTGATGTATCCGCTTATATAAACAAGAGTAGGTGTGTTTAGATGTGAGTCAAACACTGACGATGTGTGTTGCTGATACGTGATAGCAAACATTACAACACTGTAAGGTTAAACAACACAGCCCAAAACATCTGCCCAGCTCTCACACCACCTCTCGTTGATGGCCAATATTTCTCCTAATCCTTGTTTCTTGTTTCTGATCCTTTGGACACCTAGCAGGATCAAAATGATACATTTGTAGTCAGTCATATTCATATGAATATATATATTTTCAACCTCAGCAGTGTCAGAACTCGTGCTGAGATACAGATTTCTTATTGTTAAACTGGACCTAGCTTGACCGCTCTCCTTATGTGACGTCACGTCCAGCATCTCGTTTGAAGGCAGATATGAAAACGGCCTCATAAAATTGAGTCCAGATGTCATTGTAGTGTATTTATACTGTAGGTATAGTATTTCTACATCATTTTGCCACACATTGGTTCACTGCGGTCGCCAACCTGCGAGTTGCTCTTTAAGAACTTCTAAAGAAAAATGATCAAGAAAGAAAGACAAAATAGAAATATAAGAAAACACTGAATATATATGTAACTTCTAATTTTTGAGCACCTCTAATTATTTTGACAACAAGCTGACTGAGTCCCCGTAAGTCTCCCTTTCCTGTCAACTTTGAAAACACTGAGGTGTAGAGATAAATCTTCAACAGAAATTCTCCACTGAAGGATTCACTTCAGAGTCCAGAATGAGGTTTAATGATAGGCTGGGAAGCTGGCCCATAATCAATCCAGTAATCATGCTTACCTTTATACCACTGCAATTAACCTCAAGTGTCTAATCAAGCAATATTTGAGCACAGAGAAAGACATTTGCAGTTGTCCTCATCAGCGGTTCAGAGCCCCTCTCTCTCTCTCTCTCTCTCTCTCTCCCTCCCTCCCTCCCGCCTCTTTCACCTTTTCTCTCTTGTTAATGAAATCCAAATGTTTGAATCAGCTGTCTTGACCAGACACCAAGCAACTCTTCCCTTTCTGTATTCATTGCAAAACAAAAAATGATCACATTCATTTTTCTTTTCTGTTCAGAGAATAAATCCAGCAAGTAGGACGCTATGTATGTAGATTGTATTTATACCTATTCTGACGCAATCAGATATGTGCAAAAAAGTTATAGAAATACTGTAATTTTGTAATAGGGACCAATGTTAAATCTGTGCCAATTTCCATACTGGCAGTTTATAATAACAGTGCCAGATTTACCATTTAAATTTCTTAGTAATTTCTGAAACATTGAGTCTTTGATTTCAGACACGAGTTGGTTGAAAACGTTGTTTCTGACTTTTTAATGTTTCCGGCTGACTCATTTTAAAAACAAGAATTTTGTCAAAGGACTCTCAGGGCATCTTCAAACCTATAGTTTGTTTGCTCTGCTGCAAATCAGTGGATAAGTTGGTAAACTTTTTTTTTTTTTTTTTTAAAGCGTTTTCCCCTTGGTTTGGTTTTATTTCATGCAGAAAAAAAATTAGGGCGAACCAAAATGCATCACTAAAAGTGACGTGAAAACACTCACTGTAACGTACTTCAATTCATTCCCTAGCAGCTGTTGATTTCACTCATTCACATTCCAGTATTAGAAGTGTACTTGGCTATGGGAGTAGCTTAAACTTGCAGAGAACGCCTCGTAGTTGGATCAGATTGTGGTCGGATCCCGTTTCCACCACAAATTAACTTCCTTCTAAAGGGCCTCGGTACAATTGTTTTGGTCCGCGTTCAGATCTGTGTTCAGATCCTCCCAAATGAATTGCACTTTAGTACTACTGGACTAAACACAGGTTTGAAAACTCCAGAGTGCCATGAGTGCTCCAGACTGAGGCTAAAGCTACATGACCCAGGAACCTTTTGCCTTGTGTCAATCGTGTGAGTTTGACCGCTGAACCATTGTTTGCCCGACGCAGCCAATGTACCAACTGTACATTAGGATAAGGTTAAGACCCACTGAAAGGAGTCAAAAGCTGATTTTTTTTCGTGCCACTGGTCAGTCCCGTATTGCCTGAATTCCCACAATGCCTTGCAAAGCGATTTGCTTGTGTCCCATAACAAAGTAGCGGCTTCCACACTGTACAGACAGACATACACAGTGGATGTGCTAGTCATGAACGGGGCTTTTTTAAAAATGTAACTTTTAACCCCACAAAATAATATGGGGTAGTGTTAGTTAATGATGCTCCTTGGCTTTTGAAGTAACAATCACTTATGTAATAAGCTAATTAGCCACACATGCTAATGACTCCTTACACTTTTGCTCTTGTGTTTTTGGGTTGTAAAGGATAAAAAATAGACACCATCCTTTAAAACTCTTTTAATGCCAAATATCACTATTACTACAGCCTCATGCACAGGTGCCATGCCTAGTTACGGTTGCTTAGCTGTGATTGGACAATTGCTGTTTTGGGAGGGGTTTTAGTAAACAGTCAATCTGGGCTGGCCTTAACAACAATATGAGCATAGTTGCTGTTTATTATTGCGAAACAGATTGCATTAATGCCATTAGATTATAGTCTGGCTAGATGTTAATGCAGAGAGAGTTTCAGAGTACCTTGAAGGATCCGTAGCAATTAGAAAGTGTACAGTACAGAAAGAGGAATAAGTGGTAAAAGAATTAGGCAGGGTAGGTGAAAAAAAAATAAACCAGTACATTCAATCAAAAAGGCTTTTTGAGATGAGAGCAGAAAGAGATCTACGATGAAATACTTCAAAGAGACTGACGTGTTTGTGTGGAGCTGTTTCTCCCTCAGTTTCATGAAAGGAGCACAATGTCTTAAGTGCAAATACAGTATGTGCTCTGTGTACAAAAAAGTAAGAAAAATATATTTTCTACCATGAAAGGATTATGTGAAGGAAGCAGCACAACTAGAAACAGACTGTTTGACATTGAGAGAGTGTGATGGAAAAACTGCAGGATAATTGACTGTCCTCAAATCTCACAAGGACCAGTTCCCACCAAAGTATCCTAATCTGAACTTTTTAGCAAAAAATAGCAGTCATCAAAAATTCAGCATGATAGTTATTCACACTAAACAACGACACCGAGGAGTCGAAGTGCAAAAACGTTTTCAGCCAGATCTGCCTGAGAAATCCTTTCCTCTCAAAAGCTGCATTGGGTTATTATCCAGATTATGTATCATGGTGATGTACGTATATATTATGTTTGTTTTTTTAAGGAAAAATTGTTATTACTGTTACCAAAATATATGTAAAATATGCATTCAGTGCAGCGAACTGTTAATAATGATTCAGTACTTCTACTTCAATACTAGTTGTGCTTCAATAAATCTGTGTTGAGTAGACAATAATACAGTGCAGTGGTTCCCAACCTGAGGTTCGGCAGCCCCAAGGGGTCCCAAAAAAATCTGAGGCGATAAGAAAGATAAAAACTATTTCTGCTTGTTTTTCTGAAATACTGAATACTTTTACCTAATGAGCTCTTATAAAAATCTTTTGAATAAAACTAACTGGGAGGAAAAAAACACTCTTAACTTTAGATGTACTGCTCAAAACTCTGCAGCTGCACTTTTTCCTTTTAATGATACCCTCAGTGTTACTCAATACAGAAACACAAGAGTCTCCCGAATAATGTAATGATACTGTGTGTGTATGGTATGTCGTGAGTCTGACATGTCGAATGGCTTTAAATATTTTAATATTTATGAGTCTCAACCACTGTTGCTATGGAGAAGAAGTCAGTCAGAGGGGTGAATCAGAGCTGTAGCGAATTTAAAACATTGTCGTCGCAGTTGGGAACAAAATGTGGCGTTCAGTTCATTCAAAATTGACTCCAAATCTGAAGGTGAGCTGATTTAAGCTGCGTATTAAACTTCTGTGCGTTGTTAACAGTGAACGTTACAGAATTATAAGTTTAAGTGATTGGATGTTTCTTACCGAAATGAAAAATAGGTGTAATTAACTTCTCTTTTTACATTTACAGTTGCTCATCTGACATACTGCTTATTCAGTCAGGAGAGTTTTTTATGTCTATACAAGCCTTGAAGTGCTCCATTTGTCAGCCACCTAACATTGTCCTTGCAGGAAATGACAGGGTCTTTTACTTCTGGAACCCGGGACGTCCAAAACAACCCCATGATGATGAGGGGTCACAAGTGGGCATTGCTTCATTAAAAAGGGTTTACAAAAGAGCTGCAACGAATAGTACGGTAACCTGATTTTCTTTGGGTTTTGGACTGTTGGTCGAACAAAATAAGACATATGAAGACAATATAACAGGCATTCTTCACTATCTTCTAACATTTTACAGACAAAACGATTAATCGAGAAAATAATCAGCAGAATAATCAATAATGAAAGTAATTGTTAGTTGCAGCCTGAGTTCACAAGCCAAAAAGGTTAAAAACCAATGCAATAGTAAATTACAGTTGAATAAAATCCTCTTTCCTCAGGTTACAGATGTGACTGATGGTAATTTTACCTTTCACAATGCAACTGTAACAACTAAACATCAATGTGTGCATATCACGCTACGACAGATTCAATATCACTGTACTGTGGATTATTGCTTCATTATTGCAAATAATGAATCAAATTGCCAAGTCCAGTGTGTTGAGGTGAGTTGAGTTAAACCCCTGTTTGTGTGTCATTTAACACCATTGGTTAGGTTTAAGCACAAAACCCACTTAGTTAGGGTTTGGGTTAAAACAGTAAAATGCAGTTAAAATGCCTGACGTGACATTAAGGTTAAGGATGTCTGGTTGGTGGTCTCAAACAGTGCTCTCCTGCTGCTTTTGCCAACTAATTATCTACCCAAACCGCCTCCTCCTAATAAGCACAAAATCATGAAAGAAAGTCGCGTTATAGTGACGTCACTTCCCTGGGAAGGTTCTGCGCATCACCTGCACGCAAAATCGGACTTTGGCATATGCAATGCACGCAGTTTTAAAGTGTAAAATTGTGTTATTTGTACACAGATTGAAGAGACCAGGCTGGTTAAACCAAACAGGTGAACAAGGTCAATGTGTGAGTCACTGCACTCATGTTCATGTTGGGCAGTTTTACAGATTCATAATCACAAAGACCAACTTAAAGGTTTGCACATACTGTCACACAGCCATGCAGGTAGTATTTGCGTGTTTTTCTGTCTGGGAGAAACAGGAAATCCCATTTCTTCTGCAACAGCACAGGATGGATAGATGTGTGTGATGTATGACAGACACCAGACAGACAGTTATCCATTTAAAACAAATTACAAGCTCAAAAGTAGCCAGTTGGAAAGAAGACAGTAAGAAGTTGGCCATCTGGGAAACAGCCAGCACTTGTGGGAAAGAGACTTGTGAAGGGGCTTTGATTTCTGCTAGAAAGAGAATGCAGTTTCCATGTTTCCTCTCAAGATGTTTAAAAGAAGTCAGACTGTGTGACTGAATTGGATTTCCAGGTTGCTTTTTTTTTTTTTTTTAACATTTTCCATTTGCAGCAAATGAAGAGATAAAAAGAGAAACTTATTATTAACTTAAGTTGACACTTTGAAGTTCGGAGTGTCTTTGCTCATTAAGATTTCCTAACATGAGAAAGTAAATAAAGATTCCTGAGGAAGGCATGATTTAGGGCAGACGGGAGACGCTGGGGGAAATGTGATGGACAAATTAATTCTGCGGTTTGACAAGACGCAGTATTGTGGTCCAGCTGTGGGAAGACTTAGTGGAGCAGACTAACAGAGCAAAACCAAAGCAACGCTACAACGCCGTCATAATTAACAAGTCCTCCAAATTAAATGACAATATCCCTCTAGAACGACATATAGAAATGTTTTTGATGTGATATCGACAGGACAGTGCTTCACAAACTAATTTCTGTTGAACAAATAAATCTGTTTTATGATCATGTGACAACATTATGGTTATGGTTTGGTCAGTTTAAGCCACAAAAACAACTGGTTAGATTTAGAGAAAGATCATGGTTTGGGTTAAAATGACCTTGACTTCGTTAGGGTTAGGGGACCTTTGTTGTCACGGTTACAGTAATAAACACTTGGTTAAGGGAATGATCAAGGTCATGGTTAAAAGAAGCCGACGTTGGAAACAGGAAATGCACAGAGGTCTCCAATGTTATAAGTACTTCATTTAGGGTTATGGGATCTTTGTTGCCATGGTTAGAATATAAACCACATGGTTAAAGGCCCAATATGTAACTTTTCCGCATTAAAAATGACTAGACCTATGTTATATACTTTGTTGAGTTGTGTATTTACATTATCCCAAATGTTTCCAACAATGTTCACACCAAGAGAAATCTGTAATTTTAATCATGGTAACGGTCTGTCTCATCTGGTGGGCAGTCTGGCGTCATAACCCCTTTGCGCATGCGTCAGTATTGTGGTTATCTACCTGAAGCTGTCATAAATTGATTTTTTTTTATCAATTTCCACATCCACTCCTGGTTTACTATGGAGTGATGGAGCATTTTTATATGCTTTACCTCACTTCTAATTCGACTTCAAGGCATGAGTTTATTTAGATAATACAATGTGTTATTTTTAGCTCATAAGTGGGCCCTTTTAACACAATTAGCTGTTCCTGTGGTACTACAGTTGTGGTCAAAATTAAGTTTCCGAAGTGCTGAGTGGCCCATTACAGCAGATAAAGTCTCTCAAATTAGCTGTCCAATCAGCGGTTTGTCAATGAGTTGTATAGTGTCTGCATGTATGTAGTGAATGTTCTGTAGATTGTCTATCGTTTCTCAAGCCACAGCCTCTTTGTTCTTTTGGCTGAAGTTCCCTTCTTGACCTTTTTTGTCTGTTTAATTGAGCTGCTGCCTCTCAAAATGTCTGAGCATGACTCTGCAAGAACAGATGTTGAGTAGGCAGTAATCTGACCTCTGGCTTCCTAAAGCCACACCTTTGGAAGATGCCAAGGCAGGTTGGTTAAGAAAGGGCAACAGTGTTATAGGATACTGACATAAAATCAAATCATGTTTAGCAGGCGGCGCTGGCGCTCACTTGATTACAAAGCAATCATCAGTGAGCATTGTTAGTGCACCAGGTTGGGACAGCTATGTTGTAGCTAGTATGACTTTTTAGGACAATCAGTGTAATGTACTGGGTTAACACTTGTCCACCACTGCAGAGATGTCAGATGTGTGAAACTCTGTGTATGCACAGGCAAAAATATACATACACACTTGACATCAGATTTATAAAGATGTGCATAAAGATGATTCTGTCTCAATCATGTAAATGTGGGCACACGTGTACTTCCAGTCCCACAGACACACATGAATGTACTCGCAGCCTCCGTCACTCCAACTCCTCCAGCTCTCCAACAAACACATTTGGCAGTTTTTGCAGGTACTGTGGGAAGAGGGTTGGGATTGTGTCTGTGTTGCTGCTTTGGCACCTTATCCAGGTAGGCGTCTGGCAACTCCACGTGTATGGGAGGAGGAGGATGGTAGTCTACATCATCCCCAGGCCAACAGAGGGGTTGGCGGTGATAGAGTTTATGGACATGGCTACAACTAAACTGTTGTTTTCAGGGTGCACACAGCAGTCTATTAATTGCAGAAAAAATTAGGTTCATCAAGTATCCGAAGCTTAGATTTATATGACAGTCCACATGAAAAGTGAAAGTGAAAAATTCAAGTTAGTGCCGCCTTTTAACCTTCATCGTCATTTATGTTGTTATTAATGTTAACAATATGAAAACAACAAGTCATAAAATATAACACTGGTGTTCAAATATTTGGCTGAAATCAATGTAACACTGTGTTAGTAACCTCCTGCAGTCAGGGTCAGGCTGTTGGCTCTGCTTGATAAACCAGACTGATCAGATGAAACAGATAAACATGCTGTTCAGCAGCAGTTGACAAACAAATTGCTTGTTACTGGTACATTGACCGCACATCTGACAAAATACAATTTAGCCTCGGTTCAAAGTTTTTCCAGCATGGTTTAATTTAGCGGGCGATGAAGGCAGTGCAACAAACTAATTCAGAACAAATCAAATTCTGACACGGTGGTTTTTCAACCTGCAGGTTGGGACCCCCTGAAGAGGTTAGCAGGGTGGATCTGAGAGGTCAGAAGATGATTAATAGAACAGGAGAGATAAAAATATGTATCTTTCTGTTTCGGAAAGTGAAAAAGGTTAGAAACCACTGATCTAACATTTGCCTCTATCTTACTGTAGTTCACAGTAAGCTACATAAAATACTGTATAGCAGGAAATTACTAAAAAGGTGAAATTCTCTGTAAATTGTCAATGTAAGAAAATCATGTGCCTACACTGCATGTGAATTAATGTGAAAGGTGTTTAATGTGTTATAAATGTGTGACATGCGGTTTTCACATTTCACATGTGAAATATATAAAAAAAAAAACACACACACACACACATTTGTGTCAGTGCGGTGTCCGTACAGCTGTGAACCTCTTTTTTTATTTCAAACTTAGTGTTCAAATCAAAAGAAAAGCAGATTTTACTCACATGTAACTGTACATACGTTACTTGAAAACATTAAAAGTGAGCTGCAGTTTTAAAGTTGTAGCAGGAGATTAGTACCCATCTAATGCGCCACCATTATTTGAAGCTTTTAATCAAATATCTGAAACACAATTACTCTGGGTCAGTTGTGCGAAATGAGTTCTAGTTTGCAATTCAGTTTATAAATTGAGGAATATATCACCAGCAGGTACCATTATCAAGGGAAACAACATGGTAATTTTTATGCTTGGCAGCACAACTGGCAGGCATCTACTGTACATCTGCTGTTGGAAAGTGATTGTAGGCGTTTCATTAAGTCACTGTTGAACCGCACATGTGAGAAATGCCTGCGGGGGCACGAGATGGAGGAGGCTGGTTTGGAGGTGGAACAGAGTGACTGACGGGGATGAGCAGATAATGACAGTTTTCGCTTTGGGTAAACGGCTCTGTGCTTTTGTTCACACAAATTATAAAATTGTGCTTAATGTACCACTACCACAGTTAAAATCAATACGCGCTATAAATAACAGACAAATGTGTGATGCATTCAAATAATGCATCGGTATCATGTAAGCCTTTGAAAACATTTCCAAACTTTGAGCAGCAAAGAGATAAAAACAGAACATGTAACGTTCAACTTTTAAAAATCGAACTACTCAATCTTAGTAATATGCAGAGATGTTGTTGCAATACTAAGAGTTTGACCCATGCAGCTACAAAGATGCACTTTGCATCTGCAGCAAACACTGTATTTCAGCTGCATTTGCATTTTCTTATTCTCTCATTTCCAGCCTATTAATCTCAGCCGTTAAGATGTGTTTCCAAGAGCGCAAACAGTCCTAACTTTGACATTTTGGACTGTGAACCCTTAGCTCTGTCAGTAAGTTGTGGGGCTACAAGATTAGATAAGAGCTGCTGTCTCTCTTTATCAATGTCACAGAGAAGAAAAGCATCTAAACTTATAGATTATTTGGCTGCTGGCGTGGAAGTAATTGGTGCTAACCTACTTTTCAGCTGCTTCTGCTGTCTCGTATCATGCTACATATACTGTACATTGGTTATGTAACGCAAAGATAGCAGTACATTTGGACAATGGAGAATATCTCGCTCAGGGAATGCTTGAAATAATAACAAGGAGGTTTTGTTGTATTTAGTACACCTCTCATTCTGGCAGTCATTTCGTTTACAGCCATTGGATGAGAGCATCTTGGCATTAATGATATTTTCTGACTGCTGCATCCATTTATGTCCTGCCTTTAATTTGCTGTGACAGTCTGTCATGGTGTAATGTGACTGGCTGTGTTGCACATGTGCTTCCCAAACAGCACCTCTCACCCTCAGACACAAACACAAACACAAACACACAACACCTGAAGCTTGGCTTGTCATGCAGCAACTCACACATCTAATGAGGACTGTGTGAGCTGACAAGAGAACAGCAATGGGGGCCGCTCCACTTTGGGCTCCGTAGAGCGCATTTATGGTCAAGTCTGCCTAAATGAACAGCATCCGACGAGCAGATGTGCGAGTTTTTTTTTTTTTCCCCCCACAGAAAAGTGCTGACAGAGAGCTCGGTGGCAGGGTTGAAATGAGCGCAGTGTGTGTTATGTCCCCGGCGTACATTGTGCTGCACGTACCGCCGATCCTGGCCTGAATATTTATAGTCTATCGTGTGTTCATCTGCGTATGTTTGTATGTGTGTGTGTGACTGGGAGAGCCAGTGAGGATCTGAGAGCCCTGCAGGGGTGTGAGGCAAGAAGCAGCAAGAGGCAGAAAATCCCCGCTGCCTTTGGATTAGTGTCAGCAAGCAGGAAGCCAGGCACCAAGCTACATGTGCATGTGCACTCTCCTGAAGTCAGTCCCTGCAGGAATAGTTTTTATTTTATTTTTCTGTATGGTCTCCTGGCTTGGAGAATAACCCCTTAACTTAGTGGCGGCTTTTCTGATATTGCCCTAAAAAGTTCTCTTTCAATCTGTGATGATTAACTGAAAACCTACAAGGGTTTTGGTGCATCGATTGGTTGACGTGAGTCAAGCGATTAGATTGGTAATTGCTGTAAAATTACAGTGATTTGTGGAAACTGCAGTGTGGTGCAATCATTCCTTCATGTGGAAGACTTGTTGTCAATGCTGCAAAAACTGCATCCTGTGATTTTAAAAACTTCCTGAAGGGAGTGTAAACATTTGTATCTCACTGTTGACCACCGGCGGGCAATGAGGCATGGCTCTCTATGTCTCAATGAAGGGTCTAAGGATAGAGGATGTATTTCTGTATAGATTGTAAAGCCCACTGAGGCAAATTTGTGATTTGCGATATTGGACTATACAAATAAAATTGATTTGACTCTAACAAACCACACAGACATCATCAAGATTGCAAATAACCTCCTTAGCAAAGGACGCTCAAAGTCCTGTCTGTTATAACACCATCTAAGAAACGTCTCTGTTTCGTGGACGGCACTGAGGCTTCCTTTGAAAAATCTAACAGGTGACTTGCCTGTGAAGTTCTTCTTAGAGCTTTGATGACGGTAGTTTAGGGCGCTCGTGACACACAGATCAGAAGACGCTGATGAGAGTATTATCAAAAACACTTCATTCTCAGAGAGGATATTCTCAAAAGGAGGGAGAGCTTAAGTACAATCTGTCATAATCATGCCGTTCTACTTAAATATAATATAATAATAACTAAAGGGCGCAGAGTGAGTTGACAGTTTTCTACCTGCAGCAGATCGAGTTCTTGCACGGTGTTGGAGTTAAGTTGTTTTTCTGCCAAATTCAATAACTCTCTGTATGTGAAATTGAAAGCAGAGAACAAATGACAAAGTACTAAAATTATGAGCTTTGCCATTGGCCAACTGTGCCGCATCGCACCAGTACATCCTGGAGGAACATCCTGTTTTTTGTCTTACAACCTGAGTCTTATTTTCATAATTTAATCCACTATTCCTGATGCCTGTGCTATTAGTGGTGTTTCTGTACTGTATGTCCAGGTCTCAGCTTTTACATTTCAAAATGTTATTTATAACTGATTGGAATAATAAATTAAACTATGGTAGCACCAATATTCAGGTAGCCACATGAAGCAGATTCCAAACACCATTAAGGTATAAACAACTAAAACATCACTATATCTTTCATGCAAAATCATAATTCTTCTGCACAACAATTCAAGCATCAAGCATCACACACACTGCTTGGAGATTCTCGTAGAAAAGTTACCTCCTCACTCAGGGGGAGCAGGAGGCTGCCAGGCTGATGAGCGGGAAAGGTAACAAGTAATAAGAAGCTGTTATGTCTCATTTCCCAGCCTGATTCAGCAGCAACAGTACTTACTGCCAATGTCCTCACCTATTTACCCTCTTGAGGAGTTTGTTCCAGTCTGAAGTACAGGCATTTCTGCTCAGCCCATGTGGAAAACTTTTCTGCTTTACGCGTCCCTCCAGGGGCCGGAGGCATAAAACTCTGCTCAAAGACGAGAATATGTTCAATTCAAAACACTTTATTTGTCCCTGAGGGGCAATTTGCAGAGGCATGTAGAGTAGCACAGTCAACAAGCAACACAGTACAGGAACATTTAAAAATACGTAAAAAGCAAAAAAAAGCTGTACTCATTATGATAATAATGATAAGAGTGCTAGTATTAGTGCAATAAGGGTACGAAGCAGTCTAATGCAGCATAATGCTGTACACATTATGATGATAATGATATGAGAATAATATATGTGCAATAAAGAATATAGAGCAGTATAATGCTGTACATAATGATAAAATGACAGTGATGTATATGATGATAGTAATGAAGAATATGTTTCCCATTGCATGTGTCAGATTTATAAAGCTTTATAAAGACATGGTTCTATTTAATAAATCTCAATCACTGTCTATCATTTTCTCTCATAGTTAACCAATAGATGAGATATTTAATTAGTATTTAAAGGTCCAGTGTGTAGAATTTAGCGGCATCTAGCTCTTGTGCATTTCACAAGAGCACCATTGATGTTCCCACACCTACCCATGCTCTAAACGGAGAACTAACAGTGCAGCATTTTAAATACTTTGGACTTTTCAAAGCAGAAAACACATTATATGAATCTCCCATACTGTCCACATTGGATTATGGAGATATCCTGTATGCTCATGCTGCTGCTGCCACCCTTAAGCCCTTGGACACTATCTACCACAGTGCCATTCGATTCATTACAGCAGACAGCTATCGCACACCACTGTGAGTTATATGAAAAAGTTGTCACTGGCATCTAGACAGCACCAGCATACCTGTGTCTTCATTTATAAGGCCTTGCTATCTAAGTTGCCGAGTTATTTAATATCTTTAGTTGAGCTCAGAGCTAATAACTGTGACACCAGATCACAGAGCAGGTTGGCTTGTTCCTCATACAAACTCTGAAATGGGAAAGGCTGGTTTCCAGTATTATGCACGTCACTACTAGAATGAACTGCAACTGGTTGTATGCATGATATAATAATAAGATTCATTCATAGATGAAGACACACCTTTAAATCGCTTGCTGGCAAATAAATACCTCTGTCTGCTCCAACAGACTTTAGACCTGTCGAAGAAGTAATGCAATTTCACAGATTGTTTTTTCTGCATCACTGAGGCGCTCCAACAACAATGGAGCAGCTGTGCTTGTATGTAAAACCATTATGTACATATATTTACAGCAGCTATATTGCTATTAATTCATCACAAATGTACCATAATCATCAGTGACATTTTAATCAGTCACCATCAAACATTGGAAAGGTAATGAAAGGTCTGAGAGGTAGCTTGCGGGTCTTTTCCTCTTATCATTGACCTGGTGGATCTCTGCAGTCATACTCATGCTCGTGTCCTCTTCTTTACTTTTGGATATTCACTGGAAAGGAAACAATAAGTAATCTGTGACTCGTGTTGACTTTTATCAGCGACCAACAAAAATTGCAACTGCATTGTAAAGCCCAAAGCTCAGTCTGCACCTCTTAGTTACTGTGCCGTGTAACTGACACTGACATTAAAAGACACACTTCCACACTAGAAACAAGTAAATTTAGTAATTAGAGCAGAGGTCCAGCAATTAAGAGGTAATATGCCACATTTAAAAATACTGCAATAACACTGGCTTGTCACTGCTGCTCTGGTTTATGAACATAATGTCACATGATGTTCTCCATCAGTGAGCAACTCAGACTGCACGGAAGAGTGAATATGTGTGGGGTTAGTTAGTTAGAAGGTGTCTTAATTGATATTTCAATAATCAAAGAGTGTTTGTCCAAAAACAGTCAAGTGAGTATCAAACATCTGGTGGAATAACTGTTGAATCATTAGCAACACTATCAACCCCCTGCAGTTATGTTAATATCATTTCGGGCTGTAAAAATCTTTCCCCACATAGTATCGTACCTGCAGGTTCAGTCTCTGCCAGTCTCAGCTTTTGCAGCGAAATCCATAATGATTTTAAATCCATTTCCATGGAAAGAAGGGCTTCTGGGCTCTTGAAATGTGAATAGTGAGAGCTTCGGGTAGCAGGTGGTTTTGTAGATCTGAACAGGTTTAAGCTGTTACTCTTGGCTTAGCCTTGAGCAGGCAGTGCCCCAAAGTGACAGGCTGTGGGTTGAATGGATTTCTGCGTGTGTTAAAGATAACTGCCTCCTGCTGGGCCACAGAGGTGAAAGCATCTAGGTGTGCACACAGCTGGTGGGCCAGGTACACGATCTTAGAGATAGACACTGATTATTCCACATTTGTATTCCTGTTTGAATCTTAGAAACTAAATGAATGGAGTATTTTTTCTCTCTATGTAGCCTCACTAGTGCTCTCCTTCAGTTTCTATTGTTTTCCAAGACTGTGTTTTGTAGCTACAGAGTCAAACACAGATGTGATGTTTGGGGAGTCCATCATCTACTATCATAAGATCTCTGATGAGCCCTTACTAGATAATTCTCCTGTATCGCTGGTGGTTTATTGCTGAGACTCTAATCGGAAGCAGCTGTCTCCTGGATTGGGGTGGACAGGCTGTGGTGCTGGATTATTGTATCTCTTGGGAGAAACCAGCATGCGGTGCGCACATGTGGGGGGGCGATAATCCAAAATGAACATTCAAAGACCTGAAGATAAAACTCTCTGTGGGCTGTCCCTAATCCTCGACATCTAGGTAAATGGCAAAAAGTAAAATTTAGCTCAGATTTAAAAAGTCAAATGGTAACCCGACAACACTGTAAATGGTAAATGGACTGCGCTTCTTTTGGCACCTTTTTACCTTAATGCTTAATGGACAAAGCGCTTTACAATTTTTGCCTCTCATTCACCCGTTTACACATACTCACACACCGATGGCGGCAGAGCTGCCATGCAAGGCGCTGGCCTGACCATCTGGAGCAACTTGGTGGTCCTTGCTCAGGGACACTTCCGACACATTGACAGGAAGAGCCGGGGGTCGAACTGCCAACCCTGCGGTTAGTGGACGACCAGCTCTACCTCCTGAGCCACAGCCGCCAAGAATAGAATAACCCAGACTGAGACAGACAGCACTGCACGAGTTAAAACAGCAGAAACACCAAACTCAAACCTTCAGGCTGCAATCTCAAAAATGTAGAATAACTTTCAGCCTTTCTGATCTTGAACCTTTAGCCATTATCATAGTATTTTCAATGGGGAGACAACAGAAAGATGAGAGTATATGAGGAGAAAGAGATGAGGAATGACGAGTAATAAAAGGTCCCCAGCTGGATGCGAACCAGGGATGCTGCAGCCGATGGTCAGTGGACAAACCCCCAGAAAGCCCCCAAAAGGATAGCACCACAATTTTTCAGGTTTTTCTTGCCGTTATAATTCCTCCTGTTCATATTGGCCATTAAAATATCCCTTTCTAATGCGCTTCTTTTTAGTAGAAAATTCCCTCTTTTTGTTACTTGTTGTTGATATTAGCAAGCTAACATTAGCTTTGTCAGTTGGTTCATTCTGCTAGCTTCTGCAAGAGTTCCACTTGGCACTTAGTAGGTGTAAATATTTAGTAACAACTAAACTCTACGTAAGAACTAGTTTGTGTAATGTGTAAATCTCCACTTAGTAAACACTTTCATTATAACTAGCCTAAGTCTGAATTTACAAACAGCTGCTGCAACTGTCTTTTCCCATGAATCATCTTCAGTAACAAAAAAAATGATTCATTCTAATTTTACAGCCTCTCATTAGAAAGAAATTAAGCATAATTTGCTGCCATGATATCTGCTCATAAACTCACAGGACAATCTCTTTTAATGTCTTCATACAGTTTACTGTAATAACTGCTGTAAACCCCGACAGGGATCACAGCATGGGTCACCTGTTATTAAGTGGCAGCAGCTTTTTTCATTCTGTGTATTTTGGTGATGTAGGATGTGGTCGTGGTTTGGCACAGTTCCCCTCCAGCTGTAGGTTGCCTACTTAAAACTCTACACACAGGAGCTGCTTTTATTTCAGCACTGCACCTGAGGAATAAGACGTCAGTGCAGAGCACCGGTGTGCTGCACTGTAAACAACTTTCTTCGTTTTCTTTTCTCAGAGTGACACAGTGACATTTTAGCCTCAGAATTAAATAAGTGTGGAGTCACAGGCACTGAACAATATTAAAGATATTCTCAGATTTCTCCTGAATTCACCTTTACTGTTATTTAAGTAAAGCGTAGCTCAAACACTTTATTCAGCATATATAAGTACATGAATATTGAATTTCATGTTTGTTCTTTTATCATTACAGGCAGAAGGTATTCAAGGGTAAACAGAGGACACACCACCTGTGTGTATTTACTAAAGTAGCTCCCCAAACAAACAAAACCTGAAATGTAAACAAGCACAGGTTTTGCTGTAAAGTCTTAATAAGGGAATTAGATAAAAAACTCAGTATGTTTGTTGTAATTGCCTTGTGCCTGCTGCAGCTATGATTGCATACAGAATGTCTCCAGCTCCTCGGAGACTATGTGGAAATCCTCAAATTATTGAGGTGGAGAATTATACAACAGCTGCTCTGTTTAAAGAGGACGCTTGTCTGTAATAGTCTGCATCTTAATAAGCACAAATAGCTATGACACAGAACAGTTATTCTGTGAAATGTTTTGCCCTACAGGGGGTAAGAAATTCAAATTTGAGCTGAATCAAAATTACAAACATGGCTACATTTTAGGCTGAATGCCGATTAGCAGCCGTTTTTATGCTCCGTATGTCCGTCATGTCGCTGCTGGTTAGTTGCAAATCTGTGACGGTTGTTTCTTTGTTTCTGCAGTTTGACTGTATTTGGGTAGGTTGTTGTGATGTTAGATTTTACCTCTTGACAACTGTACACTTGCAGTTTGAGCACAGATGTTTCGGCATCTTTAGAGTTTTGATGGTTGTCGCTTTTATGATGCTTAGTGGGATTTACCTGCATACGACTTAGGTTTGACCTCTGTTCTGATCAGTATTATATATTGTAAGTGCATTCCATGAAAACAAACAATTGGAATAAGGTGGTTTTAACAACCTTATTACCCCGCCCCCCCCCACCCTGAATGCTTCTGTAGGAACTGCTAGTTAATGACCCTGATGATTATCTGAAGTGGGACGCTTTTGGCCCAACCTCTGGGTGGGAAAGGAAAATATGCAGTATCAGTTTGGCATTTGGGCAACTTGCTTTATCTTCTCAAGAATGATAATGGATTTGCATCCATTTCCTGTTTCTCTCTCTGTTGCAGCGCTGCCAGTTACAGGGAGAGGGAGTAACCCCACATCTCTGGAAATTGCAGAGAACAAGCAAAACATTGAGACCGGTCATCTTGAGTGGGAGCGGACACCGAAAAGCAACGACGACTGGACGGGACTCTGCATTTGAGACAAGTGGAGATTGAGTACTACTGTATGACGTCAGTATACAAACCCTTGAGGGTTGAGACTGGAGTTGGCAAATGAGTAAGTCGTGGCCCAAAATGATTGCCTTAATTACCACACATATACAGATGTATGACGTGATGATACTAAGAGACTTATCCAAGTTCAAAGATGTTTTCTTTACATGTGAAAAAAGTGTCTTGTAAGGAACAGATGTGAATATTTTAATATGATAGAGAACAATGTTTGGTTGTAACGTCGACATAATGTTTTAGTTGGGTCGGCTTCGTAGGTGTCATTGGTTACTAAATGGTGAGTTTGCTCTCTGCTTATGTGCAGTCAGCAGTACGACTTAATCTATTTTTATCTTGTTTCATATTGTCAACCAAACAAGGCTGGCCTGAGTTGCTCACTCAAACGCTGGCGACAAACTCTTAATTCACATTGTGTCATAACACATGAAAATCCTCATTCAGAAAGTGTATAGAGGGTTGGGAGAGAAATATGAGACATATTTTGACTGGCTCAATGCAACACACTGAAATACATCAGAAGAATATCGTCTTACATTAACATCCACCTACACTAAAGCAAAGATGTCAGGCACATAAACACAATCATTAATATCTGCCACACTCACTTTCTATCGCAGAAAAACAGCGGATGAAAACTCCCCGGGCTTTCATCGCCCGAGAATCATTGTCGTAAAGATGAAATAACTTAGGTTTTTTTCTCAGATGCAAATTTAGAGCTGACCAGCTGCTTTGTTGATATGTTTTCACTTTGAATTTAACTGTATGCAAAGTAACATGGACGTGTGTTCTATATTTTTTTAAACCTAGCCTTGATAATTACATAACCAAAGGTGAAACCCTGAATTTATTGTATGTTGTGGACTTCTGGATAATGTTGTGATATAGATGCACACTGAATAGGAAAAAAATGTAAATAGCAGACGTTTATACTTGTGTGTCCTGAGATGTGTTGCAGATAGAGTACTTTGAGACTTTTTACTTTCTTTGACTGTTATGACCATCAACCATAATCATCTGTTTTTCATTTGTCCTCGTTGAGACAATTATGTTCCTCATACTGTTGCGGATGCTGCTCCAACATTCTCCATTTGTCTTGTTTTTGGCAGTTTTTCTATTTCTTTTTTTACACAACGGTCACTGAAAATCCGCTGATTCCTTTTTTTTTTTTGAGGCATACAATATGAAAACACGAGGTTGCTAATGTTGTTTGTGCAGCTTTGTCGGAGAAGAATTGAGTTTTCTTACCTCTCTCTCTCTCAATGTTGCCTGAGAATGAATTAAGTTTTAAAGTCCATTGCCAGTTTTATTTTAGTAACAGTATGTTGAATTACACAGTGTTTTATTTCCCCCATTTTTTCCATTAAAAAGCATCCTTCACACACTGTGTTACCTATAATGGCACTTAAAAAGCTTGAATTTAGAGCTCTTGACCTATAGTGTATTTTTCCTCTTCTCCTAAAGAAAATCCAAAGTTGACACTCTTGCTCTTTTTTCTGAAAATTCGTATCTGTAATTACCTCAGTAATAGTATCCCTCAGAAAAGCTGTTTACTCAATGTTCCAGATAGTTCCTTAGTGTCAGAAAAAACATGTAACCACAAAATAGCCACAATAGTTTTAAAATAGATATCAGTAGTTTACTTGTGAAGTCCCTTTGGTGAGGATGTTTTTATTGGGAAGGAGTGGATATAAATTGTTCTCTTTTCTGCATACCACCAGGTTTACCAGGAATACCAGTATACTCCAGAAAAGTTTAGGGATTAAACTGTCAAATCTGCAAAGTTGTTGCTTTTTGAAAAAGTGGCATAACAATGAAAGCGGGGAAGAAAAGAATAAAGATGTCGTCCAAAAGAAAGTGAACATGAAATAAGTGAAAGACAGTAGGTTGTAATATCAGGTTTCAGTTGTCACACAAGTGTTTAGTTGTGCAACATCATTTAATCCTTTAAAAAAAATCTAATTAATATGAAGTCAAAGTCAAATCAAAAAGTATCAATTTTTTTAAAACTAAGCTCTCAATTACATTTTTTAATCATTTTTTTGAGAATGAAAACGCACACAGGAATAGAAAACACTTGAATATGAATTAATGGAGTAAAACAGCTACAAAACAGCCGACATGAACTAAACATTACGGTTAAAGGTATAGTTCAACATTTTAAGAAATAAGCTTATTGACTTGTCTGCTGAGAGTTAGATGAGAAGAATGATCCCATTCTCATGTCTGTAGCTGGAGTCAACAGCTGGTTAGCTTAGCTTATAGCATAAAGACACTTTTATGGTCATCACATCAATATTTTAAGCTTATCAACTAAATAGTTCTGCATCAGGACCAGTATTTGGATCAAAGAGTCTTTGCTTGTTGGTTAGCAACATCACGGTCCCGGCAAGACTGCAGGACGTCCCAGCCAAGAAATACTTAACTTGTCTTTTTTATACTTTGGTTTTTGTACGGCTTAAACAAATGACATATAATGAGTTAAATGGTGATCTTTAGAGATGCTGGTAGGTGAATTTTGTTACTTTTGTACAGAGCCACACTAGCTGTTTCCCTGTTTCCAGTCTTTATGCTAAGTTAACCGCCTGCTAGCTGTAGCTTTGCACAGACATTTGAGTGGTATCAATGTTCTCATCTAACTCTGCAGGTAAGCACATTTCCCAAAATGTCGAACTATTCCTTTAAGAGATAATTGGGTAACGCTTTAGATTATGGCCCACAACATACAACGAACGTAATTACTTCCAATTTAAAGTTTAATTGTTTTGTTCTCATGCTCTTATTCCCCACCTTTATGTCTTATTCCCTTGTACCAACATCTATGTATCGGTATGTATTGTACCGACACTGTTAGTACAAGTCGCGGGCCGTAATCTAAATTGTTCCTGGTAAATGAAATGACAATATAACCTGTGAGTAGAAATATGTTTAATTAATTTATTTCATTGCCTCGATCTTGTCAGATTACGTGTCTCAAGCACAGGTTGTTCCAAACCAGAGAGGCTCAGCAGAGGCCTCATCAGTTTGGGTCTCGAGTCTCGACTTGGGAAGCGTCAGAAAGGGCCGATCTGAGGGTTTTTCAGGCTGAATAGTTGCTCACAGTGTGTTCAAAGATCTGAGATGAAGCTACTGTAGCCCAGATGCAGGATTATCTCACCAGTAGCCAGTGGTGGCTGGAAGCTGTATTGCAACAATACTGATATGTCTGTGAGTGACAAATTAATCTGTCCAGTTTTTTTTTGTTCAGCCACAATTTGGTATTATCACAAAGCATCACAAGATTGCGATACTATACTGATTAGTAATATGCCCACAGGTTAGCAGAGAGATCAAGAACAGGATCAGCCAGAGAATTGATCCTCGAGGCCACCACATTTAATCAAGCGGAACAAACAAGCACCAGAGGACACTGACTGAAAGAAATCTGTTTAACTGGACAGTCTCTAACCCATTTCCTCAATCTATTAATTCAAATAATTCATTTGGTTTGAGGCTGCAATTATGTAGACTTGCTCTGACACAGTGCCCTGGCTTAAATCTGCTTCCATCAGGAGATCAGAGGAGGTCAGTGTACTATAATGCAAGAACGGTAATAAGGGTAGATTTTTAAGCAGATTTAATAGTACAGGAAGAAAAATAATTTGTCCTCGTGTGTGACATGAATGAATCTCAGACTAAATAAAAAGGTCATAATCCAGAGGTATCCACATGGATGTTAATAAAGACTTCAGGTCATATCATGAGTGATATGAGAGTAAAAAATATAAAATTTCCTTTGACTTAGTACTGCCAGATATTCACATGGATGTTAGAATTATCTGCGGTAATAACTGTGGTGATAACTGTTGTGATTCAGCACAGCAAATGAGTAAGAAGGTTAACAGTTAGTCTATGTGGGGACATTAGATAACACTCAGAACAAGGTGAGAGGAGGACATTTTAATTATAATCACCCCTGAGCTGGAAAACTCACTGGGGCTACATTTATAATATTTCATAGCTACTGGCCAGAGACCATAGAGAGGATTCACCCAGCACTTTTTCTTTCAGTTACATTTTCAGTTGTAATTCAAGAAACATCAAATTTAAAAAGGAAATTCTTGTTAAGGATTGATTTCACATTAAGAAAGGCTATCTCAGCGTCCATATTTTGAGAAAAACGCTTTTCTGTTGGAGATCACATCCTGACGCTCCTCTAATGCTTTTTCAGAGTTACTGGGCACGATTAGGTTTAAGTCTGTATGTCTGTCTCCCCCAGTCGATAACAAAGGATTTCTTCTAAAAACAAACCAATTTAGCACAAATGTAAAGCAACGCAGCCCAGAGTTAAGATTTAGTGATGTGAAAACCTTTACATTGCTTTTGCCTGTAAGCAGGCAATATGGTGATAATCTAGCTACTGTTAAAACAGTAAATCTATTGTAAATTTGGAGTCGACCAATGTGCCCCAACCTCTTAATTATTTGGATATTTTTGGAAAATTATGCATCTCTGAAAGTGTCATCTTTTCTTGAAACAGGAAAACAACTTTGTTTTAAGCTTTGTGACAGTTTTTTTTGGTTGTTTTTTATTTTAGGCATTTAAGACATTTGATAACCTTTGGAACAAATTATAGAGGAATGTGTTCTTCAGTTCTGAAATTGCTGAATTTCACAAAATATGGAGATAAAAGGCTTTCCCTGGACAATAGCAATATTTTGGTTATTCAGTTAACTAATTCGATTTTCTGTAAATTTCATTTCCCAACATGAAAGTCAAAATTAAATTTCAAAGCCTTTTACCCCTTTTCCAGGCAGCCAGCATTTTCAAAATTATGATGCTGGCTTAAAAGTAGTCTGATGTAAACATACTGAGTCTAAAAATACCAGAATTAGTGTTTAAAACACAATGTGCAAGGTTTCAGCTGCAGAATTGAAACTCCTCACAGATTGCTAAAACCCCCAAACACAGATGACATGACCTCAGTTTTTTCTCAGTGAAATCCTCAATGGTTCATGTATTGACTTTGGTTTAAAGTCAGTTTTAAATGCTTTATCTCTCCAAGAGCTGTACATCTTTTTAACAACAGTGCAGAAGAAACTAAGCTCGATATCTTCATATTGCACGCAGGCAGCATTGTTGACGTCTCCTTGTGGCTCAGTTTGATATTACTTACCGTGGACACACATACATAAAAGTAATGCATTAGTCTGAGGATAAAAACTAGAGTGTTTACTGTAACATCCACAGTGTTAGATAACACCAGGAACCCGTTTTATGTCTTAATCTCCTTATAAACAAGGTGGCTTATGAGGAGCCATGCAAAACTGTTGAACAGTGACGCAGTTTGCATTTGTTTAGTACTTGTGCTGGATATTATATGACTGACTGGATTTTGGGCTGTTTTTCCCACCATCTGCCTCCTGCAGAACAGTGTTAGTGCTCTAAGATTACAGTGTTTGCCTGGTCACATCTGTATTTAGGAAACTGTAGGAGACAGTTCATACCTGTCTGTTGAAAGGCCTTGGCTTATACGCTTAATGTCAGCATTTCCCTCAAATCACTGGGTTAATAACAGGGTTACCACATGTCACTGGAAAACAGAAAGTCATCATTTATAGTTATATGACTCTGATTAAATGATAACAGCCTTTATAAGCTTAAACATTACCCAAATTTAACTTGCACCTTTCATTTTCTGGCTCATAGTGTAGCGGACAGACTGTGTTATGTTAAATCAAGAAGGTGAATTATATGCTGAAGCGTTAATCGACAAATTACAGCAACAGCCAATGAGGGCATTGCTGCCAGAGTGCCCCTGAGCAAAGAAAAACCCCTGTCTGCTCCAAGACTGCTTCTCCTGTCTGTTTCTCAAAAGGCATTTTAATGAACAAACAGACTTCTAATAACACACCAGCCCTCCTTCATCAAGCAGATGCAAATTCAAATCTTAAAGCTTAAAAGTGAAATGAAAGATATTTGCTTGTGGATGGAAAATGAATTTCAGATTGTTATATAATCTCCTCATGCTCTGTGACAAACCATATTGCAATATAATGTTTCATATCACTTTTAGTAATAAAAAAAAAATTCAGTGCTTATTATGAATTTTTATCCGTGGCCCTGAAACTCAAAAAAAAAAAAATCATCTTCACCAATTTGACAACACATTCACAGCATTTAGAGGAAAAAAGATGAAAATAAATAAAAGACAAATCCAGAAACATATTCACCAGTTTGACATATGAAACTAAACACGGCACAAATACTGAAAACACAACCAAATACAGACAACGTTTGGTTGTTTTTTCTGTATTTGTTATGCTGCCTGTGGTGTCACATCGGTGAATATGTTTTCTTTAGTTGCACTGTAATTTTTGCATCAAACATATGATTTAACAGCCTGCTCACTGCCTGCTGCTGTCTTAAAGATGCACAGAGCATATAAGAGCATATAAATGGATGATTAGACACTGTGTACTTTAGCCTGCATAGGCCAATTACTATGGTGACACTTGGTAACCCTAGCAGATCTTTTGACGTGTTACATTCAACAGATTACACATTGACTGTCAGACAGTGTGTAAGTGGCCTTTTTTTGCACAAAATTCCTCTGATTCATGAAACTACAGTGTCAAAGTCTCAGTCATGAATCAGATGTGGATCATTTTATTGTAGCTACTGAGCTTTACGCCACAAAATCCTGATGAAGGGTCACTGTGTGTCAAAAATATAGAATCAAGTACCCAAACAAAGACATAAAAATGAGGAATATACTATGTTCAGATGTGAATTTGACAGGATGGCGATGGGATTCAAACTTACAATTATCGGGTGTCTATGCAAGCTGGTACAGTTTGGTCAGCCAAGGCCACGGTCAGTGGTTATAATCCAGTATATCTACATTAGTCATTAAGATATCATCTCACCTGCAGAGAGGTAAACTATCTAGATGCAGCCAGCAGAGATGTTTCTACATGCTTTCCGTCGTGCTGTACAGGCACAGTGTGGAGAGTCATAAATAATGGCAATGACATAATTGTTTTTAGGGATGGTGGTGGTGGTTGTGAGGGGGGGTGCATTTGTTTTAAATGTAACTACTTCACATATGTGTATGCTTAATATTCAAACTGTTCACTTGCCACTGCCTTGTCACTCATTACAAAGGAGGGAAATCATTATCAATCAGCAAAGGAAAACTGACAGTAACTATAAATGAACATGTAAAATATTTCTACAGTTCAGGTGTTAAGAAATATCCATGTGAGTTTTGGCCAGCCTTGCTTTTATTCTGCATGATGCTTTGTTTTGAGAAAAATGCATCCTAACCCAAGGTATGTTTATATTCTTTTCCTGAGGGTGCTCCTCTCCTTCTCTTTCACTCTCTCTCTCTGTATCTTTGGAGCTTGTCACTTCTGACCTTAATTATCCTTTTTGTTTTCTTCTTTGTTTTATTTTTTGGTAAACCTTCCAACTTCTGGATTTTCTACATTCATAACATTTTGTAGACAGCAATATGAGATGTGATTGAAAATGGAATATGTGCAATGTTGATTAAAGAAAAATATAATATATTCAATAAAAATTGAGAAAACAGAAGTTTTAAGACGTGCTTTTTTTGCTGCTGATGTCTTGGATGTAGCTTTTGTTGGTATATTCAAATTCGCCAATACTCACCTGTACATCTCACAGTGATGCTGTAATGCTGTAAAATGTGTGACATATCAAGAATGTAGCCATCAATTGCCATTGAAATAAAGGCTATAATCTAAAAACTAGAGCTGCAATAATTAGTCCACCATTTGATTAGTTGAGCAAAAGAAAATTAATTATTTTGATAATCGATTATCATCTCAGTTAGTTTTAAAGCAAAAATGCAAAGCATCCTTTGTTTCCAGCTCAAATGTGATGATTTGATAATAAATCTTAAGATTTTGGATCGTTAGTCAGCCAATTAAAGCAAATTGAAGATATCACTGCAAGATGGGGAAATTGTGAATACAATTTTTTCACTATTTTTTAACATCTCATCAACTAAAAGTTAAATCAAGAAAAGAATCAGCAGATAAATCCATAATGAAAATAATCATTGGTTGCAGCCCTACTAAAAACTCAAACACAATTTAGTCCACTTTTAACAGATAGTTGGACGTCTTATATAAATACCAGACTGACTGGCCTGCGCTCTTATCAGCTGTCCAAACAACAACTTGGAAAAGGTTTCTCACAAATCCTCATATTTGCGGAGCGGCAATTTCCGACCAAAAATCTATGGCTTTGCTATCAGTTTCATTGCATTCAGTTTGTCTCCTTTAGTAATGGCAGTGTCACTAGAGAGTGCAACGCATAAATTAGCCGTTGGAATAGTCTATTCAAGGAGTTTTATGCATTCTCAAATAAAAGATATAACCACTGTTTAACCTCCAGGCCAAACTAAATGGTCTGAACTTCCTGTATTCTAACTGCACAGTCACACAGTTGATCAGAGTGTGATTATAATTTAGAAAGACTGAGTAAAGCAGGTTATTCATTTATCTGGTCAAGTGGTGGTTTCTCAGATAAAAATGTCACCATTCTTTTGCTTGACCACTACTTGCAAGAACAAAAGCAGCAAGATTTTAAGAATGACATTGTGAATAATGTACTGTATGTTGAACATTGTGTCAATCAAAAATACAAACCAATTACTCTGAACTACTCAGCTATTTGCAGTGTTAAACAAAACGTTAAAATCCATAAATCCATAAGCCATCCAGCTCTTGGTGCCAGCGCTCACAGCTCAGCACATCTCCCACCCTGCTTGTAACTGTTCTGTTGGTTTACAGTAAATGTTGGGACATGTTTATGTTCATCACTCAGAACCAGCTCTGTCAGCAGGGGCCGAGTACCACAGTGACAGAACGTTTTCATCTACAGTGGCCTTTTACGGTGGTTGCTTTTGAAACCCGATGCCCGAGCCATTCATGTTCGACACCGTTTAAATATTTTAAATGGGTCCGTTGTGGTGCAATTACTTGACTCTTGGACAAACACCAGTTCATCCATCAAGCCACCAGTGACAGACACACTGCTGTTAAGCTGCGCTTTGCTTCCTCACAGCAAAACACTAAAAGTCCTGTGAGGATGCAACATGTTCACAAAACCTCCACATGCCAGGGGGAGAGAAACATTCAAAATACTAAACCTAATTGATCAAAACAACATTATTTTTCATGTTCTACACATCTTTGAGACACTAAAGGAGCTTGTCATGAGTTTGTTGTACATGACAGCGACCCTGAAAGGTCAATGTATAACTCTTGGATCAGGTCACGGTGAGGAAAATTACAGCAGCATTGAAGATATATATAGTAGTTCACCCTTTAAAGCTGTCTTCACGAAACTAGACAAGGTACACGAGGTCCACTCTGCACAACCACAGAGGCACGTGCAGACAGCAGCCACAAACACTAACAAGCCGCAAATGTTTGTTGTACACTCAGAACGACTCATTAAGATGACTGCTTCGTCATTGTGAGCAAACCTGAAACCGCAGTGATGCAGAATGTGTCATTCGCTTTTTTTTGCTCCTGATGTCCTTGTGTAAACTATGAATAACAATAAGATAAGATGGTCTGAGGCTGTTGCAAAATATTTGGTTCTTCTTTTTTTATATACACGGTTGTTGTGTATATTTTGTAGTTAGGGTTAGGGTTAGATTTTTTATTTTTTTACCAACCTGGATTAAATTATGTTGGTGGTGTTATCATGAAGATAAATCTTTATTATGTGTGTTCCTGCATTGTTACTGGTGTTACCGTGTTCTATAATGTTTCCACGCTTTCATTGTTGTTATAGAATTAGTTATTAGGAATAAATGCTGTTAAGACTGTGAGTGATGTTTTCTGTAAAACTGTGCTCCACAATGTAAATGCATACAGTGGATTATCTCAGGCTCTTAAGTACATTAGCCATCAATCAAAGAGTTGGTGGCAAAAAGCCCAGGCTGTAGGGCTGCAACTAATGATTGTTTTATTTATTATTTATCTATTATTAATCTGACGATTATTTTCTCCATTAGTTGATTAACTGTCTATAAAATGTCAGAAATGATGTTATAATTTCTTAGATTAATGACGTCTTAAAACATCTTGTTTTGTCCAATCAACAGTCCAAAATCTAAAGATAAAAAGTTTACCGACATGTATTTCACAAAAAATATTAAAATGATCACATTTGGGAGGCTGCAACCAGCAAATCTTTCCTTTTTTTCCTTAAAAAATGACTAAAATGATTATTCCATTATCAAAATAGTTTCAAATTAATTTTCTGTTGATTGACTAAATCAGCTAATCATTGCAGCTCCACCTGGCCTGAGTTTGCAAAGCAGGGTACTGCGAAACCATAATACTCCACACTTACACAGGGTCACATCTATAACAAGGAAATGACCTATTACTGTTTTTTAACTCTGATAAAAAATTGTTTGCCTTGGCTTAAAAAAGTAAGTTTCAGGGGAATGAATGAAATTGTGTTGACACAACTTGAAAATATTTTGTCAATTTTAAAAAAAAAAGTTGAATCAAGATAAACATTTTTTTCAGTGTATTCAGGGAGCAACAAATGTGTAATATTCTTAGTTAAATAATGAACAGACAAAAGAAAACAAGTCAGAGTGCTGTCGCTGCACCGTCTCAGCTTCTGTCAGTGTTACTACTGTTGTCCAGGAAGAGACGCCATCACGCAGAGGTGTAAGATGACACCTGACAGGGAACAATATCTCAGCACATGGTCGGAGGCTGCTCACATACATTCATGCCAGTGAATTTGGCGTTCACAGTTTCCCCTCTGCATGGAAACCCAACGCCGCTGTACTGAACCCTGCTGGCCCCTGAAACCCAATCACCCAAATCCCAAAAGGTACCTGCTCGCTCCTTTACAAACAACGCTCCTGTCGCAGGGCTGCGAATGGAAAAGTTGTCAGCAACAATTGTGCTTGCTGCTATAGACAAACTGTTCTTTTACATCCAGAAAATGTCAGTAGGTCTTCTGCCAGACAAATACAGCATGACTCAGGCCAGTGACCTCCCCAGGGTAACATTTACCAGCTTCTGCACTTAGAGTGGCGCTGACCTTGGACTTACTCCTCTGGCATACTCCTTTCACTCTCAATTTATTAAATTTGACAGTCAATGACATTGGATAGATGTATTGTCAAAGATAGATATAGCATTTTAAAGTATTGCTGTAATATTTATCTATGCCTGAGATGACAGATGTGTAGAGACATAGATTAATGGCGACGGTGAGATAGACTGTTATACGTACAAAAATAGATACATATAAAAATAGATAAGTCCACTAAATGCAAACAGCCTGATAAACTGCAGTATAAGATCAATTCACAGGAATACTGAGACCAAGAGAAAGCTGCAGAAAGAGCAGCGCAATCCCAAATCAACCAACTTACATCAAACCATCAGCGGTTTCTATTGGATTTATCTCCCAGCCCAACAGCTGCTTTGAAGTCGGGAGGCTTAAGCAGCTTGTTAGGTTTCAAATCTTTCTGCACACCAAGTGAGAATAAATCACACTTTGGTTTGTCAGGAACAGTGTTATTAATCTGATAAGACTGTCCTAAGTGTGAATTCAATCCAAATGTGTTTCACTTCTAGCAGCTTTCTTATAAACAGTAAAGAAAGAGTTAGATTTTGTCAGATTTATCCACATATTCATGGCCTTAAGTGTTTATGCTTTGTACTTGTGTGTTTTATGTAACGGAACTTTTTCAGGTTCAACATTTTTAACATAGAGAAAGTGCCAGCCGTTGTCAAAATGTCACATCTCTGACGCTTAGAGCTGCACTTCACCCAGAATAGAGCCTCTGACAGATCTTCATCCATCTCTGACACTTCAAGGTGTGAGAAAGGAGGGAGGTCAAGGGTCGAAGTGTCCAAAAACAGGCCCAGGTCTGGTCTGGCATCTCTGTGTCGGGGCCTCCCATGGTGTGTAAGTGTATCTTTGCTACCCATCATCACCGTTGTCTCCAAGGTAAGGTGGAGGAGAAGCTATTTCTGTTTGGAGAGCAAAAAAAGAAAGAAAAAAAAGAAGTGTTTTCTCTGCTCATGCGGTAGAAAGGAACAAACAGGTGACTGAGCGTGTCCTTTCCACCTCGCTCATGCCTCCACTTCGCGCCAGACAGAGTGTTTCCCTACGCAGCTTCCTGTGCTCGACACTCAGACGGTGATGCGTGATAGCCCGAAGTGGTCGCACAGCTGGGTCAGGGCTGAGCACCTCGCCACTCTGACACGTTCGTGAAAAGGCAGCTCAATTCATTCTGCTTCAGATTATGCAATTCAGTCGCCGCCAGAATAGCTCGCTCTCAAATTGATACCGCTCGAAAGAGAGAAGAAATGAGGCAGTGATCTCACTGACATCTGAATTAGTCATGTGATCGGTCTCGCTCTGCTCGTCTGCAGCAGATCAATGGAAGTGAATTCCCCAAACTCCCAAAGACGCTGGGAGCAGAGAAGCGGGTAGTAACTTCGGGGGAGTGGGGAGGGAAGGGAGCGGAGGATGGATTCAGTGTTGAAAAGCACTTGGGTGAAGTGTATGAAGGGAAATTTCTGTTTGTTGTCATGGTAACAGGCAGTGTGGTCTGTAGCAAAAACATATCCCTAGCATAGAGGCTTGATCAGGATCCAGCGGCTCCTCGCAGCACAGCTCCCCTCCTCCATTTTGAACGTGGGAACTCTGATTGTGTTGCAAATGTTTAATGATGCGTGATGCTCCGATTTATATGAAATATACAGATCAGTCGAGCTGAAGAGAGACGGGAGAGTTTCATATGTAAAACTGGGCTGTAGTACTATCAGGGTGGATGGAGGCTTCAGAAATGGGAGGTGAGTCACTGAATTGTTGTGGTGAGCGTGTGGAAGACGTTTCTTTTCATGGTGAGTGGGATCTCAGTGCAGCCATGCATAAAGGTGAGAGAAAAAAAATGTCAACAACTGTAACATTTACTGTACAGTTTATAATTGAGCAATGGAAGAGGGAGATTTTGAACACCATCAAGTGTAAAAATCACTCTCACAGTTTCTGAGTATCAGTGTTGGGTAGTGACTGAATTCTTCCACTGACTTGTAAATGTATTTATATCATGTCATTGTTCCCTAAATTACCTAAAAAAATGATGTTTTCTGATTACAGATGCCAGAAACACTTTCCTCAGGCCGTTTAAACTGTGGCAGTGCAGGACATTTTGAGATATCCTGCAGGATTTAGGATTTGAATCCCTGCAGGGTGGGTTGATTCCTGCTGGATTTTGATATTCCTGCAGGAGAAATATCAGCAAGATCTAAACCTTTCACCTACTTATTCTTGCTTTCTGTAGAACCTTGTAGCCTGAGCTGTAAGGACAATATGTATAGTAATGTTTACAGTATATGCATCATCTTTACATATGTTAAAATACACAACTGTGAGGTTATTGGTGTGATTTCAAAGTACAAGAAAGTATTCAGAATACATCAATAAATTGGGGTAACCCTTTTGATTATATATCAATTGATGTAGGTGATTAATAACTGTCCATTTTAAAAGTAACTTTGATTTCATGACCTTGTGATTTAAATGAAATAGGCCGAGCAATGCAATTAAAAGTTAGAATGACACAAAAAGGACAAATTAAAATGTATTCAGGTACTTTGTCATGAATCTATTTTCTATAAATCCCCAAAATACAAGTATTCATTGTCTTATTTCCTTGTGTGATGCTGGATAACAGTTGATCTTTACTGAGTATGTTATTACCAAATTTTAATAATACAACAAATTAAACTACATGTTTGTCCTCTAATGGTGTCCCATTACTTTACAGGTTCAAGGCAACATCGGTTTGAAATGAAATAATAAATCAAATTACAGATACCAGATGCATAAAAATATTCAAATTAAAATCAAATTAAAACTACGGGCTGCACGATGGCTCAGTGATTACAACTTTCATCACAGGTTTTCAGATTTAAGGATTTAGGGAAATTTAGTTTTAGGGATGCTGCCTGAGGAAGCGCGCCAAGCTTGAAACACGTTACAATCCAGGGGCCCGTTTCACAAAAGACATTTGTGAGTACTGTTACACGCAGGTCGCAAATAGTGCCACTTGCAAATTGCAGATTTATAAATTTGTGAGTCCTACAGTCCTCTCACATGCTCATGCAGGGGTCGCAAGTATACTGTTTCTTTTGATTAGTTAAACATGTCAAAATTAACACAAGAGGAAATTATCACATGTTGCAGGTATCAGTCGCAGGCTACACGTCACAATTTTGCTGAAACAGGCCCCAGAGTAGCTGCTGAGCTAAGCCTTTTCTGTGTTCTTCATGCCATTTAGTTCATATATTCGTGCACATATTGAGCAGATTACATTCTCTCACTTTTTTGAGATTGACAACTCCCTTCCTTTTTTTGGAGTATTTTTACTGACCCATTTGGAGAGCTTTTTTCCACTGTTTTCCCGTGGAACATAGTTAGATATGTATGTTAGATTATCAGTTGTGGAAAGCCCCCCCAATTCTGATGTTTAAAAGGTGGAGGGGGGAGGGGGTTGTTGAGCAATTCGACAAGCACTTCCTTTGAAGTGACATCTGGTGACCCTGAACAGGATAAGCAGGTACAGATGATGGATGAAAAAAATTAAACTGGAAAATCTGCCAACAGAATTAGGATTAAAGTTTAGGTTAGGATGGGGATTAAAGTGTGGAATTAGGAAAAGGCAGGAGGTTTAGGTTATGATATGAATATGAGGCATGAAGGTTGTCAGTGGAGGTCGTCAGAAGTGTCATACGAGAAATGCGTGTGTGTTTGTTTCATGGAGTGGGGAGAGGCAGCGTATCATAAAACAGGAAAGCTGCCTTGTTTGTCTACAGAGATCCTGTGTGAGATCTGAGACTCACCACTTTTGAATCTGACAACTTCCAGTCTTCGCTGTGAATGGAGCAAAGGAGAGATTCCTGCACAATCACAACACTATTTTTCTTCAAGGTACACACCAGAAAAACACACTCTGTCTTCCTGTCTGCCTCATTCACAAGCAGAGAGTAACTGAAGAAAGCGCCATATGCCGATGTAGCATGTGCCTGCCATTCACTCTTGACTGTAATCCCCTGTGCAACCACAGCTGTAAACTGACTGAACTCTGCTTTGATTGTCTGTGCATGTTTGAGTGAAGAGGCACACATCTCCCTTTCCTTAAAAAAAAAAAAAAAAAAAAACACACCTAAAATTAGCATGACCTTTTTAAAATCTTGTTTTTCCAGACACAAAAATAGAAATCAAATGGCTCGCAGGGAAACAAAAGCCTTCCTCCTGTTCTGTACAACACACAGTCTGCGCCTGGGAGCTCAGGCTTTGCATAAAATGAGCATTGATAAATTTAGCAGTGCTTACGTAACGGACGCTCAGTTTGAATCTTACTGATGAGGCAGAAAAAGATCTTCATTTCATTTCAGCTTCCTTCTGCTAATGATTTTTTTTTTTTGCGGTAAAGCCGCAAACATGAGCAACAGTGACAGCGGTGCTTGACAAGGAGCAGGCACGGGGAGCCACTAAGCTGACGAATGCCACGCTGTGAAGGTAATGTTATAGAAATGTTTGTCAGTAGTTACCCCCACCCCACCCCCCGTCACAACCCACAACCTCCACACGAATATCCACATCCATAAACCCCAGAGAAGCTGTCAGTCTATTTTGGTTTTACCTACATTCAACTTTCACTGTGTGGAGTAAAAGCTTCTGGCAGAGATCATCCCCCCCCCCCCCAAAAAAAAAAAATGAAGTGCACATTGTTAATATTCAAAGAATTGTCACTAAAGAATAGTTGTTTTACAAATAGCTGTGACAGTAAAAAGAATAAACCCTGTCAGTTCTGCAGGATGTGTTCTTTTCTCTTCACTGCGTCTGGAGGCAAGAAACGTTCAGACGCACTGAAGCGTGATGTAAGAGATACCCATCAAAAAGCGTGTTAGCCGAGGAGAACCCACTCTCCTTCACTTAAGATGGACAATCCTGTATCTATTTGAATACAGTTGTGGACATCCAGTCACAAGCCTGTATATTGTATTAATTCAAGAAAGAGGTGATGCATTTCAGTCACACACACTCCTGACTTGGCTTCTGTGTTCGGTGGAGAGGGCAGATAGGGAAATAAACAGCGCTGCCAAGCGAATGTCAATTCATCTCATCACCAGGAAGCAATTACCTCTCTCTCTCTAGACTGTTGCTTAGCTGCTTCTCTGCTCCACAGAAACATCCAGAGACATGAAGGGAGAACATACTGAAGGGCTGCACACAATCTCTTCCAGTTCTCCCCTGGCAAAATGACCATCCATCCATGCCAAATGTGGATCAGGAGCGAGAGAGATGATGAGCATAACACAGGCAAAAGGAATTCTGGGTAGTACAATGCCAGTGATAAGCCTTTAGATACTCCTCTGTCCATTTTGTTCAACATGAGCAGACACTGTGATGGTTGTAGGCCCGCTGAGCACTAGGTGGATAGAACAGTTTCTCCACTGCGACTTTTGATGAACACAGTCAGAGCAGAGCAGCGGCAAAGTGGAGCAAGAAGAGACGTTCTTGAAGCTGCAAAGAAAACTTTTAACTGGAAAATGATTCAAAATACCGTGTCGTGGTACAGTAATACATACTGTATATATACTGTAGATGGCTGCAAGTTAAGTAACGAAATCTATAAAATGTCAGACAAGAGTGAAAAATGCCTGTTGTCATTTTCAAAAGCCCAAGATGATGTCTTCAAATGTTTTTTTCCGGCCGACAGTCCAAAACCAGAAGATATTCAGTTTACAATTAAAATATAATATAAAACAGAGAAAAGCAGCAAAAATGGCATTTTTGCTCAGAAAATGACTACACCGATTATCAAAATAGTTGCAGATTGACTGATTTTCTGTCGATTGACTTGACGGTTAATCGTTGCAGCTCTAAGATGGAGTGTGAGTCTACAGAAAATTTAGGTCTTATTAGTTGGGATGTACAAAGCAGTCATGTCTGAAGTGGTTCCAAATTTTATTTTGTTTTTATGCATGTGAGGGCCCACTGGCATGCTGGGCCATGAGCAGGGCATCGTTTTATTAACAAGTTATTTTTATTTTATATTTTGGCCATTTTTGCCTTTAATTTATGGTATGAAGAGAGAGAAAGAGATTGACAGGAAACATGGAGAGAGAGAAAGAAGGGATATTAGATGCAATAAAGGGCTAGGTTTGAACCATGGATGTTACAGTTTTAAAAAAAACAATGCGATGTGATTACATCATCACGATATGATATAACTGAAAGTCATACATGATAATATTTAATTACTGCCGAGCCCTAAAGGTAATTCATAGATTGATCAATGCAAACATTCCATAATTGCAGCCCCATTAGGGAGTCGTAATTAGATGCAATTTAGTTGTTTGGTACAAGAGAGACAAACAAAATCATTTCAGATAGAAAGAAACTACTCTGTATTTTCCATACAGTCTATCTTTCAATACATTACATAAACAAACACATATTTACTCTTAAAAAATAAAAAAAATTTTAAAAAAATAACCATGAACTCTCAGCTGCAGTGATCAGGAGAATAAATGATGAAAGACAGCAGGTGCACCTGGGACAGATGTTCTGACTTTAACACAAATTGCATTATTGATAGCGTTATTCTGCAAATCAAGCTAGTGCTAAAACGGGACTTGAAAGCAAACCGCTCCTCCTTTCTCTCAGTCTTCCTGCTCCGTTGCGCTCCACCCATCCCTCCCTTCACCTGCATCCTTGTGATCGCGCACACCTGATGTTTTGATTTCTACCTGGGGACTGGAAGTAACGGAGCTCTTTGGTTTGACTAATGCAGGTATTGAGAGCACATGAGTAAGCCATAGTGACGTCCTTTAGCAGCTAATGCTAGCTTGGAACCTTGGTACAAGATGAATAATCGGCCAAAAGTACATTCATGAATACATTCATTGACTGACAGCCTTCTCTGATTGGTTAGAAGGGCGAGGCTTGCTTAAAAATGACAGGCAACTTTCTTCTTCTCTGTGAAGAAATGTGAAGGACAAGGTATGTCAAACTGAGGCAGATGGGAAGCAGAGTCCCTAAAGCCCACGTTACTAATTAAGGTCTAATTATATGTGTTGTTAAAATCTCCTCCCCTAGCTATTTTTCACCACATGTTTGGGTACATAAGACTCATGACCTCTGGCTTCCGCAGATGCTGTTTCCAAACGACACGAGCTGGCCTTTTACTCTGTTTACTCCCTGCATATAGACGATGGGCTGAATTTAAATGAACGCTTGCTCTCAACTTTCCACTGTGGATGCATGGTTAATGTCCCTTCTGCACTTACTGCACTTACTGCAATCCAGTCCAGTTCTCCTGTTATCACATTGCTCTTGCAAAAATAAAATGTCAACAGGCCTTTACCTGAAACGCTCAGCATGGTGCCAGGTTCAGAGGAGTATGAGTATGTTTACATGCACACTGTAACTCCAATTTCCAGGAGTAATCACTTAAATCAGCTTTTATCAGTTGCAAATTTTACATGGTCCAAAGAATTTATCTAATAGGAGGGTTTTCGTAGGTTTATTTAATAGCTGGTGCACAAGTCTAAAGGAAACTGAGAAGAAGCAGCTTTACCACTCACATGCTCAAAGATGACATTTTTGAGAAGCCTAACCTGTCCTCAAAATAACTACAAGGCACACCTGGCTGAGACATGTAGTGACAATATATTAGCATAAAAATAAAAAGGGAGTGAAAGACAGCTTCGGGTTCAAGAGGTTAAGTGGGTTATGAAAGTGATAATACAGGAAGAGGCGTCCTTACAAATGCAAATAACGGATGAGTTGGAGGCGAAGAGTGGCATTTCTTCTGTGTTACTGCAGTGAAGTGGGAGGAATTATTTTGGGTGTCAAATGTTCCTAAAACAAACTTGACTTGCAGGGAGCATTTTACATATGTTCACCTCAAGTTTTGGAACTTTGACCGTTCTTAATATCAAAATCATTGCATTTTTTCTTTGCATCTTTAGTGGGGGGGGGGCTAAGGAAGGAAGGAATTGAAATAATTAGGACTGATGGCCATAACATCATCAGGATATTGTTTCTCTGTTGAGGAACCCATGAGGAGATCCACTGAAAGAAAATGGAGAAAAGTAGCTACATCTGACAATGTCTACAAACACTTCTCAAGTGTACCGTGACCATCCAACAGTGGCAAAAAGAAAATCTCTGTACAAATCATCCACTTTGAAAAGTTTGTCAATTTAACCCACGGTTAGGTTTGTTTCAGTTAAACTTTTAAGTGAGTAGCAACTGTAAGTACTGTTGCTATGGATACCTACAGATGAATGTATTCTGTGCAGTGATTTAGAAAAGTGGTTAAAATGTGTTTGGTGTAAACTGTTTGACATGTCCTGTTAACAGACTCCAGCCAGCCAAATTAGAAATAAGTATGGATCAGTGAACATTGTATAATTTTTTTAATTCTTTAATTTTTATTTTATTATCCTATTTTTGTATGAATCACTTTTTATGTATGAGAAAATATACTGTCTTTTCATGCTGCAGTGGCTCAGTAATCTGGGGATCTGATTTGTTTTCAGGAAATCAAAACTACTTTGTGTGCCGTTAAACACTCCCCTGCAATAAATCTGACTTTTTCTAAACTGATGTACAGTCATTGGTCTTATGCACATGCATGCAAATATTTGCTAGGAACACCTTGGCCAAATACAAATTTTAGAGGTACTAAAAATTTAATGTTTATAAATGATCTACTGTGTACTGAATTACTAATGCAGAAGGTGCAGCACAGAGTAGATGAAAGGCTGACAGTGAAAGGTATTAAAGCTGAGAGTTTCTGGGAGAGAAAAAGAGGGAGAGAAAGAATTTTTCCTTAACAGAACAAAGTACAATGCAACACTTGTCACTAAAATGTCCAAATTGATACTCATTTCAAAACAACCAAAGTCCCTCCTGATGCGGGCAAATCCCTGTCCTCTGAATAATGACTTTGTTTCCTCCTTGTCTTCCATATTTGAAAAATTACAGATTAATCAGATTAACAGCTACAACAAGAAATCTAAGCCTAGACCATGGTACCATTTAGAGATGTGCCAGTGTACCGCTTTTACTATATATACACCGTGGTCAATACCGCCAACCATTTCCATTACAATCATTAACGTGATTATCGATGTTTTCAGAGGACACCGTGAACACAGAGCAGCACTCCTGCCTTCATGAGCAGTTTTACTTTGTTTAGCCACAAAAAAGGAGCTTTCTACTGGTCAAACAGACGCAGAATAATCACAGCACAGAGAAGCAGGCTCCTGTCTGTCAAGCTCTACTTCTTCAGTGAGCGAGAGAGCTGCATTTTACCTGACTCACAAACTCCCTGCGTCAAGATCACACACGTCACGTTCTTCATGTTTGTAAGTAGTAATGTGTGTAGAGGGGCAGTAGGCGTTAGTGGCCTGTAAGTATAACTGCTATTATGTTCTGTGTGCTTTTACAAAATTTTCTGCCTTTGAAAAATTTATTTAACTGTAAACACCCGGCTGGTAACGCTTACTACAAAGTTCTTACACTCCAGAAATCAATCGATTAATTTTATCAGGAAAAAAATTCATGAATTCTAAAAAGCGTACATGGTTTCATCTGCGCTCGCTCTACCTCTCTCTGTACGCCATTCAGCAGCCTTCGTCTACTCTACACACTCCCACAGAGACTCCTACTGGTGAGGAGGCGTAGCGACAGTAACAGTGCTCAGCATCAACATGCACATCAGGTGCCTCTGTGCTTGTAAACACAACAGCTGTGGGTGTACTAACCTAACTTGTTAAAAAAATGCAGTTATTACTGTCAATGAAAAATAACCATATTAATTCATATAATATTAAGTGTTTGTTTACCTTGATAGACAGAAGGAACATGGATTGAATATAAATTGAATTATGAATTATTAATAAATTTTAATGCTCAACAACAACATCTTGGTGTCAACCCGCACAGAAACCAGAATTTTTACACAGACAATACATACGTGTTTACACATACATATACAAGTCTAAACCTTATGTGCACTCATGTATACACGTTCTAACACTAAATAAACAGCAATAAGCCTTTACAGAAAACAAGTTAATGACACCTCTTTGTTGAGACCGTGTGGATGCAGGGTTCTCATATAGAAAATTAATTTGCTTTCTGATCTAAGTCATTTTTAATCAACATCACCACCTCTTTGTGGCTAGATAAGTGTGCCAGACACCCGTTTTTAGCTAAAACTGAGATGTGTATCTTACAATTACATTTGAAAACAGGACGTTATGTTTGTATTGAAGAACAGCATTGGTTTTGCCAGTTATGTGAGCTAAATGAAGTAGAAAATGAAATTAATTTTGTTTTGTTCTGCTCTTTGTATTATGATTACAGAAAGAGATTAAACTAAAAACGATTACTTCCTCATGGAAGATGTTGAAATTATGAAAACATTTTTGCTCTGTGTGAGTATTTGGAACACCTGGTCGCATTTATATTGTTTTTTGTTTGTTTGTTTTTCTTTGTGAAGCATGTTTTTCCTGTACTACATACAGTTATTTATATGTTTTATGATTGTGTGTCATGTAATCCCACGTGGGAAGGATCATTTTTAATGGTAGGATATGAAAATAAAAATTCATTCATTCATAAAGTCGCATGCAAGATCCTCCAAAGGAGGTCACCTGTACGTTTGTCAACAGTGGGTTTGCCAGCAGCCTCGTGGAAAGGAAACTGGAATAAAAAACTTAGACCACATCGACTCCCTCAAACCTGTCACAGGATGTGTGTCACAGTTTAACACAACACTAATACAGAGTTTTCTTCTGAATGGTGTCAAACTCCCCCCAACTCAGGAGCTGTGAGGAACAGAAAGCCCCCTGTTCCTCTTCCCACTCCCCCCCACCACAGAAACAGTCAGAGAGGAGAAGACACACTCAGTCATCATGGCATTGTTCAGGCAGAGTTTGGCTGTTAGAAACAAAAGACCGAACACAGAGAGAGAGACAGAGTGAGAAAGAAAGTGTGAGACAGACCGAGGGCGGGGAGTTGCAGCATGCTGTGTGCCCGAAGCCAACATGACCCTCCCCGTCTAGACTAAACCAAACACCAATACACCAAGTCCCCGCTGGCTGAAAGCTTTAAATCATGCACATAAACAAATGCAGGCACTCACTGGATGTTGGGCAATGCTAAGCTCTTGTTATTATGAGCACATTTACCCTCTTCTTTTATTATTTCTTACTTCTTTCTGCTTTTGTGCCCTTTTTTTCTGCGAGGCTCATTCTGACAAAGGAAAACGCATTAAAATCCCTTTATATGGAGAAAAAGCTGGACTTGATTTGACAATGTGAACACACATTTTTAAAAAGTTGTTTTTATTCCCTAACATTTATATGCAACTTTTATTTCTTAACCAACAAATCTATTTTTATGTGGGCAGTCAAGACATCGGCAACGACTGCAAATAAATCTATTAATGTTAGAAATCCATCTCTCTCCCATACTTCCCACTTTAACAGTCTGCTGTTGAAATTCCTGGCTGAATATGTTTGCATAACCCTCAAGTCTTTATACTCTTCATATATTGCCTTATTTATTATATATAGTTTATCTCATTTTATTTGCTTGTTTTTATATTCTAGTTGTGTTCTTGTATTCTGTTTTCTTTTTTTATGCTGAAACCCATTTCTCTGCTGCTGCAGTGACAGAATTTCCCCACAGGGATCAATAAAGCTTCATCTCATCTTATCTTTTATGAATCTGTGCACAAGGGCAAAACCATCCGTAACATAAAAGACACAGTGGTTGTGAAGTTGGGAACAGGGAGGTGACCAGGAGAACCGCTGCAACGTTCTCCAATCTCCTATGTTTTATGTGTATATACAGATCGTAATGCCACACAGATGATATTTTTCTTCAATTAATCAGAAATAATAATAATGTTCTGCAAAACATTCACTGCCAACAATATTTCTTTAAACAACATGTACAAGCCTGTATATGGTTAAAGTTGGGTAACTAAAGCTGTTTCAAACTTAGGTAAATGTTAAAAATGACAACAGGCATGAGATGCAAATGCTCTCCACAGAAAAATCTTAGAAGTCTAATGTTTTTTAGTTTTGGTCATTGTTCCTGTTTGTTAAGACAACATTTTACTCATCAGTTTGACTGCAGATGCAGCATCCTCACAAGTACAAAGTCCATACGGTCAGCAACACAATGCATTTATTCAGGTTGTATTAAATTCTCTTATCGAAACCATTTATTTGGAGTTGAAAGTGAACGCACCTGAAATAGTTATTTTATTTGTATAGCACCTTACAAATATACAATGCAGCTCAAAGTGCTTTATATCAACTTGTTGAAAATTTTTTATGTAAACATTTAAACAAATACATTAGACTGTGGCAAATGAAGCATTAAAATAATAATAAAGCAGGGTAAACTTTCAGTAAGATTCAATAAGTGCCAGGGATACAGGCTACTTAAACACAAGATTCAAAAGTTGAGTCCTAAGATGTTTCTTAAAGGAATTTACAGAAGCTACATGGTGGATATTTATGGGCAGGTTGTTTCACATAACAAAAGAAACCTGAAATGTTCGTCATAACTGTTCATTCAATGTTTATAGCAACACCATCAGCCTCATGAGCTCTTGCCCCTCTGATCCTCATTACACCAGAAAACAACAGGGTTTGATGGATGAAAAACTGAGACATTTCTCTGCTCTTCAATTTTCACCAATAGTGGGACAAAAAAAAATATAAGGAGGAAAAGCTGTGCTGTCACCAAAACAAACTTATTTATCCTCTGTATGGTGGTCATTTGACAACATTTTTCAGGCTAAGCAGTACTTTGTCATCCTCAGCATTAATTAGACTCAGCTATGCTCTGATTTAAATACTAACTAGCATGTGAACATGCTAACCGATCGCAGCAGTTTACAGTACAGAACACCCTAAGAGTAAGCAAACAATAAATTATTTATTTACAGAAAAAATAAAGAGTAAATTCACAGACTTTTATATACATATAAAAACATCCCTACAGGAAGTATATACTGCATAATATGCATAAATCTGGCCAAATTGTGTTCTGATTGTTTAAACTCTGGCTACAGACGTTTCCAAAATATCCTAATTGTTATTATGCAGGCTTCCAGTTTCTCAGCTGACAGTTTATTTTTATCAATGATGAATAGGATTTAGCAAAGGCCAGTGAAATTAAAGAGTAATTGAGGAGTGCCAACCAAAATGAGTTGGCACACTACAAAAGTTTTGAGAAGCGAGCTTCCAGTTGCCTTCTGTTCACTGCTATTGATCATTAGAGGAGACAGACGGGCAGGATGTAGTGATGCTGTGCTGGTCCAGGTCCCCCGACTGGCTCTGCAGAAGAATTAATGTCTCTACTGCTTTATGCATCGACCATCTAATGAGTTCTGGACTGGTTCTGGTTTGAGATACTGATTGTGTTTAAAGCTTCAGTTTTTAACTTTGCTGTTTTTTCTCAACATAAGCGACTGCTCACAGTTAAAATTCCTGCTTCATCTGGGGATCATTTTAAAAGATACTTTCTATGATATTTAGCAGAAATTAAATAGTATGAAATAAAGCATTTACATACAAAGGGATTTAAACAATGCTAAAGTAGTAAGTATGCTATACTGTTATGCACTGTAAACACTGAAAAGTCATTCACTGCTTTACTTTCACCCCAGATTACTGCACATTGCATGTAGTGTAAAAGCAGACACCCATAACAACCTGAGCCACACTACCCTCTATGGCACTCTATGGATTGTGCTGAGTGGTGCAGTAGGTCTAAAAGGTACCCATTACCTCAAATATTATCCTGTTTTTCCCCGCATGTACTGTATAGAGCACCCATCACAACCACCCACAACATGACCACAGAAATAGTTTGTACATTATAGCATCGGGGCCATTTCTGTACACAGACAGAGACAAAAAAAAGTATAATCAACTAAATCCATGGATGCCCCAGTATGTCATTATGAAGCTTTACAGAAAAGTTCAGATTTTTTCAAGTTTTTCTTAATAAAATACTCAGCAGCACAATAAAGTTATGGTCTCTTTTAGTACAAACTGCCTCTTATTGTTTCCTCGCTGAACTGTGGAAGAGGAATACTTCCTGATAGTTGCATGGAGGTGGCAGGAAAAAACCCGGCAATAACCCGACCGAAAATGATAAAGATAATCATTTGATTTGGCTAACTGACTCTGCTGAAGCCTTCAACTGAACTTTTGATCAACCCCCATGTCTTACAGTGTAGTTGCTTGATTGCTGAGAGCCTCCAGACAGCGACCGTTTTGTGCTGTGTGACAAAGTGCCGTACAAAAATAAACATATTTTCAATTGAGTGGTGACTGGGCTAAAGTTGGAACACCAATGCATGTGTACAAAGATCAAGTGCTTGAGTGTGTCCACCGTGCAGCATTTCAAGGCTCCAGGACAGTGAAGGGATTGAAAGGAAAGGCTTGATACACCCAAACCAGGTCTGTCAGAGACTGAGACTGAGGCAGGTGTTGATGCAGGGAGGACAGAGGGCCAGCAGGCCCAACTACAAGTCAGCCTGAGTGAAGCTTTACTACACAGGAGTTGACTCAGTTCCCTCTGCTGTATAGATAGGACATGTAGAATTTAAACAGCATAATTACAGTTTTCCCTTTTAGTGTATTTGTGTAACATACATACATAAAATACACTATGTCAGTTCAAACACCATGTTTGGTGTTATTTTACCCTCATTATGCCTTCATGTAAGAGAAGAATTTTGCCAAAATTGGTGGTGGTGGTATAATGGTGTGGAGAAAGTTTTCTTGGCACACTTTGTGCTAATTAATAGCAGTCAATCATTGTTTGAATGCCACAGCCTCTCTGGCTGTTGTTGCTGACCATCTGCATCCTTTTATGGCCACAATTTACCCATCTTATAATGGCTTCTCCCAGCATGATAACGCACCATGTCACAAAGCCAAAGTCGTCTCAAACTGGTTTCATGAACATGACAATGAGTTCAGTGTACTTCCGTGGCCTCCGCAGTCACCAGATCTGAATCCAACAGAACACCTTTGAGATGTGGCAGAACAGGAGATTCGCAGCATGAACGTGCTGCTGACAAATCTGCAGAAATTATGTGATGCAATCATGTCAGCTGTTCTCTAAACTCTAAATAAGTCTCCTGCAGAGCAGCAAAGAGGTAAAAAGTGACCTTGAAAACCAGATTTTAAAGGAACGCAACAATAGGCAAAGTGAAGTACACTGCACTGACTGACTCTCCACTCAGGAACTGAAAAACATCAGTGACATGAGGGCCCACTGCTACTCCCAACATCACCAAGCACTAAGTGCAAAGATGTAACAGGACACTGCAAAAACAACTCAGGTGGGAAATAACACGGGAAAATAATTTATCCATGGAAATATGTGTGGTGAAAATGGTGTTGGTGTTCAGTACAGTGTGTATTTTAACAACTACTTTAATAATATATGTTTGTCTTATAATAGGTCACATTCAAACTAGAAAAAAGGTATACGTGGCAAGGACTTTCATTCCCACAAGGCTACAGTACACCATGCACCTGAACGCAAATGATTCTTTGGAAACTGCTTTATCAAGCTTATTTAGAGGAAATACAGGGATTAAAAATGAGATTCTGTAGAATTTACTATGCATTTATCATCAGCAACAACAAAAAGAAAGCCTTGATAGCTTTTCAGGAAGCATATCTCAAACACTTTGATCACAGAAGTAGAAAACTATTCATCCAGTCTGTTGCAGGAATACCTCTGTCAAAACAAATACATGAGCAGACACTAAACCTTTGTGAACTGAGGTTGGGCTGAAGATGAAAAGAGGGCATTGTATTTTTGATGGTTTTGTAGTTTTGTAAAGGGTGCTGGTTAGGGTTTGCACATGGATCAACCTGTTTCTTTTTTTTTGTTCTATATTAAAACAAGGGTTAATACAGTACAACTTTCTTCAAGCTGCATATAGTAAGGGGCTGAAAAACTGCATATTTTTCCATCACATCCTTCAGCAGGGGCATGTAGGGTGGTATTTTGTTGCTTTGTTTTCCAGTGTATTCTTCTGAGTGTGACATGTCATCCTGTTGAAATGAGGGATAATCTGTGAGCTTGTATTGTGTGTTTCGTGTACTTTGCCTGTCTTTAGCCTGCACACAAAAGATGAATTAGATGCAGTTAACAAAAGACAAAACTTGTCAATGGGGAAAATGCAACGTCACTAATAGGCTTTGGGTTTGTGTTTGAACGGGTTCACAGCTGCCTGGCTTTACCACACAAAGCTGACTTTCATCCAGCAGAACATGGAAAATACAACAATGACTTTACCATTAGTGATGCTTTTAAAGTTATGTATGTAATCAATACCTTGCACCTTGTACTTTGCACCTTTAAAGCTGCACGAGGCAACAAAGGATTTTTGCACAGAAACCTTTTATTGTGCTTCAAAGTCTTATTGGGAACGAGCATCTGCTGTGCTCTGTTTCATCAGTGGTTCACAGTGGGAGTGGAGCATAAATGCATAAAAACAACAAAATATCTTTTAAACTTCCAAGATCTGACTAAGATCAGGAGGCAGGTATCGTAATCAAGTAACATTAAACTTACTGAAATATTGTGACAGCAGTCCGACTCGGAAAAGGCAGGCGAGCCAACTGTCCCAAGTGGCCAAAAAATCTGTCAATGCAGCTGTAGATATTTAAAAAGTCGACAGACAGGGAGTTTTTCCTTTATGAACATTTAACTGAAACCACAAGTTTTTGTTGGCTAAACTTAACCACAACTCCAGTTTACAGTGTCAAGACCTGCGCTTTGTACGCCGCACCTCAACCACCTCGTTCCCAGGACAAAAACAAAAACAAAATCCTGGCAGCATTTCACAAAACGTAACTGGCAAAAAAGTGAGTAGTATAGAAGAGTAATATCTAGGAGATATTTATATGTTTTATTAAACTAGTGGAGAAATGGACAATAAAGTGTAACACCTTTCCTGTTAATGTAGACATTTTAACATATTCATGTACTGTGACACAGCTGCAAAGGCTTACCAAAGATCTCGAAAATTCATACAGTAAAAACTGTTTTCCCCAAAACAGGATTGAAGATATTTTTGAAGTAAGAGAACTAAAGGAATTTACTATGAAAGCCCATCAAACTTGCTCATCCTCCTCATCTCTTAATACACTGAAGCTGAGCTGCCTGTTGGATGAAGTGGCTTCCCCTTAGGTACTTTTTCTGCAGCGTGACTAAGTCCCTGTTATTTCTTCCCCCAACAACAACAACAATAACAGCATTCGTTTGCTGTTTTGGACAAACAGAGAAACCAAAGAGGACAAACTAGTGTATAGTGACACTGCGATGATCTCTGGAACACCTGCGGGTGGTTGCCTCTATGTATAACATTTGTTTTTGTTTTTTCGGCTCTAGGACCTCCATGTGCGTGACATTGCAGGCCGATGCGCTTAAAATAACAATCGCCACAGACCCTGCTGGTAGAAAATCCCAAAGACGACTGAGGACAAATTTCCTCTGTATGATGTGAGGGTGCAACAAACAAATGGCAGCATTGGCTTCATTTGTATCGCCACTCAACTACTAACTGAAACGCTGAGTTTAGGGCTAAAAAGCTTAAGATACTGCTGTTTGAAAAGCAGCATTACTGATTTGGTTCACTGATTTTGAAATATATTGTGACATAGGCTATGCACCATTTAAAACTTAATTTAATCCAAAGTTTATGGTTATTATGAAGAAGGAAAGAAGAAAAACTGTTAAATCTGTATCAGTTTCACACGTATATTGGTGAGTTCTAGTTGGGAAAAAAAGGTGGTTTCAATGTGCAAACTAGCAGCTGATAGTGTGATGTCATTTTAGCCACATCTGTAAACGTGAATGCACTGCTGCACCTTTTCCTCATGCTCACAAACGCACAAAACTGCTCTAAATACCTTATATAAACATGGAATTTGACAATGCTATGAAGTTTGTTCAGTTCAGCGCCTGAGTATGGTCTTGTTTTGTTTGGTTGCACATTTTAAAAAGCAACCAATATTTTTGAACATTTATAGAGAGAGGTAAAAAAAAAATGTAATAACCAGCCAGAGAGCTGACAGCTAATCTGCACATGGTCCATTAACTGCAATGAATGAGATACAATGATGTGAAAGCCTGAAGTATGGCTCAAAGTTTAATGAAATCTCGATTAATGAAGTCCTTAACACAAAATATAAATATCTTGATAAATATATTGATCTAAAAACACTGGGAAACAAAATGAGGATCAACTGGAGGAAAAACTGATTAAAAGATGCAGTTTGCAGTTGCTATCTAGGTCAAAAGTTGCACAGATGCCTCTATGTATTTGTAATTCAGTATTAAAACAATTGGTTTCCGTGTGGTAGTCATATTCAAAATGATCAAGTGAAATTATTCCGTGGAGCAGACTCGTGTCACATCCAAGTACTGTACATCCAGAGATGTCCTGCTGTGCAGCGAGTCGTCTGGAGGCGCCGACGGTGCCTCACATGCCCTAAAATCAGCATGACAAGCTGTTAATCACGTCCGGCCATTTATCCATCACAGTCCGCCCAAGTGTCGCACACTGAGGATGGACAATATCCTACAACACGGTCGCACAGCCACCTCCGGCTGTCTGGCTAACGGTGCTTCAAACCCACCGTTCACAGTTTGGGCCTTCTGACTCATGCTCAATGTCACTCTGCCGACTTCAACTGAGGTGGTGCAGTCTAACACCTGACTGACACCGAGTCTCTCCGTCTCATGCATCGAGTTTATTTGGCAGCTTCAGCATTGTCGTTTTTGTTGCGCCCCAAGTTCTTGTTTTTTTTACTCACGCACACAACAGCTTTGTGGGCAAAAACTGTTCCAACTGCCAAATGAACACTGTGGTGTTTGGATCAAAAAAACAGTGCACCAAGCTTACATATTGTATGATTCTAAACAAAAAAATAAATAATGACCACCCTGTATAAATAAAGGTTGAATTAATGCATACACCAGTGATGACTTACTCTTTTTTTTTGTGAAGAAATGTGATTCTCACATGTAGAGAAATACAAAAAACAGCCACACACACGTGAGAAAGGAAGAAAAAAAAAAAAAAAAAAAAAAAACACCAGATGCCCTCACTCATTACTATGAACTGGAAACAGCAACTGTAAAAACTGTGCTCATGCTTAAATAACACATATTAATTCAAACATTTTGTTTGCTGTGACCTGTAAATAAGTTAGAACTGTCAGAACAATCAGAATGCTTAAGATGCTTCAGTAAAAGTGCTGCACAAATGCTCAAACTCCCCCCTCAAACACTGTGAGTCACTGCGCATAAATTCAGTTCAATTTTATTGTCATTAGGGCATAGCCAAGGCACATGCGTAATAAAACGAGGCAAAATATAAATAATAATAATAAATAAAATGTTGATCCAAAATCATAATTGTAAACATGTGTATAACTCAGCGCAAGTCAGCTGGGGAGGCAGGTCATCTGGGGTAAAACTGACATGATGTTACGTCTGCAGACATGACCTGGTTCCTGCTCGGCCTGAGCGGAGGATTTCATACTCAGATTTATTTCTACATCTAGCCGCTTATACTATACGTGAGGTGCATTCATGCACTGTGTAAAGCTTCGGATATCCAAAAGCTATGTACTCAGAAGAAAAAAAAGAAGAAAAAAGAAATTAAACATGTTCAAATGTTGACAACACCAGAGAGTTTTACAGGATTGGTTCACAATTTTTAAAGTCTGTTTTAAAACAATTGAACAATCAAATCTGTTTTAATTTTTAACCAGATTCCATTTTATTTTTTCCTGAATTCTGTTTTTTCCATTTTAACTTTTCTGAATTCTGTTTTAAGCACATTTTGTCAAAAAGACTGTTTAATCATGTGGTGGATGAATACAATTTCAACAATTCAATAAGAAAATATTAAAAATTTAATGAATGTTCTCCTGACTCATAGTAGTCATTTGGATATTGCTCTGCTCTAAATTTAGCTTTTAGTGTCGAATTCCTCAGTTTTTTGGATGACTTAGCCGTGCTGTCTGTGTGTGTGTGTGTGTGTGTGTGTGTGGAGGAGGAGCTGAGCCCGCCCCTCGGTGAAACACAGACAGAGGACAGAAGCTGCAGCAGCGTGCCCTTAAATGACACCAAAACGCGGTATCTCAGCATAGTTTTTTTCTGTTCAGTCGACTTAGTCACCGTGAAAAAACGCTTATAATGGGAGGGAAAACCCTGATTTTTATAAACTGAAATCCACATTTTGGCATTTACAGCTGATTCTAACAGCCAGTATGAACAGGAGGAATGATTAAGGCAAGAAAAACATGTTTCAATGTTCATTTGGGCACCTGACTGTTATTTTCAGACTGTCTTGAAAAATTGGGAACCTATCCTTTAATATCTGATGCACTAAATATCCATACTGTACCAGACTGCAGCTTCTGTTCATTTATTAGTGTACATGACTAAGAGCCTACAGTCAAGTGGCAGCTACCACGGTTTGAGGCTGAAGCCAATGTGGAAGTACCTTAAAGTGCAATGACATCGACTGCCACTAGATGCTGGCTCCCATTCAAAAAGTGTCAACTTCTCTCTGGAAATACTAAGTCAATAATTCTTTTCAACTAGTCATAATAGCCTCAATCGCTAAATTCAGGCCCTCTAATATGTGTGCTGGAGGTCATTTTGGAAATGATTTCTCTTTTAATAAGATTTGAAGACTTGTAGCAGCTTTGATGTCTGCTGTGTGGGGCGTTGATTGACAGCTGTGATTGACAGTTGGCTCACCTGCTGCTCTCCCCGACTCCGGGACTCCCACTGAGTCGGACTATTGCAGCAATATTTCAGTAAGTTTGATGTTCTTTGATTTTTTTAAGATATAAATTTTAATGATTTACGAAACACACACACATATAAACATAAAAAACTACAAAAAAACCCCAAACAGAACAAAAAAAATCATGACAGCACCGAAATCAAGAATCACAGTCATGTAACAACATTAACAGCCTACATTACAAGACTAAGACAAAAAAGAGATTTACTGCATTCCAGTTTTAGGCCACTAGTTTTTAGAGAAAGAGGATATGGAAATAGATAAATTATTCATAAAAAAAGAAGAAGGGAATTTTAATTCAATTCAGTACAACTTCTGTGAGATAGGATTCACTCTGAAAGTTAATCCACCCCCTCTGTAATAAGTCTGAAATTTCACATGGAAAATGAACTAAAACTGGTTGCCAGATTTTTAAGAAATCCGTGTCGTTACCCTTTAAAGTAGCAGAGAGGCTTTTCATTGGTAAAACCTTGTATAATTCTCTGTACCACTTTGTTGGGGGTTTGTCTTTAATCCACTGGAACAAAATACATTGTCTAGCTAGCAACAACAGTTTTGTTACAAGAGTATTCTGTGAGGGGTTAAGATCCAAACCTTCTGGCGAGAATCCCAACAAAAACAATGCACGGTCCAATTTAATTTCAATGTAGAAGACTGTGCAAAGCTCTTTTTAAATATTTTTCCAGAAACGTGCAATCACAGGGCATTCTCACATTTCTGGCACATGGGAGATACGTTGGGGCTACATTTGTTGAGAAACTGAAGGTGTGCGCTGTGACCTATGAGGTATTCAGGACTGGCTCTCACTTAACCGATTACATGAAAAGACTTTACTTGACAATGAGAATACATTAGATTTCTCTTCCTGGCTTGGTTGGATGCCAAAGTCCTTCTCTCATGTACTGATGATTTTATCAATGTTATATTGATCCAGGGACTGCAGCTTCTGTGTGAAAGGCAACACACTGCACTCATTTGGAAAGTCCTGGCTGCAAACGGAAAAGAGGGCGTCACCTCTGGGCTACAAACCGGCTCCAATGCAAAACAATGGGTGACGTCACACCTCGGTATGTCCATCTTTACATATATTATCTATCTCTCTATATATACTGTATATATATTAGCTAAATGCCATCATGCAAACATGCTCATAATGACAATGCTAACATGTTGATTTTTCGCATAATGTTTACCATTTTAGTTTAGCGTGTTAGCATGCTAACATTTGTTGATTAGCACTAAACACAAAGTACAGCTGAGGCCGATGGGAATGTCATTATATCTGCAGGAATTTGGTCATAAAACATGGCGCTAGAGGAAAGGTCAGATGATCACCAAAATTATTAGAATTCATCAGGACCGCAGATGGCAATTCATCCAATATTTGTCAAGACATTTCACTTAAAACCACAAAAGTCAACCATAGGATGGCGCTACAGGAAAAGTCAAGGGATCGCCAAAGTCATTAGGATTTCAACACATACATTATTTGTACAAGTGCAGTATTCAAATTTCCCAACTACTCAGCTCACCCTTATGCCAACCAAACACTAGAAGACTTTGAAAAGACTTTTAAAATACTAAAGTTTGACATCCTCTCACATCTAAAGACAGAATATCATAAGTCACTGAGTTTTTGCAAAGAACGGGGATCTTGCAGGGTCACTATTTGCAAGACTACAACTAGATTCCTTTTGAGATTATTTCCATTCCTGCTCCGGATGGAAATTTACAAGGAGAAAAACTGTTGAATAATGGAGCAGAAACATGAAGCTACCCTTGTGTGTGCAGTGGTTTGTTCTGAGAAAACCAGCCAAAAGAAAATGTTAATTAATTAATTAATTCAGTTATAACTGAACAACAACTGAGAAGAGAAACAACAGACACTACACGCCGATTGTTCCTCTTATTAACTAATTTTCATTTAACAACTTAAATAAATTTTAATTTAATTTTAATAAATAAAAATATATTTGGGTTAACGTTTCTTGGATCATATCAGCTCAGACAATCACATTTCAAAAGGTATCGTCCTTGTATTTTTACAACTTTAAAAACAGCTACACAGTTTATACAGCTGCCTACAGAAACCACCTTTAACCCTTAACTATCTGGACACTTTCAGCTGCTGGATGTTGGAGTATCTCTGTTTGGAAACCCACAAACTGCATGAAATACAGTAGAAACAGCAGCAGCCTGGATAATTATACAAAAGGCAGAAAGTCGCAGGTTTAATTCCTCCAACTGGCCTGAAATCGTGTGAAAAACCAGTAAACACACTGCAGACATACAGCAGCTGACAGAAAGAGGAGGTCATATTATACAGAGAAATATTAGCTTTTTCTGGGTGAATAAATGTTAATGTGACTTATAAAAAGGGAAGCTAAAGGGCAACGAGAATGCTGAGCTTTCAAGTTTCATCAGGAGTCATTAATAACATGATCAAGCACATCATGTTAGGAAAGTAGTTTAAACACGCACACAAAGGGCAACCATTTACTGCACACAGCTGTTAGAAACTGAGCAAAATCAGCCACCATCAGTAATCAATACAAACACACATTATTAAACCATTAATCAAACCAATAACTAACAGCAGTCAATGTCAGACAACCTTATCATACTTTAGCAGTTAGCTAGTGTTTCTGTAGTGGTGACAAAACATTAAAAAATATACATATTAGCAGTTTGAATTAAACTGAAGCTCCCTGCGCTCTGGGGAAAATATTACGCCAAACTCCCTTTAAGAAATATGACATATTAACAATTCCTTACATGTCCACAAAAACTTAACATAACTCTGGAAACACAAGATAAAAGGCGTCATATGTCGACAGTCATGATTTTATTCCGACATTGGAAATTTGTCTGCGACAGTGAAATCGCTTGAAAAGTCGTTTGGTGAAAGGCCGGTATTAAGTCACAATGAAGCAAGATTATCTGACCCCACAAAAATCTAAACCATACATCAGTTTAGCCAATTACAGTTGTAAACTTAAAGTTTAGTTAAAGTTTTTAGCTTCGAGTTTAGAATTTTGTGCTCCATTTACTGAAGGATAAATGAAACACAGAACAATCATTTGATCTGAATAAATCTGTAATATGAAAAAGATAATTTCTCCTGCAGTGCTGCCTCGGTAGCTTGTTAAGTCAGACGTGCCCTGTCACACCACATTGGATTCTCGGTACAGGCGTTTGTTCTGGCCAAATATCAACTGATTTTTTGGAACGACAAGTGGCCGGCGCCCAGATTGTTATATCATCATTCATTGTTTCAGACCCATCCAGATTAATTTGATCACAGCAGGATAAAAATCAATCAGGCTGTAATGTAGCTGCAATATTGTGTATGACACAATGTTCCAACCCCACAAAAATAGACAGGGAGGAGGGGATGCTGCAGTGACAGGAGGCAGATGTCCAGCAATGAGAAGTTTCATCAATCAGCAGGCTCTGGTACCTGACAGCATCTCAAAACCCTGCGATTGTCTTAAAACTGACTGATGCTGCACAATAATGTGGAGATCTGGTTACACTAAATGCTGATAAAATGTGTCTGAAATATGAGACAGTGCTGAGCAATGGCACACACAAAAAAAAATCCTCTTTCATATGTGAAAAAGAAGCAAGTACAATATCAGGCTTAATCTATGGTCTTTATATCACCCTTTTTTCTGTTACACACTGACTAATTATGTTTGGTCAGACTTCAAAGAGGCATGCCCAACAATCAATAAAGTGATTCTTAAAATTCTTCGTCATAATTAGAGCCTAGAACAGACCCATCTGTAATTCTTGGAGGCATAAAAAGTCTTCAGACCAGCTGGCAATAGCAACACTATCCATAAATATGAATAGTGTGGTTCTATGAAACACTATTAGAGGAGTGATTTCTTATGTTATCTTGGATGGAACAATATTTGTCTTGTAAAATGGAAAATAGTGTTTTTGAATAGTTTAGACCATTTACTACAGATCACATGGGGTTCATGGTACCTGCTGTTCTGAAAGCAAAATGTAGTTCTTTACAATCCTAACTTCCCTAAATTCCTAAATTCCCTTTACAAACATTTTCTAGAGCTTTCAACAAAATCACATTCTCTTAAACAGTCCATGTGGGCTTAAAGTCACAGCAGTTAGAACATCTTTATCTTCTGTAACGTGTGACGCATTTCTGAGTGAAACAGATACAGAAATATGAGCGGGGATTAGTTACAAGAGGAATTTTAAATCAAATCATTCAGGTTTGATTGGCTCTCTCAAAAGCTGGTGTGGTTTACTGGAATTAGAAACTGGACAAGAAAATGAATTAAAAAAAAATAGAGCACAACCACAATTTTTTGGAAGGTTTTTGCTAACTTAGATCCAAACACTTACCTCTGACACATGATACTGCTCTGCTAGCTGCTACGGTCAAGCTAACGGTCAAGTGTGGTTTTATACGCTCCCAAGTTCAAGATGGGTCATTACAAATATTTTAATGTTGGAAGAGGAGAGAGAGGGATTATGACAAAAAATGATAAAAAATTATTACTTTTGACATAAAATAAAAGAAAACTGAACTACTGACCCTCGCCTGTGGACTTGTGTAACACTGAATGTGACGGCAAGCCAAGAAACCGATTTGACTGCAGCTGCTTATTTCTAATGACTGATGTAATATGTATGTTTGTAGTGTTTGTTTTGTTGTCTGGCTAAATTGACCTGTTGAAATAGTCTGGGAAAAGCCAGTTAGTGGACCTTAAGTTTTTTCTGGGCTTTCAAGGACGATCTTGCCATGTAAGCAGTTTGCTCTGTTTGCTCAGTTGTCATGACGATCGATTTTTTTGATTTGTTAGATCAATAGAAGTTATGATTTCTGTTTTAATTATGATTAGGTACGTGTATGCATGTATATACTATGTATATGTATATTATGATGATAATAAACACGTAATATTTACTATGATTGATGTTTCTCCTGCTTTCCTTTGACATTGGTGTCTTTGACTTGAAACTGGCTTCACCTCACACCATGTCTGCCTTTATTATTGTCTGCAAATTGATTATAAATGTTTGCACTGTTTTATGACAAAACAAGAACATAACTTTGACAACAAGAAAAGCAGACATGAAGTTCACTGTGATGGATTATCCGACCCCAGCAGGTTTTAAGACTCTGAAAGTTGATTTTCATATCGTACAGAAATGAATGGAAACCAGTGGAAGCCTGGCAGGTTTGAAAAGCATAAACAATCTGTGGCAGGCTTTGGAGAATACAGTAATGTAAATTTCAATTATATGATTTAAACAAGCAAAGTCAATTTCACACTGCATTTAATTCATATATCATCGTGCTGCATTTAATTTAAAACTTGCAATCTTTCATCGGATTGCATATTAATCTTAGGGAGTGGCAAGAATGCTGGTCTATAAAATCCTGCTCATTTTAAAAACACAAGACACCAAATGTGATTTCAAAGAGTGGGATAGAGGAAAGCATAAAAACTGTTAATTACAAAACCTCATTCAAGCTTCAAAGAAGTCACAAAATAAAATCTCATCAGCTGTACAGCCCCAGATATGCAAAAACAAACAAACAAACCCTAAACCTTTCCTCCTCTACATCAAACCTACAGTACATGGGAACTTCCCTTCTAAATCAGCAACTACATGATACTATAAAAAAATAAGAAAAGTCACCAGAAACGAGTCCTTCAAGCAGAAAATCTTTTCAGGGAGAGCAGCACGCCACTGGCAACAAGAGACATAACAGATGGTAAGTAACAGTCATTAAGGTTCAGTACTACAGAGGTGGTCCGTTTAGGATATTTTGGCAAGGTGCACTTGGTCTCGCACTGCACAAAGCACAAATATCCTACTCTATCTTCACAGCAGCTTAATAAAAATATGATTATCATAATATGTTTTGCTGCCAGGCTTTATCTTGACCGCTCATCTGTGAAGTCTGTGGGAAACCTCTGAGTGTGGATCACTGGTGTCACTTTGAAAGCCACCTGAGGGGAACACGCTGCTGTGTACAGGACATGTACACATGTGCACAATGAGATACTGTAAATGAGCGTAACTCCTGTGAAAACATGTGCACCTGATAACTCAACTATGTTCAGGTTTCTCTTTAAAATTAAGCTTTTATATATTAAATGTCCAACAGTGTGTACCTACTAATGCCACTTCAGTTTGTTTTTAACTTGAATCCTATTTTCCCTCGTTTCCATCATATCAGTGGATCTTTTAAATCATTTATTCTCTTGAAGAACAGATACAGATACCATAGAGACAGTTTTTTTTTACTACAAATACATGTTATTAAAACAATCTAAATAAAACTAAAACAAATCAGCAGTGATCCCTATGATGGTTAGTGGTTGTCATTGATTAGTCGATCGACAGAAAATTAATCGCCAGCTATTTTGATAATTGAGTGATCTACTAAACTTCTCTGGTTCCAGCTTCTTAAATGTAAATATTTTTTAATTTATTTAGTCTTCTTTGATAATAAATGAAATATCTTTGGGTGTGAAGTGTTGTTTGGGACAAAACAAGAAATCTTAGTTTGCATCTTGGGCTTTGGGAAATGGTGAACAACATTTTTCACTATTTTCTTACATTTTTTAGACTAAACAACTAATCAAGTAATTGAGAAAATAATCGACAGATTAATCAATAATGAAAATAATCATTAGTCGCAGCCCTAATAAATAAACTGCAACAATTAACTCAGTAATAATAGTAAATCGTAACCTGTCCCTCTAGATCCTCACCTAACCCCTGATCAAACTCCCCTGAGCCAGGCCAACAGAAAGAAGAACAATATGGGCAATGTAAGGCTGGAACTAATGATTATTTTTATTATTGATTAATCTATTGATTTTTCAATTAAGATTTTAATGTTTCAGAAGTTTCAAACATGTCTGAACGTTTTAAAAATCACAATGAGATTCAACAGACGATGATATGAAATTGAAAAGCTTCAAATCTTTACATCTTAGAAGCAAAAACCATTTACGTTAGACTATTCGACTAAATAATGATAAACTGATCATTAATACTTCATTTTACTTTGTTTGCCTTTGTGCAGCTTCCTAACACAGTCTAACACTATACATCAACCTCACATCACGTCTTTTTTGGTGAGAACTGACTGAACCTTGAAAATGGACAGAGTTAGCTTTGACAGGTTCATACAATAATGTCAAGTCCCATACAGCTCAGTGGCTCTGTGTGTAGGTTTCCCGCCCTGCTACTGAGAGTTACTGAGGTCAGCTCCTAGTTACATCACTGCTTGGCACTCAACCTGATAAACTGCCCTGGGAGTAAATCGGTCCAGTCGACTAGGACTGTGGCTGGTTACGTACGTACAGTTTCATGCAACAACAGATAAAAGAGAGGTTCCACAGTTTCACAGTTCAAAGCAGCCTGTAAATGTTTCACATCACCTCATTCTCCAAAATATTCCCAGTGTACAGAACCATTCCTCAAAGCTTGTGCCACACCACCTATGTGCGTAAAACAAATGTTACAGTTAGGAAAAGTTCAGCTGTCACAACTACTTTGAATACAAATACTTGTTTAACAGTGCAGCACAACAGGGAACAAAGTGTGTAGAAAATAGTACTGCAAATTGTCCTCGCTGTCACGTCAGGTTGACATTAATGAGTCTGTCTGAACAAATAGAAAACAGTCTCCATTCTGATCGAAGCTATAGCCACGTCACCGACAAACTGCAGCGGCCCGGAGCAACACTAACATCCTCAGATGCATCTCAAATGAATCACTGATGCAGCCCTAACCCATTTCCAAATGAGCGTCTGGCAAGATCCTCCTTGTCAAGGCAGATAGGGTGAGTGTGCAGAGTCGTGTGGACAAATGGTGAGGGCGTTGAGCTGCAAACAGAATGAAAATGACCAAGAGAGACAGAGAGAGATACCAAGAGAGAGACGGAGATGGAAGGAGGCATCGCGCTGGCTTATTCAGCTCCCACACACTTAACGTCTCCATGTTGTCGTTTTTTGTTTTTGCAAGAATGATTCTGCAATGAATCACCCTGTGACCTACATCTGAGCACCCGGGCTTAGAGAAAATTAAATAGATATCATTAGTTGGCTGCTCCCATCCACTTGTTCCAAATTACAGTCGTTTAATAGCCGACCGCTCTGTCAGGGAGGCTCCGGCTTGGCCGTTGAGGTAAAGTATGTGTGATTGTTTGTGTGCGTCTGGCTGCTGGATGATAGCTTTGTCTGTCTGCAAGTGTGTGTGTGTGCACTTTTGGCAGATCACAATTCTCCTCAGTGAGTTTGAGGGCTGTGATAGCAATAAAACATGAAATTTGATTCACCCCTGAATGTCAAAGTGTAGTCAGCTGGCAGCTTCTTTTAATTTTAAAAGTGAAAAATGACCTTCCCTTTTCGTTTCTCTTATCAGTACAGAATGATGCATGGAAATATCAGTTGTCATTTCATTTTTCCTCTTAATTTGATGTCTTGTTGGCCTTGTCTTAAACTCTCAAATCAACTGAGCTTTCCAGTTTCAATTCTAACTCAAATAAAACCAAAGAATAAGATTCATAGTTAATTATTAGCAGATTCGAAAGCAGCAAAAGAAAACAAATCACAAGTCTTAGACTAACTTGACCCCAAAAAGATAAGAATGCTTGACGCATTAGTATTCAGTTCAAGTTAATGTTTTACAAATAATCAAAAAAACTAACATTAAACTGCTGAGAAAGGCACACTGAGCCTGACCCTCAGGATCTGAGCAGCACATTCTCATTTCAGGACCAATGAATTTTCATAATGAACCGTCCGTGGATGTTGATGTGCATGTATGACAAACATGCTGTTGCAAGCTGCCCTAAAACACTGTGTACTGTATGTACAGTACATACACTGCATGTCTTCGTGTGAGTCCACTTTACTGTTGACTGAATGATTCTGTGCAATGTGCACTCTTAGAACATCATTTTCTCACTCAATAGGGGGGAGGAGGCTGCACTCAAAAGACCCGAGATCCAACAACACCATTTGCACATGAATTTATTTATGAAGGCGGACAACTCGTTGCAAAAGCTAAATTACCATATACACATTTGAAGGTGGAGTAAGAAGCTAGTCATCATGAGGGGAAAATTAAAAAGTGCATCAGTGCAAATTTTTATATATATATTCAAGTATTAATATGAATATAAATAAATAATAATATATTTAATTTGTACCCCACTTTTCATTCATAGTGAAACTCAAAGTGCTGCAGTATTAATAACATAGAACACACAACATAAAGAAAATAGTAATAAGAGTTGAGATGAAAAAGCCTTCCTGAATAGAAAGGCTTTTAGGCCTTTTTTAAAAAGAGACTGGGGTCTGTACTGTCCTCAGATGGTTAGCAAGGCTGTTCCACAAGCGTGGTGCAGCAGAGCAGAAGGCCCAATCCCCCATGGTGCGGAGCTTGGTACTGGAGGCCCGGAGGAGCAAGCTGCTTGCAGATCTGAGGGTCCGGGTGGAGGACTGTGGTATGATCAGTTCCGCTGATGAATTTGTATGCGAGTAGCAGGACTTTGTAGTCAATCCTGAAGGAGACACGGAGCCAGTGCAATGAAAACAGAATTGGTGTTATATGTTCGTGTTTTTGCACTCTCATCAGAATCCTGGCAGAGCTGTACTGAATGTACTGAAGCTTCTGGAGTCCCTATGAAGAGCGCATTGCAGTAGTCCAGTCCTGAGGAAATAAAATTATGGACAAGTTTGTCTGCATCTGACAGGGTCAGAGAGGGGCGGAGTTTAGAGATGTTTTTGAGATGGTAGAAAGAGGTTTTGCATAGATGTCTTATATGGTCATCAAAGGTCAGCTGAGCTTCGAACCTAACACCCAGAGTGACTGAGGAGGAAAGGGGGATGTCGTGACCCTCAAAGGTGAGATGAGGTATGGGGAATGACTGAATCTGGTGTGGAGTGCCAAAAGGAGAACTCAGTTTTGCTGCTGTTTAACTGGAGGAAATTTGTGGTCATCCAGGCCTTTATTTTCATTAGACAGGTGCTGAGGTGAGACATGGCTGTAGAAGGGCTTGGGGCAGTTTTGATGTACAGCTGGGTATCATCAGCATAGCAATGACAAGACATCCCATGTCTGCTGATGACACGTCCAAGGGGGAGCATGTGGAGGGTAAACAGGATGGGGCCGAGAACCGATCCTTGCGGAACACCACAGGTGACCTGCATCCTCCCAGTGAGACATACTCCGTCCTACCAGAAAGGACTGAAATCACTTAAGTGCAGAGTCTGACAGTCCAATGGTGGTGTGGAGGTGCTCTAAGAGGATAGTGTGATCCACAGTGTCAAATGCAGCTCTCAGGTCAAGGAGAATCAGGAGAGAAGGGGACCCTGCATCAGCTGCCATCAGCAGGTCATTCACAGCCCTGAGCAGAGCTGTTTCAGTGCTGTGTGCTGAACGAAAAGCTGACTAAAATTTTTCAAATAGGTTGTTGTGTTTAAGGTTGTCCTGAACATCAGAAGCAGCCACCTTCTCCAACACCTTGGACAGGAAAGGGAGGTTGGTGATAGGTCTGTAGCTGCTGGCAACTTCTGGATCCAAGGTGGGCTTCTTGAGGAGGGGGCGGATGACTGCGACCTTGAGGGCAGATGGAACACTACCAGTTTGAAGAGAGAGGTTGACAGTTTGGGTAATCAGGAGGCTGAGAATGGGGTTGTATGATTTCAGCAGAGCTGTGGAAATGGGGTCCAGGGTACATGTACAGGGTTTCACCTTCCTGAGGATTACCTCAATGTGGCTCTGCCTGACGTCAGTAAAATGGAGTAGAGACGGCAACCTCCCAGACAGAAGGTCGATGACAGGAGGAGGCAGAGAGGAAGAGCTGGACATCAGAGAGTGAATGTTGTTGACCTTGGCTCTGTAAAAGTCAAAGAAGCTGTTACATCGCTCTTCTGTAGCCTCAACTGGGGAAGATGATTGTGGCTTCAGGAGATGATTTATGGTGGAAAAAAGATGCTTAGCGTTTCCAGGATTGTTATTAATTAGGTCGGAGTAGAACTGTGACCGAGCATCTTTAAGGGACTTTGAGTAAGTCCTTTGATATTCACGGCCAGTTTACGGACAGCGAGCCCAGAGCGTCTGAAGCATCGTTCCAGGACACATCCAGCTGTTTATTATTTTCCGCAGGTCATGAGTGAACCAGGAAGCTGCGTAAAATCTGTAGCTGTGTGGCGGTGTAGGACATCATAATTAAAGCAGTTGCGTTGTTTGGGCTGAATGGCAGCGTTGGTAACAGCCACAGTTACAGTCACACAGTGGAGATCATTATAGCAAACATGAGGGGAGCTCCAGTTGAAGAAAAACTTCAGTCACTAGAGTTCACCAGTGACAGCGCAGCTCTGGGTGATTTCCGCACTGATAGAGAGTGCAGGGGAGCCAGATGGAGCTTTGTGGCACACCTGAGCCAGCAGGCTAGAGGAACAGACAGCCACTGTCCAGAGAAGCAAAACCTCCAGAGAAAAGGGATCCCAGTAGAGCAGGTAGGAAGCACTTTGTTGAATGATCCAAAATAAGTACTGTAAATCCCAGTAGAGAAGATATACAGTACTTTAGTTAATACAGAGTCCACCAGTTCAATAGAACGTATTCCAACTTAGGAAGCGATCAAAACACACCAACAGAAAATGGAAAAACATAAAAAGTTCGAGCAAAATGCAGGAAGGCTACGTTAATCACACGAGCAAGTTCAAGGTCAACTGTCTATTTAGCAAAGAGGAGCGGCAGCCAGCAATCCCTCATAATGCAGGATGTATGGCTTATTTTATTTATGGCAAATGTATGCAAAATAATCACAAAATAATCAAATTGATGTTCAATGTCGGGCTGCAACTAATGATTCTTTTCATTATCAATTAATCTGTTGATTATTTTCTTGATTAATCGATTAGTTTGATCCATAAAATCTCAGAAAATGGTGAAAAATCTCTAACACCATTTCCCACAGCCCAAGATGCAAACTGCAATGTCTACTGTAGTTTTGTCCCCGAACAACAGTCCACAACTCTCAGATATTTAGTTTACTATATAGAAGACTAAATAAACCAGAAAATATTAACATTTAAGAAGCTGGAAGATAATTTGGACTTTTTTTTCCTCCAAAGGATTAATTAATTAATATGATGCTTTTGTTAGTCACATATGATAGTAAACTGAATATCTTTGAATTGTGGACTGTTGGTCAGGACAAAACAAGAAATTTTAGATTGCATCTTGGGCTTTGGGAAACAAATCGACAGTTTTCACCATTTTATCACCAATTATCAAAATAGTTTCCAACTAATCGATTAATCGACTAATCAGTGCAGCTCTATAATAACTCAGTTAAGGGAGGTAGCAACGAAAGAGAAAGTAACTATAAGCATTAAACATCAGCACAGTCTCTGATGGGAAGAATTCACAACATACTAGCTCATATCTGCCAACCAAGATTTCATCCAGCTTTCAGTCACACTCTTCCTGTATCTTCTCTAGAAGCCCACAGCCTTCGTTGCTGCCAACACAGAGGCAAATGGTGTAGGTTAGAAGTGAACATAAACAGAAGTAGAAATGTGCTTAATTACTGCAGAAAACGAGCATGACTGACAGACTGACAGTTTTGGAAAGTTACACAAAGTGGACAACACAGACCCACCATGTGTGGCCTTTGAAAGCTGCTTTTTACCACTTCCACTATGTCCACAGCGTATGTCTGACACACGGGTATTGGCCTTAATACAGCTGCTGTTGTTTAGAAGGAGGCTGCAGTTCAAAGCCAGAGTACAGTACTAGAGTCCAGGAATGAAATCAAATTGAATCTGGGGAGACTGTGATCATGTTTCCACAGAGCTTCCAAACACTACTAACGTCTACTACAAGATCCAAGTATAAACACTCAATCTTTATGTTTCTCTCTCTCTCACACATACACACAAACTTATACAAACCCTTGTTATGTTTTTTCCTCCAACATTACTCTCACTCACACACTCCTCTCTCCTCGGCGCTGCATGCAGTCAGAGCTGGCAGCTTCAAACCCCCCCAGCTAGTAAAGCAAACAAATGACAGGTGCAAACACAGGCGATCCTCCCTGCCTGCACACACTAAATGGCTTCACACACAGTCACATGGCACAAGAGCTTCCTATCAGATAAGCAAGAAGTATCACTACTACTCCGTTATAGTCGGGATATACAGGATACAGGAGCTGTTGCTGTAGGTTTGAGGCACTTTAACAGCAAGTTAATGGGATGTGAACATCGTCTGACACATTGGGGAACCCCGAGCTGACCTACGGAGTGGCAAGGACTCCACTAGAGCTGAACAATTCTCCAGTTTGTTGTTACACAGAAAGACATCCTTCCTATCAATTACATTTTAAGTTAAATTGATTTTTTTTGTCCCTGCAAACACACCCTCAGGATCGGCAATTAGGATGTACAAAAGGTGGGTAAACCAGCACTGTATCATGACCAAAATCTAAACAATTGCTCCTGTATGTCAAACACATTTAATACAATAGGTGTTTAAAATGACAACACCGAAAAAACAACAATAGAACAAAACGCATAAAATACTAGAAGAATATGTCTAAATGACCGAAAAATTAAACATGACTTTTTTAAAATAGTAAATTGAAATAGAAAACAAGTGGGGGGGGGGTTCATGAATTGATTAGAAACTGGACTGAAAATGAATCCACAACAATTTTGATCAATGGTTAATCATCTAAGTCAATTACCGAGCAAGAAGCCAAACATTCCTCTTTAGAGACATATCTGTGAAATGAGTATCATTGGAAAATCATTTGAAAATTTAATTTAATTTAATTTAATATTGAAATTCTCTGGTTCCAGCTTCTTAAATGTGAATATTTTCTGGTTTATTTAGTCATCTATGATGGTAAACTGAATATCTTTGGGTTGTGGACTGCTGATTGGGACAAACACATTTTAGGTTGCATCTTGGGCTTTGGGAAAAACGATATTGATCAATGTTTTTCACCATTTTCTTAAAGACCAAACAACTAATTGATGAATAACTTTTTTTTACGATATAAATAATTACTAACAATTATTTTAATTAACGATTAATCTGTCCATTATTTTCTCAATTAATTAAAATGTCAAAAAATGGTGAAAAATGTCAATGAATTCTTTCCCACAGCCCAAAATGATGTCTTCAATTGTCTTGTTTTGTCCTGACCAACAGTTCGCAACCCAAAGATATTCAGTTTATTATCCGAGAAGACTAAAGAAACCAGAAAATATTCACTCTTGAGGAGCCAGTGTCAGAGAATTTGGACATTTTCTTCTTAAAAAATGACTCAAAACAATTAATCGATTATCAAAGTAGTTGGCGATTGATTTAATAGTTAGCAACTAATGGATTAATTGATAAATCATTGTAGTTCTGTTAAAATTCTATAATGAAAATAATGTTAGTTGCAGCCTCAAATGCAACGCCGCTCTCCTCAACCTTTCCACATCAGTTACAGATTGCTGTGGGCGGTTTCAGTGGCTGACAAATAATAACAAAGCTTTCAGCAGTACCACAGTAGAACAGACAACACAATCTGTAGGTTTGATAAAGATTCAGTGATTTAGAAAAGGTCTTTTATTTTCTGCTAGATCAAAAAAAAAAAAAACTGAGAGCAAGAATAACTCATAATGACCTTTGGAAACGATACTCTTTGAAGCTATCTGCCACCTCCATAATCCTCAAAAGAGCAAAGTCAGGATGCAATTGTGAATAAAAGGAACTGAGCTCGCACCCACACACACACACACACACACACACACTTGACATAAAGACACACACATACATGTCCTTTTCCACTGCCTCAGTTATGTAACCTTAATGCAAGAGACAGCTTGACTAAGACATCCTGGGCCCATCTTGTGATCGCCGTTTACTTCGGCATGCAGGGGAATTCATTCATTCATTACCATGTTGAGCTGATGACCTGAGTGTCAAGAGAGATGAATCATGTGGAAAGGAAGCACTGGCCTAAGGGAAGACCTGTGTGTGTGTGTGTGTGTGTGTGTGTGTGTAGACAGGAGATGTTGCTGCCTGTCTCCTTTCTCGCCTGCTGTTTTACATTCAGTAAATCCTCACAAATCTCCTTGTACAAAGATACACCCTGCTCCTGATTTTGCATTAATCTTTTTGTTTGCGAGTGTGTCACAGCTTCACGTACTTCAGCGCACTGGGTGGACACAGGTAGATAGTTACGGTGAAAGCTGCCTCATTTGTACCCTCCCCGTCACACACGTGCTCTCTCCCGCTGAGGGTGCAACAGGCATTCAGGTTCCTGCCTGGCAGATGCACGCGGTGAGACGCCGGGCTCCCAGAGGCCTTTGCTGCGGCATGAAGGCGGGTGTCACTGACAGCCAGGCACAAAGTCAACAATGACAAATAGTAGTGGACTTGTTCCGCCCCAGCAACTCGCACCCCCTCTCACACACCCACCCACCCATCAATACACAGAGATATGAGGCGCAGCCCATCACCAGCTCCTGTCTTCCCGTGCAGGGATGGGAAAAAAAACAACAACAACAACAACAAAAAAAGAAAAAGCAAAACCTGCAGAAATATTATGCACTGTCATATTCCACACTCATTGAATCTGAAAGAAGGGGAAAGTCACAAGGTGAAATCTGCAAGATTTTCAGCTTCTTTTGCATTTCTGTGTTTCCCCTATACTCATTCGGAAACTATGAGCACCGCTGCTAAAACTTCACACGATCATTAATATCAATGGGCTACTAATGACGTTCACTCACACACTGTTTGAGCACAATAACGCCCTAGTTAGCGTGGAATTGTTTTGAGTCATCCTCCCTCTCTTCATTCTTCAGAAGACATCTAAAAGGTACTGTTATAAGTGTAGTGTAGCTCCATTAAGGAATAGGGCAGTGCGTAATGTGTGTGTGTGTGTGTAGCGAGTGTGTAGTTGAGCGAGTGGCAGAGGAAAAAGATAGCTTATAAAATGTTATGTAGTGTTGATAAGCAGCACATTACCACTGCAATATAAATACAATCTCAAGGTTGACAATGAGTGCAGGTGAGTGTAGCAGCAGTGTTAACCACAGAGCACAATCAGTTTAGATATACAGGTTTTATGATAAGAGAACTAGTTAAGAAAGCTGTCACACATACCAATATCTTTGAGTTGGAATATTTTTTTCTAATGCTTAGCTGAATATGAAGTATGTGCAGTGAATGTGACTACAACTCCCATGTATGACTAAAGCCATGCCAAGTTTCCCATTAAGCACACTTATTAGAGGGCCAAAAATTAACGAATGGGACTATAATGACTCGTTGAAAAAAATATGGGATTTGTCTGGAGCCAGCATCTAGCAGCTGTTGGTCTAATTGCACTTTAAGGGACTTCCGCGTTGGCTTCAGCCTCAAGCCGCGGTGGTTGCTGCTTGTTTCCAACTTTTTCTGTCAGACGTACCCCCACAGCCGCTCTCATATGAACTCATACCACTTCATCAACACCAACAGTCATGTTACAAATGTCTTCATTTATTGATTTTAAACTCAGTGTTGTTTAAAACTTATTATATAAAAGTGTGTATTTCTACATACAATGGAACGGTCATTGTTTAGGTCAAGTTTGCATTCGTGCCACTACCCCTTAGGGTGGCAGAACCTACACACTTCAACCATGTATTCATTACTTTTAGCTAACTATTTCAAATGATAATCAGTTGGATATGGATACTGTTTATTCATCATTTAGCCAACTATTTCAACCTTTGGTTCATTACTTTTAGATTTTCTTTTCAGCTATTTATCCATGACTATTAGGTAACTATTTAAACTGTTCATTATTTCTAACTCTTTCAACTTCTGTACTCACTTACTACAATTTAAATTGCAACACGTGGGATCAGGTCTGAAATAAACACCCACCAAGCGTCAAATGCGGGTAGATTTTCTGTTTGGCGAGTAAATCTTGGAAGACTATCCACCATACTGGCGGGTAAATGGATGAAGGACTGATCTGACTGATGTCTGTGTTCTTCATTCTTTCTAAACGTCACTCAGTATTTTGATGTCAAGAATATTATCTACTTTATTGACATTTTCGATTTGTTTCCAGTTATTGACTTTACAGTGACTTTGCTGTTGTAAATTTTACTATTGCTGCTATAGAAACAATATTTAGTTATATTTAAATGTATGTGACACAAAAGGCAATTTATTATTGCGACCAGTAAAAAATATGCTTGGCTGGTGGATTTTTTCATCTACCAGTCCCCTTGGCAGGTGAGTCAAAAAGTTAATTTCAGACACTGCATGGGGTTCAGGTGTTATAGCTGACTGAATATGTGGATTTATTTATTTATATTTAATCAAAGCGTAATTTCATTTTTTTCAAATCACTTGAGTTATAATTACTCCACAACCTTTCCATGTACCCCCAGGCAACTGCAGTACCCTCCTGTTGTCATCACTGCTTTACAATAGGACTGGTTACAGCAAGCCATAAAGAAACCAGCCAAAACACCAACAACCAAGGAGAAAATATAAGCCACAAAACCATTCAGCCAAGCAAGACTCATAATACACAAACAAGAGTATTAATATTTCACCACTCCATAAGAGAAGCTCAGCCACAACAAATAAATATTTATATTTTAACCAATACATGCCCACAAGCATGATTGGTGGGATATAAATTCATAAAACAGCAAGTAATGCAGTGACAGAAAGTACATTTACTCAAGTACTGTACTTAAGTACAGTTGAGGTACTTGTACTTTACTTGAGTGTTTCCATTTGCTACTTTATACTTCCACTCCACTAGATTTCAGAGGGAAATATTGTACTTTCTGCTCCACTACATTTATTTGACAGCTTTAGTTACTTTTCAGATGAAGATTTAACACAATGGATAATATAACAAGCTTTTAAAATACAACACATTGTTAAAAATGAAACCAGTGGTTTCCAACCTTTTTGGCTTTTGACGTCTTACAAAAAGCAGTGTGTAGTCAGGGTCACATTTCAGATGTCTATGAGTTGTTAACAGCTCAAATAGTGATTTTTCCCTCTAAACTTCTCACATGGTTTCATCTCAATATTTATTCAGACGATCCAATATTTCACCAAAATAGTTCAATAACAACAGTGTTTGATGTTTTTAAATTATTTAAGGTTTTTATACCAAACATTCACAATAATATGTCAAGAAATGGGTGCTTAAAAGAAGGTCAGCTGATCACAGTGCCTGTCCACAAAGAAAACAAGTCCACCAGAGCTCAGTACAAATCAATTTGGGAGTTATTTTGAGGTGAGTTATTTTTCCCCGCTGCACCGCTACACCAGATCCTAAGGTTCGCTTACCTGCCAAATCCCACTTTAACCCCTGACTGTTTGTGCACACATACCAATCATAGGTCAAAACATTGCTAAATTTGTTAAATTTGGCTGAATTACAAAAGCCAGAAGTGGCTCCTATTGCTGAGCTGAGCCAAATGATCTGGCTCACTAAAAAGAGCCAGAATTCCCCTCACCACATTAATCATCTTACAACCCCTCAGATTTATCTGGTGACCCTTTGAAGAGGCCCGACCCCTAGGTTGGGAACCACTGGACTAAACTATCTATTCAAACTAGCTCCACCTCCAGCAGCTACAACAGTAACATGCTGCTTACACACTGATGCTTCAGCATTAATAATCTAATGATGTCATATATAATAATATATCAGTCAGAGGGCCCAGACCACTACTTTTACTGTAGTACTTTAACTACATTTTGCTGCTGCTACTACTTGCATGCAGGACTTTTAGTTGTAATGGAGTATTTTTACATTGCTGTATTGGTACTTTAACTTAAGTAAAGGATGTGAATACTTCTTTCAACACTAAAGCAATACCAGCAGCCTCAGCCAACAGATATTAACACAAGCAGTTAGCAACAGAAGCGATAGCCACTTAGCTTGGTGAAGAGTCAACTCAGCAGAGAGTAATAAATCCTTCAGGAAGAGATGCTGTGGTCCCAAAACTGCCTCCAAACGGCAGGTGAACTTCACTTCTGCTTGAAATGATGGAAAAAGTCACAAAAAATGTATTTATCTTTCAAAACGCCCTTTGCATCAAACTGTTAGAAAGTTAGCTTGTTCCTGAAATGCTACTGATGCTGAGAAAAGAAGTGACCGTTTGAAAAGTCCGCCATATTGGAAAAGGTGCGTTGGAACTACGTCACAGCCAGTGGAGTGTGTCACGTGAGAGCAGCGCACCTGATTATTTTTTGTTTTGAGATATTTAAAAGTAGCGCTTACAATTAATACATGGTGCCCCATTATTTTTTATTTTCGTCTCCACAGTTGTTACTGCACTTGTAGCTTAATTTACAGTATTTTAATATTTTCTAGTATTTCTATACGCAGTATACCAGTACTTACATTTGACTGCTTTTAAACCAAACTATACTATCTTGTGCACACAAATTTAAAAAATATCATCTTTCATAGCCTCTATAGTATTCACAATTTACCAACCAAAATTGTATTTTTGGCTGTGCAGAGAAGATTTTGAAACAGTATTTAGATTTTCATATTGGGAAATAAAATTGCAGTAGAAATATATATTTAAGAACTATTAACATTTTTACAGAGTTTCTTCTTAGTGTCTGGCGCTGGGCTTTTCTATAAATGAGTCTGTCTTCAAGTATGTCTTCAAATTCACAGATAAAACCTGTTCAATCCTACAAAAATGCAAACCAATTATTTTTAACGTGGATGTTTCCTTGAAATATTTTTACCTGCAGATAGGCTGGCGTGTGCTTTCAGCTGCTGGCCTGGAGGAAAACTTTTTATGGAGCACCTGAAGTTTTCATTCAGCTCAGGCTTACTTCCATTTGTGACGTCATCAGGGAGTAACATAAGGAATGACGATGTCATAAATGGGGCTTCCAAAATTTGGTTTGGACATTCACGGTTCTATTATAATAACTTTGGTAATCCTCTGATCTTTCTTCTAGCACCACCATGAGGTCTACTTTTTAATTCTTTATTGAAATATCTCAACAACGATTGGATGGATAAATATGAAATTTGGTAAACACATTCATGGTCCCCAGAGGGTGACCTCTGCCATCATCAGGTCAAAATTTAACTCTAACCCATTTTGTCCAAAACTTTGGTTTATGACCAAATACCCACAAAACTGATCAGCTTTGTGTTTAGCACTAAATGTTTAACACACTAAACCAACATGGTGAACATATACTTGCTAAATATCAACATGCTAGCATTATTATTATTGTTATTACTTTTGTGAGCATGTTAGCATGTTGATGCTAGCATTTAGACTCACAGAGCTGCTGGCATGGCTGTAAACCTTTAGTCTCATTATTTTCTTCTTATATTATTAAGATAAATTTCATTAGTGCCACTTAGGGAATTGTGTCACAGCAACAGAAGGACAAAAACAGATGCATAATGTAGATAAGTAACTTTAAAAAATTAGAAGAATATCGCCAGATTAATCCATAATGAAAATAATCATTAGTTGCAGCCATAATCTACTATATACAAAATGTAGCATGAAAAAATAATAAAAGGTACAAATAAATACTATACCCACAAATATAAGTAAACTACACATAACTACAAAGTGCATTGAGATAAAATATCATAATACAAAGTGAGAAGATAAGAAAGTTGCATTAAAATAATTAAATACATAAATTGCACTTGAGGGAATGGGTTGGTGGGTAAAGTTTCTCCTGGCAGCAGATAGCAGTGTTAGCAGCATTAAAGCATTAAAAACAAAGTGAGTGTCTCATAATGCAAAGAAAGTAGTGCTGAGAACAGCGGGGATTGTGGTGGCACTCCCTCACACACTATGGGTGGAGTAGCCCGTCGCTGAACAGGCTGCCCAAGCACTTGGGGTGTCCTGTAGGGCGTGGGAGGTGTTGTCCATGGTTCGGCCATCATTCCTCTCTCTCCAACATCATGTGGAGTCCAGAGAGCATCACAGGGCAGAGCTGGCCTTCCTTTTTCTATTCTCTTCCTATTTGCTGCCGAGATGCTACTGCTGCACTGGACCACTGCTGATCCCATCACAAAGTGGCATTCTCCCACCACCGAGAGGCACATTTGGTTACTTTAAATACATTAATAATTACCTTAATCTGGTATTTTAAAGTACCACAGTACCATACGTGTAGTGTGGTAAGACTTCAGTATATTTTGATCTGTGAATGAGCGGGGATTAGATAACCATCCTCAGTGTATGTGTGTGCACACAGGCGTATTTAGAGTCACTCTCAATATGATAAAGACAAAGTTTCATAATCCCAATGCAATTACCTCCTCAAAAATAGAACACTGACTTTATTATTGTGCCAATATTGTGGCACATTCAGACACCCTGAGGGGTCTTTGTATCACTGCTGCTCAGTCAGAAAAGTCACATTAGACAGAAAAAGTCTACTGTTACTACTTGTCTGCTCTGTTTGAATAATAGTAGTCAAATACATATATTTAAAGGCAGTGTTTAGTATCTCTGCTGCTCCTAAGAGTAACATGGAAGTGCTGTGTTTGTTTTGTTTGCCTTTACACTTTTAGTTTGACCTTTTTTTTTTATCTTTCTGTGGTCTCTTTCTGTTTCTAAGAAGCTTGTTTAACCCTGGTTAAACCGAAACAGGTGTTTCGTATTAACTGGTGACTTTCACAGGAATGTGTCGTGGTTGTGGTGGTGACGGCAGCTGTTGAAAACATCAAATTATCTTATGTTTAACACAGTTTATATTCATCAGGACCTTTTTGTATTACATTATGTAAATTAATCAAGAAGCATTCACATTTCCTCACTTATTTTTCTGAAATGAATCTTTTTAAATGGCTTGAGGTGAAACGTCAAATCTCGTTGCAGTATCCACACTGATGGTCACAAGTTAAAGTCGTCAGTTAAAGTCGTCAAAGTTTTCACTGTGAGACTCACACAATGGTACACTTTTCATACGCTCTCACGCCACACTTTTCTCACACAGTGAAAAACAAATTCATAACTGATAACGTCATGGCACGAAAAGAGGACACTGACAGCGCACGGACAGACAAGACAGAGCAGCACAGCGCAACAACAGCACCGTGCAGCAGCAAGTTATTCAGACCATCAGGGGGAAAGCCAGAAATATACACAAGTCTATTATATTGTAATTTATACCCCCACCATGTGCCAAGTGTTTATCTTTCCAAGTGTGCTCCCCCATTTTAAAACATAACCAGGCGTGCATGGTCATTACAGAGCTTTAGTATGTTTTCTCCTTTGTGGGGGCAGCTTAGAGGGCATTTTGTCATACTGTGGGGGCACTTTCATGGTGTTTGTGAGGTACACCCTCACCCCCTGAGTCTGCGAGTGTTTAATGGCAGGTTAGCTTATCTAAGGTTATCATATCTATACATTTAACTGAATTAGATGCCGTTTTCTGGTTTGTATTCTGATTTACTGTCCATCTGTTGGCAGCATGGGCAGATAAACCTGCTAGGAAGAAAAATATGCTGGATCTCCTTTCTCCCTGCAACAAACAGCAATCAGCACCCATGTACAGGTGCACCCAGCACTCAAAGCTCCAATATTAATACAATACCTTGTGTAGCAGGCCCCATATTTTTCTGGGTCCGTGGTCCTTCTTTAATTATGATTTCACCTTCATGAGCACATTTTCTGATTAAAAGTTAAAGATATTGAAAAATATATCTACATCCCCATCTCGCCCTGTGGCCTATTTCAAGCATGTCGATAAGCATTTTATTATCCACTTGAGAAAATATCGTAATGCACATTTAATGTCCCTGGTAGGTCTGATTATGTGTGGCTCAGAATCATTGACCCTCACGCCATCGAGATGCTATCAATTAAATAAATCAAGTGCACCTGCAGCATTTCAAATATTTAATACTATAGTACACACACACAAACACACTTAATCACACGTACACAAGGAAGCTGTCTGACTAATTCTCTGCTATTATCACTATAATTGATTCAAACAACCTGTAACTGTAATTACATACATGTTGTAATATGCATATTCACCACTGTCCTGTGAAAACCATGTATCTCCAAGATGTCAACGTCTTTTAAACAAAGAAAAACATCCTTTTTAAAAGCTTTTGACAATTTATTACATAACATAAATGGGTTTAAAAAATCTAAAAATTAGAAGAATTTTGTCAACCCATGAAGAAGTATTTCATCTTTGACTTACAAAATATTACTTAATTATTTACCTAATATTGTCATTCTGTTTCTCCATATTGGTATTTAATCGTTGTTATTTCTGTCTACTCTGTTACAACATTAATTGCATATTTGTCTGTCTGTCGGAGGGAAACCTCCTCTGTTGATCTGTTGTCCAAATTGAGGGTTGTACACATTGTAAAGTAAAGTCCTTTGAGGCAAATATAAAGTGTATATAGAGAGTATATTTATGATCTTTGGCCATATAAATAAAATTGACTTGACTGGACACTGTACTGTAACTTATATATTAATTTCATTTATTTCATTTCATTGATGTATTCGTAAGGACAGCACACATTAATGAACATTTCTGTAAATGTGCCAGTGTTAGGCAGCTGGCTAATTTTCAACTGCAGTCTTTTGGCGAGATGTTCTAAAATAATGAAGTGATGGTTAAAATTGGCAGGCAGAAGACAACGAGATGCCATAAAGACAATAGCAACAAAATAAGCATTCTCAAGACAGCTAACTAATAGGAAACAGCAAAACATTATTACAATAGTACAGCAACAATATCCACTATTCAGTACATGTAGCAATGCAAGCAAGACAAGGCAATGAAACACAACCAAGCAATACTAATTCCAACCATTGCACATGATGACATGCAGAGCAACAATAAGTAATATGACATAAATAAAATATAATAATCAAAATGTTAATCTTGATAAAATGTTAAAAGATGCAGGTACAAGTTAATAAAAAGGAGTACTTTGAACAGTAATGTATACAATTTTATGCAGCAAGGTGCTCCAAACTCCAAAAGATCATCTGCAAGGGAAATGTGGTGCATAAAGCTTTTATCTCTTTTCTTAGTGATTGTGTTCACAAGAAAATGTCACAGCGGGGCAGTATAATATAAAAACATGTTTTTTTTTTTCACCCACGTTGTCGTATCACATCCAAGACCATGGCCTCACTGTCGCCTTCTAATTCCACATCTACAGCTGTAACCCTGCTGTCATCCCTCAGGGGACACCCCCAAGGTTAATTACCCCCCCCCCCCCCCCCCCACCCCACCACCCCGCCCCATCCACTACACATATACACCCCTACCCTCGGGAGGAAGATCAAAAGCCAGCTGGTCAAACCACCTTGGAGAAGGTCTAAACACCTTAGGACTCAGAATCTCCTCTGTCTGAATGCCATGTGACCCAGAAGAGGAAGAGGATGGGGAGCCAGATGTTGAGGCGTTACGCTTCAGGGAGCATGCGAGGGCTGGAGCGAGCCTGAGTGAGCAAGTGAGTGACAGAGTGAGTGATGTATGTGGTGTATGGTACTGTATCTGCATGCAGAGGGATAAGAGCCACATGTGAGCCTCCTGTCAGCACACAGGAGCTTTAACCTGATGTGCGTCCCTGTAGTCGCGCCTTTTCAACAGACGCACCAGTGACATCTTCTAAAAGCTGAGAGGCAGCTCAGTGAGAGGTTTTATTTCACACAGCTTCTTCAGTATTAGTCTGAGCGGAGCCTGAAAGCTGCCGAGGCTCAAAGTCTCTCACTTCGCTGAGCCAGTCACTCTCAAATTGGAGGAAATGTAAATGACTTACATAATCAGCAACGCCCCCCCCCCCCCCCCCCCCCCCCCCCCTCCCCTCCCTCTCTACACATACACCCCAAAAAATGTGAAGTCAGCACTTAATAACACTGTTGATAACTGTGTAAAAATAGCCAAATATAATCAGTCATGTTCTGCAAGTCAATTTACAGTTTGAGCAAGTGAGCAGAATGAAATTGACATTTTACTGTATGTAGCTTCTTTTGCTGTATAATGAGGCTTATCCCTGACCCAGTCATCATTATCATGTGGTTGAAGTAGAAGCTGTTACTCTGTATTAATCCATATCTGCATGTTGTGGATTTTAATATACTAACATTCATTTGACTGTTTTTTTTTTTAAATGCACAGAGAGCATGACCATCCATACGTTTAGCCTGTACATGTGCACAGGTACGAAGGCAATGTTACTTATGAGGGCAGCCGGTGAGGAACTCTTCTTGATATTGAGTGGATTTATTTCACGATTACAGTGAATTTTTTTTTCTTCACACTGGATTTTCCAATTAATTTCAATTTCAGTTGGCAGCCCTTGACAGCCAAGACAGAGGACTTTTTTTCCATTTTATTGAGACAGATTGGCCAAGAGTGTTGCTGCCATCTACAGACTCAGGATTACATTTGTTACCCCCCCAACCCCCCCACCCCCTCACCCATCTCACGCATACACATACACAATGTAAACAGCCGGGGCAGTGAACGAAAATAAGATGACCTGAGATGCCTGCGCTCACAGCAGAGACGTTCGGGACACAGAGCATACGTACGGCTAAACGTGATGTTTAGAGCTACTTCACCTTTAATAACAGCAAAGGATTAGCTGGCTGGAAGTCACGGTCACACACACACACACTTGTTTTTCCATACTTGTGAGGACCCTATATTGACATATTGCATTCCCTAGACCGTAACCTAATTTTAACCTTAAAACCAAGTCTTAACCTTCAAACAGTCCTTTGAAGTGGTGAAGATTGGCCTCACAATGCAGAGATGTCCTCAGTATGATGGTTTAAAACAGAAATTGGCCCTCACAGAGACAGCAATACAAACCCACACACACACACACACACACACACACACACACTTTGACAGATAGTGGCTCAGTGGCTCCTAACCTTTTTGGCTTGTGACCCCTTAAAACAATGTAGTGTCTATTTGCACCCTCTTGTCACAGGCTGCATGTGTCTACACATTGTGGCCAGTTAGACAAAAGGACATTTTTCCTTTTTAGACTGATTTATTTGAATTTTAGAGGCCTGATTAGGTAAAATCATCAACTAATTCATAAGAAAAAAAGCAAAGATTAAAACAAAATCATTTTGTGTTGCAGACAATATTGTTTCTTTGTTCCTATCCCATTATTCACCTCATGACCCCTGAGATTTATCTTATGACCTCTTTGGGTGGCCCTGACCCCAGGTTGGGAACCACTGCAGTGTTTGCCTCTGGGGTTTACATTCATTTCCTTTCAGGCAACCCTAAACTTAACCATGATACTCACCTGACCTCAACCTTAACTCGAACCTGGTGAAGACAGGAACCGTTTTAGCTCATAACAAATGTAACTGCTGTGTAACCAAAGCAGAAACCGTGTAAGCAGACAAGCTGTCCCCCGTCGACTGGTTTAAAGTAAAAGTAAAATTATTAAAAAATTATATCTAAAATTAGACTCACGCACACAGATTTTCTCTGTCCTTGGTTTCCCCTGCCCTTGGGTGACCCTGGGAACAAATACCTGCGTGTTCCTCCTCCTGTCACCAGCTGCAGACAAACTAAAGCACAGCTCCCTGTTGTCTATTTGTCCTGTAGGCACAGAAATCACATCACCTCCCAGGAAAAAAGGGGGAAGGTGAGGGGTGTACCAGGGCCCCTGCACTGAAAATAGCTTACCTCTCTGCTGGATGGGCCAACAGGCCAAGGTGTGGTGGGTGACATGTGCACCGAGCGGACAACTGCGTAGAGTATTTGAGGAGGTACTTTGGAAATGTCATGCACCGGCATTATTAACATACCCCTCGTGTTAGCCTGTCACGGTTAGCAAGCAGAACAGGCAGGGAGGCCTGATCAGCAGGGCACAATTGCTCAGGACACATTAGTTGTTCAAAGGCTTGTCATAATTTCTGTCATCTATTTAAAGTCAAACTCAGACAACAAGCAAAGGCAGCGGCTGTGTCAAGAGCAGGACAGACGACTTGCATTCCACAGATGTCTGCTTCTTGGAAAAGCTCCCTGTTAAAATTGCCATGTGTTGAAGTACTTTCACTCCAATGGAAACATTAACTGCTGAATCCCCCCCCCCTCCCTCCCCACCCCCCTTATGAAGAAAAAAAGTGTACGCGCTCATTTTGCAAGGGATGACTCAGCTTTCACGAGGTGTGCTGCGAGAGCACCTTCAAGGGCTACTATGACAATACATGCCGATTTCTGTTGTTTCATTTCATCATGTGCGCCTGTTACACAGAGAGAAAATATTACACTGCAAGCTTCACTAACTGAGAAATGGCTTAATTTGGATTGTTAGCAGTCCCAATGGAAACCAATTAGTAGTCTGTATCTGTGAGCTGACCGGGTGCCATTTGATTTCTGTTCGGCTAGCTGCAAAACACAGTAATAAGCATATTTTTAGATAATTGAATAGTATGCTTTTCAGTAACAAAGATGCAAACAGGTGAAATTCCAAGTCCGTGTGACATCTGTCATTGTGTGCAACATTTTTTCACATTTACCTTTTCTTTGGTGGGTGGGGTGGGGGGGCATATTAAAGCTTTTCTGCCATTCAGAATTAGGAACAAGAGAGCGTGTGTGTTTGGGGAGGGGGTAATCCTCAACAGCCTCTGGGTGTTTTGCACACACTCTCACCAGCTGTTTTCATCAGTGTGGTGTTTAATGATGAAAGCCTGGCGAGTGCTGCCTCCCTGTGTTTGCACGCAGTAACTGCTGCTGTAGCAGTAATGACGCTGATGCACAGTCACTCTCAACAATGCAAGGGGTCAAAATGAGCTGGCCTTGCACCAAACAGCAGGATAACTCCTATTATAGGCCATATAGCTATCATGGTATAGGTAATACACTCCAGCAGCAGCTGTCAGGAATATGGCTCACATCCCAAATCTACATCGCTATTGTACAGCAACATTAGGAAATTGACTTTGGGTTAATACACTAATGCACCTGTAAGCTGGTGCCAATTGTGTAAGGGCCACTGGTTACAGGCAGGTGGTTTTGTCTTTACACAATATTTTTTGACAGTTTTCAGGATGTCCTGACCTGATAACTGAGGTGAAGTACACTGTGTGTCATTGGTGCACTGCTGCTGTTTGTCAATTTGTGATTTTATGAAAATGAATATGTTGAACCTGATGTTAAATTCTTGGACCTGTCTGGTGTTGTTGTTGTTAACCGCCGCCTGACTTTCACTGAGAGAGCAAACACAGCAGAGGCAGACTGTTTTGTTGATTTACGTTTATTCAAATTAAAATATTTCCTGGATTATCACAAAGACAAGAATACAGCAGATTGGTAATTAATATAGTGTTGTCTTTGAGGCACACAGGGAAAGATCATTACTAACAGTGAGTTAAATACAATAATATATTTATGGTCTATAGAAAAGTAAACAAAATCTATATTTATGAAAGCAATCTAAAAAAAGAGACATCAGTAGATATGAGAATAAGGCTGGAAGAGATACAGTAGGTCCTTACACAAAGTTACTGTTGAAAACTTTGGCATCAGTGGATAAATCCCTTGTATAAAAAAAAAGAAGACAGTAAAACTGAAACATGAGGCACTTTCTTATGAGCAAAATTAGTGGCACTGCTTGTATCATTAACACAATCACAAAATCACTTCATTAACATCAGCCTTTACATCTCAGAACAGTCATGTAGGGTTAAAATGCAGGAAAATGGCACTGTTATGCTGCTGAGCAAGGCACTAACTTGTGTACCTTCGCTCTAGTAGATACTGTGTCCTTCTCAACAGGTGTTTAAGGTGGCAGAGTCGTGGTAAGAGCACGATCAAACACTGACATGATCAAACACTGACATGATCAAACACTGACATGTCACTATGAAGACACATTAGGCAATAAAGGCAAGAATAGCTCATAGGAAAGCATCTCAAGTGTTACAGAAAATAACCATTTACAAAATATAAAAACTAACAGTTCAAAAGTTAAAAAGGCCACTATCAAACAAACAAACAAACAAACAAAAAAAATTAAAATGCATTACTGGCTAGTTGACATGGAAACAAAATGCTATTGCTGTTGAAGTGGGCCCCAGAGGTGGGCTCGTTAAACCATGCTGCTGGGAAAGAGAAAGCTGCTGCGACCAGGATTAACATTTTCTGGCAAGTGCCAGTTTTAGTCCACTAATCTTTACACCACACACGGGTACAGCACCTGGTCCACTAACATGAATCTATTGATACATCAAGTGGAAGAAAACTGCAACAGTTAAGTCCCAAGGAGGCTGTCCCACACTAATTTACACAATCTTTTTTAAAATCCCCATCAGTTTCTCTCAGAGGCTTTTTCTCACAGTGCTGTGATCTTGAAGATGTAGCTGAGACTGCAATTTGAGTGCCTAATTACTTCAAGAAACCTTGTAGTGTTTTTCCACCCTTTGTTTACCAAAATGAGATCCTCAGATGTGCAATTTGATCCCTTGCCAAATTTTCCTTCCCCTATGTGCAAGGCAAAGAAAAGAACCTATGGGCTATTTGAGTATGGCACATGGTGATGACGTTACCTCCTTCACACACACACACACACACGCGCGCACACACACACACAGTCTCTTCTTTTTCTTCTCTTAGTACGGCTCTGCCTTTAGACTTCGATATAGGCAGCATGTAAACACCATCCCTATAATCTGGAGATTGGATGGAGGGAAACAAAAACATAATTTAGCAAAACTGCAATCTCAAAGGATATACAGTACATTTATACGATCTCTGTTTATGTGCACGGAAATAGTTAAGAGTAGAGTTCTTTGCTCACCTGTACACAGGCAATCCCAACACCCACCGCTCCAATGATCTTCAGATGGTCCAGGATGAATTTCCCCAGTTTAGTGATGCAGCCACCCTAAATGAAAAACAAAGTGTGTCTTCATGTTGCATCAGTTGATGTGGGAGTGTTGCTGGAGTCTCACTGCAAACAAGTGTTACGTATACAGTTTGGCTATGACAGCTCTTCTGTCTCTGCTATTCATAGACCGCACAATTCTCCATGCTGACATACTGAGACATGACAAAACTATTGATCAGACCAGCGTGCCAACCCTCGCTGAAAACTCAACCCACAGCCCCAAGCACCCTTCATCCTCTCACCTCAACCTTGTAGATGTTGGAGGGGTGGTCCCTGCGGCCGCAGAGGTCAGTGGGAGTCTTACAGCAGCTGTCAGGCACCGTCCTGCCTTTTGCTTCTCTGGAGCGGATCCAGACACTCTCGGCCCAGTCGGATGAACTGTTGCTGCCACAGCACTTGAACTGATGGGGGAGACAGAAGAAAATATGTTTTAGCTTCAGAATAAAGGTTGGTGATCACAAAAAAAGTAGGACACAGACGTAAATCATCAAAACAGTTTTATATCAAAAGCTGAAAAAGTTTAATACTTTACTTGACAAAAGCCAAACAGTGTTATTTGTTAAAGCTGAGAGTCCAAAATGATTATCGGAAATGACTCAAAATGAAAAGTTTAGAGGACGAAAATAAAGAATAAATGTTGACGTCTGATAGCCAGAGGCGTCTCATACTTAAGAAAAAAAAAACTGAGCATAAAAAATAAACCAACTGAAGTCTGAACTGCTGCTCAGATTTATCCATTCCTTCATGTGCTGTCAGCTGGTATGAGCAAAAGAGAGGGTAAATTACAGCAGAGCGCGCAGACAAGTCCATCATGCTTAGCTGAAGTCAGAGGGACTGGAATCGGATTTGTTTTGACTCCCACCCATCACCAAAATCTCTAATCTGATGGGATGATAGGTTACAAAAACTTTGTCCAATGAAGAAGCCACAGTTCACTTATAACTGGGCGGAGTGGATGTAAAAAAAAAAAAAAAAAAAAAGGAAGAAAATGTTTTACTCTTTTGGAACAAAGAAAAGTAAATAATAAGTTGTCATTTCAGAGTTTGTGCTGAAAGATAAGATGAAATTAACCCTACAAAATTGGTAGTTGTATGCATCCATGCAGGTATGTAGAGACTTACCTCCTGCTGCAGTTTGTCCACAGCCTTTGTGACGTGTTCATGGGTCTTCTGTTCATACTTCTGGGTCATGGTCTCCCTCAGGTTCTGCTTCAGCTCCTCATTCAACTGGTCACAGACACACAGACACAGATATATCCCACTACATAGCAACACAAACATCTCAGGCCAGCACAGACCATGACCATAAATGATACGATGATTAATTGTTGGTTTTGTTTTTGCTGCAGACGATTTTATTAAACACACAGGGTTTAATCGCTCTCTTGACGGTACATGTCATGGACAGCAGTTCTAACAGAGGAGCATGAGGACAAAGGCAGAGGAAGTCGGTGTTTTTTTGTTCTCTAGACCAGTGGCAGAAAACGCTCACTAAAGGAGCGGGAGGTCTGGGGGGCTCAGTTTCTATGGCAACAAGCCAGCTGGGAAACCACTGTAAATCAAAGCGTGAAGGAGATATCAAGGGAATGAATGATTAAGAGAAGAAGAGAGGATGGAGAGAGAGGAGAGACGGGAGGTGAAGACAAAGAGGAAAGGAGGGAAAAGGAGAAGAGGAAACAGGGCGGAAGGAAGGGTTCAGCTTTTCATTTCACCTGTTGACAGTTTGGGAAACACTGCGGCAGTGAAGTGAAAACAGCAATTCAAGATTTAACACGGCTCAATGAGCAGAAACAGCAGGTGTGGGAGTGGACACAAGCATTACGTGACAATGCACTACACACATACAAATGAATGCAAACCTGAGTTCAAGCCTCTATTTAGGAAATCGCTGCATGGTTGTGAAACTAAGCCCAAACACTATCATTCAATGGCTGAACCACAGGTCTGAAACCTGCAGTTACAGACCTGCAGTTCCAGTTCAACCACGAACACGTATTAGACATTAAGTAACAGCAGCAGCAGGTAAGAACTGCAGATGTTGACGAGTCCATGTGCACCATCTACAGGCAGGGAAGGTAATAGCATCTGCCATTCTGACACTGGTGCCACCTGCAAGCACTGAAAGTTACAGCTGCAATATTTTTATCTTAGCTGCCACGGGTTGAGGCTGAAGCCGACACCAAAGTACCGTAAAGTGCAACGCCACCAACAGACGCTAGATTCTGGCCCCAAAAAATCCCTGGCTCCAGCTGAATCCCATTTAAAAACTGTCAACTCCTTTTTTGAAATACTGTCAATCATTTTTATCTATGAGTCATCACAGTCTCAATTACTAAAATCGGGCCCTCTAATAAGTGTGCTGGTGGTCATTTAGGAAATTATTGCTCTGTTAATAAGATTTGAAGACATAGTAGCTTTGATAACTGCCGTGTGGGTGTTGATTGACAGCTGTGATTGACAGTCGGCTCACCTGCAGCTCTCCCCGGCTCTGGGACTCACACTGAGTCAGACTATTGTCACAATATTTCTGTGAGTTCAATGTTACTTGATTACAATACCTGCCCTGTTAGCACAACTTAGCTGAAGCAGCTGATGTTAGCCCAAGTGTGCGTCGCTTAATGTTCCCGGTCAGCTAGCGTTCGCTTCGGTCTGAGGTAGCAGGTGTGCTTCCAGAGTGTGAAAGGCAACACCTCGCACTCCTTATTTGGAAAGTTCTGGCTCCAAATGGAAAAGATGGCGCTGACCATAAACTGCAACTCTGGGCTTCAAACCGGCTCCAATGCAAACCACTGGGTGTTTGCTTTTATCTGTATATTTAACATCTTTTACACTCCAAACTTGCAAAATGTACTTTGGAATACATACTTTGCTTGTAGGAGGCAACACTGACTTGTCTACATCTTCAAGAACTGCGGCTGCTGTTTCTTTCCTCTCCACTAGGTGGTGCAGGGTGGCACGTGTACAACTGGTCTGACAATGACTGAACAGCTCCCCCTTGTGGAGAATCTGCAGCCTGCCAAATGTTTTAATTGTGAGTGAGTTAGAAAATAATTAAATTTAGGTGTTTGGCATCTTAAAATAAAAAGCTAGTTTACAGTCATCACAACTCATTACCAGAGAGGAGGGAAAAAAAGGACAATAAGAAGGGAGAAAGAGCAGAGGAAGAGAAAAGGAGAGGCATAATTCATGATTCAGAATCTTTTGAAGTGAGTAAAGGCGACAGAGCTTCAGGAAGGAGGCGAGAGAGCCATGGAGCTCAGTGACTGCTCGTGTTCAGATGACTTGTGTATTATGAATGAGGCAGTTATAATGATAGCAGTGCACCTCTAGACTGAGAAAAGTCCTGTTGCTGAGCTACAAGCCACCGGGCCTTAAGACTAGTCAGGGTGGGACTGATGCTGGTGGAGAGCAGTGTCATGTTAATATTACACGAGGAAGAAAAAAAAAAAAAAAAAAAAACCTCTCATTTGCAACTGCTTGCAGTGCAGTCAGCCTGACTCTACACTGTTACAGCTGAAATGTGCCGAGAGAGGATGTCAGCTGTAGTTTGGTTTTTACATTAAGTGCAGCACGAGATAAGAAAATAATCACTTCAGGATACTAAGCAGGATCCTCTTTAGTCATTAACCTGTGTCAGCCGAGTTCTTCATTTCTTTGTTTGTGAAATAAGGGAGGTGAGCAGCTCTGTGCAAGAGTATTTCGGTTCAAAAACATAAAAAAAAGCTTATAATTGATTCTGACACAATGCATCCAGACTTATTATGTCTGCTACTGGAGGCATTTTTCATTCCATTTGGACTAAATGTACCACGAGTAATATGGTCAGTCTGATATTTATATTTTTAATGGGCCGTCTTATACTACTTCCTGCCTGCAATCTCATTCATCAGACTGGTTTTGTCGTGGTTAAAATTACAGCACAGTACGTGCCACGTGGAACTGAAGCAGTGTCCTGTGTTTTATGACAATGCTTTTGACTATGTGCTCAGATTAAGAGAGACAAAACATATGTGAGGCATGCTGTATTGACTTTTTTTTTTAGTGGAGTACATCATCCTTGTAGCAGGCACAGACATTAGGTTTTAATTTTAGATAATGATCTAGAAGATTTCCTGTATTATAATAGACTCGTGTCCACCCAGGACAGTTTTCTTTATAAAGTGACAAAAATGGAGAAATTATTTAAAATGTGTATTCCAGAAGACAAAAAGAAAGTAATAGTACTCATGAGATTTTCTGACTTTTGTAGTCTGCCAATACAATTCATTTAAGGCGGTATTTTTCATTACTCAGACACGATCCTAATCTCTGTGTTTCATTTTGAATAACTTGTTTTGTTTTTGGAAATCAATATCTTGCCTTCCCCTGTTTGTCAGCTGTTGTCCATCATTCCACTCATACAACCTAATATATGCTGTAAATCCTGGGACGCCAGTGTAAATCATTTGAAAGGACTTTTTTTTTTCCATTGGTCCGGGGAGGATTACCTGCTGATAGTAGATATAAGCCAGGACGCCGGCCAGGATCTCCAACAGGAAAATACAAAGCAGCAGGACAAAGTACTGGGGACACAGAGAACAAGAGAGAAGAAGAAAATATATTTAAATTATAACTTTATTTGTCCCCAAAGGGCAGCAGAGTAACACAGGATAAAAACACAAAGCGGATGAACATGGAATATTAATAAAAATATAAAATAAATACAAATAAAACAGAGTATACAAGTTAAAACAATTTGAGAGTTCAGAGATGACAAATGAAGATGGACTTTTGGCTGATGAAACTCTAAAAGGACATTCAGAGGGAAGATCTGAAACTCTGGATATAGAGGACGGGAGCTGTCACACTATTTACTATTACTTAACTATTGAGTACCAGTGATTTTGCAGCCAACATTTACTACCCTATTTAGAACATTTTTGTGTTTGACAATAAAGAGAAGAAAAGATAGAACAATGAGTCGTGTCCACATGATGCATCAGTGGTTTTCTTATAAACTATGAAAAATAAATTTAGAGAGATTAAGAGAAACTGGGCTGTTAATGGACTGAGAAATATTTCCACTGCAGATCTGTGCAGTCATTCGGTAAAGGAATAACTGAGAAAAATCAAGTAAGCTCATTGCAGATATATCGCTCTGAGCGTATGTCAGTCGATAAATTAAGCTTATTTTTCAACTGTAAAACGTCCTGTCCAGTACATTTACGGGTCACATTGGTTAAAAATAATAATAATTCAAGGGAACCTTATCAAAAAGGTTTGTTATGGTTTGTGTAAAAACAAAATCCACTGCTATATCATTATTGGATGTTTTTAAACTCTCAAATATCCATATCGGCCTGGAAAGTCCTATATTGGTCAGGCTATATTTCTCACTGCCTTGATGTACAGGCTAGTTTCAGTGTCTGAACTTTGAGGTCAGCAAGTTTACAGCGAGACTATAAAATGCTTAATTAATTAGCATGGAAGTGATAATTAAGATTTCAATTTGACATGGCTGAGAGAAAACCATGTAAACTTTCAAATTAGTCCTTGAACACTGAATGATGCAGAGTTTTTTTTAAAGATGTGTTTTTGATATTTCTGCATCTGCTTAAAAGTAAATAAAATGCAATCAAAGACAACAACATCACCAAGTACAGCCTGAAAAAGCTTCACAAAAGCAGGATTTATTGCAGGGCTGATGTTCTGGATCGCATTACATTGTACAGGTGTAACTAATAAACTAGAAATATACTTTGCCAGCACATAGAGACCTCAAAACAAATGAAAAAACTGAAAGTTAAGCAAATTTAAGTAAAACCCATCTGTGCTTTCTTCTGGTTTTCTATTAATTTTCAATTCTTTTGCTCAAAGTGCAAAAAAACCTGCCGGTCATTGCATGGTGGCACATCTCACGCTCTGTGCCTTTAAGTGAGGTTTGCTGTTCAGAGTTTTTCATCGGTATCTGAATCGTGACCAGGCCCATGGGAGGTACAGGGAAAGGTCTGCTTTTCATGCCAGGTTTCTTCCAAATTAAAGACAAGAAAAAGATAGTATCAGAACCAAAACCTTGACCCAAATTCCTCTGGCCTGCTGCTATCAGAGAGAGAAAAATCAGCCCTGTAAAGTGGACCTGGTCTTTCATTTGATAGCTTGGGTGGATTAGATCTCTGAGTGGCTCCGTGTCTGAATGCTGAACAGACCCTGAGATGCAGTTTGATGCTCTGTTGAAGGTTTGCAGTGAAGCATGGCAAAAGATATCGATATACACACATATAGGGAAGTCAGATAATTAACTCACCTGTGACAGTGTCACGATTTAAACAGAAACTTAATTTAATGTATTATAAACTCTCACATTCCTCCTATGATTTGATTCAAAATTTGATTTGACTGAATTCAATACTTCAGAAAAGTAGCTAACCATTCAACACTGAATACTAGTTCAACTTCTGCTTAAAATAAAAACATTTCCACATGATACTGATCCTTAAACCTGACCCAGCTAGACTAAAATGATCTGCCAATACTGGCTAATCTCAGATATATCTTTATAGGCATTAACATTGGATTGGATTGTATATTTTAATATATTTTTCATTGCAAACGTTTTTTATACTAATTAAACTAGTGAATTTTATTATTTGACTTTATTTTATCATAAAATTACTTTTACTGTCAGGGTTGGTATCACAACTCTTTCATAAATATTTATGGTAACGCTGCCATAAATGTGTTCATGTAAAAATGTATATCAGCCAATATAGTTATCGGATGTTTACTTTTTTTCCCCCTCAAATATTAAAATCCAAGGCTCTAAAATTTCAGTATCTGTTGGGTGGAAAATGGAGGCTGAACAGGAACAGAAACATATCAAAGCAGGAGGACAGAAGTCTGTGTTACTATTTAATCCAAATAAACACTTTCCTGCAATTGATTGATTTTAAATCAGCCACTACCTCCAAATTGACCCCAATCTGCATTTATCTTTATTTAAAATTGCCATAAATACAGTAATTCAGAATGTAGTCATTTTGTCATTAAGGCACAAACTCTAAGTGAGCTGATGTCTTGCAAAAATTTGTACAGAAAAAACCTGCGCAGTTTGACAATAAAGACAACCGAGGTAGTTTAAGGATATATTTCTCTCTCTCTCAGACATACACACACACACACACGGACAGTGATGTGTACAGGGTGTGACAGAGAACCTGTTGTTGACTGTTGAGACTGAGGCGGCTGAATTACTGACTGCAGCGACTCCAGAGGACTCCTCATGATCTCTGGCTGACTCCCTCACACAGACACACTCATTTTACGTCTGAGCTGGCATTCTTCTCCCGGGCGACTTAAGGGCACAGTGTAATTACTGCTAAAATGACTCTCAGCAGGTTCATATGTACAAAACCTTTTTTTAAGTCCTGCATTGGCTTCAGAATCCTCAGTGTGCTGCGCTGATGCTTCCTGGCTGAACTACACATTTTTTTTGCACATGAGCTAACATCTTATGGTCAACTCAGACTCATCCTGCTGAGGTTGTTAGAGAATATTTGGACTTTTCCTCCTGAATTCTTGTAACTTCTTTCCTCCTCCATCTTAATGCATCGCCTCCGGCATCCAGTATACATAAAGAAACAACGTGTAACTGCAGCGAGGAAAAACACATTTGTATGCAGCTTTATATTCAACTGTGTTTCTATTTCAGACTTCATTAGAAGTGTACAGCTGCCTTTGCAATTACTGAGCAAGTAGGAGCTCAGTGTCACACTGAAGGTGACTTTAATCAGGCTGTTGGACATGTGCTGGTTTTTGAAGGGACTCAGCCTGCAACCTTTTGTTGCTAGAGTATTATAGAGCAGATGAACAGTCAATAGAAACTTTAAACTAACTTTAACTTGAGGCAGACTCTAATAAAGTGTATCCAGCAGCTGGTGAATATCAGACTAACTTCAGTCTGGTGTCTCACTGGCAGTGCAGCATGTTTTTTACTCAAACACTCCCACCTGATTGTGAATGATTTAACCATTTGCCTCCACTTTTCCCAACTTGTAAAAACCCTGTGCTGCTCTTAATTACTGCAAAGTGAACGTACAGTCTGATTGATTAATCACCTGCAGAGCAGAATCAGACAAATCATGACGCATCTCATCTCTTTATTTAGTTGGTTATTAAATGACATATTTAAAAAGGGACATATCATGCAAATGTCTATATTTACTGGAAGCTCCTTATTTGTCTTATACTAGTCCTTTATGCAGCCCGTCAGTTCAGCCTCTCTCTGAAACAGGCCGTTTGACCTTTGACCATGTTTAACACAGACATCCGACATCTGAAATGACATAAAGCATATGCCCCCTTTAAAATCATCGCCCAACTAATTAAATATGCTGTATTTGCTGTTCCATGCAGCAGCTCTGCTTTTCCTTGAAACTAGAGTGTTTTTTATTTAATGCTTTGCATGCTTTTATTAATGCTACGTTCAAATCATGTCAGATTTACTGTCAATACTCGTGGAACATACACCATTGATCATATCAGCTGCCTGCTAATAAATACAACTAGTATATAATGAGACTTAACTGTGGCTTCTAATTGGTGTCACAACAAGCAGGAAACACTGCACTCAATCCACCAAAATCAGCAAATGTAGTTGGATGACATAAAAAATAAATGAATAATATAATCAGATTCATTCGACAATAAAACCAGGAGATGTCAGCTGCAGTTTTATGGACAATTTGAAATTCATGAATAAAATATTTTGGGTGTAGACGTTCTAATGAGTTAAAAATGCTAATGCTTTCAAGATGTAGTGACAAGATGTCGCATCATGAATTTGCTTCTGTTGATGCGTGGATATAGCAAATACGCACGCTCTCACACACACACACACACACACACACACACACACACACACACACACACACACACACACACACACACACACACACACACACACACACACACACACACACACACACACACACACACACACACACACACACACACACACACACACACACACACACACACACACACACACACACACACACACACACACACACACACACACACACACACAAAACTCCATTCTCCATCTTTGGCAATCTCTTGCTATCCCCCCCACTCCCTCCTGACAAGTTCATTCCTTCTCTGTGATTCATGGCTGTAATCTCAACTCTTCAGAATGCACCACGCATTCAAAAAAAAAACACAGACACACATACAGAGAAGGTGTGCACAGATTTCAAACTACGCATGAACAAAACACTGTAGATCATATTTAGACTACTTTTGGAAAAAAAGAGATTTTCACACACAGACAAAGAATATCTCCAATCTAGTCATCTTTATGTTATTAGAAACCACATAGAAATTAATTTAAATGAACAGCAATGTTTTTTTAACGTCCTTTTCCACACAACACTGTATAACAACTTTTTGTCTGGTTTTTCTGCCCTTGTCGAAGCCTAAAAGATTATTCTACGAGACTCTGCCACGAGGCTGAATAAATGCTCGGCGTTAAGAGCGATGGTCATAACTAAGTCACGAAAGACTCGTCAGGTTGCAGTACAGGCCGGCTGCGAGCTGAGCAGCCTGACAGAAATGAAATATGAAGCAGTGATCTCTTTAACCTTTGCTTCTGCTTGCAGCTCTGCCAGCCTGTTGCCTCAGACAAATAAAATTCAGTAGAGAGAAAGAAACAACAAATACAGTCTGATAAGAAAAAACAGATGCAAGTGAAAACAGAAAGACAGACAGAGAGTAAGAGCGGCGGGGGAATGAGTGCTCCAGCTGGACATTTGTCCTTTTATTTGACAGTTTAAACTAAATCAAAACATAAATGATAATAAAAAGTCATTAACTGGAGCCATATATTTTTTACAAATTGTTATTTTCCTTATTTTGACACTAATATTCTACAAATGATTCTCATTCTATGTAAAGACCTATTGTAACTATACTGTGCCTTGGGGTTGGGTGATATGACAATATACAGTAAGACAATATAAATTCAAGATTTTGCAATACCGTTTATAACGAGGTAACTATCCCTTTCAACTTGCAAAAATCAGTATTTTTCATACAAACAATGGACTGAATGACTCTGTGTCATGTGAAAGTTAACTCTGCTCTGCAGTTCTCCTCAGCTCTACAGAGCTTTTAAGTATCTTTCAGCTCACTGTTTTGGTTTTTCAGCCAGCAAATTCTGCTGCTTTCACCAACACAGCAGCAGCAGGCAACTGTTTTCAGCAAATTCAGCTTTGATATACCCACGGTATGGTACCAGCCCTGCACCAAACCGCAGACAGACAATGTCAGTGACAAGCTAATGATCACAGTGGAGCATTTGGCGGCTAAATAGGCAGAAACTGTATTTTTCTCAGGAGATGGTAGAGATGAAACCAGAGCTGAAAGGAGAGTGAAAATTTGTCTGAACATTTGTCAGGAGGACAGAAACGTGACTCCAGCTGCAGCTTTAATATCTCTGGGTAAGTTAGTCCATTGTTGCACATTAATGTGCAGGACTGCTTAATGGAAATATTGGAAATAATGTTTGAACTTTTGTAATGAAGTACATCTCCTCATGCTGTTAGCTTGTCATAGTTGAGAGGCTGATTTGTCTCAACTCGGAGAGCAAGACCAGTTGGGGTTTTGGCTCCAAACAGGTTCAACCAAGCTGGATTGGTCTCAGATCTGGGGCCTGATGAAATAAAGCACCCTGGCCCTCCAGTTTGACACTAACAACGCCAGCCCATACAGAAAATCATCTGTTACAGAAACTGCAGCCTGTGAGCCCGTAGCTGGTGAAGTCTGACCTGCAAATCCTTCGTAGCCGGCTGGAGATCACACCGAAACAGGAAACACATGCTTGACTTTGTCTGTCATGCAGGCTTCCATAGAAGTGAATGGGAAACAGAGCATATATTTGTAGGACCAAAGTGTAATGTGACCACACTTTGAGACAAAAACAGACATTCCTGTCTGGTTATTTTATGCATAAACAGTTTCTTAATTGATTTACCAGAAAATGTTCTATATCACAATATACATCACAAGTGTGACATAAAATTACATATACCATGATGGAGGATTTTATCTATATTGCACCTTGCCAACATGTGCCAGTTTACCAGTTTATTTAAATGCTGTTTTGATCTCTATAGCAGATACAGAAAGAGCACGGCAGAGACACAAGGTGATAAAAACAGGGAAAGATAGGTGTATAGAGAATGAGAAAGAAATAGATAAAAAGGCAGTGAGGAGAGTGACACAGACGTCTAATATGTGCGGTAAAACTGCATGGAGTCAGTTTCTCCACAGGTGGATCCAGTCTCTGTTAGGACTACTTTCCATTTGGCTCTGTCATTTGGAAGGAAAAGTTTCTCCCTCTTCTCCCTGAGTAATTACACTGTTCTGTCGCTCCTAAAAAAACAATGGAGCTTGTGTGTTTGCAGATACACGCCACACCCCTCTTCCCGTGGGAGAGTTTTCCTCCTCCTCGCTTCGTCTTGTTGACCTCTCTCATACTTTGTACCATACAAACATCGCAAACAGCCTTACAGAAAGACCCTTTAATCAAAAGACAACTACTACTAGTGTATTTAAGCCTTACAGCTGCAGAGTATCCTGATGCTGCTGTACAAGGATCAGCTTTGTAGTGGTTTGAACCTGTGACCTTTAGATTACAGGACAGTGTTGCCAATCACTGCTGCTCTTGTGTACTCTCAGCAGGTACCGGGCACTCTCAGCACATACAGGAAAACAATTAATCTACCTCCCCCACCACCCCACCCTTATGTTTGCCCTCTTTAACAATCTCGATAGCATCTCTCCTTGCCAACAAGTTCATTCCTTCACTGTGATTCATCGCCCTAATCTCAACTCTTCAGGATGCACCCAGCATCTCAATACACAACACACAGGAGGTGGTGCATACATCTTCATCTGCACACAAGTGCTGAGTTAATCTGAACGCAGTGTGCAGAACTATAGACTTTACGATTATGTTTTTAAAGTCCATAAATAGCTCAGATTCCTCTGTTGGCTGCCATGGGAATCTGCTGTCAACACCAACATCAGACTTTTATCCTCATTATTTATTGTTGACAAAAGCCACAGAAAATTCATTAAAAGTATTTCTATTAAACACAAAATATAAAGCAATCTTGTTTTTGAAGATTTCCACACATCCAGAATGTAGCATATCTTGTATTACGTCACGTATTACGTTTTTTTAAAGACTATAAAATACTGTACATATTTTCAAGAATGAAACAGCAATTCCACTTTTTAACTGAATATTTCTGCATTTTCCCAGACATTTCAGTCATTACTTATAATCAAGTGACTGAAAAAACAAAGTCTGTTCATGGTTTTGGTATTAATAAAATGTTAAAATAACAAAACAAAGAATGTGTGCGTAAAAGAGGCAGATCAATTTGAAGTCAACTGACCAAGAATATACAGATAACAGTGTTTTTCTTGTTTTTTTTGTTTGTGTTTCTTTAAGGGAGAAAATTAAAAGGTAATTACAAGTGTCATATCCTTATTTGAGATGCTATACTTGTCCTCTGGTCTCTGCTTGTTACTTCATGAATATACATTTTAATGCACCTGGTGGGAACTGGCTATACTTTGTCTCAAACAAAAAAATATCTCGCTGTGCTGAATGTTTGTGGACTTGTCTCCAGTGAAAATTGCATAATGCCAAAGATGACGCACGTTCTAGCAAAACACTTATAAGACAAACATTTGAGCTGTGCAGTAGTGTGCCTGCATAAATCCACCATGTTGAAATGTGTGGATGAAGGCCTGAGCAGTATGTGTGTGTATATAGTACAGCGTTACTGTGTGTTTGTATTTTGTGCCATTTTCAGTGCAGTGCAGGTGTCTTTGTTGGCACAATCCTGTGCTGTGTCTGCGTGCGGAGTTTGCCAAATCAAATGTGGGTACACATGCTCCTATGAAGTTTTTGTTTTGTCTGAACTGAATGCAATTGAGAATGACACCTTGGCCATGGTTGGTTCTCAGCACGTACTGTGTCCTAACAAACAATTATTTATGAAAGATATATACTAGATATATATTTAACTTTTGGTTGACTCACCAAGAGTTATGGCCAATCCACATAGGAAGCATTTTTAGAGGCGTTTTTGATGTCTGTCACTCACGCAGTACAGATACACGCAAGTGACGTGTCACCCCAGGACACCGTGCATTTTTTAACACTCTGAGTCTATTTTTTTTTCTCCTCTGTCGTGTAATCTGCATAGACAGCTGTTTGAATCACACAAATCTCCTGCTGGATATCTATTTTGAACTTATTAACTGTATCTATATTATATCAATGTTACACAACAGCGTTTGCACTGCAATGTGTCTCAAGAATAAAACATGAGACGCTACTTTTGCTGAAAAGAAAGTTGGAAAAGAGGCTGATGAGCCCCGCTAACCCGACGTGTCATTCATAAAAAGCAGAAATGTGTAGAGATGTGTGTGGTTATTCTGCAGAAGCCTGTTGTCGTTTTCAGCTGATTTAATGAAGGTAAACACAGTGAAGGCACTGTGCGTAACGGCACTGCGCTCTGGTGCGGCACTTCTCAGAGGCTGCGGATTTATCAACATATCACTCCTGCTGCCTTCAGATGCTGCAGGGATTTAATGAACTGAGGGAGAACCTTCTCATACAGTATAAACAGCTGTGGACAGCAGCACTTCAAGAATCACCCACATTCATTTACAGATCAGTACAGATGCTTTAGCCACATTAATTTTCTGTGCTGATTTTGGTTGGAAAGTGTTTTAATTGACTTAACTTATTTATATTTCAAACATTAATCCGTTACTGCAGCACATTTATAGCAAGTATTTAGTTTGTTCTTGTTGATAAAAGTAGCAGCAGAGTGACTTTGCTCCAGAAATAGACACAGTTCTGAGATGTCCAAGAACCATTTTCCACAAAAACACCAACAACTCGCTTTGCGCTAAATATTTGCACATCTCCTCCCGGCAGTTCACTGTGCACGCAGCGCTGGGCACCACAATACCACACAGACGGGCAAAGCAAATTTCAAGGTCAGGAAAATACCAAACTGTCCTTGTGCTGCTCGCGTTGGTCGTTGCACTATCATGAAAAATAGGGCCCAATGTTGTATTTGGTGGTCAAATTATTTAAACTAGCCTGAACTGGCAGCCATAATAGGCTACTCACAGTCCTCTGTGTTCTGATTAGAATTGGATTTAAAGGTCCAACATCTTAGAGTAGGCTTAGACATTATCGCTGTGACCGTAATACCTGGCTTAGATGTTACCACTTTATTACCATACCACATGAAAGTGGGTGGACAAAAAGTCTCGTCATCCCCCCTATTCCAGCACCAGTGTCTACAGGCAGATTCCCCTAGCTCGCTACAGTGGGCGGGGAAATAAAATGAATATAATGAAAATAAAATAGTGTATCAATATATACAAATACTGTCGATTTCTTCCCCTGGAGCTGACATGAAAACTAGTTTGGTTCAGTAAATTTCTGCTGTCAGTCAGCCTGGTGAAGGGAGTTTGGCTGGCCGCTGTCCTCTCAGCTCCTCAGGAACTGCTGCTGACAGACGGCCGTTTCTGTGGACAGACACGTTCGAATGCGGGTCGGAGTCGGCATGGACTGAACAGATAGAACGCTCTGCTCATGTCTCGCTTTCTATATGGAAGTTAGAAAACAAAATCCATTTACAGGCCAAGAATAACTTAAATATCCAAGTGGCCTATTGGGATGTTAAGATGGTGACCATGTAATCTCAACATAATCCCTCCGAGTCCGATGGGGGACCTTTAGTGCATGTCACCCCTACTCTCATTTCCAATCAAAATAAACCATCTGAGTAGCTTCTGTAGAGTTTTTATTTTAAAATGCGCTCACTCACTTCTACAGCACATGTTAATTTGAAGTCTTTTGTTTTTCATAGTGTCACCACGTATGAAAAATGTTTTGTTTCTACCCACAATACGCTGGTTAACCACCTGGCTGGAGAATAAACAGGACAGAAAGCGCACCAGTTTATAAGCTGCTGCTTCGTGTCGAGCAGAATAACAGGCAGTAAATAAGAAGTCTGCGTGATACAAAACCAGTGTTTTCCTTTCCTTTGCACCAGGGCTGGTGGTGGTCTGCAGGGATAAAGTTTGACAAGAGTGCATTCCCTGAAAAAAAGTGCATTCTCTGAGACTTCTCACCTCTTGAACCTTTGGCACTTTAAAGGACATCTTGTCTTTAGCTTAGAGTTTTCTTTCTAATTATTTGTGTATTATTTATCTGATTATTAAATTGTACCCTCTGACACCTAAAAGGTTTATTTTCCCGTTAACTTACCTTTTATATTTATAGTATTTTGTATACTCTAAATTTTTTTTTTGAAAGATTACATGATGGTTTTATTAGTAGTCTTGTTTGTCCTGCATTATGAGCTCACCAAGACAAGTTCCTAACAATGTTTGTCGTAATGGCCATAAAGTTAACTCAACATAATCAAAAACTAAAGACTGGCATAATTTCTTTGTTTATAGGGAGTGTGGCTAGTTTTGTTATATCTTTTATATTTATTTTTCTTGCTGTACCCTTTTCGGTGTTTATCAACACCAATGCATCTTCACGACACATTGTTGAAACTACAAAAGTCATGAAAATAAAGTTGTCCTCAAATGACGGATGGTAGTGCTGGCAGATAAAAACATCTGATTTCTGTTTCACAAGTATTTCCATAAGAGCAAGACGTGCAACGTCTATTATCTCTCTACTCGGACATGATCTCTTACCACTCGCAGTAGCCTCCTCTGCTCCTTGAAGGTGCCACAGCAGCCCAGCACGCCCGTTACCATGACGCTGGCTCCAGCCAGGACCAGTATGTAGGCGGAGGCAGCGTACGTCTTGGAGGAGAGAAGGCTGATGTAGTCGCTCTTCTCAACCAAGGTCCAAACACCCACCGCCATCACAAAGCCCCCTGCCAACTGGAAGAACAGATGACACGAGTCAGATTTCTGCCAGTGACCAGCCTGTTACAACAGAAATAAGACTCCAACATCGAGGAGAAAAAAGCTGAGACTGACAAAGAGGTTTAAAATATTTATCAAGTCTTCTTTAAAGTGGAGAAGGAGGAGCCTAAAATTTGTGCCAGTTAATAAATGAATGTGTATTAACTGATTGCAATACAGTTGTACAGTTCTCAGAGATATTCAAATCTTGAACCAGGTTATGCTGAAAAATAATTGTGAATGAGGTGATTTGAGCAGTTTTGATCAACAACCCTGTTACTGTGAAAGGTTTTTACAGTTTTAGTTGTGGATTTAGGCCTTTTTATGCAGGACTTTAACCCTAGAGAACAATCTTATGGTTTTAAGTCTGAGGAATTACAAACCGCTGAGTGAATCCTTAAGCCCACATGATGCACCAGTTGTTATCACAAACCAACGTAACAGGCAAAGCTTCAATTCAGCATATAACCACTGTCATATTCCAACATCTTCAGCATCATCTAGGCTACCACTTAAAACCTATATGAGGAATTAAATCAATACAATATTTCCATGACCAGTCAGCAGATGGTGCGGCACCGCAACAGAAACCTGTCATCATGCCAAAGCTGTCAATCTAACATCCTAATTTGGATTTCATTTATAAAGGGAGGATGATGGCAGTAGAAGCTAGACACTGAGTCAGACTGTACCACACCCAGAGACAGTGTGGCAGCAAAACACACAGAACAGCGTCAGGCAAGTCACTGAAAATGTAATCAACACTCTTTACTTACTATTACTATTTTTAGAAGTGATCACATTACCTTCTGTTACTATATATCTTCATTATTTCAGTATGTTTTCTTTTAATTCTCACTTCCATTACAGTTCATGATGCAGTTTAGAACACAACCTGATAAATCAGGGGGCTCATTGATTATTAGAGATTAATTAGAGAAAGAAAGAGAAATATTCAGTACAAGAAACACAAAATGACAGTATTTAAAAAAAACACACATTTGTACAGCTGATTTTGACCCCCCCTCCTTTTTATTTTTATCATGAAGCATTTCACAACCCTCTCTAAACCGTGCTGCTATCCAAAGAAAGATCCTGGCCCAGACTTTGAGAACCACTAATAACAAAGTAGCAGAATGCGATTCAAGTCTTTGCAGTACTCACTCCTTGGGGTGAACATGATGCTTGCTGTATCTGTACCAGCTGTTAAAACTCAATGAACCACAGGAATTAGTGAATCCTATCCATGTATAATTAAAAGCAGCACAAGGGAAATTCAAACATTGGCGACCCCAAGTGGCAGCAACAAGTAAGAACTGGAGCACTTGGAAGTCTGATGGACCCTGAAGTCAAAGTAATGTAACTGTCAAGTTCTTGAGTCATACAGGAATATTTATTTATCTTAGCATGTGATGGGGTGACAATGGAAAAAAAGGTTTTTTGCAGTTGCACAGCTAATACTTGTGAGGCTTAACTTTTGATATCATGTAAAAGAAATGACAACCTGCCAGTGACTTGATACTGGAAATTAATTAGGACAAAATACAGTGAACATATGGCATCTGTTAGCAGGATGGCGCGCTTTTCTCTGCTGTGGCCCAAAATGGTGTTATGGCCAGATTACTGTGTATATGCACAAATGTCTGCATGTGTTTTCTTTTTGTTTTGTACTTTCCATCTTGTTTTTTTAATAAATGTATGTGCAAGTCATCATTGATGCCCAATGATATCCATTGTTAAAAACATCGCACCTCCATGAGGAGTGTGAAAAAAGGAACACGTCCATATCATCCTGCTGTAACATCTGTATCACCCAGGCAAAGATTTTATTCAATAAACATTTACACTTTCCATTCAATTTGATGTTCTCCTCAAAATTCTATCAAATCAACAGAACATCAATAGAAAACTGACACACAGTGTGTTACTCCTGAGGTAAATGGGCAACCGCTGCTCAGAAAAACACTTTAAATGTAGAGCTGCTGTGGGTTCATTTTCAAAACCTGCAATAACTGATGCATAAGGCTACAAAATAGGTGTCAAGGAACTTGCAGTTCACCACACACAGTGCTTTCTGTGTTAGGTAGTATAGTCATAAGAGACTTTGGAAATTGGAAATAACTGCAAAGCAAAGGTCAAAAGATTTGACTGAAACTATTCAAATGGCTGTAACTCTGGCATCTGGCACCAAAAAGGCTTAGCATAATTTGTCTGCCAATTTGAGAAAAATCAGATTCTTTGGCAGACAGATGATTATCACATATGGGTAAAGCAGGAAGTGCGATTTCACACGAACGAGTGAGAATGAGACAGACAATCTTCCATTTGCTGTCGTGCTGATGTTTGACTCTTTTTTTCCACAGCAGATCTAAATTAATATCTGTTATTTGTAGTGTTTTTCTCCTGGAATTCCAAGTTCTTGACACTGGAAAGTTTTGTGGAATTGGGCTTTGAATGCATATTCTGTGTCCTCTGTTAAAATAAAAAAAAAAAAAAAAAAAAAGAAGTATGCAACTTGGCTTAGATTCGATGAGCTGGAATAGCAGCAGGCATTTATCTGCTGTCTGGATAAAAAAAGGCTTTGTTGAAGGGTTCAGAAAAAGTTTGTCAGCCTATTTTTCTTATTAATGCCATATAAAATGTAAATAGTTCATATGAATATGAGGACATACTGTAAAGTACGTGAAGTGAAAAGTTGTATTATTGTTGTGAAAGAAAACCCTATTTTATTGCTTTGGTTTGTTAAATCTTGTCCTCTCCTCATCTTAATTAGGAACTGGGTTGGATGTTTTCAGAATTCCTTCTAATTTAATCAATATCACAGTTTGGGCCGTTTAGGGCTGTAATAAATGATCAAGACTGATGTCACCTGCGTAGCCACGGGTGTGCCTGGGTGTGCCTGTGACACCTAAATCTCAAGCTGGCACACCCAGTATAACCATAAAAACCGGCTCATTGGTGCATTTGAACTCTGCATTTGCCCACTGAGTTGCTGACAGCTGCCCCGCCCCGCCCTAAATGATATAATTCTTGACCTGTGACAGCCTGTCTGACAGCCTGTTGTGATGCTCAAGTGTTGCGAAGCATCATACTTGACTCAAGTTTTTTTTTTGTTTTTTTTTTGGGCGTGAGCCAAAATGGACATAAGAAACTACTTTATTTCTGTGAAAGTCAAGAGTACGGACTTGAAATGTGAGTCAGATACAGCCTGTCTTTGTGTCTGTCTGTATCTTTGTCTCTTCACTCGCGTCGGTTTCTTTCCTGCTGGTTAAATGTCCTGCTGTGGCTCTCTGCATATAACGTTATTAAGCTCTTTGCTGTATTGTTGTTGATTGTTTGTAACTCTTATTTTGCGCTGTTTGTGGTTTGTCTGGACGCTGAAGCTATTGTGTTGCTGTCTGTGGAGCCTGCTGAGGCTTTGAATAAGTTGTTTGCTGGTTGTTAAATCACCTGATGCTGCTGCTTGTCTGTGATTTGTGATTGTTTGGGGCCTGTGCAGGTCTGCTGGTTGGTGCTGTTCTATAAATTTTAGTAACTAACTATTGTATTGTATGCCTTGAGGGGTATTTTTTGCATGTCAAGCGCATAAATGAGGGTGCGTAAGCAGGGTCCAAAATTAACACTCGCCATTCGCCAAATGCAGGTAAATTTACTCTTTGGTGAGTAAATTATGGAGACCACCCGACACTCTGGCCATTGGGAAAAATGAATTTCCTACACGTGCTGAAGAAAGCTGCTGGTTTGCTGTGTTTGTTTGTGGGAGTAGATAACTCTGGTTCACACTCCAGCATAGTAGGTGGCGGGAATGCACCTTAACGCTGGTTGCCACCTGCAATAAAATGGAAAAAAGAGGAAGATAGCGCTGCACACCCAGCGGCAGGCTGAGGAGGCAGGAGGAGCAGGGGGAGAGCTGCCAGGAGGAAGAGAGGCTGTCGTTAGCGTAGTTAGCACACATTAGCTCAGAGGGCTAACTTGGCTTGTTAACTATATTACGTGAATGTCGCTGTTTCCCTGAACGTCCCGTCGAACCCTGTTCAAAGATCTGGCGGCTCAATAAAGCGTTGCTTGTTGCCACACATATAATGTACAAGTAATAAATAATTTAAAGTATTTTGCTATCCTTCTAGTAAATTTGGCAGAGACAGATTTCTAACAAGTAATGAGGTGTTGTTACATCATGTTTTGCTATGGAATGAAACTTCAGCTTTGCAGAAAGCAGAAACAGAAAAATAAGAGATTCTAAGCTTAGTTAAATATAGTATCCACACTATCTGGAGACATTTCTATTACTTTTGTGATAAATAAATGTATGCATGTCTGGATTTAAAGCAATGTCGAAACTACAGTAAGCAGTTGGTCCTTTGCGTACTGTAATGTGCAAATATTTGTTATTTAGTTTATTTCACTAAAATCCTGCAGCGACATTTCTGCGTCTCCTCTCTGATTTTCATTCAATTCTGCTAAAGTCTGGAAGCATTCAAAATGACACATCGCAGCTCAGTGGATGTTTCTTATTGTTTTAAACCTTGAAGATGTGCTGACACATGTCAGTCACACTAATGTGCTTTTTGTATAAATTGTGCTTTTTGATAGTAGGATCATTTTTGAAATAGGGCCTGCTGATGGGATTGATGATGATGATGGGAGGGATTGTCAATGTAATGATAGCTTATAAATGAAGCTAAACATGATGCTTACTTAATTTATGTAAGTGGCACGCTGTCAGTTTGTTTTTACCATGTGTGTCATGTGTGCCATTTTAGTGGCACTGTGCAAATAGCTAATAGGCTTAGCCTTAAAAACACGTATGGTTGTTTGGTTACCCTCTCTATTAGAAAATCTGATGTGATGTAGTTGCATGTTCAGTGCTGCAGAGCTTCGGTGAGTATTGCAGTCACCACAACTCCAGGTCTGACATTGCTTTTATGTAACAGTTGTGTGTAACTGTAATGTTTTGGGGAAATCACTGCAGCATTAAATAAAGAAATAATGTTGCAGCTTGCCTCCACCACCTTATTGCTTGACACTATCACATGTTGCTAAGCAACAGTAAACAAAACCAGTAGCCTGCTACTGATACAATGACTAGTAGGTAAATACTAATGAGATCTTAAAACAAGAGTAAAAACTGTTATGGTTGATCTACAGATCACTTTGGTTCTTGCACAGCTTATATCCCACAGGCACACCTAAATTAATATTTGTGGCTACGCTACTGACTGATGTGTTGATCCCCCTTGGCTTCTTTAATTTCAACACATCAGTTAAGGCTGGTGTGCCAATGCTAACAGTGTCAAGTCAAGCAGACAGCTCACTTTTACACAGACACACAGGTATGAAAATGATGATGTATAGATAAGAATTCATCCTATTGACAAAGTCTATTTGCACTAATTGGTTGAAATGACCCATAATTAAATAAATGTCATCTGAGCTGAAGTGTGGAGGATTTACATTAATGAAATTTGATTGGTTGGGCGTATCATTTTGATATTGTATCAACTGAAAACTAAAAGGGAAGTGCCGGAGAAATGTGTCAATTAAATGAACAAGTGTTTATTATCTCAAAACCCATCTGATGTTTTTTCAGTAACAGTCGACTACTTGCCAGCACCCTTCTTCATAGCAGATATCAAACTATACACATTACACAAGGGAAATTCCAGTTTATTATGGATGGGGTCTTATTTTATTGGCTATGGTCATTGTTTCTTTTGGTTAAGGTAACCTCACCAAAGTAATTGTTAAATTCTGGGAATTAGATGACCAACAACAAATGGGGCAAGAAATACGAGCAGTCAGACAATCAGATTTTACAAACAAGCCAACAGTTCAGCCAGATTATCTAAACCACTTTCTATGGAAGCAAAGCAGAACATGAGAGCACCTGGAATGTCAGTGATAGTGCCGCTAATAATCAGTGCACAGGAAAGGTGTGTGCACGCACAACTAAGGCAAGTATTCTAGGTTTGTAAACTGTAAAGATGTTTAAAAGAACAGGTAGGGTAAACATTTTACCATTCTCTTTTGTTTGCTCCAAATAAGTTAGGTTAACCTGCGGTTTGTTTAAAACTTGTCTAATCATCCAACTGCTGGTGTTAGTTTCATCTTATTTCCTTTTAGAGATGTCACCAGGTTACTACACTTTTGCATCACAGTTTGTAAGAAAAAGAAGTGTCCCTTTAAATAATATATCCAAATCCCAAATGTTTCAGGACACACCTCTACTTTGGGAAAACTCTGCCCAAAGCATGTAGGTGCTTGAGAGGCACTTTAGACCCAACACAAGTACTTTGGCAATTAAATCCTCTGTGTAGGCTCAACTCTGCCTAAAAGGAAACTTACCCAAAACAGAAAGTTGAAAGCAAACAGGAGGTATTTCAGGCAGATGGTTCCACATGTTTCTTTTTTCTCCTCGTATGCCCCCATGCTGCAAAAGACAGAATATTTTAGGACGTCACATACATCATCATGATACCACACAGATAGATTCATTCAAGAATCTATAACTATAAGTAAGTGGACAACAAGACTTACAGTTCCTTTAACACAAACCTTGAAACTTGTCTGAGGCGTAAATAAGAACTCCTTTCTGCTAACATTCACTATTGTGTGATGTGATCAAAGAATAAGTCAAGAAAGAACCATACAAATCTGAGCAAGCATTTGGTGCCCGTTTTTGGTACTTGGCAGTTTTTAGCCATGCATGACATTCATGGTCTTAATGACTTGGGTGATTCCCAGACTTTTCCTCTAGTGCCACAATGAGGTTAACATAAGTGGTTTTCATTATCAATTAAGCTGATGATTATTTTCTCAATTAATGCCTGAAAATAGAGAAAAATGTCCAAAATAATTTCCCAGAGTCAAAGGATACATCTTCATATATCTCACTTTGTCTGACCGACGGCCCGAAACCCAAAGATAATCAGTTTATAATCCTGTATGACAAGGAAAAGCACTGAATAATCACATTTGAGAAGCCGAAACCAGCTAATGGCATTTTTGCTTGAAAAGTTACAGATGATTAATTTTCTGTCACTCGACTAATCAATTAATCATCTAATTGTTACACAGCCATTCACGTCCCCCTCAGCTGAATCGTAATAACTTTGATACACTTTCCATCAGCTGAACCACAGATGAAATCAAACACCTCGGCTTTAAGAGAAAGCAGGTTTTATATATATTTATGTATATAAAAGGTTACTAGTTTGTTGAGGGCCATAAAAACAAGAATATTGAATCGAATAATACACCAGTGATTCCCTGGCTGTATATAACAACTCTAACACAATTTAAATAAGTGCAATGCAGGCTAGTAGCTGGCATAAAGGATATGGAATTAAGAGCATGAAATAAAAGCTAACCTCCCTTTTATTGTAAGGTACATTTAACAAATGAGATGTTACAGGGATAATGCAGAAAGTGGGGGAGTAGAAATCAGATCAGCAGTGTAGGCAATATCAGTGAGAGTTATTACGAGTATGCAGAGAGATCCATGACTAAGCAGTAAGTAGGAGCTGAGAGTCGGCTAAAGGCTGGAAATTATAACTGCCCACTTTGATGGTAGCAACACTTCTAGAGCTTTCTTTAAAGAGCAAATGAATACTTTATGTAAGGAGTGTTTCATAAACCAAATGAATGAAGAGCTATAGTAACGTGAAAACAACTTGTACTTGTGTTGAATGATAAAATAATGTTTTTGAAAAAAGGAATGAAAATAGACTGAATCTTATCCTAACGATCTCTGTATCTAAACCACAGTAGCTGACAAGATTTTGGCTCCATATGGATTTCTCTTTTATTTAGACAGCGTTTCGGCCCTCAGTCTTTCTTCAAGATTAACAATAATGTTGATATAACACTTTTTTCCTACTCTCAGGTCTACTTCCAGTGATCAGCACCTCACTACAACCTTTGGTGTGCATTACTATTCCATTGTATTCCATTTTAAAATCTGACAGCGTTTTAACCACAACACCACCTAACACGACTTCTTGAGTACACCAGTGACTTTGATGTCTGAAAGATTTATAGAGCCCTTCGCAGAACAACACTTGTTACTCACTGCCTTTGTGTAATCTTTGTTCCCCAACTCTCACATCCCTATTTTTTTAACCCCACAATTTTCTTGGCTGACTTGCCAGTCAAGCCCGGACTCGCCCCTTCTCTGACTGCCTCTTAGCAAACTCTCCTTCCTTCCCCTCCTTCTCCCCTACGTACACTACTGTCAATTCACATGCATGAATGAGTGAGTATGTCTGGACTCTGTCTGTCGACCATCTGCTATGGCGGCCCCTCTTTTAGTGTGCTCCTGTTAATTCAGTTCAAACAAGATTTAATTGACCACTGCTTACTCTACCTTTAAGAGCCAAATAAGATGCAGCTGAGTCAAGAAAGGCAAGAACTTGTTTAAAATGTTTACAGGTTGTATTTTAAAAATAGAAAAACAACACAGAAGAAATATCCCTTCTGTATGGAGAGTTTAACTTTGGAGAACAATTGACTTACACCATTACGGATCTTATTTGCTTTGTTTCGAGATGTGTTATCTTTACTCAAGGGCACATTTAACAGGACTGCTGCCTGGTAAATAATCTGTCTGACACACTCACCATGAATCGCATTTAGTAAGCTAATGGCTGTGTCGTCTACCCAAGGAGATTAAAGTGTTTAAACACTTGCAACAGGTTTAGGAAAGTTTTTATCATCTGCACAAGCAAACAGATTTATTAAAGCATTACAGAGGTTGCATTTTTCAGGCCTGTTATTGGATTAACAATAAGCTAAATAATGGCAGTCGTGTTGAGCAAAGGCCACAGATTTTTCACCCAAACTGTCATCAAGTTGTCACTGTTAGTTTTCCTTGTCATCAGAAATTGTCATGAAAGACTGAAATAAAACATTAACAGAAGTAGTATAATTATGTCCTGGTTTCTGTTATCTTGCCATGCTTTTTCCATTTCTCTTGTGTCTCTTTATTAGGTTTTCCCTTGAAACCAGTCTACTGAATATAGTAACTATGATGTATTGATAACTGTTGTACGATATCACATCTCAGATTTATCAATAGTCTAATGAAGAAGACATTTTCAGCAGAAAACAATGTTGCTGCTTCGAATTTAGTGTGTTGGTGGGAAATTTATTTCCAATGCTGCAGATTTGGTTCTGCACCAGGATACATTTCAAAGACTTTTCAAGCAGCCTGCTCTGATAAAACGCTGCAGCCTCATTTCAGAGTTTACTCTCTAATTAAATATACTCCTGCTGTGAGCGCATGACTCGATACAGAAATAGTGTTTCACTGACAGGAACAATGACTTTGGTTAACTTGCTCGGCTAACACTACTGTACACCTACAGTACGTTTAAGTCAAATCATCTCTTCCAGAGTTACACTATCCTAATATGTTAATATGTCCAGACTGCAGGTGAACCCCATTTGTTTTTAACATCTGATATTTTGGATTGACAGTCCATACCCGACTGTAATTAAGTTTACAGCAAGCTGCTGATTTGAGTGGCCAGACTGAGAGAAATATCTCCAAAATCTAATTTGAATCGGACTTCTAACCACATCTGTTAGTTCTGGATGTGGATGGATATGTGATTTGGTTTAAAAGTGTATTTCTGCACACTAACATTAAAGTCTAAAGTCTACAGCATATTGGACAAACACTAGGATCCTGCAATGATTAGTCAATCGACAGAAAATTAATCAATTATTTTGATAACTGAATAGTTGTTTTGGTCATTTATTAAGCAAAATTGTCAAACCTTTACCAGTTGCAGCCTTTTAAATGTAACTATTTGATGCTTTTCTGTGTCATACATGAGAGTAAACTGAACTTCTTTGTATTTTTGACTGCTGAACAGACAAAACAAGACATTGGAAGATGTCAACATGGGCTCTAAGAAAACAGAAAGCAATTTTCAGTGTTTTCTGACATTTGATGGACAAAACAATCAAGAAAATAATCAGCAGATAATGAAAATAATCATTAGTTGCAGCCCTATATTTTATTAGAGCCAACAAAGAAAGGATCCTCTGATGACAAAACAATCTCAAATCAAGGTCCACTGAGCTTTCGTTTTCACCAGCAGATGAAGTTTGGTAAGTTGTCATGAAAGAGTACATCTACAGTTGCAGTTTTGGTTTGGACATTGAGTGGATATAGCCAGTTTTGTCAAACAATTCTATGTTCTTTATTTACTAGTCTAGACAGAAAATTAATAAGTAATCTGATTCAGATGTGAGTGCACCAGATTTGGGCTGCCAGTCTGAACAGCGCCTTTTATTTGTCATGACAAAGTTTAGTGAATGTTTGAGGCAGCAGATTAGGTCTGATTCAAATGAGTCACATCTGAGGTCATTCATGATTCACACCTGTGATCTCACACATTTTACTGAAACACTGGAAAACCATCAGGTGGCATAGCAACCAGGTTGTTTGACTGGCTAAGTAAAGCTGCAACGATTAGTCGATTGACTGAAAAATGATCAACTATTTTGATAATTGATCATTTTTAGTAATTTTTTTTTTTTTTTTTTTTAGAAGAAGAAATGTCATAATTCTCTGATTCCAGCTACTCAAATGTGAATACTTTCTGGTTTCTTTAGACTTCTATGATAGTAAACTGAATATCTTTGGGTGGTGGACAAAATGAGACATTCGCGGACTTCACTTTGGGAAAGAGTATTGGACATTTTTTACCATTTACTGATATTTTATACACCTAACAACTAATCGATTAATTGAGAAAACAATTGACAGATTGATCGATAGTAAAAATAATCGTTAGTTGCAGCCCTAATGTAAAGATTAAAGGATGGGTTCACAATTTTTCAAGTCTGTCTTAAAACAATTGTCAGGTGCCCCAATGAACATTCAAACAAGTTTGATTAATCATTTGATCTATAAAACCAAAAATGGTGAAAAATATCAGTCATTGTTTCCCAAAACCCAATGTGATGTCATCAAATGTCTTGTTTTGTCCCGACCAACAGTGTATAACCCAAAGATATTTAGTTTACTATCATAGAGCAGTAAATAAACCAAAGAATATTCACATTCGAGAAGCTGTAACCAGAGAATTTGGACATTTTTTTCTTAAAAAAATAACTCAAAACGATTAATCGATTATCAAAATAGTTGGCGATTAATTTTCTGTCAATCAACTAATCGTTGCAGCTCTAGAATTTGATGCTAAAAAGACTGTAAATGTGGCAGATATCCACTTGATATGACTAACTCAGACTGCTGAAGCCTCATATAAGCTTCAGATAAACTTTTAAATGCATTTTTGCACTAAATGACTGTGTGGACACATTGTGGATTTTGGCTCCCATCCACCACTTACACTGAAAGCACATTTGAAGGGGATCTGTAAATCGCCAGTGTGAACAGGAGGAATGATTACAACGAGGAAAACCTTTCAGTGTTCATATGGGAAGCTGACTGTTGTTTTAAGACAGACTTGAAAAACGGCGAACCTATCCTAATTACATTTTACTGTCATTTGTAGTAATATTACCCGGATAACACTAACAACATAAAAACACTATACTAACTTAACATTTCCATTTAAATCTCAGCGGTCCTAACGGCTGAACTGTAGCACCACTAACGTCTTCTTTTGGCTTTTCAGTTCACAATAACTACCGGTCAGCCTTGTTTATAACCTTCTCATCCTGACCGTGTATTAATACCCAGCCAGCTAAAAATCACTTTACCATGTTTCCTCTGTGATTTTCCACTGGCGTTAACGCTAACTGCAGCGCATCTCTTCGCTGGTTTAAGCTAACGCTAAAGTTGTGTGCTCGGCTGCCCTCTGTGCCCACTGCTATAAAGGAGACGACTTATTTTGTCAAGAAGAGATAACGATAACCTGGTAAACATTTGGGTGGTAACAAGGCTCTCATCTGTAGCTTTAAAATGTCTCGCCTGTATCACTTTAGAAGCAGAAAAATGCTGCCTTTTCTATAAGCAATGCGGCACCGCAGTGGCCCCGTACTGTATGAGCTATAACCGAGTTACTCACGGAGCACTTCCTGCTTCACTTACCTGCCGTTGCTTCCTTTGACTTTATCGACAGAGAGATGAAACGTGTGAAATTGAAAAATAGTCCTAAATGTGATCTGTTTTCATTCCAGTTTCGTTGGATGAAGGCCTCCCCGACAGCCGGGTGAATGTGCAGGGCAGAAAATCAGACGGCTGTGTTGAGGCTGGAGCTGCGGCTGACTCCACCCCGGCCACCTTGCATGTTTCTGGTCTTTTTTTCTGTCCCGGGGCGATGCTTTACTGACAGTGTGATGCAAGCAGACACACAGGGAGAAGGTTAAAAACACAAGAAAAGTAGGCATATGTTTACTGGGATTTATGTATATTTGTAGAATTCTTCACATCTAGCAATTCACAACTGCTCAATATAATTTTTACCTCCATCATCAGCATTTTACACAGTATTTACAGATGTTTCATCTAGAAAGTAATCAAGGGCTGCAAATAATGGGTTATTTTTGTTCTCGATTAATCTTCTCATCAAAAAAATGTCAAAAAGTGAAAAATGCCATTAAAATGTCACAAAATCCAAATTAACATATTCAAAAGTATTGTTTTATTTGACCAAAAGTAAAAAAAAGGAAAATATTAAGTTTATTTCCATATATGACAAACAAAAGCATCAAATTGTCACATTTGACGGTGAAATTTTGGCATTTTAGCAGAAAAAAATGACTGAAACGATTACTCTATTATCAGAATAGTTGCCCATCGACTAATTGTTGAATTGTTTCAGCTCTGAAGTAAACTGTTTATTTATTTTACCATTTAAACTAATTATTCAGTTTGAGCTGAAGTAAATGCCACATTAAAAAAAGCTGAAGACAGATACTGTTGCTCATCCTGGTTAAGGAGGTTAATACTCAGAGGAAGCTGTAGTAGGACAGAGGACTCAACAATGAGCTTATAATGGCCGTTATAGAAAATAAAGAGAATTTATGGAAGTATGAAGTAGGAGTTAAATGTACTTAAGTGTCAAAAGTAAGGATATTTATAGGGTACAGTTTCTCTATAATGTGAAAAGCTATTGTTTTCCTTGTTTTATGCGTACTTGTATTACTGCAGGTTGAATAGCTTCCTCCTCCAGCTGACTCACACTTTAACAATGCTTCACATTTTATTATTATTTATTATTATCCTACATTTTTAATGCAAAATTTTACTCTGCAACATGCAGTGGAGAATAATGTGGAATATCTCTTTAGAAATGTAATTGTGAAAAGGTCTCAATAAACACTTCAGTGAACAAAACGGCCTCTAAAAGTTCTCCTCAAGTACACATGGCCACATTTGATGACTTGCTAGGTGGCTAAATAAATTAATAACTCCTGGAAACAGTCATGTTGAGCAACTCATATGCCATTAAGAGGGTCTCTTTCAGTTCATATTGCAATTAAACAGTTCATATCCCAAAACTTAAACTGCATTTAATCTACAGCTAAGTAATACAGTAACTGTACAGTACATGTACTGTAAATAGACCTTCTTTCCTGTACAGATTATTGGTGTAGCATTGGTTCATGTGTAGTGATGTACACTCACCAGTAGATGACAGTGGTTTTCCTCTGGCTTGACTCCAGATATCCTTCCTAGAAGCATTACCGTAATCTTGAATGGAAATGTGGCTGAAAAACCTCAGACAGCATCCATTTATAACCCATTATCAATATTTATAGGCAGCAGCCTTAACCACATTGTCCTTTGTTATAAATGTCAGTACGGAGAGAAAAACACTCAACTTTACTGAACACAGCAATCCACAAAAACACCTTTTACAATTAAATCTTTTTTTTTTCAGCACTACATTTTTTTTTCGTAGCTCCAGTGTGTTGACATTAGGGTGTAGGTGCAGAAACTTACCACAGAAATCATGTGCCTGTCTATTAGAGAGGTAAGGAGATAAATCCTGTTACTGAACAGACACAAGCTGCCAATCTGTGCTGTGTGTGTTTGTGGCTACATTTGAACATGCATCTTTTGGAGAGATACACGCTACTTCAGCCTCTGAAATCCACCTTCATTTCACAGGTACACATACTTTTGTGTTTCGATGGCAGCTCTAGTAGTTGATATTTAGAAATAGTAAAAGGGAGGCTATATCATTTCTGTGTAAAGCGACAAGCTGTTTCTTAAGAAGATTAAGTGAGACCGTACTAAGAACTACAAGTTGGTAGCTCAATAACAACCACAACAGCTTTCATTCTTATCAAATTAGAACTAAATATCAGAAAAACTGATATTTTTTCTATTAAATTTCTATAAAATGAGCAGGAATAGATGACTCTTCGTATGGCACTGGAAAACTTTGAGCAACCTCAACACATTTGCCTGGTATTTTTTTCTCTTTGTTTATATACACTGGTCATCCAGCTTTTGCTAAGGAGCCAGTAGAACTGCTAACCCAGAACCTCAGTGGGACAGCTTTCAAGAATAAGTAGGTATTCAGTCTGCAGGTTGACGCTCAAGCAGTCCTAATCTTCCTCACACCTGCCACGGCCGTGCCAAGCTATAAATACATCTATGCGTTAGGGGTCATAAGAGGATCCACCTGATGTCAGTGTGAAGGAGTCTGTTGGATAGTGATCCTGGCTCACAAGATGCCAGATGAGCCAAGGCAAAGATTTGCAGTACCTACTAATACTCCCAGTGGCTGCAATGGTAGTGAAAGGAGGACCTGTTTACTCTCATTCTGCAATCAATGGTGGGCTGTTTTCATGTAATGGATGAGAAGTAACTTGAAAGGATACCTTATCTATTTGTCTTTCTTTTTCTTTTCTGGAATATCATTTAAAATCATCAGAAAAGGATGTCTGAAGAGAGACCTGAACTTTGAAGATGACATATTGCTTTGCTGCTTAAAGGGTAAGACTACTACTTAAACAGTAGTTTCCTGTTCAAATGTTCCTAGATTAGCTGTAGTTTGATTTTATCTTAGTCACTGATGGGCCTTGTTATGGAACTTTGGAGTTTGGAAAATTATATATGGATATTTGCAAAAAATCAAGTACTATTGACTTAGGAGATAGCGGTTTGTTGTGCTTAAAGGTTTGGTTTACTCAAATTACAAAAACATTCACTTACCTCTAGTGGCATCTAGCTTTGCAAATAGTTTTTGTTTGATTTGCTCAGGTTCTCCATGGAAATACTGCTCTCCTTTATGAATTACGTGACTAAATCATACATTTATGAATTACATGATCAAAACACAAATATCATGAAGTATGCTACAAAATCACAAGTTTACAAATTACAAGATTAAAACTAATTTATGAATTACGTGACTAAATCACAAATTCACGAATTACACAACTAAATCACAAATCTGCTCACAATCAACATCAGATTCCAAAATCAGTGTTACTGATTTTACTCTGGATAATGAACAGAACCCACTGTCAACAACTTTTACTAGAACTGCTCTGTGCCAATGAAATGACATTATGTAAACTGTTGAGTTGTTGCAATTTCAGGGAACCAACTCTTTAATTGTCAACCAGATCAGTTCTGATCATTAGGAAGTACAGTCTCTCCTTTACAGTTCATGTATGCTGCTTGTATTCACACTGTGTGAAATGAATTCAGTCGTCAACATGTCAGTCCATGTTTGACTCTGGAAAACTGTGAGTTAGAGCAATCCAGGTTACTCATACTTCAGTCACTGTTGTACGAGTTGCTGCTAGAAGCTCCAAAACTCATAAGTGTGATTCATCAGAAGGGTTTTTTTGTCATTCAGTTATGCTTGATCTTTTTGAAGGTGGCAAAATATAATATTTGAAGCTATAGGCTTTCAGCAGTTTTCTAAAAAAGGCCCTACATGTTAATAAGGTCAAAAAGGTTAAAAGTTATAAATGAGAACCAACCCTCTTAGAGGATGTAGTTAAATGAATTCAATCCATGTGACAATTTGTATACTTTGTCTAGCTCAGTTTCTTGTTATAACAAGAAACTTTTCATATTATTCTGAGATATTTTCTCATTATTACTTGATACCAAATTATTTTCTGTTTTTACAAGAAACTATTCTTGTAATAACAACACATCACTTTATCTTGTATCAAAAAACAGTAATTTTCACTTTTTCTAGCCAGTGTAGGACACAATGTCTTCTCTTTAATGGATGCTTTTCTTGTTTTAGCAAACTATGGAAGTTTCTTGTTATAACAACTTACCAATTTATCATTTTACAATGAGAAAAGTTTGTTTTAATAAGATTAAGACGATAAAGATGTTTATTTTGTGATATAACAAGATAAAGTGATGTGTTCTTACTACAAGAAAAGCTTATTGTAAAAACTGAATACTTTATTGTCTAGTAATAATGAGAAGGTATCTTGTTATAACATGAAAAGTATCTCGTTAAAACAAGAAAACTTTCTGGTTATAACCAAAAACTGAACTGAAGAAGCACTGCCGTAGCTTTAAGTGTATGTCAATCTGAAACAGAATGATGTTTTCACTATACAGTAAATACATTTTGCAGCATGATGTGTTCCACCAGAATACTAATGTGTCTCTCCTGTATCATTCCACAGAACCCCTGTTGGATTTACTTCGGGTGCTGATGTCTCATCAGTTTTAATATGAAGATTCAATAAAACCGTTGCTGTCGTAGCTTGCCAAAGTTGGAGGCTTTTACCACATCATAAACTGTTCTGTGCTACCACATCTGTTTATGTTGAAGCTGTAAAACTCAACAGTCTGGACATGTTGCCCTCACTAATTTCCAGACAGATCATCCTGCAACCTGAACCCGTTTCCCATTTTGAAAGGACTTTGTTTTTTTACAAATAAACGGGACTAAATTTAAAAACAGAAAATGGAGCCCTATTGTTGTAGCCATCAAACTTAACCTGCATTTGGACAATCAAAGTGGACACAGGAACCAGCTGAACGCCTCAGTGAGCTCCCCTAACAGTCAGAACTATCGCGTGTGGATTCATGTTTCTATGTAGCGTGTGTGCAAGTGCAGCGCAGCCTTGGATCCATCGTGGAACCACAATCCGCCCGGGCGCCCAGCCTTCGGGCCGGAGACGCTTCAAACCAGCAACTACTCCCTGGTGTTACTAATTCAGCTCAGCCTGCTCTCCTTCGATCTGTTTGTCAACTCCTTCAGCGAGTTGCTGAGGGATGAGCCGGCTGTCCAGCTGGTACTTTTCATGTAAGCAAGAATTTCTCAATACTTCTGCAACCAAACATTGTCTTTGGCACAAGGGGAAAACTGTTTTGAGCCAAAAATAGTAGGCTTTAGTTGTCTGTACTGAGTTTGGGATGAAATGAAACAGCACTATCCTCAGACAGTAAGCTGTACATGTAATCTTCCTGTTTCTGTCCTCTGTCTCTCTGCTGCTTACACATTTCCCCTCTCTTTTCTTGTCTTTTTATGGCAGAATCCAGGACATTGCCATCCTGTTTAATCTGATCATCATTCTGTTGATGCTGTTTAACACCTTCGTGTTCCAGGTTGGCCTGGTCGCCATATTGTTGGAGCGATTTAGAGCTCTGCTAATGCTCTCTGCTCTCTATTTGACCTTCAGTATCATACTCCATTCCTGGCTTATGGTACGTAAATAAAAATACAATAAATTAAAAGATCTTTTTCTATGTATAACACTTTTTTCTTTAACATAAGCATAAAAATAGGCAGCACATTTTTAAAAATGCATTCATGCTATATTTATGAACTGCTGAAGGAGGTATAATCCCATAAATTTCATAAAATTAGGTCTAAATGTGACTGGGAAGATTTGCAAGCTGCCAAATACTTTGAATTTCTTGCTTCTTTCTTGCTTTTCTTGCTAAGAGAAATATCTGTGTCTCAGGCCTTAAAACACTACATCTTGTTCAATTTTTCCCATCAGTCTGGTACATAAAGCATGATCTTTTTCATCTTTATAGCATTTAATTAAAAGCAAAGTGACCATTGATGTTTTCTTTATAATCTTTCCAGAATCTACGCTGGCTGAATACCAACAGATTTATTTGGACAGATGGCCTTCAGGTGTTGTTTGTGTTCCAAAGAACTGGTAAGATAACATGTTCAAGCTTCCTTTTTAATGCCAGCCAAATGCATTTATTTTGAATGTTTTCATCTTATCTAAACACAAAAGCCTACATATTCAATTACTGCTGTCTCCAGAGAGCTTTGTTAAGAACAATAGTAATCTGTTGTCTTGCAAAAATTGTATTAGTCTTTTAGAAAAAAGGGAGCCATATCTCTACATTCAGATTTTCAGATTTGATCTTAAATCAGATGAGAAGCAATCAAGATAATAATAAGCTAAATATATTGTAAGAGGGAGGAGAAAATACATGGAAAGGTTTTCTACAGAAAAGAAATGTTTGTAAGAGAGTGAATGCTGCTTTTCAGTACAAAGATTAAACATGTTTAGAACTAAAAACAGCTATACTATCGTCCTCCACCTTCTTTGTTTTCCTTTTAACTCGCATCTATAGGTTGCTGTAGTTCAGCTTGCTGAGCTGAGGTTCCAGACCTCTGATTCAAACAGATTGACATAACAATTCAGTGTGATAATCACACTGGTTTTAATCCCCTCATGAAGGTCACTGACGGAAAACTTACGGCTCTCTGAGTCACTTTAGTGCCTTCTCCAGGTGATCTCACATCGCCATGTAGGTGATTTTCATACACATATTAGCTTAAGTGGATAAGTGGCTATTAGCTCATAAAAGGATTTATCATCCAGTCGTTGTTCTCTGCAGGTGATCCCTTATTAAGTATGAGAACATACTGTAGCCATGTTTCATTTGTCTCTTTGTTTTGTCTGCTGCTCAAGACCCACCCAGACTTTTCCTCAGTGTGTGACTCAGTGTTGCATCAGTAGTTCACAAATCTCTTTCACTCTGAATCTTCTACCTAAAGACACTATAAACTCTGGTAGGCTGAGTGGTACTTTGATCATTCTATAATTGTCAATGATGGCAAAGACATCCATGTACAAACACATATAATCTATCAAGTAAACTAACCCTTTTGCAAAGTAATAACATGGGTGCTACTCACTTGAAAATGAATTATGCAAACTAAAAATCACCATTAAGATATTCCTTTAAAGAACATAATGTGTCATATTTTCATCAATGTTGCTGTTAAATGTGAAGTTATCACTTTGTGTTAATGGAGATTAATTTCAAAAAGTCTACACTCCATTACCACTTCACAATAACAGAAGTTATTCAGTGTGATAGATTACCAGACTCAAGCCAATTTTAAGTGTTTGCAAGTTGTTTTTAATGACAATATCATGAAAGTTAATGTTGCATGCAAGCATGAAAAAGTTGGCAATAACGTAAAGCAATGTATGATTTGTAGTAATTAAAATTTACCACTTTAACGGCAGAGCAACTAAGATTTAACAGAAATGTCTAATTATGTGAATACTTATAATTGGTTTTTCATTTGCTGGATTGGTTTATTGTGCTGCTGATTGCTTATTCAAAGCGCTGTCCTCTGTTTCACTAGTTATAAAGTACATTAGGGTGTGCGGGTCGGAAAATATAGGCACAAACGAATGTCAGCACCTAAAATAAAGTAATTCCTGAGAGATCAGTATTTATCAACATCTATTTCAACTTCCTCAGTAATTTTTGTGCTTTGGTGACAATGACAGTCACACTCTGAGCATCTTTAAATTGAGAGAAGTGTATTTTCTGTACGTGTAAGTGTTTTGTACGTTAAAACCTCTATCTGCGTCTATCTGAATATATTTTCCTGTTCACAGCTTCTGTGTTGTACTACTACTTCTACAAGAGGACCTCAGAGTATCTCGGGGACCCTCGCCTTTATGAGGATTCACCGTGGCTGCGAGAGGTCTTTGCTCAAGTCAGACAGTGATCTCACTGAGAGAAGGTTCAGCAACAGAGCACATGATGCTACAGAGGCCAGAACTACTGTGGGACATGGCACAATAAAAACCACCCAAATGGAAAGCAAATCTGTTCAACACACAGAGTGGATTCCAAAATATATACTGTACAATTGGTACAATGGGTAAAAATTGGCCTCTTTGTAAAGTTTGGTAAATACATTACAATTTAAGGGTACCGGCAATTTATTTGAAGTGCATAATCCCACAGCACTAATTTCTTCATTCAAAATTCATCACGAATGCATTGCTGATGTATTTAGGCCTAAAATGCATTTTATGTCACACATGCATTATAAATCTTGTAACAGTAATTGTGGCCAAAAAACAATATTACATAAAATACATAAAATTTCCTTTCCATGCGGGGAGGATTGTGCCAAAATCTGGTGTTTATAATGACAAGGCCGGAGCGTCTCATCAGGCTTGTTTTTGCTGTTTGGATGGTATAGAGGACTGTTATTGTGAAGGTTTGAAGGTCTCAGTTGGGACACGAGAGGGGAGATAATTATTTTTTTGTAATCTGTTGATACCAGTCACCACATGCCCTTTTTCTTTTCTTGTGTTAATGCTGTTTCAGTTGTTTTATATATGTTTAGACTATTTGGGAGTCTGACTTGGCCAGTTACTTGGCCAGTTACTGAACATCTCCACTGTCTGTAAAATCAGATTCAACATGATCATCTGAGCTGACTGTGTTACTTTTTCACAATAAAGCATTTAATACATATACATGCTCACAATTTAATTAAAGAATACCAATACAACTCTGAACATAACCCTGCAGTTTAAACAGAACATTTTAAAGATGTGCCATTTAGACACTACGTGTGTGTATGTATGAAATGTACTTGCTCATAGGATTTAAACCCCTGTGTCGGAGCTTGTTCCAAAGCATGACACCAGATGACTGAAGCGGACCTGATCCTGCAGCTCTTTAAACTCCTTGAGGAGCGAATTCTCCTGTAAGTTGAACTGTAAATCAAGAAAAAAGATTTTTTCATCAGACAGGAGTTTAAGTTTGTTGCGTAAAAACAGAAATGTGACTGAAATAGATCTTGGACGATAGAGACATATTTTGTCAAATGAACACATTGGGACAAAATAATAGATAAATACAGATGCCTAGATTTTAAGACAGGGCATTATATGCACTCAGTATATACACTAAAATGCTATGCTTTTATGATAAATGCTACAGCAAGAATTCCTGTAAATAACTAATTTGAACAAACATGGTTGTTACTGTCTCAAGGACATGTAACTAACTAACTTAGAAACAAATGAAACTGTGGTAGGTTTATCTTTTCATTTAAAAAATGTTTTTACATATAGATTTCACAGCATTGTCAACAATTAGCAATAGATAAATGACTATTTCCAGAAGGACTGATACAATAATAACATTAGTCCAACTCACCCTTGTGGCATATTTATAAAACAGCTCTGCTTCCTCCTGTCTGCCAGACTGAAAACATAAAGGGATAAAAAAAAATTGTGTTCAAGTCCCTGTGGCCTGGCTGGGAAAATCCATATGTGGGCAGTGAAAAGTGAATCTTTGTTTAACTATGCTTTTCCTCTCCAAATGAGTCGGGTGTCACTGAAACAAATACCTGGTGAATATGGTGAAACAAGGTCATGTGATTAGTGAGGTGATGGATTATGGTATACTGGAGACCACAGGTTACACCTTCTATGCCCCCTATATTAGGCAAAAGAAGGCTTTATTTCTATGCCACATTTTTTGGATTCTTTGTAATGGGACACTGTTGACCTTAAGTCGGTTAAGTCAGTCTTGAAATGCAGTCTTCAGAGGAGGCCGAGCCTGAACTGGGACACAGGCAGTGTGCTTTCAGAGCATCATCATCACTCACCCTGAGGCAGATCAGAGACAGGTAAGCCCACACTTCTGCATTGTGGTTGTTTAAATGGTTGGCCTCAGTCAAAGCTTCCTCAGCTACACACAGCTCCTCCAGCTACACAGCCAGACAGACACAAACACAACCACGGCTCATTTCCTTCCAAAGTAAATGAAAAATATGGCTTTCAACAACTCCACAGCTGTCTTCTGCACATGAATCTTGTTAGATAGCAAGGTAGTCCCAAATACATCCAAGAGCAACCTGGGCTTTGTTCACAGTAGAATTAAGACAGAACTTAGTGCAACCCTTCTGTGAGAGTAGGACTTTTTTAGATGCTTAACATTTTGGTGGAGAAATAACTTTTTTAATCATTGTGTGGGAGAGGGAGGGAGAGATTTACCCGGTAACAGGCGGTGCCCAGGCCCAGCCAGGTCAGGCAGGATGGAGACTGCTCACAAGCCTGCAGGTACACAACTTTGGCTTGCTCAAACTGAAAGTGAACAGCACAAAAAGGAGACATTCATTTACTCTGTATGAATAAGTGACTTCATACATATTTGCATATTTGTTTTACAAGTGTAATGATGTGCTTTACGACACCCTGCCAGCACAGTTTTTTCCAGGAAAACATATTGTTCTTCATGATTTTGTGAAAGTCTGGTATTTTAGAAAAAACTTTCTATTACTAGAATGCTTCATTAAAGCATTTCAGACTTTCTTGTCATTCTAAGATATATGGGAACCCTATCTGTGGATGACTGGTGATGTTTTTAGCCTTTCCTGGAAATGCACCAGGTAAAATCTCCTGCCCTGACTCATCAGCAGATAGAGTACACAGTAAACTGTCCAACTGGTCAGATTAGACAGGCTTCACTGCTGTCTGATTGTATCTGACCTTTCCCTCCTGGAAATAGATGGATCCCAGGCGAAGGACAACAAGGTGAGAGGCTGATGGCTGCTGCAGGAAGTTCAGGCTCCACTCATAGCTCTCCTGGGCCTCAGTGAACTCCCCACGCAGATAGTGACAGTGACCATTCAGAGCCCACACATCTGCATCCTGTTCACAGGGTGGAAAACACTTCACGTCAGGCTTCAGATCAGATGGTAATTTCATCAGGTTTGTTGGTGCTCATTTTGCCACTGCTGTGTGGTCGCATCACATTAACAGTAACGATAGTAAAAAGAGCCAAACTAAAAAGATTGTTCATTGAAATCAATTGTTTCCTTGCATTAATATAAGAGAATGATTCAGCCTTTCAGGACAGTGTTAATAAGATAAACCTGTGCCACATTTTCCACCCAGTCCTTACTCATGTTGTCACTGTGATTACCTGGTCACTGTGTAATAGTGCCTCCCTGAGGCTAGCAGAGGCACTGCAATAGTCAGCTCTGAGCAACTGCAAATGGGCCAGATGAAGGAGGTAGGAGACACTTCGACCGCCATCTGGACACAGCAGTTCCTGTGACAGAGTATGTTCTGCCATCTGACAACAGGAAAACAGTGTTAGCTCTGTTAGGAACCATTTTTTAATTTTATTTTTGTTGGAACATTACTGCTGTCAATGTCAGATTTAGATGTAGACATTCAAGATTTCCAGAATATATGGATTTTCTACAGCCAACTGCTATTTTTCAGGTGTTGGAGCAACAACAGTGGTCACAGATCTCTTTGACTCACTTAACTGGGATTCACAAAATTACACTCCAGTGGTACTGAAGTTTTTAGTTTGTTTTGATTCATACTGTATTTGAGCGTGAGTCTAGCTGGCTGGTCAGCTTGGTAAACCACCAGCTGCAATGTATGTTTTTACCTGCAGGGCATTGTTTTGCAGCAGGAACTGGACCGTCTCTGTGTAGATTGTTGAGAATGTAGATGGAGCTGATCTGGAACTGACATTTTGTGCTGGAGGCTCTCTGTGCACCACTGAATCCTGGTTTCCACACTCTGAGTCTGGGAGAATGAGACGGTAATATTGATAGGTTACACTGGCAGCTTACAGGACTCATATTCACGGCCACAGGCCTTCGGATTGAAGTAAACTGAGAGATTCAATGAGTGCAAGAAAGACAGGAGAAATAAGACAAGTCTTAATTTCAGGTGGTTCTTTCCAATCGTATGCATCTTAACCATGTTCAGATTGGTCAGATTATCATCTGACTGCAGGTGAGGCTACCACAATAATTTCTTTGTAAATCAACATTTGTATTTTCACATTTTAGGCTTTCTTTTCTAAAAGAAAACATAAGAAGAAAGGAAATTAAACAATAATTACAAGTGCTCATTTTCCTGTTTAATGACAGTTTATAGCAAATATTACAAGTGGAAACCTTCTCATTCAGTTTCAACATTGCAGATCCATAACAACACAGAAACACTTCAGAGACAAAACAAATCCCCAAATGACCCTTTTACCAGCACCACTGGTACAGATATAACACCAAAGTCTCCTCTAGCATTTCTGCTTTTCTCTCTAAGAATGGCATTTACATCTGCTGCCTGGTTTCCCCACCATGTGACCACAGAAAACTAATACATCATTACATTCAGATGAAGAGACAGCATACTCTTCTTCTCTGTGTGTCTTACCTTGCTTAATGTTGTGAGAATTACATGCAGCCGTGGCTGTCTCCTCTTCCTTGTGCTGGTCTCTGTTCTTCTCAGTTTTCTTCTCCTCTCCCTTCTGTGCTTGCCTCTTTGCTACCTCTGCCCTCAGCTGATTTCTGGCCTCCAAGAAGGCCCTCTCAGCTAGGGTGGGTTTGTTCTGGCTCTCCTGGAGCAAACCTGGAAAGCAAATGCAGAAATGGGAAATTTAGACTATACATTTTCCAGCATACATCTCTCCTGTTTTACTGCTGAGGGACACTTAGGGGTCCGAGTTTGTGAGGGCTGATATAAATGTTTCTCAACCAAAGTTTGCTAAATATTGCTGATTTCTAATATATTTGAATGTTACCATTTCATTATGAAGTATTGTCTTTGGGAAATGTACTCTTAGAATTTTAAAAAGCCTCTGAAACAGCATTTGAAATACTTAAAACTCTGTATTGAAAACAAATTAATTAAGAATGATCAGCTCAAGAAATGTTTCCTCACCTACCTGAGGCAAGGAAACTCTGAGACATATTATTGTTTTTGAATTAAGAACAAAAGAAAGGCCATCCTGAACAATTTAACTAATAAAGTTTTCCTTCAGAGCACCTTGAGGCTGTAACCTCACAGGAGCCTCCATCATGTTAGAGTTAGACAACACTGATTGGCACTGATCAGATTTTTGATTAAAAAAATTATTGTCAGCAGTAGTAGCAGTCTGTATGTGTTACAGGTTAAACAGGTGTCCTCACCGAGCAGTGTCCAGGCCACCACACTGGGTGGCTCTATGCTGGTGGCTCGCTCTAAGAAGGCCTCAGCCTCATCAAAACGTTCAAACATCACTGCTAGGACCCCACACATCATCAGGCTGGAGAAAGAAGAAGATACAGACACACAGGTCTTTACTCCCAGATCACAGTCAGTCAGGGTGGACTGCCTCTGCCTCTAACTGTTCCTGTATTGACAGGAATTTATACTTTCATACAGTATCAATTTTTTTGATATTTCTAGTTATAGACAATAAGGAATGGTGAATGCAGGTGAAGAACAGCAAAGTCAGTGAGTTGAAAAGTTTGACCATTAAGGTTGTTTTTGCTGTAGAGAGTACAATGTTTTCTGTTTTGTGGATACCCGCACTGTAATACTGATCACCTGCTCTCTCTGGGGTCTGCCAGCGAGCCGCTTGGAGCTGGCTCTGTAGCTGTGGAAAAGGAAGTAATTAGGAGCCAAGTCGATGTCTCTAACAAAAGACTGCCAGAGTTTCCAGTGCAAGAGAGTTCCACAGCAAACAAGGCTGAGGCTCCACTGCTCTTGGGAAAAATTCATATTGGATTGAGGGATACTAAGTTTGTTGCTTGTGAAACTGAGTGAATTAAAGGTAGTGTTGGCAGTGGAGAATCCTGTCTGTCCCGTCTCATGTTTCTACCTGCCCAGCCCGCCCTGGGACGCTCTTTTATTGCAAGTACATATTTTATGTACTGTTTTTTGTATTTTAATTGTGGAAATTTTAACTTAATTGGATAGTTGTTCCCCACTTTGCTTACCAGGGTTGGCTTCATTTTATCCTATTTTTATCTATTGTAATTATTTATTTTTATTTATTGTTTAATAGCACCTGATGGCAATTTTGCTCTTAATGATGGATAAATAATCAATCAATCAATCAATCAATCAAACTCTATTTGTATAGCATCTTTCTCTTGTAAATCAATAACTTTGATATTCTTTAATATTTTATGTTTTTACTGGATCTTTTCTGACCTGGGCTGGTGGTCCTGCTGGATGGACACGGCGTCATGGAAACACTCTTTGGCTTTCATGTAGTCTCCAGTCAGCATATAGAGGCCTCCCCACTCAAACTTGTGGGAGGGCTCACATGGATGCCTCACCACCAGCTGCAGGAAGACAAATATAACATTTATTGGCCACTTTGTTATTTTACCAGAGTCATTATCTGCACAGAGAGGATCATTGATCACTGCTGCAACATTACTTGTGTCCCCTTGACAGAAACACGCAAAAATAAATTAGTGCTAAGCAAGCATTTGATTTTTAGATCTGAAAAAAACTGAATAAATGGACACCTGTAATTTGTTATCAACCCTGCTCTGTTTTCTTTATACAGAAGGCTAACTATTGACTAATGAATATAGTTATGACTAAATAAAAAGAAAAATTACTTCAGCAATTGTCAGCAATTACTTTTCTTCATTTCTTCTGAATGGAGAGCAGAAGTATTAGAAAGGTGTTATTGTACCTCCTGGTAGTACTGAGCAGCCTGCTGATAATCCCCAGTAAGATGAGCCTCTCTAGCAAAATGTCTGAGCTGAGAAGTACTCAAATGGATCTCATCTGAGGAGTCATCATCAACGTCCTCTGAATAAATCTGATGAGGAAGAGGATAAAAATGAGCATAAATGTGGGTGTATGTGTGTTAAATAGAAAATAGCTGCATTTATATAGCACTTATAGCCTCCCACCCGTTCCCACACACCGATGGCAGAATGCAAAGTGCCGGCCCAACCATCAGGAGCAATTTGGGGTTCAGTGTCTCGCCCAAGGACACTTCAACATGTGGACAGGAGGAGCTGAGGATGGCACCGATGACCCTGTGATTAGTGGACAACCCGTTCTACCTCCTGAACCAAAGCTGCCCCACTGTGTGTGCATATATGTGTGTACCCACCTTGTTCATAGCTAAATGCATCTCATCCACCAGGTAGACATAGAGTTTGCTGACAAAAGCCTGCAGATCCTGAGGCTCAGTGAATGGCTCTGTCTGCTGCATCTTGTCACGCACAATCCTCACCACTGCGTGCTACACAACAGAAACATGCACATGTTCACCGAACAGTCACAATTGCAGGAATACCACCTTTAGGGCAGCTAGTTTCAGGGTTCTTGCAAGTTTCATCAATCTACCCGGGACTTGAGCAATTGTCCTGACCTTCATCTGTTCCTTGAAGACAAAATATCTCCCAGAGACATTAAGCGCTCCCATCAGCTGAGCCTTTATTTGCTCCTGGCTGCAGTCTTCAGGTGGCTTGCATTTTGCTCCAAACAATTCCTCATACTGGTCCAAAACATGGGTCACCACATTGCCTACCTGTCTGTGGAAACCCTGCACTGCCTGCAAGAAAACACACCAGTGGAGAGAGTTCAGCAGTTGATGAATGCGTGGTTCATTGTGTGTGTGTGTATGTATATACTGTATATGTGTATGCATGTATTATAATTATGTCTGTGTTTACTCTTTCTGCTCTACTAGGACCCGCTGGAAGTGGAGTTCTGGGAGGGATCAGTGCCTTTACCCTGCAGGAAACAGGGACAGATCTCAGCACATTGTCACTCATACTCACTCAAGATCCTGGCTTTCTGGTTTATAGCCATGGGGTGTGTATCTGTCACTATTAAAACTGGATCATTTAATATTAATGACCAATTGACTTCATAAGTGATTTCTTTTTTCATAGTTCACAAGTTCTGATAGGTCCAGGTCACAATCCAGCATGACAGAGTAACCAATAGACCCTGGTCAAACTCTGAAAGTGGCCACAGGACACTCAGAGAATTTGTAAATCATTACCTTCTGGCCAGCTCCTCTGGAGATGTTTTGGGCACTAGTGGTTTCTCCAAGGCAATTTCAATAATAATGTAAGTTCTGGCCTCCACATACATCTGTCATAAAGGGGAATGAAGTGTTAGCATTCTCAGGGCTTTCCAAAAATATAGTTAAACAGGAAGCACATAAGGTGGATATATATGTACAGTCTGTTACAGTATTGAGGATGTTCAATAGTTAAATCCTGCAGCACATATGTGCAGTAAACTGTAACTGCAAAGCTTACAATACAATGTGTTTGTGATTGACATAAATAATTTACGGAGTTATGATGCTTACATTTCCCTCTGTATTGATGTGTGATTCAGTTTCTGTCACACTGTCAGCCACGCTGTCAGGAGCCGTCCTGCTCTGATTGCCAAGTTGCTGACACAATGGAAACAGGCCATGTTAGAGTCCAGGCTTCCCAAACACAACACGCACATCTAACTTAAGGACTTCTAAGGTCACAGTTTGGAGAATTTAAAGAACTAAAAACTTTGTTGGGGTTAAGACATCACACAGGCTGCCCTTTATACTCCTGAAATCTTGGTGAATTAATCTGTATGAAAAGTAAAAAAGTATCAACCACTCCTTTCTGCTCTAGTCGGAAAGCTCAAAAGCTTTCAAGGACTTGTTTTATGTCTGTTTATTGGGACCTTGCTGACCTTTTTGGCTGGCTCCTTGGAGTCCTTGGGTGCCTTGTTGTTTCCATCCAAGGCCTTCCCTGCCCTTGCCTTGCAAGAGCCTGCAGCCGAGCCAGCTCGAGCTTTGACCTGGCTGGCAGCAGCCTTGGCCTGCTCCTTTAACACGCTGACACTCCGCTTGGCCTTTGAGTACAAGATCAATGAAAGAGACACTTTTATAGACTTAACAGTACACACACCATAAGACCAGTATTAGGCTATTTAGTAGACTCTTAAGTCTTTATTCATGTATCACACGAAACAACAGATCTATCTCTGTACTGGTCACATAGAGATGACCTCATTAGACTCTTAGTAAGACAGCCAACAAACACATTCTAAAAAAGTGTTCCTTTAAACAGCAGCTGGAAGTCAATTTGTGTATAGGTTATTCCTGGTCGACATTAAGATATGTGATAAATACAGACCCAGATCCAGAACATAAATAAATGAACAAAAAAAGTAATGTACGCAAAGGTTTCAATATGTGTATTTGTTTGACCTTGTTCAGCAACTCAGTTTCGGAGAAGGGCTGAATGCTGTATGCTCCTCGGATGCGGGTAACTCCAGGATACAGCAACCGCCCCACGTCCACAAACGCCACACCATGGAAGGGGATCTGTGGGTCCTCCTCAGCTGGCTTTACACACACGTACACACATGTCATTTTGGTCGACAGTTGTTTAGTTCTGTCTTTCAATAAACATGAACACTTTCTACCACTGACTGGATGAACTTGCTGGTCTGTCACTGATCTTTACTTCATGTTTTCAAACCACAAAACATGGCAAGTTTTCTGAAAATGTTTAATTTTAAATATCCACTCTACTAAAGCATCACATTAGCTTCAGCTAAACTGAAAGCGGAATTTTGCCTGAAACGATTGTGGATGTTGTTGTCCCCTGTTTCTTACATTTGGCTCAGAAGAGACTTGAAAATAATTCTGAACATATCCTGTGATAATAAAAGTGTCTCACCAGCTTGGTAGTTTCTGCTGCCTTTCCCGGGGGCACCAATGACCTCATGATCTCCACTGGCCACAGTCTGCTCTCAGTGATCCTCTGACGCAGCCTGAAGTCAAGATTGATTCACATATTTTCATACATGTATCTACCCACACTATGATGCAATTCACTTACATGCACTTTGATGTTTTTCCTTATATGTTCATTTTTTTCTTCTTTTTTTTGTTTTGCTATAACTGATTATTATTTGCCAATATTTGTATCTCTCTTGACAGGGCTTTGATGTTTTATTTCAAGCATTGAACCTGTTATACAGATCACAGAGTCCCAAGTTCATTGCGTAGCCCTGAGGTAAAACCAGTAATAAGATAAAATGATTCTTCCATGACTTTCTGGTTTCCATTCCAGCTGTCAAGTACATTCCACTGTAATCCTGAAATGTGGTTAATCACATTTCCTAAAAGTCCTGATTTAGCCCCAATGAACTGATCCTGACTTTCCCTGTCTAAAACAAAGCTCTTAAAATTCAAAGCTAATAGGTAGCATCATTGTCAGAGGAGAGAGAGTGAGGTGTGTGAAGCTGACCTGACAGTTCCTCTTTCATCCAGAAAACAGCGCATCTCAGTGTCCCAGCTCACCCTACTCTTCATGGTCTCGGCTTCATTACGAAACTCGCGGTCCTGCAGGAACATTGAAACCTTCAACCTTGTAAATGACCATGTAACTGAATGCTGAATTACTTTATTCCTGTCTTTTACAGTATTAGTTATGCTACTAAGTGCAATTTACTTTAAATTTTTAATGTCAATGTCAAATGAAAAGGATTTGTATGACATCCCTCACTTCTGTGCAATTCCATACATTAACAGTTTGTGACATTAAACGTGTCATACTGCAAAATCTACCAATGCAGTTACCTCTAAGCCAGTCAGCTCGCCATTCTCCTGCTCAATGGGCTCTGCCTGGAAAAAGACTCCAGGCAAGAAGTGGTTCCCTGGGACCAGCAGGGCTTGATGGGGCCTCTTCTTCTGCCGGCCATTGTCTTCCCTGTGCCCCCCTGCCTTCAGCTGCCCTTCGCAAAACACCAGCATCTGATCTTTCTGAGAGTCAGAGGAACAGTGTTAAGTTTCTTTCACCCTGAAGCAATGACCCTAGAAAGATTTGAAGTTGGTCTGAATGGGGCAGCATAGATTATCTTCTACTACCATTATGCAGCATGAGAAACTTAGATCATGAAGGGTCGAAATTTCCCTACAATCTGCCTTTATAGGAGGATTGTACAATTCGTGTTACTACTAAACTTACAGTACATCAGGGTTGATTGTCTGACTACATGTAACATAGCCCCTGTTTAATAACTGAGAGTGCATCGATGTAAACTCTCAACTATCAATGTAAACTTGTATTTTTTCTTAGAGGGCTAAGATGGTTCAAGTGGAATGTTACAACAACATGATACAACTGGTTCTGTTCAGTAAAATTACGGAAAGAAGACACATAAAAAGTACAGTGTAAAGGCCTTTACACTCACCTCTGCAGTGAGTGGGACCTCCAGGGCAGCCGTGTACGTGCAGGGAGTGGGAGCAGGGCCAGACAGCAGAGTCCATGACTCAGGGAGGGAGTAGGCTGTCTCCACAGTTACCTTCAGCAGGTTGGAGGCTGAGAGTTCAGGCTCAGACAGCAATGGATCCGACACACTGACAAACACGTCCAGCGTCGGCTGCTAAAGGGGGTAAAACATTCAGGTTTCTTTACAAACTGTTTGAGGATGTTGTCTTCTAATGCCATTATTTAGTTAAAAATGTTGTCTTACCTGAGGCTCTGAGTGCTTCTCCAAACACTGTGGAGAAAATAAAAAGTCATTTTATTCTTTATTTTTAAACTGGACAAATTTAAAGATGTTTTTTTGTTGTTGTTATCAACAGTATAAAAGTTTCAGATTTGACACACAGTGGTGAAACAGCTGGCAGGAATGTATAAGAGGGTGTTTCAAATGAAAAATAATTAGCTGTGTTGGCTTTTCTGTGTATCAGCTAGTTGTATCACGAATCTTGATCACTGCCAGACACAATGTCATAATGAGTAAAGCTTTCCAATTACCATAGCCATTAACACTTCTGGATAATAATGTCCAGAAAACACTGGGTGTGATACTGTCTTAATGATAATGCCTTTCCTATACCTTCAACTCAGCTCATTTAGAGTATTTTCTTTCCAAAGTGGATTATTCAAGTTCCATTTTATTGTACACAAGGAATTATAGTCTGAAATTTATTCGATTACAATAATTCTTGTCTTGTGCTGCTGTTTTTATGAAGGCGACACAACATAGTGTTTATTTTGGTGACAAAAATGATTTCTGTACTCTGAGTTGTCATCAGCTAACGTGCATGACCCGTATCAGGAGTGCTATACCTACACTGAAAGTACACCTAGAAAAAAACACAATGACATTTGAATGTGAACGTGAATGCCTGGCTGTTATTGGTCACCTCTGCTAGTTTACTACCCTCAAACTAGAGGCCAATAAGTAAATAAAACCACTGTAACCAGCTTTCAAAACCCCATAAAACAACCAAAATACATCATGTATTTGTGTAATAAAGATTTAAGACAAGTTAAAAAGCTAAGTAAAGTGAATTCTAGGGCTGGAACATTTTTTTCTCACCACAGTAACAGAACAGTGCATCCCAGTGGTTAGACAGTTAATGTGTACATTTTATTGACCTGGGTGATTAACCTGATTAACTGAGTGAGACAGTGGGTAAATTGTTTACTTTGGGGGCAAAGTTATTTTCATAATGTGCAGCCCTCATATGCCAAATGTTCATATGGTTCAAATAATTGCACTCATTTAGCTTGGTGACATGTTGAAGGTTTGATATTCACCCAAACTGGAACCGACCCAGCCCTATGAGTTCAGATGGGATTACCTTGCTCTTCCACTTTAAAATGGCCCGGCTGGCCACCTGCCTCTGTCTGGCCCTAACTGCTGTCTCCACATTCAGGCTGCTCTGTGACTGTAGAAGATTCTCTGATAGAGGAGGCTGGAGGTAACACATCTTATCCACCAACTCTATGAACTCTACTAAGGGTAGTGATATACAATGGATGAAATTGTATATCACATTATTTTGCTATAGAAATATATATTGTGAGATGTCCATAATGCTAATATATCCAGCAATATTCAAACAATAGCTACAGGTACCTCATTAGGTATGCAATTTATATGATAGATAATTGTTAACACCACAATTTGTTACTATTTGTAATAATGGTGTGAATCAGTTTAAAATCTGAAGTTGACATTTTTACAGTATTTTTATATTGATAGATAGATGATAGTTTATGGCAAAGAGTGACAGAATATATAGGGATAGAGAAAAGTAAGAACTGTGGCAAAGGTCACTGGCTCAAATGGGAATAGTTAAAATGCTTTTTAGTTAGAACACATAATTCCAATTTAGGTACAAGTGTACAAACAAAATTCAAATCCAGAATATGTAATTAAAATTAATTTGACATATAGTATACATTTTACAACAAAGGTAAGAATCGTATGAAAGCCGGCAAAAAATCTAGTACCAGCTCATCTCACTAGCGAGCAACTCAAGCATGTACAATGATCTTTTATCAGTATACCTGAAAAATGAATAACAGTGATATTAGAGTTATTAGCCAACCAACCTTTCTGCTGGAGTCCTGGGAGGACCCCTTGGCTGGGGAGCTGTTCACTGGATTCAGTGGGACTGTGGATGAGAAGCTGCACTGACCTGCAGACGAAAGTAAAAAATCATTCAAAAAGTGGTTGATTTTGCTATATTCGCTATATTTCGCTATAATTTCTAATAGGCATAGCTGTACCTTGCAGCAGTGGCAGCAGGTCGACCACAGCTTGGCCCAGCATCACTGACCTCGCCTCCACTTTCTTCTCCTCAGGCAGGAACTCTGTCACCATCACTGACCACAACAAAACCATACAGTGCTGTGAAAACTGAGGGCTTGATTAATGATAACAGTTTCAGTTTAAGATGCAGTATGCTGGCAAGGATATGACTTTACATACAGTATATTTAGCAATAATGCATCCTTCTGAAATCTAACATCAATGACAAATGTAAACAGCCAGAGTAATACATCTCTTCATTAAAAGTTTTGAGTCGATTTTGTTTTAAATTTCTGCAGTGCTGTGGTTTGGCTGAGTAATGATGTTTATAAATCCTTTAAGAAGGCAGGACCCCAATTAAAGTGCTTCCAGTTATTCATGGCATCCATAAACCTGACTCAAAGTATTTTCCATCATTTTAGCATGTGTGCAATTTTCTGTAGATGTATCTAAATGTTCAGAAACCTCTGTGTCAGAGACTGGTTAGCTCAGCTGTGAGTTCTGTCAGATATCAGAAGACAAAACATTTCCCAACTCAGCTTACTTATGATTGGTTTGTGGGCGATATCGCTAAGAGCCAGAGCATCATTGGAGCAGTGGAAGCTGCAGGTGAAGTCGTAGTCGACACGCTGCTCCACAGGGTCAGCCTGCTTTTTGTCTGACTCTCCCAGCACTGCACCATCCATCTCCACCCAAACAAAACTCTGGAAGCTGTCTGCCTTTTTTCCTTGCTGAAAGAAAAGAAACAGAATATTTGACGTGTAGATGCTGTCATCTACACACCTTCTCAGCCTAGTCTAGTCTTACAGCTTTTTCAGGACTTTTATTTGCTCCTGATGTAAGATTAGCCTTTATTGTTTCCCTTAGGAGAAAATTTGTCTTGGGCAGTTGAGATGTTGGTGCCAGTCATTTAATTGCAAGCACTGGGTCGTAATCCAATATTCAAATTAAACTAAACAATACAATCATGCCAAAAACATATCCCATGAGTCTTAGCCATGCCATGCCATGCTGTCAAACCCTAATGAGACCTTAGTTTGGCAGGTTAACAAGACTCTGTGACCAGTTGTCTGGTTTGATGACTCTGGAAAGAAAAACAGTCAGTGTGAGGCAACATCTGTTTGCTGCTCAGTTAGAAAATATATTTATATTATTGAAAAATAAAGCCTTAATGCCTTCCAGACTGTTAATTGCTTTAAACCATAACACTATAATGCAAACAGTCAATAATAATAACTGCAGTGTAATAGGTCTATCTATGTCCTCGATACGCTAAGTTTCTTTCTTTTTTGTTTATTTAATTAGAAGTCACAATGCACATTTACAAACAGCCTTTTAACAAACAGTTTCATAACTTTTAAAATCTGTCTTAGAACAACAGTCAGGTGCCCAAATGAACAATTACACGTTTTTCTTGCTGTAATCATTTCTTCCTGTTCACACCGACCATTAGAAGATCCCTTCATAATGCACTTTCAATTTAAGTGATGGGGGCCGAAATCCACAGTCCTCCTTCTGTGTAAAAATGTATTTAAACGTTTATCTGAAGCTATTATGAAGCTTCAGCTGTTCAAATTAGTCAAAGAAAATCTTTAAGTCCCTCTTTTTGTCACTATACTATTCAACAGGGAAACACAAAGAGGGAATTTGATGCTAAAAAGACTACACTTGAGATGACTAACTCAGACTGCTGAAGCCTCATATAAGTTTCAGATTAACTTTTAAATGCATTTTTGCACAAAATGACTGTGTGGGTTAGGGTTAGGTTGCCCCCCATCACTTACATTGAAAGCATATTTGAAGGGGATCTTTTATTTGCCAGTATGAACAGGAGGAATGATTACAGCGAGGAAAACCTCTTTCAGTGTTCATATGGGCACCTGGCTGTTGTTTTAAGAAACACTTAAAAAACTGTGGACCTGTCCTTTAAGCTAGCGGTTAGCAGCCTACATTTCTGTTGCTTTAGCAGTTGCGTCATTAAAGTTAGCGTCACTTTTGTTAGTTAACTGATGAACTATCTTACCAGGTTATTTCCACGAATGACAGTTATTTTTATGGTCACGTTTTTTTCTGCTGTGTTTTCAGGCGTCTCCATTGTGTAGACAAACAAATTGTAGACTAACAGTTAACTAATCGCTATTCTGTTTTGTGCCTTGGTTGCTCCTTTGCTGGGTACGCAGAGTGCCGTTTCCATGGCAGCGGTGCAACGCATGGTGCGTTCATGTGAAATCTGATATATCTATTTTGGACTAAAAGACCATCAAAAGCTCTGAAACATTTTACAAACAGCTTTTCAGATGAAACAATCTACACAAGAACACCAGATTCTATGGAATAAAACAAAATTACATCAACAAATAACACTATACATTATTTCTGCTGTTGTCATTACATGCTCTTACTGCAGATTGTTTTTGAAAGATTCTGCCTTTTGTCGTTTTTCATTTAGTTTTTATTTAGATTTATTTAGAGCTGCAACAATTAGTTGATCAACCTGATCGTTTAGTCAACCGATAGAAAATGTTTCTACAACTGTTTTGATAATCGTTGTTTTAGTCATTTTCACAGACACAAAAATTCAAAACATTTGTTGGATCCAGCTTCTCATATGTGATGATTTTATGGTTTTCTGTGTCTTCTGTGATGGTAAACGAAATATCTTTCGGGGTTTGGACTGTTGGTCTCACAAAACAAGACATTTGAAGACATCAGCTTGGTCTGTGGGAATTTATAAAGGAGATTTTTCACTATTTTCTTACATTTTATAGACAAAACGACTAATTGGTTAATCGAATAAAATATTCAGCAGATTAATCATTAGCTGCAGACCTATTTTTTATTTAATATTCAACAATAAAAGAACAATTACACATAATAGAAAATGCTCTTTGGTCTTCACTGCAACCGGGAAATGTAAAAAGTTTAGCTCTTCGTGGATCAAAGTAAGAAACAGTCTGCATTGCTGATCTCAGTCATTATTCACTAAATGTACAGCAGCATTTCTCTACTTACTGTATTCAGGTGGTATCACAGGTAATATTGGACTGTGTAGTAGTGCTATTAGAGCAGCAGGTGTCACTGCTATCAAAGGAAACTTAAGAAAAAAAATATTTATATGTATATTTATATGTATATTTATATATCTTATTCCCTTAAAGGTATGCTTACCATGAATTTTGAAAAGTGTTTAAAACAAGTTGATTGATTAGTCTCAGTGCTTCTCAAATAATGTAGAAAGGTTTCTTAGTCTATCAAAAACTTCTGTCTAAAACAACAATGTTCCATATTCAGAAAGTTGATGTAGAGATATTTTATCAATCCTTAAATATTTCTGTGGCTGAAAAGCACAGGACGTCCCTACTAATAAATGGTGGAAGAAGTATTCAGATCCTTTACTTAAGTAAAAATACCAATGCTAATGAAAAATACTCCATTACAAGTAAAGGTCCTGCATGAAAAATCCCACTTAAGTTAAGGTACATAAGTATTAGCAGCCAATAAAATGTACTTAAAGTATTAAAGTCAAAGTACACATTTCGCCCCTCTGACTGATATATTTTAATATATGACATCATATAGAGAGGAAAGAAGAAAATCAAAGTTCTGATACACAAATCTGTTTTCAGTGTTTTGGCTTTTTCTCTAATCTTTGATTTTTGTTGGAAATATTGGATGATTTGAACATTTATTGAAATGAAACCATGTGAGAATTTTAGAGGGAAAAATCATTATTTGGTGGAGCTGTTAACAACTCATAAACATGTGAAAGACTTCAAAAGCCAAAAAGGTTGGAAACCACTGGTTTCATCTTTAACAATGTGTTGTATTTTAAGCTTGTTATATTATCAATTGTGTCAAATCTTCATCTGAAAAGTAACTAAAGCTGTCAAATAAATGTAGTGAAGCAGAAAGTACAATATTTCTGTTCAAAAAGTCAGCATTAAGGACTTTAAATAATCATTGAGCGCCTCCTTGTGGACAAATAAAATAGCAACCATTTAGCATTAAGTACCAATTAAGGCCTTGGCCAATCAGGGAAGAACACCAATAACTGCTGTATCCAGTTTCCAGCTTCAAGCTCTGTAGCAGTCAGTGTGTTGCTGATAGTTCATCATATCAAAAAAGGAAACTTTTTATCTCCTTTCTAATAATTACATACAGGATTCCTTTTATTTGAGACTTTTGTGGACTGAGAGATCCTGTGCGTCCATGAGACTCTAAGTCTTAAATAATACTGTTTAAGAATATTACTGTTGTTGTTATATCCTGTTTCTATGCTCTGTGTATAATTCTCACTTATTTCATTTAATGTATGTGTGGATAAACTCAGCTACAGCTAAAAGGCCTTAGTGCAGTAACTTTGCCTTCATAATTGAGTAAGCTCTCTGTTTAATATGTTACTGTTGTCAATATTATGTATCAGTTGAAATTATATTTTCTGTTCAGTGTATAGTAGTTTCATGTAGGTGGAATAGTCATAAATTACATGATTAGTATGATAATCAATGCATGTTATTCCTACTTTTTATTATGTGGCAGAAACCACATCAGTTCATAGATATTGATCTGAACTCAGTCTAATACAGGATGGCTTGCATTATATGTGTGTTGTAGAGAATAAAGCACCATTTGAGGACTTCTTCTTCAGTTCTTACTGGACTATCTGTGGTGATTGCAAGTTCATTTAAGCAACTACACTTTATTAAATAGGAGGTCTTAAGCTTGGGTTCACGCAACCAACACCTTCTCCATTACATTTCCCTCCTAAATGTAGTGGAGTGGAAGTATAAAGTATAAATGGAAATACTCAAGTAAAGTACAAGTACCTCAAAATGACACTGGAGTAAATGTACTTAGTTACTTTCCACCACTGCTAATAACACAAGGAGTTTAACACATAGTCAATTCTACCGGTTATTGTGACGACAGAAAAAGATATTGCCGTGTCTAGATGGTAATTCTAGAAACTCCTTCAAAATATTCTTGTCTTGCTGTTTTATGGTATGACAAAGCTCTGGTTAAGGTCTGGTTAGGTTAAGGCACAAAAACCACTTGGTTAGGGTTAGGGAAAGATCATGTTTTTGATGGGTACTTCTTTCATCTTATTGGTAATACAGAATTTATATAGTAATAGTGATGCCCTCAGCCAATCAGTACCTATAAAAATGTCCCAAAAAGCTTTTCCTCTTGGAGTAAATTTCCTTTTTTCATAGAATGTATTACGTATATGTTTATTGTTGCATTTAGCACTCATAATGTCAATACTATCTATCATCAAAAAGGGGTCTATCCTCAGTGCTTCTTGAAATTGAAGATGACTTACTGGAGAAGATCTCGGCACTTGTCCGAGAGTCCTCCGTGACACAGGGGCGCTGTAACTCCGGGTCACCGCTCTCCTGTTACAGTTACCCATGCCGTTATCTCGCCTCGCTGCTATCCACCGTGCGATATATTTTTCCTAGGAAGGCTAAGTCATGACCCGCCCTACTCTTTCTCTGATTGGCTGACCCTGGTATTCTTACCCTAATCCGAACCAATCTCATTCCTGTTGCCTAAAATCTAACCAACCCAACCAACGAAGGCAACGAGTACTAGCCAATCAGAGGCAGAGTAGGGCGGGTCATGACTTCGCCATCCTAAGAAAAAAAAAAGCCATCCTCCTAAATGGCCCAAACAGCCCAGCTAGCGAATCACTTCCGGAAGTTTTTTTGTTATCAATGATTTTGCCACTTGTCTGAGACTAAAAACACTGTTCTCGGTGTTTGTGTTTTGTTGTTGTCAAAAATGTCGTACAACTACGTGGTAACAGCCCAAAAGCCTACAGCAGTCAACGCCTGCATCACAGGTAAATGTCCGTTGTTGGTTGTTTTTTTCCTTCCTTGCGGTGAGGAAACAGTTGCGTGCTAGCTGAGCTCCCGCGCTACAAGTCAAGAGCTCCAGACGGGCCTGTAGTAGCCGCTAGCTTTTGTGATGCTAAGTCAAATGTTTACTTGCTAGATAAGGCATAGTTATATGTTTGTAGCTGATGGCACGCACGTCTCTTATTGGGTTTTGTCATGTCTGCTGTAACGCATAACTTACAGGACCCGGTTCGTCTGTTCATCTTTTGGATCTAACGTTAGATGTACCTGATGTTTGGTGACTGCAGAGCTGAATGCGTCTCTGGATGACAAACCATATTATCATATCAGCTCACAGCCAGTCCAAACTGTGCGAAACATGAAGCCAGATCGACTTTGGAAATATGCGTTTTCTTCCTAATAGTACCTCCTTGTGAACCTGTTAAGAAAGCTGGTGTCGTCCATTAGATCTGTGAAGGGCCATAAAATATTACATGACACATGAGAAGTTGAAGCTGATGCTGAAACCAACACTTGGATATTAAAGCATTTAATTATCTCATAGCCTATGAATTTTACACACATTTTACATCAATATAACATTAAAGGCCGGGTTTATAATATTTCGAGTGTGTCTTAAAACAGTCAGGTGCCCAAATGAACATTGAGCTCAGCCTGCTGAAGCCTCATATAAGCTTCAGATAAAATGCATTTTTGCACAAAATGACTGTGTGGGCACACTGTGGATTTTGGACCCCATCACTTACATTGAAAGCACATTTGAAGGGGATCTTTTAATATCCAGCATGAACAGGAGGAGTGATTACAGCGAGGAAAACCTCTTTCACTGTTCATATGGGCACCTGACTGTTGTTTTAAGACAGACTTGAAAAATTGTGAGCTTATCCTTTAATCTAGAGTTTGATGTGTCAGATGCATGAGTTGTCTGTCTTAACATCACTGTCTACTTTCCTTTTCAGTAATATTCCTTGTAGTTGTAATAATATGCCAAAGATGCCATGGTTGCATTCTCTCTACCCATTCTCATATCAGTATGGAAATGCTTCTCTGCCAGCTTTCCTCCTACTTTACAACATACAGTAGTGGTGTAGATTTATAACTCAAATGTTTACAGACAATACACAGATATGATATAACATCTGCAATGTTAAGTTATCTTCATTATTGAATGTTTCAATTATTTCTTTAATTTGCTGAATAACTGTTAAAATGTCAAAGAAATGTGCCCATTTTTCATCAAAGTGCAATAATTTTCCATTTTGCTTGACCAACAGTCATAAAACTATTGACTACAGCCTCAATGATGAATTGGTTAATCGATTAGTTGATTGACAGAAAATGAATTGCCAACTATCTTGATATTTTTTTTAAAAAAAAGAAATGCTAAAATTATCTGGTTCCAGCTTCTTAAATGTGAATATTTTCTGGTGAAATGTGAATATTCTTTCTATGACAGTAAACTGATTATATTTGGGTTGGGGACTATTGGTCAGAACAAAACAAGACATTTGAGGTTGTATCTTGGGCTTTCCGAAAAACAGAGGTTGATATTTTATTTTATTTTATTTTATAGACCAACCAACTAATCAGTTATTCGAGAAAATAATCAACAGATTAATCAATAATAAAAAAAGGTTTGTTGCAGCCCTACTGACTATTCAATTTATTCAATTTATAACCAGCAAATGTTTGATACTTTTACTTGATGATAAATGACTCACTCTACTGTAATTATTGATTATTCAGTAAGTAATTTGGCCAATTGGTGATATTTGTCCACTTTTCTCAGTCATCTGTTCTACTGCCTCTCTCATCTAAATAACAGTGTCAGTATCATATTGTAAATGTTGATTTGTCTACAGGCCACTTCACCTCTGCAGAGGACCTGAATTTGCTCATAGCTAAAAACACACGGTTGGAGATCTATGTTGTCACAGCAGAGGGGCTCAGGCCCGTCAAGGAAGTGGGCATGTATGGCAAGATCGCGGTCATGGAGCTCTTTAGGCCCAAGGTAGGTGTTGAGTGTATGTGTGTACAGTTGGTAACAGGGTGTAAGTCTTTTAAAGTGGACTTATTGGTGGACTGTTGGAATAACTAGACTAGTTTCTTGGCGAATTAACTGTGTATCATTTGAGACAGAATCACTTACTTACTACTTAAACAAATTCAAAAAAGGGGGGAAAATGAGAGGACCATTAACCAGTTTACACTTTAGAAGCAGGATGCTGCTAAGCGGCTCCCCGGGGCCCTGAGTGTTGTTAAATGTGTGCTGTACAGACTGCAACTTAATCTTGATAAGATAACACTAAAAGCAATGGTGTGTGGGGAGCTAAAGTCATCAGCACAGCTGTTAAAAAACTGCCTTTAAATGCAACTTCAACATCCATCACAACAATCACTACTACACCACTAACAACCATTAGTGGTTGTTATAAATGTTGGCTAGGAAAAGAAAATCAATAATCCCAGAAGAATAGTTAACTGTCAACTGACTAGTGGATTTATAGACTATTCATGTCTGTCTTCTTATAGTTTGTAGTTTTTCAGCCAGTTTAATGAAATTAAAGAGGCCTCTGCATGTTTTGTCAGTGTTGGCTTTACTGTCTTGTTTTCTTTTGTTCAGGGTGAGAGCAAGGACCTGCTGTTCATTCTCACATCCAAGTACAACGCCTGCATCCTAGAATACAAACAGAATGGGGAGAGCATTGACATCATCACCCGTGCCCACGGCAATGTCCAGGTGGGTGAGACAACAATACAAATATGATGTAATTTGTTATATGCTGGTAAACATAATATTTAAACAAAAAAAATCATCTCCTGCCCACTGTCAGCACTTATGGTAAATTTATTCAGTTGCCTGTCTGTCAGGCCTTCATCACCTTCATCAAGCATTTCACACGTGTGAAATGCTTGATGATGGAAGCTTTACCTGCTATGCACCCGTCTGTGTACAGGTATGCAAAGGCCACTTTTTCTGCATGTCAATTTTATTTCAGTTTTTTATGGTTCATATGAAGAACAAGATGTATTTTGATCTTCTTTCATCAACCTTGGTCAAATACAGTAGTCCATACTTTAGAGCTATAGTAACCCCTCTCTAATAGAGTAACGAAGTGGGAGGGGCCACTGTTTTGTCTCATTTTTGTTTTTCAAATATTTCTTTAAACGATCACCTCAGTATTACTTAACACTGCACTCTCCCGTATAGTGTAACACTCCTATAGGTTTATATTATGACCATCAGTTTCAATTATTTCAACTTTGTTTCTAGAGTACCCATGAGCCTCAGACGCCGTTGCTATGGAGAAGAAGCGCAGATAAAATGCACAATGCAGTCAGAGGCGCAAATCAGAGCATTAATTCAAAACTCTCCTTTGCTTTGTGCCATTAGCTGCTGAATTTACTCAAAATTATACATTATAAGCAAAGTCTGGGACTTCTGATGTTATATTCTAAACTATAAAGACTGCAAACGGTTTACTAGCTATACTTCATTCAACAGCAGTCTGACAACACACCACATGTGATTTTTGTCTGCAGTGTACCACAAACCTTCTCAAACCTCTTTTTCAGGATCGCATTGGGCGTCCATCAGAGACAGGTATTATTGGAATTGTAGACCCAGAATGCCGTATGATTGGCCTCCGGCTGTATGACGGGTTGTTCAAGGTGATCCCATTGGACCGCGACAACCGCGAGCTGAAAGCCTTCAACATCCGATTGGAGGAGCTGCAGGTCATCGATGTTCACTTTTTGTATGGTTGCCAGGCGCCGACTGTCTGCTTCATCTACCAGGTACTGTTGGAGGAGCGGTGCTGGGATGTGCTGTTCAACAGAAATTTACATTTTGGATTTTAAAATATTAACAATACATTTAAATCCATATCTACTGAGTTGTGTTCTAGCAGTTGTAGTTTTCAGTTTAATCTTTGGCTAAAATATTCATTGATTAATGAAAATAATGATCAGCAGATTAATTTATAATGAAAATAATTGTTAGTTGCAGCCCAAATACCAATTTTCTTGAAATGCTGTGTAGTAGTTTGGTTTTGAAATCTAATCTGATGTCTTGTTGTGACCTATCTTTTACTGTAGGACCCCCAGGGTCGCCATGTGAAGACCTACGAGGTTTCTCTGAGGGAGAAGGAGTTCAACAAGGGCCCCTGGAAGCAGGAGAATGTGGAGGCTGAGGCATCTATGGTCATCCCAGGTAATTCAGTGTTTCCTCTGGTAACATTTTGCCATGGCACGCCGCCATGGCAAAAAAAAAAAACCCAAAAGAAAACAAACAAAACGTTCTGCAATCAATCATCTGTAAGGTGGTGAAAAAAAATCCAAAATGTAAAGTTTGTACACACTTAGTGCAGGGAGCTTCAATTTAATTCAAACTGCTAATATGTATTTTTTTGTAATGTTTTGTCACCACTACAGAAACACTAGCTAACTGCTAAAGTATGATAAGGTTGTCTGATGTTGACTGCTGTTAGTTATTGGTTTGATTAATGGTTTAATGTGTGTTTGTATTGATTACTGACAGTGGCTGATCAGGCTAATTATCAGCTCATTGTACTCAGTTTCTAACGGCAGTATGCAGTAAATGGTTGACCTTTTGTGTGTGTGTGTTTTTTTAAACTACTTTCCTAATTAAACATGATGTGCTTGATGGTCCCAATGAAACTTGAAAGCTCAGCATTCTCGTTGCCCTTTAGTTTCCCTTTTATATGTCACATTAACATTTATTCACCCAGAAAAAGCTAATATTTCTCTGTATAAAAAGACCTCCTCTTCCTGTCAGCTGCTGTATGTCCGCAGTGTATTTACTGGTTTTTCACACATGATTTCAGGCCAGTTGGAGGCGTTAAACCTGTGACTTTCTGCCTTTTGTATAATTATCCATCATCTACTGTATTTTATGCAGTTTGTGGGTTTCCAAACAGAGATACTTCAACATCCAGCAGCTGAAAGTGTCCAGACAGTTAATGGTTGAAGGTGGTTTCTGTGGGCAGCTGTATAAACTGTGTAGCTGTTTTTAATGTTGTAAAAATACCTCGTTTTCCCACGCATCCTGGAAAAACTAGAAATATAAGGCAAATACAGGATGACACCTTTTTGAAATGTAATTGTCTTAGTTGATATAATCTGAGAAACGTTAAAAAAAAAGTTGTGAAATGAGTGTGTAGTGTCTGTTGTTTCTCTTCACAGCTGTTGTTGTTCATTTATAACTGAATTAATTAATTCATTAACACTTTCCTTTGGCTGGTTTCTCAGAACAAACCACTGCACACACAAGGGCAGCTGTGACCAAAAGCGGCTCCTGTTTCTGCTCCATTATTCAACAGTGTAAATTTCCACCCGGAGCAGGATGGGAAATAATTTAAAAAATGAATCTAGTTGTAGTCCTGCAGTAGTGACCCTGCAAGATCCCCAGTCTTTGCAAAATCTTATAGTCTGTGGCTAAACTCAGTGACTTATGACACATTGTCTTTAGATGTGAGAAGGAGTCATATTTAAGTCTTTTAAAAGTCTTTTTAAAGTCTTCTAAAACGATTAGTCAAGTAATTATTTTGTCAATCAGCAGAAAATAAAGCATTGAATGGTATTTTTGTTGTCTAGTGTATATGTATTTTTTCAATCAGATTTTTAAAAAAATCATTTGTCTGTTTTCTTTCAAGTAAAACCTGCTAGTAATGAGTCCTATCCTGTAGCCAGTTGTTCATATTTTTTAACATGAGATGGTAAAAATTACGATTTGGTTATGACATCAGCTTGTGGACATGAGCTCAGGCTATAAATCCTGTAGTTGGAAATATTCCAGCAATTCAACAGCTTGTGTGACAGAAATGAATCATAGCAAATGTTCAATTTATAAAAATATTATAAACCACAACACAGCACTCAAAAACTGTATCATCCACAACAGAAAACAGCATTTATTAGTATTTTTGATGCTCAGCTCTCCACTCGGACCCGTGTGTGTAATTCAACAAACACAATAGCTCCATGGTGCTGAGAATCCTGAAAGAAAGCAATTTCAGGATTTAATTGATAACTTGAAAATATACATATAATTAATAATGAAAACATTTGTTGAAATGTACAAATAGTCTCTCTGTAAAATTGTTTAGGTTTATAATTGACTGTGTTTGTTGTGTGCTTGTATTTAAGTTCCAGAGCCATTTGGTGGAGCTATAATCATAGGACAGGAGTCCATCACCTACCACAATGGGGACAAATATTTGGCCATTGCACCACCCACTATCAAGGTAATAATATCAAATAATGGGCAAAAAAGTGCTTTATCACATCTTTTTCTTTTTAATAATGTGATTTCATCACAAATTCGGGTATTTTAACACAGCCATTGCAGTATATCTCAGTGTAGAACTGATTTACTCGTCCAGTAAAACACCAAGAATAATGTTATTTTCACAGTGTGATAATAAGGTTATGGGAGCTTTGGTATTTTCCTGTCATAATTAGCAAGTAAAGCAGGATAGCTCTTTAGCCCATTTTATGTAGAGCTACTAATGCTGTATTATGTGAACATATAAATGTTTTGCTGAATTTGTGAAACCCCGGTGAACAAGTTTGAGTTAATGTGTCGTGAAGGATGTTGAAGTTGCATTTAAAGGCAGCTTTCTAACCACTGTGCTGATGACTTTAGCTCCCCATACACCATTGCTTTTAGTGTTATTTCATCAAGATTAAGTTGCAGTCTGTACTGCTCTGCACACATTTAACAAAGCTCAGAGCCCCAAGGAGCTCTTCAGCAGCCGGCATCCTGCTTCTATAATTAGAGAATGTTCTCTCACTGTCCCGCTGCTCTTTGGTACCGTGGCCTCATAAATTTGGCAGAGAACTTGTCAGATTGTTCAGATATAGTAGCTTTTTCATTAGAGTTACCCAGCCCGGTTCTGTCTTCATGATTAAAAAAAACAAACAAACTTTTGTCGGAATACTAATGTAATGCAAAAATGTGATATTCAGCAGGTTACAGTTAAGTGTAGATAACAGTTCAGTAAGTTTGGAGACAGTTTTGTGTTAATGCTAATGGGTATTCAAACTTGTGTTTGTGGCCCTGCCATCAGGCCGTTTAAATATCTGCTGAGGGCTTACTTTTTTCCCCCAAATAATTTTATTGTCTTTATTTTCCTGTTCAGCACTCAATATTTGTCTCAGGTGGGGAAAGTTTACAATTAACAAAGGCTTTTTTTACTTGTGTGGACTTTGAACACAATTAAAGTTTTATATAGCTTTATTAAAAGGGTCTAAAATAAATAAGTGCTATATATTGCAGTGCAGTAGGTAAACTCCGCTTGTGCACACAAGACATAAGCATCATTCCACTAAACATCCATACATGTTCAATTACTTTTTTTGTTAAATGTTTTGCTGCACTATAAAGTACAGACACCCTATTACAAACAAAAATGCAACACTCCCAAGCAGATGTTTGAGGGAAGAGGCGGAAGGCTTTTTTGTTACTGTGTGATACCTAATTTGCACCTAATGTAAAATTAGAATTCAGGTGAAACACACACGGCAGTGTCAAGAAAACACAGAAACATATCCTTTGATGTATGACAACATTTTTGACAGTTACTTAATGAAGTGTCGCTGTTGAACACAGGAGGGAGAAACGAATGTGAGATACTAAAAGTTCTGCCAGTTAAATGTGTCTCTGCTCATCTTGTATGTTTTTATACTGGTCAGCAGACTGGTTTCGCTTGTTGAATCTAACAAACTAATTACCTGCCGTTCAGTCCAGGGGGGTGTTAGGGGTTTGGGAAGCTTTGAAAATAAAAGTGAATCCACAGTTTGACAAAATATGTAAGCAATAGCACAGGCGGGAGGATTGTGAAAATGAGTTTTGTAAAGGTTCGATCAAGTGAGAAATTGACTCAGCTTTTACAGTAGACAACGACAATAACAATACCCTCTGTTAAACAAGAAGTAGAGCAGGCTCAGTCACACTATGTGGTTTTAATGCCAGTTCCAATCATGACTGCTATTCTTCTAAGCAATTGGCCGGCTTATCTTGTAGTTATAGTGGAGACAGGAGACTCTGGCTCTTCCAGCAATTCCAGACCAAAGCTCTAAAGATATTTTTCTAACACGTTGTTGTCAGGCTCATATTACTTGAGAAGTCCAACCAGGGGCCTTTACTACGAAGCGAGATTTGTAGGTTAGCCAGATATCTTTGGGCTTAACTCAGGTTTTCCGGTATCACGAACCTGGCTCACTTTTAACTGGGATAAATCACCATGGTAACTTATGTTATTTCCACTCAAAACAGAACTTCTAACAAACAAAGAGCTCATTTACGACACTAAACACATGATGATGATTTTAGCTTCATTTTAATTGTGCAAAGTTGATTTTACACCCGGAGTGATATCTGACAGTGTGGGTGATTTTACACTCTGATTCCATCACTGCAGCTCAGAATAACATGAGACAACTGTGTGATGATAATTGGAAATACAAACAATAGATTGTCTTTTATTAGAAAAATAATCCACACATCATTAATTGGCTCCCATAATTATAAATGCAACATTTGGGTGAGATAGACTTCATCAGTCATTAACTTTTAACTTTTAATATGTGGAAATTATTTCTAGTGTTTCTACATCTTCTTATTCTGTTGTGTGATAATCGTTCACATTTCACTTTGTTGAATATGACTTTTTGCTTTCCCTTAAACAGAAGTTTTCTGCAGGTACTTTGTATCACTGTTTCATCTCATATCATATGAAGTACTTCACTCATGGTTCTGATTACAGTGTTCGTAATTAACACCCCCGCCTCTTTCACATGAACGCGCACGTAGCTGGATAAGAAAACCCAGAGTTGACTGCGCTATTTGATAGCAGCTTTGTGATATCCAGGACGGCCAATGTTAGTCTCAGTGAAGCCAGCTCACCCAAAGAAAGCCAGACTGAGTTGAACTTGCGTCGTAGTACAGGCCCCAGGACCGAAACCTGAGAGTGACCCTGATAACATCCAAAGATCAAGGGGAAGGTATTACATCACCCACTCCTCTAGATTGATTGCCTCAGAGTTTCCTAACTTTACTAGCGTTACTCTGTTTATGTGGCTGCGCAGCTTTATTTGAGGAACATATCTAATATATGATGTAATATAATATGACCACATCCATTTTTCAGACCACAAAAATCAGAAAGTAGAGCCTAGTCAGTATTAGCCAATAGTTGCTTGTCGCAGATGAGCATATATCATTGTATAGGTCAGTTAATTCATCACAAGAAACTGCATTACAGGAATGTTAAAGATATGTTTAAAGTAATTTAAAAACAGTGTTGACATTACATAGATTGTCCACCAGAGAGCACTGACAAGTTATAACTATAAAATGTCCTGTTCAGTACTTATCTTGTCCCAATTCTTGAAGGAATCCATAAAAAATGTTTATGTAATGTGCTTATGTATGTTATAAGAATTAAGTATAATTCTTAAAAATTCAGCTATTGAAATTGGTATCAACCCCAAAAATCCAGTATCGATTGGGCTTTAATTATTGCACTGAACAAACTGAACTGAAGTACTGAACAAAATGTTTCTATAATTAATACCCTCGTGTTTCATGTTATGTGTGACCGACTTTCAGATTGTAGTCTTTCAAACGTGGAGCAAGAAAATGTTTCTGACCAGCGTGGGATTCTCTCCTTCATGTGTGAAGCTTCATAATCGTCCATTTGTCACTCAGCTAGCAGACAGGACGGCAGGTTAAATCTGTGCTCCTCTTGTTGGGATGAAAGCCTCAGCAGTTTGAGTCAGTTTTAAGCTGTACCTCAGGGAAACCCCTCTGAAGCCAGGTGTATTTGGCTGTACTTCAACATTCTCATATAGATAATTATAGATAAAGTGAGGATGAAGGGTTTTTGGGTTTGATTTTTTTTTTTTTTTAGCCTTTACCTCCACTATTAGTATTATTTGAATGATTTTTGTTTGTGCTCCACTCTTAATTATAGCAAAGCACCATTGTCTGTCACAACCGGGTGGACCCCAACGGCTCGCGCTACCTGCTGGGAGACATGGAGGGACGTCTGTTCATGCTGCTGCTGGAGAAGGAGGAGCTGATGGACGGCACGGTGGCGCTCAAAGACCTGCATGTGGAGCTGCTGGGAGAGGTCCTCAATTTATCATATTCCCTGTTTATTTTTATCTGTGTCTGTCTCTTCTCTCTGTTTATCCACCTGCTGTTTCTCTGGAATTTCTCCCATCTGTTTCTCTCTACCTGGCTCGACCACCCTTTCTGTTGGTTGTTGATTTTTCACCAGCTGCCTTTTCCTCTCTGTGCCCCTTGGTTACAATTGACTTTTTAATGGTTTATAGCCTTGACAGGAGCTAATGGATCAGTCCACACTTGTGCAGGAGATGAGAAAAAATATCCCACATCTTTGTTGCTTGCTTGCCAGGGTGTCACTTATCCCTTTAAAGTTGATTTATGCAATGACTGTATGTCAATACCGTGCTCAAAGCTAAATCTCACGTTAAAGGCAGACAGCATTTGGCTTGTGGCACCTCTCTCTAATGACTTGCCAAGGAGTTTAGAAAGGTAAAATGCTTTCTTGCTAGTCCAGAGAGTGGTGCTGGAGCTGGATACAATCGAGGAGAATAGGACTGCTGCTGCTAGAGACAGATTGCTTTTCAAATCGTTCTAAACTTTATTGTTAGGACCGGTCTGCTCAGTCAACAGGCAGCAGCAACTATGCATTAAAATGTCAGACAGAAAAACACAGTCTTTATGGTGCATCAGTGGTGCACCTTAGAGAGTGTAAGGCCATACTCACACAAATGCAGCCGAATTTGAAAACATTGTTAATGTCAAATAGAGTTCTCTCTATTTAATTTTAAAAAATATTATTAAATTTCTTCTTCTACCTCCTCTTTTATTCGGCAAACAACAAAATTGTGCATTAATGCAATCATCTGCCATCATCGTCATGCCTTAATTTGTATTTCAGTATGGCTGAACAGAGTTGTCCTCACTGACTGTTCTGTCGTTGCTGTCAGACAATTGCCGGAGTGGGACCCCAAATAGTCATTATTTTCATAATTATTTTTTTTCAGTGAATGGTAAAATATGTAAAAGGTAAAAAAAAAAAAAAAAAAATCTTCCATCCCATCTGAAATCACTAGAGGCTTTAGTGATGTCTCATAATTGCTAATTTTGTGTGGCCATCAGTAACCACAAATATAAGTGTTCAGCTTACAGTGGCATAATGTGAAAGAAAGGAAACAAATACTACACTAAATAATTGAAAACCTGTGTTAATAAAAAAAAAACTTAATACATGATTTTTAACATTAACAAAAATAAAATATATATAATTAATCTACCCAACCCCACCCACTCACTCCAGCCCCATGGGTGAAAGGCCCCAACAAAAGCATTGACAAAAAAACGAGAGAGAGAAAAGTACTTAAAGAAATAAGTAAATAAATTGATAACGTCAAAGGGAAAACGTAGGAGGGGAGGCAGGGGATGGGGGGGCAGCCCTCCTCAGCATCAGGCAGGCAGAGCTTTTTAGAGTCTCAGCAGAGTATCTTATTTTCTTCAGCTGATACAGTTCAGTATGATCAGCATGATCCAATCTCCAAATGTAGGGCATGAAACATGTTTCCATTTAAAAATAATAGGTGCCTAGCCAGTAAAATGATGAAAGCCAACACTATTTGCGATGGGGCAGATAGGTTATTATTGCTGGAAAAGCTAAAATCCAGAGAATATTTGCTGCATCAGTGTTTCAAATATTTTAGTCCAGTACTCCGATAATTGGGGACAAGACCAGAGCATGTGTAAGAGACTGCATCTGTTTCAAGCATCTTTATGATTAAGAAATGTTTTTGATTCTTTTAGCAGAGAGAAGAGTGTACACAGTGGTTTTACATAGATGATGTAAATGATTACTTGATTTTCAAAATTGTCATTTATTACATTTTTGACTAACTGATGAATCATTTAAACATTATTCACAAGTGTAAAATGTTGGCTCATAATTTTAGCTGTTAACCATGATATGTTGTGTTTGTTAATGATCAGCTATAATGACTTAGCAAAGATGAAAGTCCAAAGCAGACAGAAAAAAAAGATGGATTTTCAGATATTATCTGTCTGTGTCAGTGTTGGAGATCTAAGTGATTTAGATGTTGCGTTTTTCTCTCCACTGACAGACGTCCATCGCTGAGTGTTTGACCTACCTGGATAACGGTGTGGTGTTTGTGGGCTCCAGACTGGGCGACTCCCAGTTAGTGAAGGTAAGCAGCAAGACACCAAACAGTTTCACATGTTCAACAAGATTAACATAAAAAGTGAGAATACATCTGCTTTGTTAATCAAGTAATTCTCTCAGGTTATTGGAAATCTAACAAAAAAAGGATCTAAAACAACTGGGCTTAAGGACATAAAACTCTTGTTAAAAGTAAAATGTCAGTGTACCTCTAGTGTGTGTGTGTGTGTGTGTGTTTTTTATGCAAATGTTCCATAAACCCGGTGTGTAAGTAAAAGTCTGTGCTGAAGTTAATTAAATAATTTCATAATGTGGGAAGGAAAATGGCAGTATTGTAGAAGTATTTTGCCCCTCTGGTGTGAAATCCCAAATAAACATTTAATCTTCTTAATAAGAAGTCTATAAAAAGTGACAAATGAAGTGCGTAACTCCCATCCAGCCATGTACTCCCACTGATTTATAAGGTCTGTTTGCTTCTCTGCAGCTCAACGTGGACAGCAATGACCAGGGCTCATACGTGGCAGTGATGGAGACGTTCACTAATCTGGGGCCCATTGTGGACATGTGTGTGGTAGACCTGGAGAGACAAGGCCAGGGCCAGGTAAAAACTGAACCCCTTAATTCTGTGACATGTCAAAAATACTGAACAGGAAAGAAGCAGCATGTTATATTACATACTGAAAGCAAATCATTGGTATAAAATAAAAGGTTTCTTGGGGCTTTCGCCAGAGGATTTAGACATGACATGGTGCTCAGTGAAAACCCTCCTAACTGTTATAAGATGTGCTTTATAGCTTATGGTGAGCCTGCATCTGTGTTTTCCTCTTTATCATCGTCTTTTTTTTACATCCTTCAGGGAGTCTGGGCCTATACCACCAGCCGGCTTTCTTGAGTTGTGTTAACACTGTTTTTGTCAGCAGAATTAAACATGCAACATACTACAGCACAAACCTGCCACTGGCCAGAATAGCAGAGTACAATGTATTCAGGAGATTCTTGCTGACAACAAATACTTGACTTCCTGTGCCTTTTTATAGGCACTCTGGGTATTCTTCTTTTGCATTGTCTATTTTTTCTTGCCAGTGGTGCTTGTACACCTGGCATTAACATGCGCCTCGTATCCCAGTTGCGTCTGGATATGATTTAACAGGACGTGCAGTAACACTTGATGTTAAAATGCATCTCTGGTACACACATTTAAATTGGCTTTCTTGTTCCTTTGCGAAAATGGAGATTGCTGCGCATGTCATTTCCTCTAATAATATTTACACACTTTAAAACTCACAGTGAAGACGTTGTCTCATTCGTTCCCCTGTCTGCAAGTATCCTAACAATCCATCATCTTTAGTAGTTCAGTGAACTAAAGTTTGTTTACCTTCAGCGGTTGTCAAGGAGTTTCTGTTCTGAATTTAATCTCATGACCTGAAGTGCATGTTGATGTTGAGTTTAAAATGCAACTAGAAGACGGGAATTTGTTTCTTTGTGTTAAGATATGTATTCAAATTCTTTATGTTAAATGAAACCAGCTGCTGAATGTCAAATGTCTGTTGTGATTCTGTGATTTTTATACTGTTATAATGTTAAATGTCTATGTTAAACATGGTCAAAGGTCCAAAACTTGTGTGTAAAAATGCTCCCTGAAATACAAAAGCCCAGACTTCAGCCTGCTCTGAACGCTTCATTTGCAGCGTTACCTCGACTTCCTCCTTGTGATGACGTCTGATTGTTCGCACATGCCCACAAATGGCCGTCCTTTGGTAGCCTTTGTTACCAAGGTTGTTGCTAAGGTTGTTTAACGGGTTCTTCATGTTGTCCACTCTCATATTGAGGATCAGATTTGGGCTTGAACATGTACGGATATATTTATGAAGTTTCCATTTCAAGTAAAGAACGAGTGAAATTTTACTAGTACTGTTTATTTATGTAGCTGCAAGAACAGCTGGAGGTCTGCCAAGGGGCAGCTTCTGGGAGCTAACCAGTCAGAGCAGAGTGGGCTCATCTGGAGCTAAAACAGCCTGTTTCAGACAGAGGCTGAACTGAGGGACTGTATAATGGACCAGTATACGATATAAAGGAATTTTTTGAACTGAATTGAACATATTCTAGTAGAGCACCAGAATATAAATATAGACCTGGTAATGTACATGATACATCCCCTTTAAAAATGCAGCAATATAGTTTGACAAAAATTGTATTTTATTTGAACATTTGTCCTCCTTTGTGTTGATGTTAGTGAAGCAGAGAGAGATGAAACACTGTAAGGAGAGTAAGGAGAGATACAGTACAGAAGGTTTTGTTGGCAGGCTTTGACACCAGGCCTCAGGGTACTTGATGTGGTTCCAAAGGCAGCGCTTCACTAGAGCACTGAGCCACTCTCTGGGTACAGACCAGCACACAATCAGCCACCGAGTGTATTCATCCACATATTCTAGCTCATTTTAGTCCGCTGAGGCCCAAAACTAAATCCAATCACAATTATTTTAATTTGCCATTTGCTGTAAATCCACAGAGTATTTGACCTGGTTAATTGGTGCAGACACATTCCAACGCGGTTCTGACAGTGGAGGATTGATGCACAAGGGCAAAATATAACCGTACTTAGCCCAGATTCAGTACAGAAAAAGCATTCTGTATGACAGCACGCTTAAGATGTAAGCACTACAATTATTTTTCATCTTTGACTGCACACTTATATTCACACATGCCTGCAAATTCAAACCACATTGAGGTTTATGAATGATAAAACCATCTAAAATACATAATCTTATGTGTAGAATAGCAGGATTCAGTTAGTCCCGTGAGTGTGTGAGCATGCTCAGGGGAGTTAGGTGGGTTGCCAGGTTTGAGATGGTTATTTCCATTAGGATGAAGCTGTTAGGTATCAAATGGTATGGGCTGAGTTTATGTGGGCTCTGGTATTAATCCTATTAGTGTACCATGACTGGATGAATATGTAACGTCCTGGTGCTCTCCAGTGTGACTGAACAGACACCAGTGTTATTTACCTTCAGGGTGTTGGATCTCAACACCGTTGTCATGTTTGTTCTCGCAATCTCAGAGGAGCCCTACTGTAAACTGATACTGATTCACAAAATCCTGCACTGCTCCTATGATGATAATAACTAGAGCTGAAATGTGTGTGTTAATTAAGAGAAAATTAATCTGCAACCGTGCAGATAATCAATTTATTTTTCAAGCAAAAATACCTAACATTCCCCTTTTCCAGCTTCTTAAATGTGAGGTTTGCTGCTTTTTGGCGTATTTAATAGTAAAACAAACATATTTGAAAACATACTGAAATATAAAAATGCTTCACAACCATCAGTTGAAAGGATAATTCTTGCAATATTACAACTATCTTTTCTGTTTCTATTGGTTATGATAAAACTGTACTCACCAAAGAGACATGAAGACACTGCTACAGCGTTCAGCCAGATTATCTAAACCCCTTCATTTGGAAGTAAAACCGAGAGTGAACCTACCCAAAATACTAATAATCCCTCATTGCCAACAGAAGTACGCTACATTGAACAAGTAAGTTGGTCTTTAAAGGATGTTTATATTGGACAGTTAGGTAATAATTTTTAATTAGGAGAACCTGGAGTTTATATAAAACCTGACTGATCGCTCATGTTCATTGGACTTCTTCTTTTTAGCCATATTTTCACAGTGTTTTCAGATCTCAGTAATAGGTTCTCACTACTTCATAGTTAGTGAGTACAATGTGACTATTAATGATTTGAATGATGGATAAAATGGAAAAAAAAGACTCAGGTATTATGAAACCAGAATTATCCTCAAAGCAAACATAAGTGTCAAGAAGAAATAAAAAGGTATCACAAGGTTGCTAAGATGTAAAAAGATAGAAAAAGAAACAACACAACAGACCTATAAAAAAAGAAATCATCCTTTGTATCTCAGCTGATGTTTCTCTTATGTCTCCCTTTGCTGCCTTCAGCTGGTGACATGCTCAGGTGCATTCAAGGAGGGCTCGCTTCGGATCATCCGCAATGGCATTGGGATTCATGAGCATGCCAGCATTGACCTGCCGGGAATTAAAGGTTTGTGTGTGTGAGTGTGTGTGCGAGTGTCTGTTTGTCTCTTTCACCATCTCCCTCTCAAGTCTTGACTCTATCGGGACCATAATCCTCTACTGACTTGACAGCGGAGCCACTTAAACCCGCACATCTGTTTGCCTTGCCTGGCCAAGACGCCAGCTGTTGACCATCCAAGCTCAACATGTGAAGCGTGAGCAGATGGCTTAGATGTCATAGGTCTTGGCTCAGTACTTTCAAAAGAGTAGGAAAACTGCCAAGGCTTCTTTGGGAAACATTTGTTTTCATTTAGTGAACCAACAAGCAACATTGCCATTCCTGCAACAGTAAACTGTCAAGTTGAAGCATCCCGTCAGGTTTTTAACGACAGCAGACACCTCTTAATCCCAGAAAATTGGGTTCCTTTCCCAAGACTGTTCTTTGATGCTTAAATGAGACACACAGGCCAGTTAAGGTCTGCTTGCGCTTGTTAGGCTTCAGCTGTTTATTGACCATCTCTTCCCTAAAAGTCTTAGCTGCTGGCTCCTGCCCCCAGTCTCTTGATGTAAGGCAATTACTCACTTATCCAATCAATCGCTCTCTGAGAGGCATCTACAACCTGTACTAAGGCTGCTCGATTATGGCGAAAATCATAATCGCGATTATTTTGGTCAATATTGAGATCACGATTATTTAACGTGATTACTTATTGACTCACGGGACAGAAATGCTTCCATCTTATTAAATGTATTAATCCACACTGACGCGCATCTCTTTATACAGCAGGAGATTTGTGTGATTTTAAACAGCTGTATATGTGTATATATAGTATACATATATATATATATATATATATATATATATATATATATATATATATATATATATATAGTATATGTGAACTTATTAACGGTATCTACATTGTGAGCTCGCTCGTTTTATCTCAATTATCTTGTTTTCATAATCGTTGGAAGCCAAATTCGTAATTGAAAATAAAATTTGATTAATCGCCCAGCCCTAACCTGTACATCTCCCAGCATGTTAACATCTGACTGCTTGGATACTCGCTAGATATTGTATTTCTCCTTGTTATTGTTGTGTTGTTGTTGTATTTCTCATCCTACTGATGAAGAAAGTAACTTTTCTTTCTTACATCCTCTCTTGAATTCCCCTTTAAGGTTTGTGGCCACTTCGCTCTGAGGCAGGCAGAGAGACCGATGACATGCTAGTGCTGTCTTTCGTGGGTCAAACGCGGTGAGTGTTTGCCAAGCAGCAAGTGTAGAGTCAATTCTGAATGCCTCATCTGAACTTAAGAGTGTGTTTTCCCCTAGAGTGTTGATGCTGAGTGGAGAGGAAGTTGAAGAGACTGAACTTCCAGGCTTTGTGGACAACCAGCAGACATTTTACTGTGGCAACGTGGCGCACCAACAGCTGATTCAAGTTTGTATACACACACACATTCACACACTGTTAATATTTGCCTTTAAGTGCACCAGAACATGCTTTCTGTTAGGGTCACATTGGCACTCGTTTGATAATTTGAGCCTAGAATTAGCTGAAGCAGGAATATAATCTTAATTTCACAAATTCAAAATTAATTACAGAAATTAATTATTCAACTTTGGCCTTTCTCCATTTAATAAGATATACTTTGCTGGAGCTGAATCATACATGATTGAAAGGGGCAGTCATGAATATGAAGAGCGCAAAAGGACTTCATGTATTTTACACTTGGATGAGATGAATGTTGCACTTCATTTAAATTCAAGTTTTAGCTTACCTTTTTTTGAAATGAGGATGAAACCTGCTGGGAATTCTGCCAACTGTTACATCCTCAGCCATAAATCTTTAGGTTATTACTACAACATAGCTTGTGTTTCAAGGCTGGCACATTTTACAGACTCTTGGCTCCTGAGTTGGTGTGTACACACTGAATACATTTTTGCTTTTCAGAATAGTGTAACAAGACCCTTGCTTTCTGGCCTGAGGCAGTGTCACTTCAAATAATAAAAGTTGAACCTGCATTAAAGCCACTTTGTGTAGAAATTTGAAATATTCCAACTCTCAGTCTAAGAAACTGTCTACCACAGTAAAGACACTGTTTGATACTGACCCAGAGACACTAGAATTAATGGGCTGAAAGCACCGATCTTCAGTGGCGTTGTCTCATTTATACTCTTTAAAAATCATTTTGCTCTGATCACATAAAAATTCTCTGCACAAACAGCAGGGGCTTTAAGCAATATTTTTGATATTAACAATACATCAGATGACTCCAAGTGACTTGGAGGAGTTTCTCAGAGAGCTAAACCCACTAAGAGTTAATGCCGAACTCGACAGCTACTTGTAGCTTTTAGCTCTTTTAGCTCATTATTTCGTTTCCCTGTCCTGCACTCAGACTGTGGTTGAGCTTTGCTGCTCTAATTAACCCCCCAATAAAAAAACTGAAGGCAGCAGTTCTTGGAAAAACAAGCCCAGATAAGCTGACTGTACACTACCTGCCTAGCTCGAAATGCCAAAAAAACTAAAGGAGTGGTTAGTAAAGAAAGCCAAGCAAGTCCTAGATATTCTTATCAGGGAGTTTAAGACCAAACTAGAACGAAAGGACCAATGAATATTGCACGTAAAAATTATCAAGCAGACAAAAACATGACAGTGGGAGGATCATGGTACTGTGTGTAGGCAGTTGTAGATATACATATACGCATTAACACCTGCTTACAGCACAGTAGTCTTAATTTAACACCCCTAGAGGTCAAAAGTAGCTTCATGCAGCTTTAAGTATTGCCTTTTAATCAAATACACTTTCAAGTTGTTTGAACTTTAGCTGATCCCCAATCACAACTGAGATGATGAAATTACTTCACAGACAAGAGGTGAATTTTAAACTGTTTTTTTTTCTTTTCATGTGCTGTGATCAGCACTGCACTGCAAACAGCTCTATTAACTGTTAACTATACATTTCATCTTCAAAACTTCTTTCAAGGACTCCATTATGGATCCTATTTGAATATGTGCTGTAGGTTCACGTCTCATTGCACCGCTAATAGTGAAACATGCAAACATCTTTATATGACTGCTGTTTGTTCCTGCTGCAGTCTGGTAATGAGGCCCCCTCAGCCTGTTTTTTTCCTTTGACTCTTGCATAATTAAATTTTTAATAAAAATATTGAATTTTGTCTTAAACTGGGGGCTTTTATCAGGTATTCACAATCCTCTTTGGTTCATGTAACACAAATGCAATCAAATTAACATAAATAGCAAATTTAATATGTCTTGAAAACACAAACCTGTTGTTTTGCCATTTCATAAAAGGGATTTCTTGGATCAAAAACTGTTCAACATTATCATCAATGCAACCTCTTTTTGATTATACTGCTGTATTTTCCATTAATACGTTGTTATTAATGGGTTCTTGTGAGCAAAATTTTGTTTTAGGCTAGGCATTTTGTCTTGTCTCCACATTTTTTATCCTTTCTTTAACTACTGTATTAACCCAGTCAGGATTACTTAAAATGCCCTTCCTGTTTTTAAACAGTATGTCTCAGGTACATGCACTCCACAAAGTCGGTGGAGTGGATTATAAGGAAGTGAAGTAATTAATGTTCTCTACGCTATCAAAACCTTAGTCTCATCACGTTTTTATTTACAAAAATGCAAAGCTTGTGGAAAATATTCAGTCATTTCTGATTTCTAAGTCAATCCTGGTACAGAACCAAATATAAACAATGAGTTTTGCTCCAAAATGTCTCCACATCATCTTTTCTGTCACTACTCAGAGTTATAGTGCTGTGCAGAACAATCTTTAAAAGGAGAAACTGTGTGTGCCTCCAGATCACGTCAGGTTCTGTGCGCCTGGTGCTCCAGGACAGCAAGGCATTAGTGAGTGAATGGAAGGAGCCACAGGGCAGGAATATCAGCGTGGCCGCCTGCAACCACACCCAGGTGGTGCTCGCCGTGGGGCGGGCCCTCTACTACCTCCAGATCCTGGCTGGAGAGCTCAAACAGATCAGGTAGGATGGATTCACACACACACAATTGTCAATTTACATATATTTATCAGGTAATATTAGACTACCACTGATGAATGTTGATACTTATCCACTGATAACCTCCTCCACTACAAATGCAGTTGATCATCACATTGTAAGCGTATATATTGTGCAGTGACCAGAGCTTTGTGTTGGTGATATCTACACAGCATTATATCTACTGTGAATCTCCATTACTGAATTCAGCATGAGTGGATATCTGCAGCTTTGACCTTTCACAAAGAGAGGAATGTTAACAGAATGAGAGGACACAAAACATGTCTGTTTGTGGATTCGATGGATCAAATTGGGCCAACTTGAAAGTTATTTCAGAAAAGTCCGACCTCTTCCTTTGGTTATTTCCTAAAAAACAAGCAAGAGCAACCTCTAAAAGTGTCCTTTTAGCATTAAAGCTACATGGTTATTTCTAGCCACTGAGCTAAAAAAAAACCTTCAGTTTAGTAACAAAGTCAGCCAAAACGATCACAGGTCAGGAAACAGAAAAAGACAAGGTACAACACATTGAGTTAATTACTGTATTACTAGGATGGTTACATAATAGTCTGACTAATACATTTGCATGATAATTGAATAATTAACAACAGGGAAGAATCTTACATATGATGAGATACACAATACCCAACAGAACTGTTGTATTAAGGCCTAATTAATCAAACACTAATTTTCTATATTCCCTGTAGTACCCCAACTTTGTGTCTGACTCACAGTTTTGTTTTATTATTATCCTGCATTATCTTAGCTTAATATTTATTTTTTCTTTCCCGATCTGCTGCAAACTTAGAGTTGAGGGCTTTAGTCTCACATTTCTTATGTTGCTGCACTGGCTTATTTGCCCTTGTGGCTGTCTTTGTGGGACTATTGCAATATAACTGATTTGAGCCACTATTTTTTACAGTAGTTGAAAGAATTCAAGGGTGCAAAAATTATGTTTTTCCAGAAAAAGACACACACAGACACTGCTCCGACAATGGCCACAAGGGCTGTTTAAAGTGCAAAGTGTTGTAATGTTCATGAATGGTGAAACAATGAAGGAGACAGAGTGAAGTGTCTCGCCAGAGCTGTGAAATAATGTTTGACCTTCATCAATAAGCAGTTGATTTGCTTCGTGAGTCTCAAAATTCTTCAAATATTCAGTTAGATAATAGTTGGATTAAAGGTGGTTATATGGCTGAAATTCTCTGCTGTGGTGAAATTAAATGGAAGTACTCAAGAGTTCATTAATTTTTATTTTAATTTACAAGCAAAATCAAAAAATTTAAATTTCTTAAATATATATACTGCAGGGGTGGGTATGGATAAAATGGTATGATATACTGTACTGAATTCAGAACCTGGTTATGAATAAAATAACCAGTCAGGAATGTCTGTTTTTGTCTAATCCACTGAATTAAAGACCTAACAAATCAAGAATTTTAAATATTTAAAAAGAAAATCTCATATTGCCATGAAGCAGTCTCGGTCACTGGTCTGCAGCTCTGTCCGCCATGTGCTAATACAACTGGAGATATTAAAGAACTACGATGGGATAAGTGATATTGCAAAATCACTGACTGGCAGATTTCATCATCTCACAGTACATATCATCATAACTCAACTCTATTAGCGAGATAATCAGACATTTAAATTCAGAATGAATCTGTATTGTTTGTTTTTTATAATCATTTCATTTGATAGTTGAAACTGCAGACGTCCCAAAAAAGCACAGTTCACACACACACACACACACACACACACAAACTAAACTTTATGTTCACATGACAAGCAGCTTGATTAATGTTCTGCTTTCTGTTGAAGCCCTGAATGCATTCGAATAGTGTACTTTGTGAAGTGACTCATTTTCAAATGTGAACTTTTTGCTGATTTTTAACTGCTTTTCACTTCATCATTTTGGCAAGTTTTAGTTTCTAGCCAGAATGTTCAAAACATGATTGAACTGATCCAAATTTCACAGAATACCAAATGACGACCCCCCCTGATGAATGGAACCATTTCTCCACTTTTATTACTGCAGAAATTGTAACGCACAGGCAAGGGGGGAATCAGGTGAAGTTGTCCAGAATTTAAAGTCACAAACGAGCACAAACAAGGAAGAGCAGTAATCCGATGAACTTTAGACTGTGTGAACTCAGCTCAACTCACCAGGAGACTTTGCATTTTACATGAAGGGGAAAAAAAAAGAACCTGTGCTCTGTGTCACTAACACATTAATGCCATCAGTCATTTTGCTCTGCAGTGTTGTCAAAGTTTGTCATATTCAATCAGTCCACATTCAAACAACGTGCAGAGCAGCTTCCCACTGTTTTCTTATGTCCTCTACACTGTCCTTAGTACCACGGAGATGGAGCATGAGGTGGCCTGCCTGGACATCACACCTCTGGGGGAAGGCGGCGGTGAGTCACCGCTCTGCGCTGTGGGACTCTGGACCGACATCTCAGCCCGTGTGCTCAAACTGCCCTGCTTCACAGCCCTGCACAAGGAAATGCTGGGTGGAGGTGAGAGGAAGGGGAGGCAGGGTGCGCTGATGGGGAAAAGGGAAAGCTGTTAACTGGCTTGTGGAGAGAGATAGGTAGACTGAGATAATGACAAGTCAAGTGAAGTTTTTTTCTATAGCCCGATAGAGCACATACAATGTCTCAGTGGGCTTCACAGATCCACAAAAGCAATAATTCCTAACCAAACCCATACTCTCTTGAAGGCAAGGAAAAATACTCCCCTAAAATTAAAGTAAAATTGTAATTCACATTGATGAATTAAAGTTGCAAATACGAAAAAATAGCCTACTAGATGAGAAAGAAAACCTATTCCACCTTCCCATGACCCAAAAGTAGTTGGCGTAGCTGCATTGGAGAGAGAAATTTAATTAGAGATCCGCTCTCCTTGAATGGCTGCGGGCTGCAATAGGAGCCGAATGTTGGACAAAGGCAATTACTTAAAATCAAAAGATTCTTTTAACATTTCGTAGATATACAAACATACAAATATGGGAGGTTAATTCAATAATAAGATCAGTCTAATACTAATGTAGTCAATTCATTGAAGTCCAATGGGTCCATAATAGTCAAATGGCAGCTAAAATGTATTTTATCAGCAATTTTATTAGTAAATGTAAATTACATTTCCCGTTAGGCACCATCACTTTTCATGTGTACTTGAATATAAAATTTGCTGCCAACACAAATGCATCATTTAAGCATTTGAGACGTATTTAAGAATGTTAAAATATACAAGAGAGGACTTGACTACATTTTTGTGGTTAAACTAATGAAATAGTCAGCAGTCGGTGGAGACAAACTTTCATAACATCATGAACTGGCACAGGCAGGACTCTTACTTTCCAGTGAGAATGCTTCATCCATGAAAAGCATCTCCACACTCTCTCCCAAAGTGTCATACATTATTTTGCAGGTGTGTTTGATTGAAAGCCGCTCGATGCTCAAACTCTGCAAACTGTGGTTTCTTGCTCACTCCCATAACAAGGACAGTGTGACTGCAGACAGTTTTTTTAGGAGTTACAAACAGGAAACCTTCCTTTGAAAGATAATGAGTGGTTCTAATTGTTGTTATTTTTAGCTCTGTCAATGGAAACATTTCAACATTGCCTCCTGAGAGTTTTAAATAAGGAAAAAATGCATCTATCTTTTCATGTAAATATGCAACCTTTCCATAGCCATGTTTTGCAGATGTTTTGATGCTGCAGCTTTGTTGAGAGTCATCCAACAAGCACTTAATCAGAGCTTCTGTCCTTTTGATTTAATTGGCCCACAGTCAGAGAAACTGATGTTTGGGAAATGGAAAAGACAGAAGGCTTTATATTCACCCTGCAGCATTTAAATGTTATTTTTTTCAGAAAGTTACCAGCCAGTCTGGCTGATAGCCCGTATTGATTTTTCTGACAGAGACATTTTGGCGACATTTATCACTTTTGGTGTTCATCTGTCAGCCTGTGACTCCAGAGTGGAGGAAAAATAAATCATTTTGCTGTGTGCCTCCTCAGAGATCATCCCTCGCTCAATCCTAATGACCACCTTTGAAGGCAGCTACTACCTGCTGTGCGCTCTGGGCGATGGAGCGCTCTTCTACTTTGGTCTGGACCTGCAGACAGGTAGGTCCTTCTCACCACCATCATTACACCTGTTAGATGAGAGCTCCACAAACTTCTCAGACTAAGAAGGGCCTCCAGGCGGAGCCACAGGCAGCTGTCTGAGAATGTTTTCATTTTTAGAACATTATTTCACAAAGAATTGCGTAACTGCCAGCACTATAATTGGATGTAATGGTGGAGAAACTCTGCAGCCTAAAAAAACTCATGTCACGAGTCTGACTGAAAGCCGGCTGTTTGTCTTCAGAAAAAGATGCAGTGATGCAATCAAATGCTGTGATTTCACATACGAGTCCATCAAGGGAACTTGCCAAGTTTTTACTGACCTAAATATACAAGTTTGATTAAGACGCCTATTTTTCTTGCTATTTAATGTATAAAATTAAATACTCTTAAAGTCCCAGTGAAACAGAAGTTAGAGCGTCTTTAGCTTCTGTACTGTGATGTATTTCCCAGTAAAACAGAATAGGACAGGAAGACGAGGGATTTAAATAAAATCCTTCACATTTGATTGGGCCGCTCGAAAAAGTGGGCGGGGTAAGATGGAAGTTAATTCATCACACAGTGTTAAAATGCAGCTGTGTCCAGTAGGGCTGCAACTATTGATTATTTTCAGTGTTGATTAATCTGTCATTTATATTTTTGATCAATCATTTGGCCTGTAAAAGTTCAGAAAATGGTGAAAAACAAACACAATTTCTCACATTTAAGAAGCCGGAGTGTTAGAATGTTTTGTGCTTGAAAAATGACTAAAGTGGTTTATCGATTATCCAAATAGTTGCTGACTAATTATTTGTTGATTGACTAATAAATTAATTGACTATTTGTCTCAGCTCTGGTGGCAGTTTAAGAAACCCCAGCACAAACAGCTGACACTGATCAGAAACTGGGATAACGTTGTAATCGTGTACACAAGGGTATGAATATAATCAGGTTACTTTGTGTTCCTTGTAAACATCGTGTCCTGAATTGAATCAAGAACAGGATAAGACTCACAACCAGAATACTAGTGTGCATACAGATGTACTCATTCACTTTGCTTTGGCTTGATCAGCTCATAGTCACAGTTTGTACAGTGGTCAGAAGGGACAAAATGTGTAAAATGTATGTGCTATAAAAACCTGTTGTCAGTACAATATAGTTATGATTATTAGTTGTACACATGGGTTTTTATGGGTATTTATTTTTTTAATTTATTTTTGTTTTACAGGGTCAATGCACATTGATCAACATTACTTTAAATGTGCTGGTGTTAGCCAAAAGGTTAATTTTCTCTCTCTTGTCTCTTGTGTGTAAAATAACAATAAAACAACAACAATATTAAAGGATAAACTGGAGGCTTGTGCTGGAAAAACACCTTACTAAGACACTTAATGCTGGTTTTTACTTTAATTTTTTTCACCCATCTTTATATGAGATGGTCATTCTGCACAACAATTCTGTACTAACTTTATTGGTTAAAGGTGTTTGGGCTCCCAGGTGAAACAGTCCAAATCATAACTCAGCAGCTGCTGATTCTGTTGCCTTTATTTGGCTGATTTATTCTCACTTTTAACTAATAAAACAAAAAACATTTCTGAGTCTAACAAAGACTGTACTGATGCCCGTCCTACACATATTTCCTACATGTTTGCAGACTCAGTACCGCCCCTTCCTTCTATCACAGCTGATCATCATCATCATCTGATTAACCATAATAAATACAAAAATAATTGCTCAAAATATGAAGTTGACATAAATTCATAAATCAAAAGATAAAATGTACATAATATGCAACTAACACAAAAATGTCTCTAACAACAAGTGTCTCTTGTGACCTAAACAACAATGTCCATTGTAACATGTTTTCCTCACTGCCCACCTGGACAGTAGATCAGAGTTTTACTGGCCCGGCAGCCAAAAAATTGATTTTTTTTCCATAATTTTGTTGATTTATTCATTGTATACATAATATGTACAACAGTGAAGTTCCATTTAGATTTGGTTGTTTTCCTTTGGTTATGAATATGTAATGTTGATATATTACACAAATATGCAAAATATAAAAGTAGGCACATATTAGATCAGTAAATGAATGGTGTATAAATGTAGGTTTCTCCATTTGTGTAAAGCCAGAGAGTATGAAGTACATAAGGAGAAGAGAACAGCATTTATGATAATAACAGTTCAGTGAGTTTGGATGACCTTGATAATAAACTGCTGTGTCAAGAACTGAGACAATGCTGAGATATCTGCAGAAATGTGCTCGTTAAGATAGAACAGTGAGAGAAAGAACATAATGGCATGTGTTTGTGTGCGCGTGTTCACTCCAAGCTCCTTCTGTCTGCTTCCACGAGCCACCTGTCCACTACAGACATGGAGTTCAACTGTAATGAATGAATGAAAAGGAGAAATGCAGAGGAGGAAAATGAAACAGAAACTAAGAGCGTCTGTCTCCACAATAAATCATCTGTTGAGTGTTTGGTTATTTATTTGTGCTTAAGAACATAACGGCTGTGAAACAGTCCTCCCCTCGTCCAAAACTGCATACCCATGACTCTGATTGGCAGTCACTGGCCCAGACTGACCAATCAACTTGCTCTACATACATTTTTACTGGCCCCAGCCCAGCAGGCCTTTGGGCCAGCGGTTATGTCAGACCCTGTCGTTACACCCACCTTTCAAACTGGAGATAAATTTGTGGAAATTTTATGTCCTTCACTCCAGGCGCCCTGAGTGAGCGTAAGAAGGTCACGCTTGGCACCCAGCCCACCGTGCTGAGGACCTTTAGATCCCTGTCCACCTCCAACGTCTTCGCCTGCTCCGACCGACCCACTGTCATTTATTCCTCCAACCACAAGCTGGTCTTCTCCAACGTCAACCTCAAGGAGGTCAACTATATGTGCCCACTCAATTCTGAGGGCTATCCCGACAGGTCAGCAGCACTTTTACTACTTTAGCATTTGATCAGTCTGCATCTTTACAGGAAAGTGTTGTTTCATGTTTTCTTCCTCTCTGCTTTTGATTACTGAAATGATACATCTAAACTGTTTTGATTTTGTAGGGAGTGGGTGTATTCTTCCTCTCTCTCTCTTATCAATCCTGAATCTTGTTGGGTTTTTTTTTTTACAGTCTGGCTCTTGCCAACAACAGCACTCTGACCATCGGTACCATTGATGAGATTCAGAAACTCCACATTCGCACTGTTCCCCTCTATGAGTCTCCCAGGTCAGTCATACTGTCAAATATTGAGTAAGAATTGAAGGTCAAGTGAACATTTCAGGCCCATCATCTGTACAAATATGCTGCATGTGTTTTGTGTTTGCAGTAACTTTGCTCTGATTCTATTTTAGCTTCTTGTTGTTTTTGTCGTACATCTGCTGAATGATTTTATGTTCCCTCTGTTTGTACTCCAGCCTTTAAGTGTAAGCCATGGCTCATTGTTGCTAAATAAGTTATTAAAAGGTTGACTGAAATTGTTTTATAGACAATTGTTCAGCTTGCTCTTTTCATGTTTGCCAGTGTCAGTTCAGTTTTCCTCTCTCCTCTCATCTCTTTCTCCTTCTGTTAACGCCCCACCAGGCGGATCTGTTACCAAGAGATTTCCCAGTGTTTCGGGGTCCTGTCAAGCAGGGTGGAGATTCAGGATGTGAGTGGCACCACCTCTGCCGTACGCCCCAGTGCAAGTACTCAGGTACTGTAGCTCCGTGTTGTGTTTGGATAATAAACACCCAAGGGCTTGTTTGTTTTTGCGCAGGCACACTGACTAACAACATTATTTATAACATGAGACTGGGAGCTTGTCAGGACAACAAACGTCTTGTCCTGTTATCCACGTAGCAGGTCTGCTGGAGCTATACCGCCTCGACCAGGATTCAAATCTTTCTGCCATTGTGTACACGTTGATAATTCGGTGGTTTTATTTGTTTGTTTCGTGCAACTTTAATTCGATTGATTTTCAAGCTGAAGTCAGTTGACGTGGGTAACAAGACTGACACATGTAACATGTTTTATATAGTCGATTTTTCAGTATATTTTACATGTTGTTCATATTGTAGCCTTAAGATAAATATCAATTTTGCATAAAATTTATTTAGATTTATTTAGAAAACATGATTGATGAATTACAACACTGCCCCCAGCATTCATTTTGTCCCTGAGAATACCTTTTGTGTAAATTTCAACACTGGAGCCACAAACCAAAATATCATACTGTCGTCTTCCAACAGAACTCGCCAGGACCTTTAGTTGGCAGTCTTGGTCTGGCTTTGTCATATATAATTACAGTCATCCTCAGTTATCTTCAGCCCGATTTTCTCTCTGACTTAGCATAAACTTTTTTTTGTTTTTCTTTTTTAAAAACTATTTTTTTACTTGATAACTGACCTATCTTCCTTCTATAAAATGTTTTGTCACTACTTCAGAGACATGTAAGTAGTTAGGAAGTCAAATGAAAGAAAGACGTTTGTTTTTAATTGTTTTCCTACTCAAGCTAAATTTGGCTGTTGTGAGACTTCAAACCAAGTTCAAATTACATTAAACATCACTGTCTTTTGTTTGATTTGTTGTCAAGGAATACTGACAATGAGCTTTCAGCTGCCAAGAAAAAATAGTAGCGTTTTAAAAGAGATTCTCACTTGGCGAGCTAATCAAAAAGTAGTTTCAGCCAGATTTACTGTGACAGCATGTGTTGTGTCCACTCAGCTTGGCTCTACAGCTTCCCCAAGGGGACAGGTGTGTACTTTAGTTGTGTTTATATTTATTGCTGCAACGCAGAACTTTCCAGAGACAAAACGGAGCCAGAGCCTCTCACACGTGATGACCAGAAAGATGTTTACCTGGTTTTAAATGCGGCACATCTGATGCTACAGATGGTGCCGAGCTCACACAGAAATAGAGATTTGAATTTCTGTACACCTTTTTATTAGATTTCTCTTTGTCTTCTTGACCTGACTCATAAATCTACATATTTCCAGGCTCTCTCCAGCAGCGTGAGCTCCAGCAAGCTCTTCCCCAGCAGCACTTCTCCCCACGAGACTTCCTTCGGTGAAGAGGTGGAGGTTCACAGTCTGCTAGTCGTCGATCAGCACACCTTTGAAGGTGAGACAGCCGGATGCACATTTCCATTTGATTTCAGAGAGCTGGTGCCTTCATACAGTGCTTCTGATGGTAAAATAATGGGCTCCGCTTGGAGAATTACCACCAGTCGAATCGGGCAGTGAAGAAAACCTTCCACAGCCTGACACTCATTCATCAAACTATTGTGTCAAACATATCTGATGTTAAAATGGATGGACGCTCACTTCAACCACAAAGTTTTTATTTATCTGATCCAACTTTGCCATCATCCTAACTTACATGTCATGTCCTACTTTTATATGTAATTTTTAACTACCTAACATGGTAATACACCCAGGCTCTTTATGGAGACATGAATGATTGAACATGTTGGGCTTCATGTATATCATTTCTGTGTTGAAGCCCACTGAACGTGTTAGCCTTTTGCTCTATTCTATTTTGCAATGCAGAATTTTCTGCGCCGAGCCTTCCTTTCAAAAAAAAAAAAAGAAAAAAGAAATTCAGCGGTTACCACACCCGCATAAATTAGAGTATCTTATATGTTAATAATATGTAAATAAGGGACTGGTTCAGCACATCGTGTCCACAGCTGAATCCCATTTATCAACGTACGATCAGATAACTGCTCATTTAGATGTTGTGAGATTTTCATCAATCAGATGTTGAGACATTCTTATTCAGTGTTGTAGTGTCTGGTATGTATGTGTACCTCAAGGAAATGTGGGGTATATATTCATAGTGTAATCAGTTACTCAGTTTTTGCTACACCACTTGAATCTGCAGTCATTTTAAAGGTTTGCTAAAACATGGCCGCTGCTGTTTAAGTCACACGCTGCTTAATCGTCCTGCATTTTTCAGCTGCTGCATTATTGATATTAGCCGTTTTATTGGATGCATGATTTTTGCATACTTCTGGTAGTTGAGGAGCATGTGATCCACTGCTGCTGGGTACTTTTTTCTACCTAATTTAAGCAGTTAAGTCCATGTACGGTGCCTATGTCTAGCCCAACTGCCCAACTAGAATTAAGAGGAAAAAGGTGAAAGGTATCCTCCCTTAACAGGTGCAAAAAAACTAACAGGAGAGTAAAGTAGTTAAATAGATAAATAATGAAACTGTACACTGCTTTCAGGAGATCTAATCAGGCAAAATAAAAATAATGTAATAAACATGTGGTATATGGAGAATAACCCGCAGGTTAGCCAGGTTATTTAGAAAACAAAATGAAGGCAAATGGTGAGATTATTACCCAAACTGTCTGAGTCCCTGGTTCAATTTTGACACGTTAGAGTTGTGCATGCTCAGGTTTTTCCTGGGCAATGAGGGATTATTAACGGCATTTCTGGTGGGCTCACTTTGGTTTTTAGCCATGCTAGCGGCACAGCTCTATGGATGGCAATGTTGGTCGGTCCGCCACTTAAATATCTCAACAACTATTGGAATGGATGGCCATGACATCCCTGAATTTTCTCTAGTGCCAGCATGAGGTTGACATTTGATATCTTGACAACTATTGGATGGATTACCAGGACATTTGGTACAGATATGCATTGTCATTGTGAGCATGTTAGCATTTAGCATGGCTATAGACTAATAAACTGATTTAGATAATTGGGCTAAACACTCATTTGTCACCTGTCTGATAATCTAATCATTCATATTTCTTGGACTATGTCAGCGATGTTGCTGTGTTCCCAGAAAATAAGACCCACGTTGTAATGAACCTGAATCATTTTTTAAAAACTGAATACCAAAGGGACAGCCCTGACAAAAGAACAGATAATGTAAAATCTTGTTAACAGAGAGATGTATTGTGCTGCTCTCACACTCAGTTTGTCTATTTGTGCTTTGTATCTCTACCAGTTCTCCATGCTCATCAGTTCCTCCCGAGTGAGTATGCCCTCAGCATGGTGTCGTGTCGTCTGGGAAAAGACCCGTCAGTGTACTTTATCGTTGGCACTGCCATGGTCTACCCAGAGGAGGCTGAGCCCAAGCAGGGACGCATTATTGTCTTCCACTACACCGATGGTCAGTACCCAGGTGTTTCTTAAGCTTTCTGTCTCTTCTGCAAACACAAAGAAACCCAAACGCACTATCAGCCTCGCCCTGTTTGTTCTCCCATCCAGCTCATTTTGCTTTTGCTCTCTTTATCCTTTACCCCGTTTCATTTTCTCCTCCCTCCGCTCTGTCCTATTTCTTCACTCACGGACACTTTGTCCTACCATGCTCTTGTTTCCCTCCTCACTTAATCATTTTCTTATCTTTTCTTATCAGACTTTCCTTCTCTCACCACCACTGATTTCTTCTCATTCCCTTTCATACTCTCTCCCTCTCAAGGTGTATTGCCTGCCTTTCATATATCCTCCTGTACCTGTGACATTCCACACTTGTACTGACTCTGAATACCTCACCGACTCTTTTTAAAAACTTTTTCCCACATCTGTCTCACATTTTTTGTATGCGATGGTATAGATTGACACTGAGCGTGTAACACTTTGAATGCTAACTGAATAGAGACTGACACACATTGTGCTCTTTCCTACAGGCAAGCTGCAAACCGTAGCTGAGAAGGAGGTGAAAGGAGCTGTCTATTCGATGGTGGAGTTCAATGGCAAACTGCTAGCCAGCATCAATAGCACGGTAAGTGGTGCTCGATAGTGTTGGCGTTTTCAGACATACACAGCACTTGATGTTTTTGTCACTGAACTGCAGGTATATTCATGTAGAATTTGTTTAAAGAAAAATATATAGCTTGAACAGTAATTTACTTCCAGGTAAACTTGGAACTAAGTCATTAGTCACATTTATCTCAGACCTGCTGTCAAAATGTTTTAAGAGTTATCAGTACAACTAAAATCATTATGGCCAAAAATAGAGAAAAATGCCTGTTATTATCCCCAGAGTCAAAGTGACGACTTCATGTGTCTTATTTTGTTCGACCCACAGTCAAAAACCATGTTTGGCAAAGAAAATCATTAAATGACCACATTTGAGAAGCTGAAACCAACTAATGTTTTGCGTTTTTGCAAAAAATGTATATAATTAAAACGATTTTTCTGTTACCAAAATTGTTGCTGATTTAATTTTCTGTCAATCGATTATTCAACACATTTTTGCAGCTCTAAATATAATTTCTCTCAGCCCTTGAGAACTTGGGAAATGATCACTCACTTCCTTGTTTAACCCTAACATGAAGCCAAACTGCATGTTCTCTCACAGACATGTGAGAATATGTTAATGCCGCATGTATTCAGGAGGGCTGGGTAACGTTGAAAATTACTAGATGGAGAGAGAGAAAAAAAGCGAGCACATAAGGAAACTAAACAGAAACTAAAACTGGGTATTTTCTTGTGGTTACTTCATTAAAAAACAGACAGACTCTTAGGAACACTCTGATAATGACCTCACACAGATTTCATGTTTTGCTGAATGCTGAAAGGTCTGGACCGGTTATTTGCTTATTGATTACCTACTTTAATTACAATCAATATGTTGTTGTTGAGGGGGAGGGGCTGCCATGGCAGGGAGTGATGAGGGGAAAATGCAGCACAGACTGTGCCAAGGTCAAGAGCTTTACTTTTAAAAAGCCTATGAAGTTATATAATTATTATTTAGGTTTTTTGCAGAATCATATTGTTTCCTTGCAGCTTGGTAACAAATGTTCTGAGGGTCGGTACCAGTCTGCTGGATAGGGTAACTCTGATTTTGATATGTTATTACAAAATAACTAAACACGAATCTGTCCAACCTTTTGATGCCACCTTTAGATTGAAGTACTGAGTCACAGTCAGACCCTTTGACACAATCTGAATTAGTTCATTTTAATCAATGTCAGATGATGTAATTTTCAACAGAATCCAGAAAGTTTATTCTTTTATTTTCTGTTCGGTCCAAAAGACATTATTTTCTGTTCAACACCTCACTTTTTAGACTTTTTTTTTTCTCCTTTTCACCAGGGAGTCCACCTCTGGAGTTGTGTGTTTTGACTTCTTTTGTCTTTCATTATTTGAGAGGCATTTAATCTGCTCAGGGTGAGAAGTGCCTCCTCAGTCGTTTTAAAGTCCAATTTCTAAATAGACTTATCCCGTATGGATTGCTCTGTGAAATCCCTGACACACAGTGTGAAAGAAACAGCCTGCCCCCCCTCCACTGCCCCGTAATGCCACGCTCATCCACACTGAGCTATAGATAGATTAAAAGGATTAAAAGCTTGAAAAGGCAGCCTCATCTTGAGATATCGAGAATCAAATAGTCATTGGTTGCAGATTTCTGGAACTCATCACACAGAGGACCCTCGTTTCGTACGACTACCCACATGAGTTCTTTAACATTATCTGAATTGTACATATCTTTTAAAGAAATAATTTCACGCTAAATCACTTTGGTACTTCTTCAAATATGGCATTTGGTGACTTAATGTTGCGTTTCAAATATTTAAATCTTAAACTTTAGTAACTGTTTTTGGTGTCAGTTCCTCTGAATCAACATAAACTGACTAAAACATTATTTCTGCCTGTGGTTGTTGGAGTGTATTAGACACCACATACTCATTAACATGGCTGTGTTGCATTGTATCCATTGACAGCAACCAAAGAGCATCAGTTGTCAATATTCCCAAAGGTCAGTTTTAGTGGTTGTCTTTGTTGTCAATACAAAATGAATACATTACATAAATATAAAATGAATACCATGTCGGCCATTCAGTTTTTTCAGATATTTAAAACAATCAGGCATCCAAAGCTGCTGCCTTTTCATTATCAGCATGTGGCTCATACATCAGCATTAAAAAATCCTGTCTGAGCCTCAACAAAATCAATAAATATCTGTTTTGTTTTGTTTTTTTTCCCCTTTTTGTCCATGAGGATGAGGTTTCCTGCTAGGCAATCAAAGCAGTACAATTAAAAAAAACTCACTATTGAACTATTAAAAAAACAAGACCCTAGAGAATAACCATGAAGGCCACCTGACAAATCATAACGTACAGAGAACAAATTCCCGAGAACATTTAAGTTTACATGACAGAAATGTCCTGTTATGATGGATACAGTGTTCTCTGTCTTAGCTGCAGTGCATTTTCTATAAATATCAAAGCAAAAATCTCCACATTAAAAAAGCCAACTCAATATATCGGCTCCAGAAAACCAAAACAAGCAAATAATTCCTCAAGTCACTGTACAAAGGGCAATGGAATACAAAATTAAATTCATCCTCGACAACACCAAGATCCACAGAAAAACAGACAGACCCATTGCTACCAGTTCTTAACTGAGCGCACAGGGGCCTTTGCCTTCTCTGTAAACTTAATTTTATACAGTATGTAGTAATCTTTGATTTGAATGTAAGTTTTAAGTTTGTGCTCCTTACAAATTTCCTCCTTCCATTGTTCCTTATACATTTTTAATAGTGTTTGTTTGACTGTATTTCTATTGCACTGACAAAAACATTAAACTTATTAATTTATTTGAGGAAAATTATGCTTTGCTTTGAGTAACTGCTGTGACTTTAGAGGCAGTAACTTTTTTGCAGCAATAACTTCCACTAAACATTTCCGGTAGCTGTTTATCAGCCCTGCACATCGGCTTGGAAGAATTTTAGCTCATTCCTCCTTACAAAACAGTCTTAGCTCAGATGTTGGTGGGCTTCCGTGCATGAACTGCCAGCTTCAGGTCCTTCCACAGCATTTCTATAGGATTAAGATCACAACTTCGACTCGGCCATTCCGAAATATTAACTTTCTTCCGCTCTAACCATTCTTTGGTGGAACGACTTGTGTGTTTAGGGTCGCTGTCTTACTGCATGACCCACTTTCTGTTGAGCTTCAGTTCCTGTAGCTGGTACAACTCAGAACTCATAGCTCCATCAATGACTGCAAGCAGTCGTGGTCCAGAGGCAGCAAAGCAGGCCCAAATCATGAAACTGCCGCCGCCATGTTTCACAGAGGCAGGACCCAGACTCACACCTGATTGTCATCTCGTTGACTGACACCCGACTTTAATTTCCCCTTCAAATGAGTTGATGAGTTGTTTTAGGTCATATTTAAGCAAAGATAGAGCAAATTCTTACAGGTTCACAAACTTTCAAGTACCACTGTACTTCAAAACACATTTGTACGTGCCATTATTTCGGCTCTGAACTGAAATCCGGTACCACCCAGATTCTTGGTGTCACAGTATCTTTGTGGTGATGTTCTTGAGTCCACTCTGATATTCAGTGAATAGCAGCTAGATCTGGGGACACTCCTCCAATCTTCTATCACTCACTCACCCTAAATCCATTTTTTTTAAACTATTGAATGGTGCAGACCATGTGAACCGGTGAGTGTAATTAGCCGTAACTGTTCATGTAATGTGGCAGCCGATAACTCAGGCTGTTAATCAGCAGTTCAACCTCACGCTCACTGAGGCACATCACGTCTTAAGTGATCGCAATGTGGAACTGAAATGTCAGCCAGTTTATCTAATACCATTGGAACTAATTGCCGGTCCTCTACCTTGGCAGCTTATTTGTTAACAAAAGATTACTCACCTTGATTGTTTGTTTCAGGTCCGTCTGTATGAGTGGACGGCCGAGAAGGAGCTCAGGACTGAGTGCAACCACTACAACAACATCATGGCCCTTTACCTGAAGACCAAAGGAGATTTCATCCTGGTGGGAGACCTGATGAGGTCGGTCCTGCTGCTGGCATACAAACCCATGGAGGGCAACTTTGAAGAGGTAAAATGTGAAGGAGAGGATTTAGAGAAAAACACACAGTAAGAGCTCTAAAGGGCAAACAAGTGGTGGAATGTTTGTGGTTGTTTTTTGCCAAAAATGGTTTGAGAAAAGACAAATTAGGGTATTTACTTCAAGCTAAACCAGCTGGTTTTGCAAATATCATTTTATTTTTCACCTGTTCCAATTTGATCACAGATCAAACAAATATTTGGACTGTGGCTGTTTGTCCACACTGGCATGTTTTAACTTCTCTTTGTTTCATAAAGCTTTGTAGCCTACATATACCTCCCAGCCTTTCAATGAGCAGAGAGAGAGAGATAGAATGATGAAGAGATCTGACAACGAGTCATGCACACCATCAAGCGCACGCTGTGTCGCTGTGCTCAGTGTAATAAGTGAGAGATGCCAGAGGACTAGAATTTATTTAGAACTAGACCATGAGGCATTCTTCCTTTATATTATGTTTTTTTTTGTGATTTTCTGTTATTTTTATACTGTTAGGATGTTGGATGTCTGTGTTAAACGTGGTCAAAGTGGTCCCTGACAGTCAAAAGCCAGGGCTTCAGCCTGCTGTGAACGCTTCGTTTGCAAATTTACCTCCATTTACTCCACGTGAGGACGTCAGATTGTTTGCGCATGCCCACAAACGGCCGTCAGTTCCGTAGTCTTTGTTGCTAAGGTTGTTGCCTAGGTTGTTCCCTGTGTGGTTTGCGTCCACTCACATTTTTCAGATCAGATTTGGGCTGGAACATGTACGGATGTACTTGAGAAGTTTCCGTTTCAAGTAAAGAACGAGGAAAAGAAGTGAAATCCTACTACTACTGTTTGTTTATGTAGCCTTCCAAGCTAACCAATCAGAACAGAGAGGGCTCATCAGTAGGGGGGTCTTAAACAGACAGGAGTTAAACCAGTGTGTTTCAGACAGAGGCTTAACTGAGGGGCTAAATAAAGAGCCAGTATGAGATAAATAAGGATTTTTTTTTTAACTGTAAATCATGCAAAGATATTCCAGTAGAGCTGCAAGATAAAAATATAGACCTGGAAATGTGCACGATATGTTCCCTTCTGTCCTGCCTGTTCAGGCTTCTCAGCTTTTGATTATTTAGCAGGAGAAACCAAAAAGTCAGTTTATTTGAATGTCATCACTTATTTAAAATAATTCATTATTTATATGATAAAAAATACCAAAAAGTTTAAAAAGAATACATCAACATTTTTGGGGAAGAGTTAGATGAGAAGGTTGATACCACCTTAGACATGAGAGTGGTATTGATATTCTCATCTTACACTTGGCAGGAGAGCAAATAAGCATACTTGGCAAATGTCGAACTTCTCTTAAAATGATATGAGGCAGTTAGGAAGATCATTAGAGTCCACTCTGTCTTTCCAAATATCATAATAATACACAGTGATGTTTATTTCTCTGCAATATTTTCTTTGGCCGCGTTTACATCACAGGCTCTGATCACAGCAGCTGTGGCGCAGTTATCCTGAATGGGTGCAACAGCTGTGTGTGTGTGTGTGAGAGCGCCTTCAAGGGCATTTCAGAAAGTCTGTTGCCCTTGTACTTGTTCTGACACATATTCACTGTGTTTGGATTTCTGCACCTGTTTGGAGTCAGAACTTCTTTGCTCATAGATAATGCAGTATTTACTCAGAGATAAGGACCACCCTGGTTTTGAACCAACTCCTCTGTGCTGTTTACTGTTTGATCAAACGTATCTCATGTGTTCTTGGTCAGATTGCACGTGACTTCAATCCTAATTGGATGAGTGCTGTGGAAATCCTGGATGATGACAACTTCCTGGGGGCGGAGAATGCCTTCAACCTGTTTGTCTGCCAGAAAGACAGGTGAGAAGCTGCACCTCCATTTTTATTATCAGTGCATTTTAATGGTGCCGTGAGTTTTTTTTTTTTTTTGCATATGAATTTCATGTTTTCCACTAATCATTATGGCCCCCTGAGCTGCTCCTCTATAGCCGAACTGACAAAATGTTTCTCCAGTATTTATCCATTGAAATCACTTTATGTTAGCAGGAGGCTGCTCTTTCTGCAGAGTCCCATGGTACTTTTACAGAAGCATCAGTGATGTGAGCACAATGCAATAATAGCATTGTCTTTGCATTTCTTTATTGGAAATTATGAGTCATCCGACCACTATGTCACCGAGCTTTTAGCCGCTCGGCTGCGTTTCTCCCTTTAGTCATTTTATCATTTGACGAGTGTTGATTTCAAGGAAAGGAAGAAAGATGTGGTCTGAAAGTGAGCGTGTTTCATTTATGCCACCCCTTATTATCAACCTAATACATCAGCTCGGACCACTCAATGCTTTTGACCTTTATTTTTGTATCACATCTCTCTTCCCATTGCTCTATCCAATGTTCCTCACCCTTTCATCCATTACATCTCTATCATCCTCTGACCTTTTCAAACGCTTCTGAAATCTCTACCCCTCTTTTTTTTTTTTTCTTTTGCTTAATCGATCACTCTTGCACCCAACAAATTTATTATCTTTGGTTTGATGTCTTTTTCTCTTTCTCTTTACGCCTTCATTTGCTCCTTTCTCCATTTCCCTACCTCTTAATGTTCTTAATCCCCTGTTTCTCTGTCCCATCATCCCTCCTGCGGTCAGTGCGGCCACCACAGACGAGGAGCGGCAGCACCTGCAGGAGGTGGGGGTCTTCCACCTCGGGGAGTTTGTCAATGTCTTCTGCCATGGTTCGCTGGTGCTGCAGAACCTGGGCGAGAGCTCCACGCCCACCCAGGGCTCCGTGCTCTTCGGCACTGTTAACGGCATGATTGGTAAGCACATGGCCAACTGCACACTCACAAGTATTTACACACACAAATAGATTTTGCTGTTGGCAAAATCATGCTGACTTAAATGTCTGCTTTTAAATAAAAGTTTGTAGGTAAATAAACTACAAAAACATTGCTGTTATGAGTTTTGAAATGGTTTTGTAGAGTTTAAGGGGAAACATATTTTCCCATGTACCCCTAGTTATATCCAGCCATACAGACCAGATGTGGATTTATTTTTTTGAGCTATCCACTTCTGTGACTTCTGCCACCACCTTGATTCAATGAAGGTGAACAGAATTTGGTTTGAGTTTCTCACAGCACTGAAAATTACATTTTATAAAAGCTTAACAGCAGCTTGTCTTTCCAGAAACGGTGTCCCTGTTGCTCAGAACAATCCACAGACCTCACCGTGAACAGATTTCACTTTACTTTTTGCCTTTGGTAGAAAATAGTCACAACAGCAGAAAATCCATCATTCAACAGTGCTTCTTCTCCTTCTTCTCCTCCTTCTTCTCCTTCTTCTCCTTCTTCTCCTTCTTCTCCTTCTTCTTCTTCTTCTTCTTCTCCTTCTTCTTCTTCTTCTCCTTCTTCTCCTCCTCCGGCGCTTCAATAATGAAAATAATTATTAGTTGCAGCCTTAGTTTTTATTTGATAATAAATACATTAATTCAGCAAATGCAGAAAAGTAAACATGTGCATGAGTGTTAAGTTTTAATTTACTAGCAGCATTAAGGAATTTCAATATTGTTTAGACTGTTGGGTTGTGGAGACAGGTCTCATTTCCAGTATTCCCAATAATCAGCTGACTGCAGTAAGGAGACCTCAGACCAATTAGGGAGTTCACAAACTTCTGTCAAAACCATTTATTCAGAACTAACGTTTGCCTTTCAGAGAGGGAGAAGAATGGGAGAGAAATCATAGTTTTACACCTCATTACTCAGATTTAAACCAGTAACTTTCAGCCTGGCAGTAATGATGGGAGAGATGAAAAACAGGGAGCGCACATCATTTGGACACAGCAGTAAATTACTCCATGCGCTCTGACAGCACCGACACACAGCGCATTATTTCACCTCAACACCTTCTGTGATCCTTTTAAAACGTCTCAGAGGGAAGTTTAACAGGAAATGAGAGCCGCCATTGTACATTCCAGTCAAAACTCTCCCGCAATAACCCGTAAACCAAAGTGGGCTGCCGTGTGTAATAAAGAAAAATACCCCTGCTAGTGTTATCGCTCCTTGCGATGGTGTCATGTAGTAAATGTTTCTGGGAAGGAGCTGCAGACTACATGATTATTCTGTCCAAACAACCAACAAGAGGGCAAACTGCAATAAAGTTGTTTTGGTTTGTTCTTGAAAATCTGGAAATTGTCTGATGGAAAGATTGCACTGATATTGTAGGTGAGTGCATGATGTCAGATAAAATGTCATCAAATGTCAAATCATTTGATCTAAACTCAAGGCTTTATAAAAGGTCTTGAGTACTGGTACATTTCGTTCTTAAGACCTTTTATAAGCGTGCAGCTGATATACATCTTTATACAGAAAATGTATGGCTACTTTGCAACAAACAGTAGGTAGTTTTGACTGATGACAGAGAGAAATGGACTCAGCATGTGGTCAGTTATTGTTTTTTTGTGACATTTATAGCAATTGTTGGCTAAAAAAGAATGGTCAACTGACTATAATGGAAAAGTAACGCACACCAAGGGTTGTAGTGAGGTGCGGATCACTACTCTCAAAAAAATTAACTAGAAAACTATTTTGATGACCAACTAATTGTTAAAATCCTTTTTTAAAGCAAAAACGCCAAACATTTGCTGGTTCCAGCTTCTCAAATATGAAGATTGGCTGTCTGCGTTTCATCTCTGGGGTTTTAGACTGTTGGTCAGACAAAACAAGTTATTTGAAGATTAATTTATTTGTGACAGGCATATTTCTCTACTCTACGTAGATGAAATGATTAAATCTGTGAAATGGGAAAATAATCAGCAGATCAGTCGATAGTGAGATGAATGGTTAGTTTATACTGTCTACTGTCCTCCAAAAGGCCCCTGCAAGTTTGTTTTGATGCTCCAAACACTTTCACAGCTTCTTATGCAGAGAAACACACTCTGCATTACAAATCAATATAACTCTTTGTTCACATGTTTGCCTGTTTTTCTTGGTGCACTGTCAATTACAATGCAGATCATCCCCCCCGAGTGTCAGAATAATGCACTTACTGTCACAGAACTTGCATGGAGGAAAGTGTGCTACTCCCTCAAAGCCCTGCGACTGAGATTCAGCACGAAATCGCTCTCACAGTAAAACATTTTGGAAGACTCTTGAATTATTGAAGTATTGATATCATGCTACTTTGCTCCCAACATACAGTAATCTTAGCATACAAGCATGAAACTTGCATTAGGAGGATATAGTCACAGTAATGAGTCTTTTAACTTATTTATTATTAAGCATTTTTCACTTATATTATGAATCCAGCTCTAAAATATGGATGAAAGTTATTTACCACCTGATTCCCAGGGTTGCTGACGGCTACACTAAGGCAAAAATCTGTCTGTAAATTATTCTTTTAAAAAAATAAAATAAAAGTGTTGTGTGAGTGACGTGCGTGTTTGTTTGTGTGCATTAGGCCTGGTGACCTCCCTGTCCGAGGGCTGGTACAGCCTCCTCCTGGACCTGCAGAACCGCCTCAACAAGGTCATCAAGAGCGTGGGCAAGATTGAGCACAACTTATATCCTTCTTATATTCACGCATTCCCTCGCCATCTGTCACGACGCCAGGTACGAGCTGCAGTGACAGGTTTGGTTGAGTCGTAGGCGGCAAAGCCAGAGAATAAAGTGACAGCAAAAGTAGTTGCTGAAATCAGCTTCGGAGGTGTGTAATAGACATCTTATGCATGAAATTATATGTATATGGCTGCTCTGCCAATATTATCTTAATATGATTTATAATACAGACCAGTACTTCAGTGGCTGCTTATTATGCAAATGAAAAAAATATGTTTTTATTGAAGCTTGTTGCTGATTCTGCATCATTTTAATGGCTATTTTGTGTAAAAACACACACGCTCATGAGGATGTGTGGTGATTACACTGACAGCCCAGATAAACTGGAGATGTGTTATATTATAAAACCCCAAATTAACATGATTTTCTGTCGGTTCTTGAAAAGTCTTAAAAAGCATTGAATTCAGATCCCTTAAAAAAGCCCTGCAAAGGTATTAAAAAGTCTTAAATTTCATTTACAGAGGTAAATTAAACAGTTTTTCTTGCCTGCTGTAATTGGTTTGCAGGTATTGAAATGCTCTCTATGTGGTATTAGAAGAGGAGGAATCTTTATTTATATAACACTTTTCAAAACAAAGTGCTTCACAAAGTGCACATGCAGGCATACCATGACAAAAGCCTATGATACATACATTATTGAAAGAATAAAAACAAAAACAAACCATTCAGTGCAACGAAGCGTCATTAAAATGCCTTTGAGAAAAAGTAGGTCTGAAGAAGAGATTTAAAAACACTCAAATGTGATTAAAAAGGTCTAAAAAACATATTGAATTGAATGTGGTGAACACTGCAGAAACTCTGGTAAAATCCTTTGTTTTGCTCACTAATCTTGTTTAGCTGCAGTTTGGAGAGCAGTTCCTTGCAGGTCGAGCAGTCTCAGTACTTCTTGACTGACTGTCTGGTCCTCTGAATATTAGTAATCCCATTGTTCCTTCACATCATTCTGAATATGTGTTGACTCTGCCTGAGGTAAAATATGTGTTATTGTACCTAAAGTGCCTTCCTCAGGCGAAGCAGCAGCCTTGTATTGATTTTCCTTGACTCCGCCGCACCTGGAGGTCCTTCCACACGGAGAGAAAGACAGAGCAGGCCACGGGATTCATCGACGGGGATCTGATCGAGAGCTTCCTGGATCTCGGCCGAGCCAAGATGCAGGAAGTCGTCAGTACTCTACAGGTATGAGCTCATGTTCATCAAACCTGACGAAATGTGACTTTATTTTCCTGTGCTGCTTTAAAAAATATCTAGACTATACTGAACAGCTACTGTATCTCAGTGCCAGGTTGTCCTGTAATGGACACAAATATAAATAAAATATAAAAGTAACAGTGATTCTGTGAGCTCCAACAGAAACATCTGGTGAAGAATTTTTGTTAGCTGCTCCTTTGTTCCATGAGTGGGAACTTTCATGGCTGAACAGGTGGCGAAATCACTTTTGGCAGATAAACAAATAACAACAAGCATATTTTGTTTTGCTTTACTCTCAATAAAAGACCAACTGATAAAGAAAGTCCAAAATATTTGGATGACTTCTTTACCATATGAAGCCAAGGCGAAGTTGGAACGTTGCTTTAAAAATAAAACATATTGCCGTATCAGTTGCTCAGCTGCATCCTTGTGCAACAGAAAATACACAACCTTAAAATAACTGATTGTAGATTTAATCTGTGATCTTAAAGGACAGGTTCACAATTTTTCAAGTCTGTCTTGAAACAACAGTCAGGTGCCCACATGATCACTGAAAGAGGTTTTCCTCACTGTAATCATTCCTCCTGTTCATACTGACTATTAAAAGATCCCCTTCAGATGTGCTTTCAATGTAAGTGATGGAGGACCAAAATCCACAGTGTGTCCTCACAGTCATTTTGTGCATTTTATCTGAAGCTTATATGAGGCTTCAGCAGTCTGAGTTAGTCATATCAAGTGTATATCTGCCACATTTACTGTCTTTTTAGCATCAAATTCCCTGTTGAGCTGCGGTGGAAGTATAGTAACAAAAAGAGACTTTGGCACTAAAAAGACTGTAACATTGAAAGATATCTACTTGATTTGACTCATTTGGACGGCTTCATATTAGCTTCAGATACACTTATGGCAAGAAAAACATGTTTCAGTGTTAATTTGGGCACCTGACTGTTGTTTTAAGACAGACTTGAAGAATTGTGAGCGCGTCCTTTAACGATGGTTCAGTTCCATTCAGCTGTCCAGGGAAGCCATACTGGTGAACCATCATGCACTGTACCAGGTTACCATCATGGATGTAATCAATTGCACCTGTACTTTTCCTACTTTGACATGTCAAATGTCTGCTGTGAAAAAGGTCTATTAGATTCAACCATAGGCCAGTTCTTCAAAAGTTGTGAACCCGTCCTTTAATGTCTGTAAAATAGAGCTGCAAGTAATGATTATTCTTAAAAATGAATGTATTTTTATCTTTTGGTCCACAAAACTTTTGAAAACAGTGCCCATCACAATTTTATAGAGCCTAACGTGATGTCATCAAAGTCTTGTTTTGTCCAATAAAAAGTCCGAAACCCAAATATATTCAATTTACTATAATAAGACAAAGAAAAGCAGCTGAATCTCACATTTAAGAATCTGGAACTTAATTTAAACCCTGAACACTACTGAAAATAGTCAGCCAAAAACACCTATATGATGGTTAGGTTTTAAGGTTGGTTCATTTATTTAATGTTGAGATAAAGAAGAAAAGTATTTGTTTTTTTAACACAGATAACATGCAGTCATTTAAAAAAAAATAGAAAAAAGATACAATCAATAATATGTGCAGGGCAGATAAAAGAATCCCAGGCTTTTATAAGATAATCTCACCTCAGAACAACAGACCATAAAAAGCAAAGCGAAACAATAAAAAAATATGATAGAGTAAAACGCTTTAGTGTCTCCTCCGCCCGACACGTACCTGTTTATTTGTTAATGTGACATAACTGGCAGGGGCGAGGCTCGTCTCAGTAGTGGAGGCTCACAGTTTGATGTTGTTCGATTCCAGATCGATGACGGCAGCGGCATGAAGCGTGAAGCCACAGTGGATGAGGTCATTAAGATAGTGGAGGAGCTGACGAGGATCCACTAGCCCTGCTGACAGAGAGGAGGGTCCTGAGGAGGAAGAGTGACATGGAAGGGAACGGTTTGGGTTTTGCAGATTTGTAAATAATTATAAATAAACAGTGTGTGCATGTTCGTCCTTCAGACTTTAATGATTTGTCAACCGTTGAGACCTTGAAGATGCTGCACGCTGAGTGAAGCACTCTTCATTTAGACGAGAGTCTCTAGGCGAAGTGCGTAGCATCCTGTTTGGACAACAAAAAGACCAAAGTAAAGACATTGGTCTGTGTGTGTGTGTGTGTGTGTGTGTGCGCGCGCGCATGTGTGACTGCGTCCGTGTGGAATAATGTGTGACTATAAATAGGAAAACCACAAGAGATTTTCCTCACCAAAAACTTTCTTTGGAATATTTGAGACAGCTTCAGGCAAGTTGAAGGTTAGCAGATCCTCCACCCCCGCCCCCCCCCTCCCCCCTCCCCCAGTTTAAATCTTGAGTGATTTACACTTTTCAAGTTTATTATTGAAGTCTGGAGTAAACACGCTGTATGAGAAACAAAATGAGGAAAATGATAGATTTATAGCTATTTTGTCTTTGTGATGTTTTCTTTGTTTATTCTAATAAACTTTGCTTTAGTACTGTTAACACTTGTGTCTCAGTTTGTTTTATTTATTGTCCTCTAAGTCCAGCTTTTCTGCTGCTGCAGGTTCCAGCTTCTTAAATGTGAATGTTTGCTGGATTTCGTAGTCTTCTATGCTGTGGTATTACAATAAATATCTTTGGTTTTAGTACTGTTGAGCTGACAAAACAAGTAATTTTGAATATGTAAATTTGGGCTTTGGGAAATTGTGACATGCTTTGTGATGTCAGTTTGGTGACATTTTATGGACCAAACCATTAGTCCAGAAAATAATCAACAAATTATTTCATAATGAAAATCATTAGTAAATGAGATAATTGGTACTAATAAAAAAATAGCTGCAGCCCTATTTTGAAGTAGCTGTTAAAGGACAGGTTCACAATTTTCAAGTCTGTCTTACAACAGTCAGGAGCCCAAATGGAGATTGAAACAGGTTTTTCTTGCTGTAATCATTCCTCCTGTTCATACTGACCATTAGAAGATCCCTTCATAATCTAAGTGATGGGGGCCAAAATCCACAGTCCTCCTTATGTGCAAAAATGTATTTAAAGGTTTATCTGAAGCTAATATGAAGCTTTTTAGTGCCAAAGTCCCTCTTTTTGTTACTATACTTCCACTGCAGCTCAACAGAGAAACACAAAGACGGAATTTGATGCTAAATGTGGCAGATATACGCTTGATATGATTAACTCAGCCTGCTGAAGCCTCATATAAGCTTCAGATCAACTTAAATGCATTTTTGCACAAAATGACTGTGTGGACACACTGTGGATTTTGGTCCTCCATCACTTACATTGAAAGCACATTTGAAGGGGATCTTTTAATAGCCAGTATGAACAGGAGGAATGATTATAGTGAGGAAAACCTCTTTCACTGTTCATATGGGCACCTGACTGTTTTGTGAACCTGTGAACGTAAAGCCTCTTATTCCGGCTGAACTGTTTGCATGTAGACTCACTTTCTGCTTTTATATACAACAGTTTTAATGCACTTAAAGAAGGTGCTTTCCACAATCATTGTTGACCTCGTTTGTCAAATTAAAACAGCATCTTGGGTCTGGTTTACAGTGTATGCAGTCTTGCTACCTGTAGCCCACACAGCAGTAATGAATCTTAGGCATCCAAACAAGAGAAATAAAGGGGGGAAAAAAGGTTTCCATCTGTGCCAGTTTGTGTCAAACATGAGGGGTTTTCCTTCTTGTTTCTTTGTCAGACCCGCTGAAAACACAGAATATTACTTTGTATTGTTTTCTCAAGCACCTCATTAATTTCTGTTGTGTGTATATTTCTGTTCATCTGCAGTAAACAGTGTAGAACTGGGAGACACCAGCTATATCAGTCGAGGATATCAAAGGTCTTACAGAAAGAAATACTGGCAGGGTGACAGTGCAAAGTAGCTTCAATTATAATTCTCTTCACTGTTGCGTTTTTTACTGAAGGTTTGAAGCAAACTGGTCTATAACTGACAGTGGAAGTCCTCTGCCAGTTCTCCTGAGCTATTTCTGTCCTCCTGTCACCACCCTGAGGCATGCAGGCCTTTGTTTTGCTCTGGTGTTTCTTAAACCGATTCCCCATTCACACTTGATTGTTTGCATCCTCACCTCTCCTTATGCTGAAATCTGTTCTGTGAATTTACACAAAAACATTTATACACTAAAAAGGCAAATATCCTTCCATGACTATAAAAAGACTCAATATGGAAATGGAGGAGACAGTAAATGTGACTTGATTCACGAATAAATGAATATGAAATGAATTAATTTACTCAAATAATATAAAATCTTTCTCTTTTCACTGGTGGAAGATTCACTTTGAGATATTTTATTATTGAAAGTCTGAAACCTAATGTTATGGGAATCTTGAGCTGGTTAATTCAGAAATACCTCAGGTGTCTTAAGCAAAATAATTTATTGACACTTAATCGATTAAGGAGACACGTGGGGTACAATCTAAGCACACAGTCTTGACACAGTGAATGCTACCCAAAAGTCTAAAAGGAGATCTCTCCGCAACACTTAGTTAAACTTCAGATAAGGGTTTGTTTACCAGACAGACCAGACATACAGAAACCTTGCTATAAGATGTTTTCCCTCGGCGCCGATTCCCATGAGGAACGATCCTGAGGGGAGGTACAGCCTGACCAAAGAGAGGACAGCTGGCTGACATACTGATATATGGAAAATTCCTTCACAGTTCCCCCCGTGTTGATCAAAAGATCAACAATAATTAACTGCCATGATATCCCTTCAGAGTTGGAGTAACACCCACCTGCTTTAATCAATCAAACATCATGTAATCAAAGTATACAAAGATTAATATGAATCATATACAACAATTAAGAATTAATAAAGTAATGTAGAATTAATAATGTACTGAATCAGAGAATCTCAAATCTTTAACCCTTAGACATGTCAACACCAATCCGCACACATCCAACTAGATATAAAGATATTTTCTTAATTCTCCAACTTAAAACAGTTTTTTTAAGAAAACACCATAGAAATAAAACTAAACACCCCAATTCACCCAATTTACCTGAAAATGTATATTTACATAGCATATAAGATTTAAAAGAACTCATGTGGTGAGAAGAGGAACACGTCCTCAGTATGTCTCTTCAGGCAGACAAAACTGCAGCTTAGTCAAAGAGGCTCTGTGACCGCACTCAGCCAGTCTTTGCAGGAACAAGTGGAGTCAGAACATCAAGCTTCCATTGATGGAGAAGCTGTCAGCGTATTGGAGAAAGGAGCTTCATCCTGGAAACTGGAGATCTTCCAGATCTTGTTTTTTAACGCTGTTGTGTACACCGTCAGACTCTACAAATCCCTGGACAAGCCTGATCCAACAGTGTTGTTTATCTTTAAAGGTGAATGCAAACAGATACAGGCTATGTGGACGCAAAGGAATCAAAAAGAATGCTGAACGCAGGTCAATGACTGTGCGTGGAGTTAGAAGGCAGTGATGCAAGAATCGAATTAGTGTCCGGCACAATTTAAGCTGTAGATGCTACAATGTTATTGATGGCTTGCAAATCCCGTACAAATCTCCATTCATGTGGACGGCCTGGTTTTGGAATAAGCAGAATAGGAGTGTTGCATGGACTGGTGGTTTGCACCAACACGCCCTGATCTCTTTATCACTGAATCACTGGCTCAATTCCTTCTATTGCATTCTGGGGTAAATAATAGTGCTTAATCGTAGGCAGAATAGCATTAGCATTGAGTGACACTCGCTGAGGCGGAGGAGACTTTTCCAATCCCACGTGGTTCTTATGTTTAGCCCATAAAATGGCAGAAACCTCAGAAAGATCAGATGGGGATCCATATTGTACTGATACAGGTGGCTGTTACCGTACAAACGTTGTGGCAGGACAATTTGTTAACTTAGGTGTAACATGTAGTTATAAGTTAAGTTATGTAGTTATAAGTTATCACCTTGGCTTGTTACAGTCTGGGTTTGAGAAGCTGTGATGGCTTTTCTCAGTGATTGGCATCAGGCCATCGTTTCTCCAATATGTTTTGGTTTGTACCCTGGTGTCACTGCTACAGTAACGTGTGGACATGAGTCATTGACTTTAAACAATGTACTGTGTGTGTCAGGTAATTGGATTGGTAAAGAACACCCCTGGGGACCCACAAACAAAATGTGCTCACTTGTCAACCACTCTTGTGTATCTAGAAATGGATCAGCAAATGGCTTGTACTCATCTGAAGGGTTAAAAGCTGCTGTACAATGATAATGTAAGACAGGTCTCAGCAGATGTCAATGACGCACATGCTGCCAATGTTTTGGCAACTTGTTGAATGTATGACACCTTGAACATGTGTTGCATATCAAAATCTGGCAAAGTCCAGCAATACAAACAATCAATGGTGGATCATAACATACATCATACAGATTTTTTATTATGGATATACAGTATGTTAAATATAGTAACTCCCTTGCTATGCACACACTGCTGTGATGCTTTACCAAGGACACATGCCAGAAAACAGGACACAGTTATAGGCCTGCATACATATTTACAGCAGCATTTATTCTTAATGTTGGCACAGCAAGACATTACACAACAACAAAATCTATGCTTTTAGTGTTTTCTAATGTTTTTATAGAGTTAAAACCCCTAAAAATGTGGTTCCAAATGTTATAAATTTGTCTATAACATTAAATATTCATGACTGAATGAGCAACAAATTAAGTTAAAGGAAGGAAAAAAAATACCCCTCTCTATTAATTATTATTAGAGTTTAAGATTCAAAAACAAATGTTTGGTGTGATTTGATCAAATTTGGCAACATCCATAAAACAACACCAAGTCTTAAATATTGCTAAATTGTGATTGATTAAAAAAAACAAAAACTCAGAAGAGCACAGATGGAAATTGAATTAATTAAAACTTTTGCAGAAAATGTTGTCTTCCACTTTTAAATGTTCCACGTTTTGATTTATTTTACTACTCAGAGCTCTGAGCTCTGTATTTGATTTCCTTCTTTTGTGTGTGTTCTTTTTTGCTCATATGTATGTTTGACTTGCACTGGACCCTGTAGAGACGACTTTTTATTCAACTATGTGTGTGAATTCATGTGTGGTTGAGTGAGAAAATGAACTTGAACTTGATGTAGAAGAGTTGCTCATAGTACATTGAGATAATAGGTTACCAGGGCCTTTAAAGAGTCTGTAAGCACAGGACTTTTCAAGTATGATCAGTTTAGAAACACACAAGGCTTATTTTTCATTCATATATGTGAATACACGTGTAATTTAATGGATCAAAAATGTTAGAGAGTCAACCTTTAACCCTCAAGTCTTCCTGTAATTGTCATTGTTACTTCAGCACATTGATGCTGGTTCCATTATGAGTTCTGGAAATCTTCCACCACAGTTCAAAAAAGTTATAGCACCAACAATAATAGTGGCCAGTAGAATTCTTTCATAGCAGGTACTTTGACTTCTCATTGTCAAAAAAATCAGGTGGAACTAAAAACATTAATGATGGCTCAGGTCCATTTAGTGTCCCGTGAAGCCATGCAAGTGAGCCATCGTGCCCTGTTAGTGGCATCATTAATTGAATGCAGCCATAATTAATGTTATTAATTACACCTACGCCTTTTCTGCAACGACATGTCAAAATGTCTGCTGTGAAAACGGTCTGTCACAAAGCACAGAGATGGCTCATGTGCTGCCAGACAGCACTGTGTCCCCTCCAGGCACAAAGCACAAAGCAGACATCAATGTTTTAAAGCTTTTAGGTTTACGTTTTTGGGTTAAAATGCCATCAAAACGTGTCTGTACGTCAAGTCTAAAGTAGCAGAAAGACGGATTTTTTTAAAATCCCGCACTGCTTCAAAATATCAAAACAAACAACAGAAATGTACCTTTAAAGCTGCACTATTTTATATTAACTGAACAACATGACTGTGTAATGTGAGAGGGGTTATTCATAGTGACAAACCCACAGAATTATCACCCGACTGCAGCTCCTCTCTGTTCCACAGAGCTTTTTAAGGTCTTTCAGCTCATTGTTTTGGTTTTATGGTCCGCTAGTTTATTGTTTCAGTCTCACCACTCTCATCAATCTTGTTTGCAGCAGCAGCAGCAGCAGCAGCAGGCAAGTGTCTTCAGTGAAATAGCTGTTGATCATTCAAGTTGGAGGTCGGAAATTTCCAAGTTGAAAATGCCATGCCAGGACAAAACATAGGAGCATTTTCTAATCTGGTGCCCCTATCAGCAGTAATGGCCAGGACATCATCATTTGGCTGTGCTTTCCAAAACCATTTCCACATCACTGTTAAAAAATAATCATGTTTTATAATGTGATAATGCTGTGATTGGGGTCTGCTTAGGTTTAGACACAAAAAACAGGTGGTTAGGTTCAGGGAAAGATGATGGTTTGGGTTGAAATGATCACTTTGTTAAGGTTAGAAAAACATGTGGTGTGGGTTCAAGTTACTACTTCCTTAAAGTTAGGCAACCTTTGTCATCATGGTTATGTTATAACCACGGGGTTAAGATTAGGAGATGATGGTAGTTACGGTTTTAAAATGCTAATGTTGCTCCATATTTGCTGAGTGTGTAAATAGGCAACTGTCTGCATCAATAAATCAACTTAACAAAGTGATAATATGTTAATACTGTGTGTACAGCTTGTTTTTTGTTTTGTTTTGTCCCCCAAGTAGCCAAAAATATTTATTAAAGCATTGCTATTCAGCAGTGTGATGTCAGAGCAAATGTAACACAGAAAGTTTCCATATGAAAAAACAGCCTGTGAACTGAAACTTTAATTACACACCTTATACAGTGCACCAGAATTCAAAACCCAACAGGAAACATGCAGTTGTTGCAAGTGGTGTCACTTATTAGTTATTTCCACCTACACACACTGTATCACTTGCAGCTGGATACAACACATCTTCTCTTGCTGCTCTTATAACAAAATTATGGTGTGAAGCAGAATTTGACTGTAACAAGAAAGGGTGATTCAAGTTGGATACACACACACACACACACACACACACACACACACACACACACACACAACAGAATTAAAACACTCGCTAAAATAGCCCTTCCAAGGCATCGAACATCACAGATGGGTGATATCTAACCGTGTAACAAGCTCTCAGGGCGAATTTTCCTTTAAAGGGGAAAGGAAGGTCGACCATGTAGAACCACCTCTGGGAAATGTCCAGCACAACCACGGTCTCGTACTGATTAAACTGAGCAGCTTCACTGGAGCAGCTGGGAGGCTGAAGCAAATAATTTCACTTCAGACTGTTTGACGCGCAGTTATCTGCCGAGTCTAAACGGGTGTCAGAGAGTCATGCTAGCTCTGTTTTTGCTGGTTGCCTGTTTCCCTGAGAAGTTTTTTTTTTTGCACCTCAGCCTGGTCTGGCTCCCAGCTATATCACACATCTTTTAATCCCACTGAGCCGGAGCCAGAGGGCCCTCCAGGCCATTCCCAGCACAGAAAGTGACAAGGGCTTTGATGTCAGTGCCCCAAAGCTTTACAACACCCTACCCCAAAAGCTTCAGCAACCTGTCTGTGTCATATTTTTAAAGTCTTTATCTTATTACCTGTGCTGTGCTAGGTGTATTCTCATGTAACTCCTGTCAAATCAGTTCCTGGCAGTTTATAGTGTATAGTGAGTGTTAATGAGACACTTTGCCGCCCTGTTTTAACAAGTGATATCAAGATACAACTCAGAACAGATGAAGTAGGTAAATTAACACCTGGTGTTTAGTGTAAGGATGGTTGACTCATCTCGTGATTTCCAGCCTTTAATTAAAGGCATATGATATTCCGTCTTCTTTTTTTACCGTCAACAAAGCCCATGAAAAGACCAAAAACCAACGTTGTGTTAGTCTGTCTCAGTCATTTTTGGACTTTCCCAGCCTGAAATGTTTCTCAAACAGGAGTTAATGATGTATTTGTTGGGGACTATTTTCAGCTGCGGATGTGGTGCTCTTGTGAGTTTTTATGGCAGCAGGACGGTGTATGTACAGTGCCTGTGTTCATATAAATGAAGGAACATGTTACCGGGTGCAACAATATGCCTCATGGATGTGTTTTTAATAGTTTTTGGATAACAATAAAAGTGGCACAGCAGAATAAGCTATATCAGGCTTTGGATACACAGACAACCTATGATCTGTGACCAGTTCTTCCAAACAAACCGATGTTTTCTTCTCACATTGTTTAAGGATATTGCAGCACTTTATTATTAGACTTCCATAAAGTTTGGGGACTCACAAGAGACAAACTTTAAAAAGCAAATCGAAGCAGCAGAGGCCAAAATATCCTGACGTTACTCCTACAGTAGTAGCATTGTTGGGTAAAACTCCAAAAACGCTGGATCCTACATTTCCCATAATACAACTTGATAGCATCTCTTCATCAGATCCTCACTGCCTGGTAACCACCTGCGTCTTTCAAACTCACCTTCATTTTGGCACTGTCTCCAAGCCCAAACTGAGATAACTCTGTTCATATCACTACTGAACTGAACTTGACATGTAAAACCAGTGCTGCCTTAAATATTTCTAGAGACCTGAAGAGGTGAAACTATCCAGTATTTCAGGAAAAAATGTAAAGATTAGAGAAAAATCAGAGAAAATAAATAACAATAGTGACAGAAATATGTTTTATGTTCTTATTTTCTATCTCGTTAATCATCTTAAAACCCCACAGCTTTATCTTGTGATTACCCGACGCCAAGGTTGGGAACCACTGCACTACAGGTTAAGTTCAGTTCCAGACCCACAAAATTTTATATCCACATAATTTTCTTATGAGACCTTCCAACGCTTTCCACCAGTTGCACATGACTCAGTATTCGGAGCCAGATTGCTTACTGAGAGTGTGTTGTGAAAGCGAGTATTTCATTGGACTCGGTACACTCCTTACAGAAAACCTGAGCTCTTTGTCACAGATTCAAACGAGTGAAACTCCACATTGTCCCCAGATGAACTCTGTATTTTCCCCGAGGACAGAAGTAGACTATTTATGGAGTCTAAACAGCATGGTTAATGCATTCGGCCCTGGCAGGGAGCCCCCACTTTCTGGCACATCATTTGTTACTGCCATTCCCGTCCCGCAGCAGTTGAGGGGGGGTTTTGCCCTGGTTGCTGTACCCATCTGCAAGTCTATGATCCAGCCAGAGTAAACCTGGTTCTGGGTATTTGTTTTTTGTTTCTTTTTTCAGTCTTACCAGGAATGGACTACATTCTCTCTGGTTTTGGTTTTGTGTTGTTTTTGTTTGAAGTATCGCATGTCTTCCAATTCTGGCTTTGAGAGATTTGGAGCACAGAAATATGAAGATAAATTCTCACACGACACAAGACGTATATATCTGCAGTAATGTATTTAGACTTAAATATTGTGGAATTGGATTACTAGAAGATTGCAGTGTTTCTTTTCTTTAAGATTGTCTCTCTTGTCTTCCCAGTCCCCAAATTGTTTATAATAAAACAGGAGAAGGAAGATGTCTGTAAGCGTTGACACAGTGATGTGTAGATTTCAGGCAACTTAAAAGGAGTTTGAGGGTTTCTCTGTGCTGTCAATAAGAAGGGCAGTCATCTCTCTTTAAAAGAGACAGAAATGTCCACAACTTCCTCCATGAAATCACACTTCACTGTGAAGATAAAATTTGATGGAAAACTGTTCTCGAGATCACTAATACACACTCTCTGGAGTCATTTCCACCCGATTGTATTAATAATGTAGCGCCTCTAATCACGTTAGCTTAGACGTAAGATGGGATTGGTTTTGATGCTCGGGCATACAGCATGAAATATTCAAATTGAACTGCCCTACATTAGGCGGTGAATCTTTTCTCTCTCTTTTTTTTTTTTTTTTAGCTCACTGGAGGCGAGTGTCTGATAAAACAGCCTTTCTCTGATAGCCATGTTAAGATGCTAATCTGGTAGTCCAAACATATAATTATGTTGCAGAGGGAGAACTAGACATTTTCTGGCACTGTGTAATTACAAAATGTAGAGAAAGTGCACTTGCAAACAACAAGGAGACAAAAAACAAAACTCAGGATGTTGCATCAAAAGCGCCCAGCTGTGTGTAGTGTTGTGTCTTTATAATTATAAGTGTGGTCAAATTATCCAAAATTAATTTTATCTATCTAAATGAAAAAAGACAACAACATTCAAACAATGCTCCAAACGTCTCCAGCCATGCAGAGCTCTGAGAGGCTTATTCAAAGTGGTGCTTTCAGTTTAATGCTAATGTCAGCATGCTAATATGATCACAATGACAATGACGTTGCTGATATTTAGTAGACATAATGGCCAGTCCATCAAAAAAGTTGTTGAGACATCTGAGTCATTGGATCAGTAAAGTCATTAGGATACATCTCTGGGGAACATGAATGTCTGCACAAAATTACATCTCAATAGATCCAATAGTTGTTGATATTTCAGTCTGGACCAAAATGGTAGACCCACCGACATTGCCATCCCTTGAGCCATGCCGCTAGCATGGCGACAACGAATTAAAAAGCAAAATTTTGACTATGTAATATTATTTATTTGCTGCCACAAAAGCCATGATGCCTTCACGCTCCGGTCTTCAGTGGTGCACGCAGTGCGGATCTGTCACATGGCCTACATGCCTTAAAATGAACATATGCACATTTCCAGGTCTATATTTATATTCTGGGGCTCTACTGGAATATTTTTGCATGATTTACAGTTCAAAAAAATCCTTATTTATCTTATACTAGCTCTTTCTGCGGCCCCTGTTTTAACTCCTGTCTCTTTAAGGCCCCCCTCCTGCTAAGCCCACTTATTGGCAGCTCTGGAGGCTACATAAACAAACTATAGTAGTTGGATTTCACTTCCCTTTCTCGTTCTTTACTCGAAATTGAAACTTCTCAAATACATCTGTACATGTTTGAGCCCAAATTCGATCCAAGTGGACAACATGAACAACCATGGAACGAGCTTAGCAACAAAGGCTACGAAACAGACAACATCATAACAGCATAGAAATAACATACATGCACATAATAATAATCAAAAATCACAAAAAGTGTGATATGTCCCCTTTAAACCCAAGAAACATTAACATCAAACATGAGGTCATACTTACATGGTCACTGGCCATCCTGCTGGTGTCTTTAAAGTGATATTTTGAATGTTTTGAGGTTTAGTGATGTTGAGACACAGCTGAAAATACCAGTCCTGTAAATAAGACATCTCCAAGCCAGAATGTAGCTTGCCAGACAAATATGAACAACAGCAAACAGGGTTGTGATAACAGGAACATTTTAAGCCTCAAAGCAACATGTAAAAAAATGTGTAACCAACTTCTTGATTCTGTTGTCAGACTTCACTGTAGGGTTCATTTTTTTCTGGCAAGCCATTGGCTGGTTTGGACACCTCCAATTTACAGGACTCGTTGCCTCAGTTAACCAAGCTTTATCACAACCAGTTGGTACTAATACTACCTTTCATAAAATCTCAGCTGTTCCTTTAAGACCTGCCTTCAGAGATGTGTGGTTTTCAATTGGAAATCTTTGGTCCTTGGGTGATTGGGTGTTAATTTGGTCTTGTATTACATTGTGGAAAAATATTTAAATATGCAGTGTTTCAACAAGGAAGGCTGGTAACTACATTAGGTGGAGATAAAATTGGATGTAAGCACGTGTGTAAAATTATTTAATCACTGTGTAATATTTTGCAAGTGACACCAGAGTCTTCTAAGCTGAAATAAATAGATCAATGGCCAATTTACATAAACGTTTTATTTAAAATTTCTCTTTTTTCCTTTTTAAAAGAAGATAATACTCGTCCATGGCTAATCCATGGCTCACTGAAGTCATCAGAGAGCAAAGGATGGGCCTCAGAGCGGCAGAGAGAAAATGGTGTAAATCCAGAAAGTCCACTGACCTCAGTGACTATCAGTGTCTCTTAGCATCATTCTCCTGTAGTTTAAAAACGGCTAAGACCACTTACTATCAGACTCAGTCACTCCTCAATCCGCCTCCTCCTCCGACCTCCACTCTGCTCACTCCAGAACCATGTTCACCTCATTCTTTACTGATAAGGTTTCTGCCATCAGTAACCATTTCTCTGAGCCTGACCAACTCAGTCTGGGTCAGTCTTTAGCATCTGCTGAGTGAAATTTAAACATTGTAACATTGTAATACAGATTTCTACATTCACTGTGTCCATGGAGCAGATTTGGTCCACACAGAGCGCTTATACTTTTTCTGTCTGGTGGAAGAAATACTAAACATCAAACAGATAAGTGATTAAAGAAGGCAGAAACATTTTGCAACATTTCTTCTCCCATTTTGGCTAAAACTTCCCTGTTTGACCTGAACATTTTTTTTTTGTTTACAATCTTAAGATTTTAATCTTTAAAAAACAATGTTCAGGGCACAAAACTTGGAGAGAGGTTGAAGATGTGGGGTTACAGTATAAATTGTAACAAACCTGCTGCGGTTTGTGTAATGAATTCAGCATTTATGATGGTTAAAACAATAAAATATTTTTGGCTCGCTGAAAATCATTTGGGAGAAGCTCCACTGACCCGTCAAGGTGTTGCCAAAGGAACAATGCTTCTGCTGGCCAGGCTGTAGTCATGCCCTATTGGGCACAATAACTGGACAGTCTGATCAAACTTGGCATCAGATTACAGTATAAAAAGAGAATTAATGGCTCTGGATTGTAAATCAAAGGTTCAACAAAGCCAATGTTCTGGAAAAGCAATCTGAAGACTGGTCAGCAGTCTGTCATTTGTTTTCTGTCTCTCATTGAGACATTACACAAAATGTTTGGTTTTGATTCAAGTAGAAGTTATTTTCTGCTACTTACAAATTGTACTGTAATTTGTCGTGTTAGTTGATTGGTGGAGATTTTGACTAAACCAGCCAGAGTGTGATGAATGTCCATGTACAGGAGAGGCAGCCAAGTCCAACCTTTCAGCTTCAAATGGTCGATACGAAGTCAAACCCAGTGAGCACACACTTTTTGTGTACTGTAAAACACAGAGTATCACCATGGAGATTTGGAAACAAATTTGAACTGATTGTCAGAGAGATAGTTTGGCACTCTTTTCAAGGAGTGGGAAACAGCCCTCAGCCCAACTATATCACACCGTCGTTTACCAAGGTACATTATATGGCCAAACATATGCTGACACACTTTCGAATTAGTGGGTTCAGCTGCCTCAGACACTGTTGCTGCTAACAGGTACAAGCATACACCCATGCAGTCTCCTTTGACAAACATTTGCAGTAGAATTGGTCGTAACAAAGAACTTGGTGACTTTTAACAAGAGTGCCATCTTTCCGATGACTCAGTTTGTCACAATTTCTTCCCTGCTACTTTAGATTTGACCTTGTCAGCTGTAAGTGCTGTTAGCAGGAGGCCACATGAGCTCACAGAATGGTATTGCTGAGTGTTGAAATGAATGAAAAACATGTACCTGCCGTTGCAACACTACTGAGCTTGGCCTCGGGAAGCAACACCAATCTTTTATTTTAGACAATAGTGCGCTTCCAATCTTTGTGGCCGCAGTTTGGCGAAGGCTCTTTTCTGTTTGAACATGACAATGGCCACTTGCTCAAAACCAGGTCCACATAGTAAAAGGTTTTCCCAGTTTGGTGTGGAAGAACTTGACTGGCCAGCACAGAGCCCTGACCTCTACGAAACACATTCCTGTGCATTCACAGAGGCGTCTGCCTTACTTGTAACTACTCAACAGAGACTGAATCTTCAGGTCAAAGAAACATGTCACCCAGTGCTCATTAGCTCATTAACGTGTTTTTAATAGTTTTAGGACAACAGTGGAGGTCTATGGCACAGAGGAATATCATATACAGTATCAGACTTGGCACATAACATTTGTAAGTAGGATCAGTTCATTGTTGGTTTGGCTCTGCACATGAGATTTGTTGACAATAAGACAAATAGAAAATTGCCAGCCTTATCCTTTAATGCCCACATGGATTTGGAATGAGATGTTCTAAAATCACATACGGGTTGAGTGTCCACATACTTGAGGTGTGTTGAAGCCCCTGATTTTAGCTTAAAACTGCTGACTTGATTTGTCCAGCTTATTGGAGTTTTAAGTCTTTGCTTATTTTTATTTAATGTAATTCTGTTTATATTGTCTTGAGTTCAGGAAACGTCTTTTTATACTGTACATATCAAATATTTAAATAGTTTATAAAAACTGTATAATTTTATGTGCAAATAAGAAAACTTGTGGTTCAAAGTAATGCTGGTTTTCATGTTCCAGTCTTTCAGGTTTTCCGCTAAGAGGGTAAAAGGTTTCCATTACGTCTGGCCATCATATAAAAGTCTATGTAACATAGACTTGCACGCAATAAGTGAGAGGTGTACTGGAGCCTTTCTTCTTTAACCATCAGTCCACATAAATTCTGATCTTGTGATAATGGAGAATATGTTCTTCTCTGTGTAGGAGTGAAGTTTATTGTATAGAATCCATTTGAGGCTTTGACGAAAATCTGTTTACCAGTCTGGCATCAGTTTAGCTTAACATGTTCCAATATAGATTCCTGTTTTTTTTTTTTATTGGACCCTTGAACCCTTTCTTAAAGCTGCATTAATCAATATTTTTATATTGACAATGAATCAACTGACTAAAGGTAATGTGAAAGGTGCCACTCAACTCTGCAGCTCCCCTCAGCTCCATGAAGAGTTTTAGTGTCTTTCAGCTTATTGTTTTTGGTTTTTGTTGTTTTGGTTCAGTCTCACCGCTTACATCAACCTTATTTTCAGGAGCAGCTGTTTTTAGCGAAAAGCTTATATAAACTCACTGCGTGCTACTTGACCATCAACAAATGGCATACAGTGACATTTAACCACTAGTTGATGAACATAGTGGAGCATTTAGTAGCCAAAGAGACAGATATTTCATCCCTCAGGAGTTGGTGGTGACCAAAAACAGAGCTAAAAGGTGAGTAAATATTGGGTTTACATTCACTATGTGGCCAGAAACACAACTGCAAATGAACACTAATGTTGCTCTGTGTTTGCTAGATGTGTGAATAAGGTACTGTTTGCTAACACGTTTGCCGAATTCACTTTATAATGTGGTATAATATATTAGTGTTGTGTTAACAGCTTTTTAAAAAATGTATTTACAAATTAATTAATGCAGGTTTTAAATTATTCTGTAGTGATAATTTATGCTGGGCTATACCTCCACTTTGGTGCAGGACACTGAAAGAAAATATTCTTGTAAGCATTTTTTAAGGTGAGACCTTTTGTGGATTTGGGGAGGAAAACTTTATGCGAGTGACAAGTACAGTGAGTTCCTTTCTCTGCCCAAATTAGAGACACAACTCACGCAGGCGAAAGATGGCCTGAATTGTAGTAATTTTCTCCCAGTTTGAAAAGGCCATCCATCTATGCTGTTTTATCAGCACAGCATGGGCTCACGGTTTGGCTTCAGGAACAAGACGAGGGGATGATTTATTATTATATATGACATCATCTTGTGCTTGATTTATTGATCAAGCACAAGATGGGAGAAAGCCCGTGAACATGGGCATGAATAATGCATTCCATGAGGGGAAAGGAAACAGAGATCTGCTGAAGCAGTGAGGTGAATTTGAGAGGCAACAGGGGGATGAGAGGAGACGCCGAGGTTTGGAGAGGATTTGCTGTCTTGTAAGTAAGCAACCACATTTCCAGACTAATGGAGTCAACAAGGCAACTTGTGCTTGTGTTTGAATTGGTGCGCACACCTTTCTGCGTGTTGAAAAGCCGATTGCAGGTTAATTTTGTCACTCTTCCTATTTCTTTCATTCCAGGGTGCTCCCATCTGATTCCCCCCCTTTTTTTTTAAAGCTTTTGTGTCTTAAAACCTTAATCTAGGCCAACATGTACCCTTACTTTTCAACTTTACCATATGCTCTTTAAATTATTTCTGTTTCACAGTTGTTTTTTTTTAGGTCACATCAAGCGGTGGTACTCAAGGCTCATTTTCATCACCAGAATAGCTTATTTTCTATCTCATAGCTTCTGTATTGTAGGGTCAAAGATACTTAATATTACCTTTATATGCCAGCACATGTACATACTGTACACTATACAAGCTTGTATACACTTGTTTAAGTTGAAGAGGAAGCCAAACATTTTGTGTAATGAGGCTTTAGTAGGAGGTTTATCTTACATTCACTGAGAGCCTGAGGCTGTGGATTGTCATTTTCATTTATTGTTTCATAATGCAGCTGCTGTGAACCCCTTTTGAGGCTCTAACTGCATTCAAGGGCTGTACACATAAACTTGACTTATTTCTTCATAAGAGCACCTGAAATGCTGCATGAAAACAAAGGTACAAGGGTCCATAGGTTATATCTGAACAAATACTCTAAATCAATTTGTGAAAAGCCAGTGGTGTTTGGTCTGGTGTCAGCGAGCTGAGGAAATAGTATACATCTGTCTTGGCATTTTCAAACCTCTCAGCGCGGGGGATTGTTGTTACTGTAGCAGGTCCAAGGGTCTAAGCCCATAGCCAAACTGACATCTGAGACTGCACTGTTTACAAAATTGCAAATTCATCCTCACATTACAGAACACAGCTAACTGTGACCTGACCTTAAATTTTTTATTATGTATATGGCTTACATATCTTTGACGCTCTGTCGGCGTCATCAGTCTGTCTTGGCCAGTTGGTTAAGTTTAACAACGTGTTCTAGAAAGATGGAGGCATTTGTTGTGTGCTAATTGTTGTGAAGAATGACTCAATTTAGCAGGAATATACTGTGTAAATAAAAAAAATAAACAGTAGGTGTGAATGTGAGTGTGAACGTTGTCTATCTCTATATGATAGACTGCTGTGCTGTCCAGGGTGTATGCATGGATATGTTACCTGCCTCTTGCCCAATGCATTATGGGATAGGCTCCAGTCTCCTGCTAGTGAAACATGATAAGTATGGATAGATATTGTAGTTTGATGTTATTGGCCTGATGGAGGCGCTATGAAGCTTAAGAGTTAGATGAAAAAGATTGTTGTAGTTGGCCTCATCTGGGACGACAAGGAGGTGAACCAACTAGTGGACTGATGCAACACCAACAATCTGAATGTAGACAAAACAAAAGAGATCATTGTTGACTTCAGGAGGGACCGTCCCAATCACACTCCACTCTACATCAAAGGCACCACTGTGGAGTCAGTCAAGAGCACAAAGTTCCCGGGGGTGCACATCACGGACAACCTGACCTGGACCCTAAACACCTCATCTCTAGCCAAGAGAGCCCAGCAGCACTTCCTGCGACGGATGAGGAGAGCACAACTCCCCCCTCCCATCCTCACAGCCTTCTACAGAGGCTCCACAGAGAGTGCACTGACCAGCTGCATCTCTTATCTGGTATGGAGACTGCAATGCCTCAAACCGGAAGGCCCTGCAGAGAGTGGTGAGGACAGCTGAGAAAATCATCGGGACTTCACTCGCATCCATTCAGGATATGTCACACAAACACTGCTTGACCAAGGCCGTCAACACTGGCAGATGGCGACGGTCAAAAATGCCAAACTTGGGGCTTCAAAATGGGAGTCCACAAACCAACGGGTGACGTAACACTGGGTACGTCCAATATATTTATACAGTCTATGGGTGTGACAGCAAAGCAAACAGCAGAAAATAATCTATCACTACTACTAATAATAATAACAAAGGATGTAAAACAGTGGAAAGAGAGAGACAGAAAGAAAAGGAGAAAGACAAAAAATTAGAAGAAAAATAACAAAAAAAGATAAGTAGCGTAGAAATTAGATACAGTATTTTATTAATACATTAAAGTAGGTCGGTCTCGTTGGTTGGGAGGTCATGAATAGGGGAATATGGTTTTCATCTAATGCTCATCAAGCGTCTTTCCCAAAATGTCAAACTATTCCTTTCATACATCCATGTGACATGCAGACAGGTGTCCACAAATAATCCTGTCTTTACTGTAGTTCTCTAAGCCAGAGGTGGGAAATACAAATCACTTTGCTGGTTTGAAATGTTACAAGTAGTTGTGTTGTAGTTTGTTAGCTACGCTTAACGATCAGATCACCATCCGAAGGCATGTTCACTTTTCACTTTACCGTTATATTCTGTGCTTCCTGTCTGTCTTCAGTTCAATAGTACGTTCAGTATGTTGCTGGTTCAAACTGTTTGTGACAAACTAGGTCTATATAAGCACTGTTTGCCAGGTTAATAGCTCAGCAGCCACCTATTATATTACAATAGTTATCACATCATGACTGTTTCTCTGGCTTCTGTGGGATTTTAGTAACCTTTTTACCGGGGGTTAATGTGCTGACTGTGCTCTCAGGCACCAGTGAGGGGAATTGCACTGCTACAGGGTACTTAATGATCTGAGGACAATTATGATTCAGTAAACTCAGTTTAGTTTGCCAACGTTGTGTTTAACATTTGTTCGTCCATGTACTAAACACCTCTAGTTGCAGCGTCAGTGTGTGTTATTTTGCTTTACTTCCAGTTTGGTTTTTTTTCACTATTTGTGTCGTGGCCAAATACTCTAAATTAAGAATAGCTGTTTTTTCAAATGTTTCTCTTTTTGGGAGAAAATGTTTTTTCACAAAATACATTAAACGTATTTATGTATGTGGCCAAAATATTAGCAGCGATGTTTATTTATGTGATTCTAAATGGTAGAAAAAGGTCCTGTGCTAGGAAGAAAAACATGCAATATTGCTCGTTATAGCGCCACCTACTGGCGGCATTGGGTGACTTCAGCGGGGAGTTTTGACACATTTCCACAGATTTGAGTGCTTTGAGACTTTTGTTGTCTGAGATCCAGGTTATGTGAGGGCAGAGAAAGAGAAGCATTAGAAGAAAAATCCTAACAAATGCAAAAGGAGTTCCAGCACCTGCGGTGCTTGGATCTCGAACTGCAGCTGAAACACCTCTTAAAGCATTACTCCTATGGGGCTGTTTAATCAAAGTGCTCCTCTGGAGTACTTATAGCCTGGATTACACTTGACGGCCCAAGGTAGTAAGGGGAAAAAAAGGAACTTAAGGAGTCACAAAAGGACCAGAGGAGGCTTCAAAGACTGCAGATGTATCTTTGTCATTGGAGCTCTGATTGGTGCTGGGAGGGAAATAGCCCCAGGCCAGTCTGGAGGATCCTTCTACTTGTTCATTTAAATTCTTATGACAGAATCTTTTTTATTGCAGTTGCTGCAATTCTCATGTCCCATGTAAATCCATCCAGTAAAAAAGCCCCATGTTCCAAAGCGAATGAGTCAATATATCTAATTAATGCCTAATTAGTTATGTACTATGAAATATTTTAATGACTCCAGAATGCCAGTCTCAGCTGGAGGACTATATTAATGTTTTTACATGCTGGTTGCCAACAAATTTTCCGCCGTCGCACTTGTCATCTAAGTATCCAGAGTTTTGGGCATAAATACAGCAGGATTACAAATTTAAATCCTTTCAGTGTTTCCTGATGAGGAATGACACGATGACGTGCGCATGTTTAGTCGAGCCAAAACATTTAATACACACCATCGCAGGAGACATGCACTTTCCCAGCTTTTAGCTCTCATTTTAAAAACACATACAAACCATAAAATAATTTAAAACAAACACATATTAAAAAAAGGGGTTACACTTTTTTATACATGTTCATAATACTGCTGCATAAAATATATCACAGAAATTAGCATTTGACACAGAGCAAACCATAGGAAACAACTCAGGTATTACACTGACACTGTGCTTGTTGATAGTTAGCAGAAAAAACTGTGAACTGTTGACATCCATTAAGGAATGTCACAGAGAGGACAAGTGTTGGAAAGAAGAGTCTGTCATGGGAGGAGGAGGAGGAGGGGGAGGAGGAGGAGGAGGAGGAGGAGGAGGGAGGGTGGGTAAATATCTGTTCCTCTCTGATGAGAAACAATCCGAGTGTGCTGAAGGGCAGACGGGTCAATCGCTAGGCGTAGAAGGTTTCTACTTTCACGGCCTGACAGAACATCGTCATAGAGAAGACCAGGCCCAGGATCTGCACCAAGACAAGAAACAAATCAGCCGTTAATGTCTTTAGATGTCCGTGTGTGAAGTCACAGTGGAATAATAAGGAGCTCTTCTTTCTGCTTGGCTCATTCTCTGCATCGTAATGTACAGCTGTTTGACAATAAATGCCAGAAAGACTAATTTTCTCATACTGTTATATCCAAATCTCATCGCATTTATTTCTTGGATAACAATAGGAAGATCGCCCACATCCACACACTCCAATCTGTGCAATACTCATTTATTAAATATTACACAGATTGGATTGCATGGACACTGTGCATTTTATTTCACATTGTGTCTTAGCTCCAGCATCTCCAACAAGCCTTTATCTGGTGGTGAGTGATTTTTATTTTTTTTTGGTAAAAATTCTTTCAGCAGTACCTTTCTGCACAAAAATGCTACTTTCTTGTGTATTAAATGAAGATTTTTCTTCAGCATTCATTACTTTGATTTAATGTGATATTTATTTTATTTTTAAGATGCCTTTTAACATCTAGCTGTGGACACACAATGTGAAATTTAGCCTTTATTTTTTAAGTCTGTCACAGTCAGGTGCCCAAATAAACATTGAAACAGGTTTTCTTCTCGCTGTAATCATTCCTCCTGTTCATACTGACCATTATAAGATTCATTCCTAATGCACTTTAAATGTAAGTGATGGGGAACCAAAATCCACAGTCCTCGCTCCATGAAAAAAATACATTCAAAGGTTTATATGAAGTTAATATGAGGCTTCAGCAGTCTGAGTTACTCATATCAAGTTGGAATTGTCCAAAGTTAGAGTGTTTATAGTAAGAAATTCCTTCTTTGTGTGTGTCCTTGCTGAGCTGCAGTCGGGAGATACGGTTGTGATATTAAGAGGGAATTTTCAACTAAAAAGGCTGTTATGCTGGAAGATCACTTGGTTTGCTTACTTGGAGAACTGAAGCCTCCTATTAGCTTCAGATACAGAGATAGACTGTGGATTTTGTCTCCCATCACTTACATTTAGAGCTGAAACGATTAGTCAATCAAAAGAAAATGAATCGCTATTTTGATAATTGAATAATTGTTCTGGTGAAATGTCAAATATTTGCTGGTTTCCGCTTCTCAAATGTGATGATTCAACGTTTTTCTTTGTCAAACATGACGGTAATCTGATTTTCTTTCGGTTCACTTCAGTTGATAAAATAGCAACTGTAACATAAAAATGACATCACAGAAACTACATACTCTTCCCTGGTTACATTTGTGGAGTGTGTGTGTGTGTGTGTGTGAATTAATTAAATTATGTCATTGCTTTAATAGAATCATCACAGAGCTCCAACTCTCAATACTAATAATGCTGCAACTTCTGCCTGGAACCTTCTGCAGCTTGATTTAATCACTGCTACATAATCCATCTGTCTTCTCAACTGGCAGTCGATGTTTTAGGGGTATTTTAGAACCTAATGTGTTATTCTCAGTCACACCTGACCAAGTACTGTAAAGGCCCTAGCAGCAAAACCCCTGAGTGCATGGAACGAAATCTTTTTATTTGTAAGAGGCAGAATTTATGATCAAATTCAAAAGTTACACGCTTTAATTCTCAGTTGCCGTTTACATTTAAAGATTAATTATTTAACTATAAAATAAGATTTGATCTGCAAAGGTTAAAGCAACCTGGGCAGCGGCCTAGCAAGAACAAGCGTTGTTAAAGATAAATCACTTAGCGTAAAACATAATTGTATAATTCAATTCTTTGCATTTTATAACACAAGTCAACAGGCAAACATCAGAGAATTATAAATTTGAGATAAGTCTGGCAGCGGTTAAATCTCCTGTCTGGTTTTCATTTTGCTGCATGTAGGATTTTCTAAACGGGGCTCTGATATACTAACAGGTGACTAAAAATGAGCCTGCAGCATCACAGGAGCGCCTTGTGTGATCAGTGCTTTCAAGAACAGCGTATTTCTTTTCTTGGATTGTGGAGGCACATCACGTACCGCTTGGCTGGAAAGAAGATAAAAGAATTTTATGGAAAGTCAAACCCTCCTATGTGGTCTTTAGTAGTAACAAACGCAAGAGGCTTATATGGGCTCCTGGTGTCCTGAGAAATCCTGCCTTCAGCGCTTAAATGCAAAAGATACTGGAAATATTAGGGTTATTTATCACAAAATAAGAGCCTCTGTCTGAGCCTGCAGGTATCAAGGACTAATGACTGCTAAAAAAAAACTTAAAAGCTGTATAGTAATTACCTGAGTAAGTGCTGTGCATAGAGCAAAGATCCAAAGGGCCACCAGGTTCTCATTAAGCCAGTCCTTCACTCGCTCGTAGCACGGCTGTGGAGACACACAAACACACAAACACAGTATGAGCAAACATTAGCTGACAAATATAAACTCTTCATTACGGCTGCATACAGGATGTCCAATGCAATATGCAATACGAAGTACCATTTACAGTGAGTCTTCTTCTCTCTTGTATTAAGAAAGCGTGACAGAAAATGCTCCTTAGCTAAAAGATCCCCTGTGGCAACATCCTCATCTCTCGCTCCCTCCTCGGACCTAATATTCCTTGGGAAAACGTTCCAAAATTCACACAAGACTCGGCTGTACTTGTTTCACTTCAGCTGTACAAACAGGAGTAATGTGAGCAGGCAAGCAGCACACACACACACACACACCGGAGGTATTATTTAGACATGAGAATGGGCTGAATTTTTCATGTCTGACATTGCTTGAATCTCAACAAAAAAATCTAAAAAATCTCCTCTCACAGCTTCCCCATTTTTTGTCACTAGGACATTTTCACCATCTAGAGTACATTTCAAAATCCCTTTTGAAACTCAGTGAAATGTCCTTGAGCCATGTGGTGCACAAAAGGCAGAAAGAAAGGAAAGATAATTATTATTAATAGGAGGAATAGAGCAGACTCCTCCTTTGTCAGAGATGTAAGCAAGCCATGAAAAGGAGAAGAATCCTAAAAGCAAAGAAAGTGGCTTTCTATGAATAGATGAAAGCTGACATTACAAGTGATGGGAGTGGCATTTGCCATGAGGGCCTAGTGGCAAATGGTTTCCTGCCTGCGGGAATTTCACCTTTCAGACATTTTAAAGATGTTTGTGCAAAACTGCGTGTATGATTATGTTAGATACATCGGAGAAAAGACTATCTGACATACTGTAGTAAGGGAAAGGTGCTGTCATAACAGGCTACACCACTGTTCTAATTAAATTATTCATTTCTGCAGACATGCCTTCCCGATTGTGCTATTTTTTAAAGCTCCTTACATCAAGAAGCTGAGTCAGAGCCGTGGAAACCAAATGCAATCTCCTCTACATTTCACTGCTGCCTGAAACGTCGGGGAACCAAAAAATATATTTTCCTAAGCACAAGGTGAAATAATTCTCAGCTGGATCAATATGGAAAGTAATGCAGTAAGCCAAAATTTTAGATAGCTGTGTGTTATTTATCAAACTGCTGCCCAACTGTAATCCTTCTGGACCACAGAGCTGCATCTGAAAATATATAAATTTTTATTGTTTGGCTTCTACTGCAGATTCTTATAAAACCAGGAAAGATCAGGTAAGTATCCCTGAACCCGCTGAGCCAGTGCAGGTATTACAGTCACAATGTTACACGACTAACAAGTCCTCCAGCCTAAACAACAAAATAAATCTGTGTAACTTTAGCTCAAAGGTCCACTTAGTAGCTTTTCTGATCTTTCTGAAGTGGCTGAAGGCTTGTGAAGTTGTGACCGGTTTTAGTCTGGCATTCACAGACAGCTGATGTCTGTTTCTGTTGTTCATTCAGCCTCTTGTCCAGGGTCCTTGTCTTTTCATGGATGTACAGTAGTGTCCCCAACAGCTGTCACATGTCTTGTCTTTAGAGTGTACCAGCAGAGATGTTAAAGTGTTGAATGATTTGTGGTGAGTACTGACTGCCTGTGACTTTAAAAACTCTGCTTAGATGTTCTGATAGCCAAGTCGTGTATCATGACGTATCATGCTTTTTGTGATTTTCTGTCATTTTTATACTGTTATGTTGTCAGATGTCTATGTTAAACATAGTCAAAGTTCAAAGACTTGAGGTGAACATGCCTACTAAAAATGCTCCCTGCAAGCCAAAAGCCAGCGCTTTAACCTGCTCTGAATGCTTTGTGTTACCTCTACTTCCTCCTCGTGATGACGTCAGATCGTTCACTCCTGCCCACAAACAGCTGTCTGCTCTGTAGCCTTTGCTGCTAAGATTGTTGGTTGTTCACATTGTCCGCTCACATATTTTGGATCGGATTCAGGCTCGAGCATGTATGGATGTATGGCTGGAGGGGCATGTCGGTGTCTGTGTTTGATTGACAGCAGCTGGCAGACTGCTGGTGTTACACCTTATAGAACAGAGTAAACAAACTGCTGTAGCTACAAGTCGTGGACTGACAGTGTGTCACTAACGTTGTCTGTTTACAGGCTGAAGATCAGATATTTTGTTGGAAAACAAATGAAATATTTTGTTAGTGAATATTGTACTGATACGTTTAGTATCAACATGTTTGCAATTTGCAAGATGCATTAATTAAAAGCATTTTCTCATTTATGTTGACAGAAAACAGAATTTTTGTTGCATGATGTTTCCTTCAACATGTATTTGCTGTTGCACTTTAGTAGTATATAAAAATAATTTCTAGAACACAGAATTACATATTTACAGCAGTTGTACACATGCACAAACACATGGTCCTTGAAAGTTTTGCAGGCTTTCATACTGTGACTGTGTGTGTGTGTGTGTGTGTGTGTGTCAACACACCTGTGTTTGTGTGTCCTTTTGTATTGTTTCTGTTTGCTGTCAATGAGGGAGTGTTAAGAGATGTTTTTTTATTTCTCAAAAATATTTTTATACGGTTCTTGGGTTCATGAACACTGACAGGAACCTTATGAATCTAAAGCCAACACCAGGGATCAGTTTTTATTCCTACTCTATTCATTACTAAACCTTTTACTGAAACATAATATGAAGTATCTATAAGATTTGTATCTGGAAAAAGAAACACTCTTATATATGTGCCTCAAGACACTTCATCAGCATAAAGCTGTTGGCAGCCTTGAGTTCCTTCGCCGACTTTTCTTGTCTTTTTGAGCTCAATAGAGAAGTAAGGGTTAAATTTTGGATAGGAATATAGATATAATTGACCTAAAATATTCAATATATATTAAAAGAAAGAAGCACAGCAGGTATTATTGGAAGAGAAGATTGTTTATGCATAATTCAGTATGAACTAGTAACTGAGTCCTTGATCTGCTGGGTAAACATTAATCAAAATAAAAAACAAGCTACTGGAATTCAGAAGTGTACGTGAAGGCCAACGAGCTGTCACATGGGGGTAAATAAGCATAATTCTGGAAAATCTTTCAATGGTTTGTGCAGAACCTGTTTTTAGGAAAAGTAATGGAAAAACATTTTAAAAGGTTATGTCTTTCATTTTTAAAATTGAAAACAGCTGAAGTTTGACCATAGCTTGGCCTTTTCACTGCTGAATGGACACATTAAATTGAGTTGCCAACAATTGCAGTAAGAGATTTTAAAGATGAAAGGCTGAAAGTCTGCTCCTGAGTCTACACTGGTTACTATGATGGCATCATATTTAAAATCTGGCTTCTGCAAATGGAAAATAAGGGCTGTGTCTGAAATCTCACTGCTCCCTATATAATAGACTAAATAGTCACTGTAGAGTCGCGTGACGGTAGTTGTGTGTTTTAGGGACAGGAACAGCAGAGAGTCATATGTATCATCGAGGGGAACCTCAGTGCTGACTGGTCCTGAAGATGTGGCTGGTGAGTGCTGCAGTCTCCTCGTCCTGACTGACACCTTCAGTCCGAAATATTCTTCTCAAACTTCTCAAACTTCTCAAGTCCTTTAAAGACTCTTTATATGACTCAAACCATTGAGGCTAAAACCAGCCTATAAGTACATTATCCTGACTCACATAATCAGACATGGCTGTTGGCCTGACACGGCTTGTGCAAGGCTCTTTTTTGTGCGTTCCAGTATGTGTGGCACCGTGTGGAGCTTTTAGAAAAATTCCTGGTTTAATGGACTTTGTTTATGAATGATACATTTAGCACTTAAACACATTGCAGAGTCAAATTATAATTTTTGTGGAGGGAACATCGGGTTCATCTGAGTAATCTGAGAAATTGTTGACCTCTGCTTTGATTTATATTGTCTGTTGGTTTCCATGTTAAGGTTTAATTTAAACTGCAAGAATTGGTTATCAAACATAAAAAAACCAATTGAATGTTAACATTATGATGTTTGTTAAAATGTGAATTGTGTTGATGCAACCTAATTATTCAAATGATATTTTTACTTCATACCTAAAAAAGAAGAGTTGGTAAAAATGTTTTAAATTGCTTTAAATTAAGTCTGATATAATTCATATGTTGACTTTAATAAAGTTGGTTAAACTCACTTTCCTTTATTTTTCACTTTACAGGCTTTACTCGGCTTACTCGTTTACACTTTAGTTAGGGGGATGCAAAAAGGTTTGTGAAAGCCTTGTGCCTTGTAAATGACTTATAAATAATTTAGTCATACATTTATGCATCATGATGAAAGCAGTTGGGGATGGGATAGAGCTGACACATGGAGTCCCCAGCCCCTGTTCCCCTGCATGAGGAGCTACATGTATACTGGCAGGTCACAATGTGCATAGGTTCACATTATCCCACAGACGCACAAACACAAAGCACCTGTGTTCTACAAAGCACCTGGCCAGTACTGGAAACACGGGAAAGTGATTCATAATATATCTACAATTCATTAATTAATCATCTACTAATGCTTTATTCATTCATATTTCATACTTGACTAATAATTTATAGATAATTTATATAGAGAGAACTTACAACATATTTGTGATATGTTAACACAGCATTAATTAATCATTTACAAAGGTATATTAATGTTTCATTAACTGGTGTCTTATAGATGACCTACTACTGATCGTTAATATAAAGTGTTACTCATACCAAATTTACATTCAATATTGGCTTAATATTTGGAACCATCAGTGGAGAAAAGAACTGGACCTAAAATCAACTCTATAGGGATCCCACAGTGGACAATATAGTCTGAGAGAACGTTCTTTTGGATAAATCTGATAAAAAAACCAGTAAAAGACTGAGCCAGAGACACCTACCCAGTGTCCCAGCATAAGATTAGTGTGGTCTACTGTGTATAAAAGGCTGATATAAGAGCTAGAGGGTGGAACAATTTGATGCATCAGCTGTTAAGAGGAGATCATTAGTCAGGCTTATTCTGTCCGATGGAGCTACAGGATTCTGAAACCTGGAAGACTGGAATTTTTCAAAGATGTCGATCTGAAGCAGGAAAGACAGCAGTTCAGAAAGGAAATTTTGCTTTCTCTAGGACTTTGGGAAGAAAGGGAATTTTGAAGATGTGTCTCCAGTCGTTCAGGACTATGGAATTTCTCACTTTCGTTAAGGAGTGGGTGGACTACTGTGTTTGAAAGACAGAGGCCAGTCACCAGTTGTTCTCTAGCTTCAGCTAATGACTGAAAGAGTGCGAGGACTAACTGTGTTAATGACACAGTGGGAGTGTCGAGAGAACAGGTGGGTGCTTTCATGTGGGAAACAATTTGCTTGAGTGCAGAAATGATAGTAAAATAATTCAGCGCAGCAGAGTTTGCAGGGGTGACGAACAGGTCACAAATAGGTGGAATAATTTTAGTTCTGAATGAATGTGTAATTAATACCAGCTGTCCCTACATATTATCTCAACACACTCAATTACCTCTCCAGTAACTACTTCCAGTCTTGCCAAATCATGTTACATGTGCAGATTAATCTATTTGCATACTGCTCTCGTAATCACTAGAAACACCCAGTATTACATATTCATTGAGACGAACTGCGGCAAACCTACAAAAATGATGTAGCTTCTATTTTCTCCATTGACTGAGAAAAAAAAATCAACTTATATTGTTGTTTTAACCTGGTTTGGACCTACAAATGGTCTCAAAAGTGTGCAGAAACTTAAAGAGGTGCACCACAGACCTCTAAACCTTAACAGTTTAGTTTTTTCAAGTTTTCAAGTCTTTGTGCTGTATGCTTCATTTCCTATACGCTTTTATCACAATCCAAAAGGAAAACATCAATTTTCTGTACCGTATAGCTGCATAAAAATTAAAAAATATGATGATGTGATTATACATCAGAAGAACATTAGCACCGGTAGGCAAGTCCTTCTGGACAGGAGTGATTAATTCAGTAATTATGAATATTAATCTCTCATGTCCTGTTATTTGCCTGCTGGGGTCTAGAGCTGCACAGCTACAGTGTAAGCTAAAAAAAAAGGCTTGCATTTTTGGCTGTAAGGATTTTGTGTAAATTGGAAGATTTGTAAGCAGAGTTCTTTTTCAAAAGATGACTTGAATCTTTAAATCTTTTTGGTATGTAAAGGATAGCACATATATGAATACTGATTATGGTCCCAGAATGATTCGGGATCAAGTACAGCCTTTTGACATTACAAATTTGCATTTAAATGAAATGTGACCAACACCGCAGTGCCCTCACCCCAGTGGTATCATCTCTTCTTCATTTTTCTTTGTTTGAATCTGTACCTGGCATGATTTTGGAACGTACCACTCCTTGGCAGACCCTTTGTTCACCAATGTGGATAATCAACTAGTGGTAGAGTCCGCCACTCTGGAGAAAGATTGTTGATATTTGAACTAAACACCCAAACAAATACACCCCTCCCTTCGTCTTCCTTCAGAAGCTCCGGCCCCCAAATTCATGGACGCACATTGCCAAGGCAACGACCAAAAGAGAAATATGGCGGAGCGCAGAGCGATGCGACAGCTGTAGAGTCACTTCTGTTCCTCTTTATCACGAGCAGAAAAACTAAATTGTGTCATGTGAGCACAACAGTCCATCCACACTCTCCACCTCTGTGCGGCCTCCCCACTTCTCACTCGACAACACACAGGTGAAGCTGTGTGGATTGATACTTTTAATAAAATGGAAGCGTATCTGTCTGACTTCCCCCGTCCTGTGCACAAGCACAAACGCCTCCAGCTGATTGGCTGGAAAAGTGATGTTACACATCTTACTTTAGTTTATTTAACTTCACAGTTCACAGAAAAGCTGTTAATGTTAAATAAACAAAGTCATACTTTATGATTTACGTTATGACTGACTAATATCTGTTAAATTGAGCAATATGTTAATGGAGTCTGGTAAGTAGTAGTAAGACCGGCAGTTACTGAACTCCAACTGTGTATTTTCAGAGCAACGGGCCCTCGGAGCAGTGGGCTTTTGTTTTCAAGATAATGGGTTGTCGGATTATGGGCTTTTGGTCCAATGGGACATTTTTCGAACTATTGGGGTTTTGGAATAATAAGTGGTACGGCACTGCTTACGTTAGCTTAATTAGATGGCTAGCTACAGCTGGTAAAATCTGCCAAAGGCTTTTTTTAATGTACTGTAACCTGTCACCTCACAAAATAATGTAGTTAGTCAATGCTAACTCAATACAGTTAAAGTACATAGTGAGCTAGTTAGATGGAAATGTTAACATTTACAGCTTAAAGCAGATAAACACTCTGTTTAATCAGTTTTTACACTTTTGCTCATGTGTTTGTGGTTTTGTAATGAAAAATTACACCAGCCTCAACACTCTTTAAATGCTGACTATAATTTATAGAAGTTTATAATTCAGTATGCAATACTGTAAAAAAAAAAAAGAAAGAAAGAAAAAAAAAACAACAACAACAACAGTCGTAGTAGCACCTTTGAGATGTACAGTACTTACCGCTGTCCACCATGTTCCTGGGTTGTCCAGGCCACAGTTGTCGCTGTACTCCAGGCAGCAGGAGTCTGGCACGCGGGTGGCATTATAAACTTCAAACCAGTCTGTGTGGTTGGTAACTCCACAGCAGCGAAACTGCACCAGAGACAGACAATGAGTCAAGAGAGTCCCGGCTTTTATTATCGTCACACTGAAATCCCGGTGCATGATAACAAATAAACATCCTCTGCTGCTGGCAAACTAAAATTATTTACCTGCCAAGAACAAGATTTACTGGCCAAAACAATTCATATGTGTTGATTGTTAAAAACACTTCATCTTAGTGATATTGAGCTGCAGTCCCATTTGTACAATCCACATCTCATTTGTTTCAAAGCCCTGTAATCATTTTCCAACTCGCCTGCTTCTTTCTATCTACATCTTCCCCCTTTGTGATTGGTATAGATTTTTGATAAGGGATCATGGCTTTCACCACAGTTCAATTCATCAGTGTACTGCATGAAAAGATAAAGTGCCCCTGATGTTTTGTTCATTCAGTGGACTTTAATTCCACACAGGGGTAATGCCGCCCGCGCCCTACGCCTCTTCGTGCACAGAATCAGGAATTGTGTGTTAATTTAAAACTCACTCACCCGCCTAAACAATGGATCAAGTTTGCAATTTATCATGAAGTACAGCAGAATTCAAATGACCAGAAAGTATTTGAAGCTCAGTTTTTAAAGTTTGAGAACAAAGTACAGGCTAAAGCTGACATAAAGTCGGGATATTCAAATATAATCACCTCAAAAAGTTAACGGCCAGTGTGACATGCGCCCCTGACAGATTTATTGTGCCAGGCATTTGGCGTCAGGTGGATGTTCGATTCATTACCCATATGTTTTTACTACATCTTCTTATGTATGTAGATGCTCAGCTATTCCATAAGCTGCCATTAATAATATTCAGGGTGAACTTGGCTCCAGGGACATCCGCTTTATTATCTATTCAGTGACTCAGCATGTGTGGAGAACAGGAGAACAGTGACAGAATGAGAGCTGCCTTTTAATGGTCACATCTCAGCCAGAACCAGACTTTATGGAGCCCCATACATAGACACAGCAGCACTGATCTGACAAGGAGAAAAGTGCACATTCACGCTCGCACACATAAATTATCAAACTGAGGCTCATTCAGGCAGATTCTCCTCACGCTATCATCCTGTATGCAGAAAAAAGCTCTGCACATTACCACCCACGCATACAGACACATTTGCATACATTATTTGAATAGCAATACATTTCTCTGTCATCATTTATGCCTTTCACCGTGCACACACACACACACACACACTCACACAATATGCCTTCCAGACACTACACTCACACACACACACACACAAACACACACACAGACCAGACCTTCAGCATGTACTGCACATTTGCTAATGGAACAAAACTACAAGCCATAACACTGGATCTGTGATGCGAAAAAGGTCCAAAGAGGCCTGAAGTCTCCGATCTATCATTTGATGTCTCCCAAAGGCATTCACCAGCAGCAGCATCCATCCTACTGCAGTCCTTAATTCCAAATCTCTGATTCACACATTGTGTTTTCTTTGCGGTGGAATTTTTTTAAAATAAAAATATAAATAATACAAAGAAGAAGACACATCAAAGTGAGAGCTGGAAACAAAGATTACCTCAGAGAGTCTATGATGTTGGCATTAATCTCTCTTTCAAAACTAGGGAAGCTTTGAGTGTTTGTTACAGTTGGTGGAGACATTTGAGGCATTTTTTTTCATCAGAATGTCAGTATTTTTTTATCAGCCTGCTTGTAAATGTCCAGATCCCATTAACTACAAAAAGGATGGCGGTTTTTTATTCACATTTTTAGACAAAATGGAGAAATGTAAAATCAAATGGCCCTTCATCATTTGACTACTCACTACTATTCGGGTCAAATCTGAACCATTTTGACATTTGAAAGCAATAAAAACACCCTAAATTACATTCTTTAAGCCTGATATTTTATGACTTTCCTAAAGTAGCCCAGAATATACAAAAATGGAAATATTTCTATATATATATTGTGCTACATTTTTGGACATAGAGGGTGTTCCCGGTAGGTAAATGGTGGTTATAGGGAACCTTGAAACAGTGAAACTACTGTACAGATTGGCATGTCTGTATTTTTGTCATTGGGACAGTGACAACAGAGTTCAAAGGGGATCCTGATACTGTCACGAGAACTGCCCGTGTTCCCAACATAGTGCTACATTTGCCAGGGTTCCCACCCAGGTGGGCTCCTGTAGACATTTGAGGTGTTATGTGGGAATCTTGAAACAGTGAAATCAAACCCATCAATTCCCAGGCAACCAACATATTGGTTGCCCATCATTGCCCACACTATATTGGAGGGAAGGAGTGAAGTGGAAGGAGTGATTTGGTGGATCTGTTAATCCAAGATGAAAAAGGAGACAGTGAATTGAAGAGAAACTATTAGAAGAGGAGGACAACATGGAGGAAAGGCCCTTGTGGCTTCTTTCATGCAAAGGTGACGCCACCTTCTCCACACACCAGCCACAGCAGCCTGTTATTTTCTCCTGTTTTATATAACTTGAGATCATAATATAGGCTAGTGATGGTGAATGTATTTTCTCTATAAACGAATAGTGCCCAACCTAAAGAAGAAACACGCTCTCTGAAACATTAATGAAGGATTGATCACCCATTTATTAATGACTGATAAGATATATATGGGAAACAAAATACATTTGTGTTTCAAAATGTGGTATAGGGACTAATTATTATTATTAGGGATACTTGAGCCGGGTCAAAAATGACCTGCTCCATACCATGAAGGGTCAGAACATGAACAGTATGTAAGGGTTAATGTGAGCACAGCAGTACAAATGGTGAAACCTTTCCAATAGCAAAAGTAAGAACAGTCACAATGAATAATGGAGCCAAAATGTGATGTATCTCAGTTTGTGACAAGGTATTTTGCATGTTGACTTTCTAAATGGCTTAAAGTTAATATTGAATGGGCTGGGATGTTCAGAACAGCACAGTTTTTTTTAGAGCATCATGGCCACAACAAACTGTGACTGAGAAAAAGTAAAATATCTCTTGAACTTCTGAGCTCTGTGGTTTAAGTCACCTGTGACTGTTTTATATCACCCCAACCACCACCATCTGCCCCCTCCAGTGATCTCATGTCTTACATCAGTTTGTACTATCATCCAGGCGTTGGTCAAACCCACGTTGCCCTCTGTGCCAAAAAGCTGAAGGCCCTTCTTTAAATCCCTCTGGGCGTAGTGATCGATCTGTGAAAACAAGACAGGAAAAATGGTTGTAAAGGAGAGAAATACAAAGAGAAATCTCTTGCTGCTTGTGTGACTTTTAACACTGTTGTACTGATGATGAACAGTTTCATAAAAAGAATCAAAATGAATACAGCAGGACCAAAGACATCGTCTTTTTTATTTCATGGATTCTTCTTCTTCGTCAAAACCTGGAGCCTACATTACCCACCATGCACCTCAACTAGATTTACACGCCTGCAAAGATTTGGTTTGGTTATGCTAGCAGCGGCTAATGTAGCCTTGAGCCACTAGCTTCAAGCAGCGATGAGGAGTGGGATACAGAGGTCTGGTAACCTCATTTCTTTCTCACTCCAGCCCCACAGATTTATTTCCTTTTCAAACCTCGTAGCTGACATTGCTTCAAGTGACATCACTGGCGGCAAATTATCAGATTTCACACAGCTCACAAAAGGCTTTATACAACTTTTTCACATATGCAGTAGTAATCCCCAAGACCTGGAAACAGACTCTGATGTGTAAAATCTGAGGAAATCCCCCTTAAACTGGATTTACACTTCTGCATTAAGGGGTTACGCCGTAGCTACGGCGGCTACATGCAGAGGCTTGGAAGTTAGGCCATATCTAATACCATGTAGGGATCTCAAGTATTGTCATTGGTCAGCTTTGGCTTCTTGTGTGTTCTTCTTCTCTAGTTTCTGATAGTGTCTAATATTCAGTAATAGAACAAGCCAGATGTTCCCACCATTGTTTGTATCACAAAGTGAGTGAAACAATGTAAACACAGCATGTTAACACATATGACACTCCTGTTGAGTGTTGTGGTGGTGATATCAATGGGTGAAATCCGTGGCGGGATACCCCTTACGCCAAATATGAATTCATGTGGCAACAAATAATCATATAGAGTTTCTGTTCTACAAGAAAACTGTTATTAGAAGTAAACAAACAAAAGTTGTTGTTTTTCTGAGACTAATTTGAGTGTTAAGGTCAGAAAGAGGTAAAGGAAAAAGGTCACCTGACGGACTCAAACCAGGAAAACCAGGAATGGTCTTATAGTGAAACCCCTGTAATACATTGTCACACTGTGGACCTCTAACATACATCAATGGTTTCTGGGCTGGTGGTGAGGATCCCACCAAGGGGTTAAAATGAATCTAAATGGCCACGAGATAGTAAACAAATTACGAAGTAAGAAGAAAAATCATTGGGGTTATTTTTCTCTAACTTTTCTCAAAACTTCAGAATCAGTAAACTTGACTTTTTTCTTGTGAAAAACTGGCAAAAAAACCTTTTATCTCTTTTTGGCCTCTAAAAATGTTTAAAATAACACAATCTGAAAGGGGAAAGTCATTAATTGGTTGAATCTCTCACAGCTTGCAGACAACCTGTGATGAGGGATCATAAGAAGGGCGCTGGGCGATATACAGTAGATATGGTGACACGGTGGATCATACACTCAAACCCACTGGTTTACACGGTTACAGAGAAAAAGAACTTTATGTAGACCTCTAATTAACATGAACATCTCCGGGACACTTTTATAGTTAGGAGGAGGTGGATGTTGACTGTCTGCAGTTTCTCAAGGTTACACTAACACAACTTTTAATGGGCTGAGAGAGACCGCAGTCTGGACTGATACTCATACACAGCTCATATTTCATATATCCTCAAGTGTTCTCAAATGGTATTAAGACTAATAAACTGTGAAAACGACAGTGGAAACAAGTCAGCTTTACTGAACTTATTTCTACTGAGATTTGATTTGCTTTAACTCAAACAACACACTGCAGTAGAGCAGGTTATTCAGCTTCTGTTCAGTAAACAAGCTGCATGCAGATATATGTGGGCTTAGTCTAGAATCTCTGCTTCTGTGAACCTAAACAAACAAGATAAAAACATTTAACAAAATCAGCTTTTCCAGTAAGCTTTGAATCAAAGAAAACAAAACAGTTGCACAGATAAACATACTCAGTTACTGCGGCCTTTTAGTCTGTGAGGTGCTGCAGACACCAAACACCTTGTAAGATGTGTCTCTTTACTCTTTCAGACAGTCATTTTGCCAAACAGCACCTGGATGTTAAATGTGAGGTATATGCCCTTTACTGTATATCTGGTAATGATCCTTAACACTATATTGAATGTGTAATGGGGTTGAACAGGGTAAGTTGTTACCCTACAAAGCTCTCTGTAATCTGACAATGTCACGAGACAAATGTCATTTCAAGTAGACAGCACATCACTCAGACATCAACAAAAAACCTTTATTGTAATTTAGTGAAAAATTTCCGGTACAGGATATAAATCCTCCACACCAGACTCTACATCTCAGAACAAACAAACTGTACAACAACAACAACAACAAAAAAAATAGCCAAAAACCACCAAACCGCTTGTTTAAAATCACAATAATTTCACAAATAACTCAAAACAAGAAACAAACAAATTATACAACAAAAAATACCACAATATATTTATTTAAAATCACAATAATTCCACGAATAATCACAAATCAGCTTTCTAATTATACAACATATCCTTTGGTAACCAGAATTTATCCAGTTTATTTTTAAGTTAACTGAAGGAGCTGGCACTACATCCAAGAAGAATTTTTTTTTCAGAGAAACACTTTAGTGGAAACAATTTTAAGGAGTTTCCTCTTAGCTCATACCAATTATTCCAAAGGTGGACGACAGGCTCGGCTGTGATATCATATGTTCTGTGAACAAGCTTGTAGACCTCAATCATGTCTCTGTCTCCTGTATACTAGAGTTTGTAATTGTAATTTTCTTAACCTCTCTTCATATGACGTCTGTTTCAGACCTGGAATTAGTTTAGTAGCTCTGCTCTGAACTCTCTCAATTTTTTAAGAAAGGACACCAGACTGAAATGCAAATTCAACATGAGATCTCACCAAGGATTTATATAATGGTAGAAACATTTCTTTGCATACATTTTGAAAAGTTCTTCTGATTATCACCAGTATAGAGTTTGCCTTTTTAATTTTTTATGAAATGTGTGTGTGGAATTCAAGTGAACTATCAACCGCTCCACCTATATCCTTTTCCTCTTCCACTTACTGAACCACCAATTATCTGACTGTATACTTAACTATGTTATCATTTGATTTCCCAGTAAATAAATGTTTACATTTATTTGCATTTCACACTAGTAAATCATTTATATATACAATAAAGAGTACAGGGCCCAGCACAGATCCCTGTGGAACTCCAGAGGTCACCGGTTTCCAGTCTGAAGTGGCACCATTTACCACCACCTGCTGTTTCCTATTACGTAAAAAGTCCTGTATGCAGTCTGTAACTCTGTCGTTTATGCAGTAGGACTTTAATTTTGACAGTATTTTGATAGTAGTATGATAGTCTTTTATGAGGAACTGTGTCAAAAGTTTTCTGGAAGTCTATATATGCAATCGACTGACTGTCCTCTATCCAAAGCTGCTGACCAATTATCAAGAACCTGAAGAGAAGCTGAAGGGTAGTCGATCTTCCAGATATAAATCCATATAGCTTATTGCTAAAAAGTCTGTTTGACTTCAGGTGGTCAACAATAAATCTGATTAGATTTTCCATTGTCTTACATACCACAGATACCACAGATTTCAGACTAACTAGCCTGTAGTTTCCTGCTGATGACTTGTTTCCTTTTTTTCCGTTCACAGTGTAAAAATGATTCTTCTAGCGACTGATTATATAATACCGTTAGAGTTTCAACAATCCCACAAGCCAATTCATTTAAAATCCTTGGATGTATCACATCTGGCCCTGGAGATTCTGTAGAAGCAGTTTTGTATCCTCAGTAGTTATTATAAAACGTTCTATTTACTTCCAGTCTTGGCAGTTGAGGTATGTGCCCTTCAGGTTCATTCACAAATACACCACTAAAGTATTCTGAGAATTTTTCTGCCTTTTCAATATTTTTGTCTGTTTTTGTGGAGTTAACATTATTCTGATTAGTATAAAAGTCTCCTACTGATTGTGTTCTCGTTCTCACAAAGTTTCTAACTCTCCAGTACTCCTGTTGTACCTCTGGGTTTTTACTTCTTATTGCATTTCTTGTAAGATTATATTTTTCTTTAATTTTCCTTTTTGCAATACTATCCAAAGGGAAGTTATGTTTTTTTATTCTGAGGCCTGATTTTACTGATTGGTACAAACTTGTCTTCTACTTTGTTCAACTTAATCTCCATTTGCTGTTGTCGAAATCATAATTAGATAGTTATTGTATCCAGTCAAAGTTTTCCAATTCCTTATAGGCTTCCTCAAAGTTCGCCTTGTAAGTTTTAGTATAACAAACGACCTTAAAAAACAAGACACAATAATCGCTTTTATCTAAAAGGCTTAAATACTGAACACCATCTATCATGTTTTCCTCATTTGTAACAATAAGATCCAACACACGTGGTGTGTCGCCACCTCGTCGGTTCTTGTACATGATGAAACAACATGTTCTGAATACAGCCCAGAAACCTATTATCTAAAGATGTAAGATTATTCCCCTTTGCATCTGTTGGATTCCATACTATATTTGGTAAATTAAAATCACCCATAATTAATTAATGTGAGTACTTTCTAGTTGACACTTCCTCTATTAGAATCAAAAGATTTATCATTGTTAGTCTCTGTGCTGCTATCAGACCTATAAATTAAACCCACCATCAAAAACTCTTGGTTATTGCATTTAATCTCCACAAAAACCTTCTCTGTCCCTGTTATCATTTATTTAACTTCTAATGATTTATGAACACAAAGCAATAATCCTCTACCTGTATCGTTATCTATATTCCTCGAAAATATATTATAATATTCTGTATCATCCAAATTAAATTCTGCTGGGATCATTTTCTGCTTCCAATTTTTGGACTTAACTGATTCCTATAATATGAATGAGTGGGAGTGCTTTCACACGGGCAGGGAATTCATGAATTTTGTAATGGAGTTGATCTGCATTTGTATATAAACACATAATGCTTTCTAAATATGTTATATATATATGTTTTAAATATGTCTTTTACAGCATCCAAATCCTTTTAACGCTGTTAAAGGCGAGTGTATTTCCCTTTGGGTCTGCGTTTTTTACAACTTGGTGTGCCTTTTTTTTTTTTGTTGTTCTTTCATCTGGTCCTGTATGATTTCAACATCTGTCTTCTCATCACACTTTTTCTCCAGCTTCAATTCCAACTCCTGCATTCATTGTTCAAATAATTGGATTATTAGCTGGCATTTCTCTTCAATCATCTGCTCGGTCGCATTGCTCCTTTTTTCCACTCTTTCTTCACAATATGGATATAACCACATTATGCCCCGTGTCTCATTTCTGTAGGATCACCTACTCCGCTTCATCTTTTTTTAGGCATTTTATGCAGAAGCTCTTCTTACATCGTTTACAAATAAATATCTGTTTCCAAACTGCCCGCTGGGGTTTGGCATACTTGACGTGCACTTTCTTTGTCCACCTGTGAGCCAGAGCTCATCAGTGTTTTGTCATTCTCCGCCCCGCCGATCCCAACATTAATTGTTCTCGTTCCAACATATCTCGCACTCTCATGTCCTTTAGTATCTGCCATAATTCTCTGTCAGTTCTGGCAAGTGCTTTGTTTTTTTTTATCAGCACTTAATACTAACTATGAACGTTCTACATGGAGTTCTGCATGTGTCTAAAACTGACACCCAAACCTGGCCCTTACCTGCATCTTTAAGATCCCGCCTGCCTGAACCCAACTGGTTCTGCCAAATTTGAGACCCAAACCCAACCCGTGACCTGAAGCTATATTTTTGCTTTATTTTATCCATTATAGACTCAGAAAGCTAATGAATGCACCAGTTACATTCTCTCTCTTTATCTCTCTATCTCTTCACTCTGAGCATTAAGTATATATTTGCAGCACATGATTTACATAAATGCAGATGATTGGCACAGTCAAAGTAATAAAGAGAGAAATTTCTTATTCAATTTCATTTGAAAGTAACCAAATCTAAACCAACCGCAGCTTAACTATTCTGTTATTCTATTAGTCTTTGTCTCCCATTTTCAATCCGGAAAACATGGTGAATATTCTGGAAACGCCAAATTTGTCTTAGCTTCTGAATAAAGTTGAGGCAAGAAATGGGCCATGCAGCTGCAGAATCTACTTAATTAAAAACAACGAGTGGCTTTAATTAGTTGTTAATGTTAATTTTAAAAGGTGATTCATAATACTGTTGAAATATTTACTGCTTAGTCTGAATAGACTGAATCGATTCTTGAGTGGTTGTTTACACCCTTGAATGTTTTAGTGTAATCAAAGTCACATATTTAAGAGGAGACATTCTTTTCCCGTCATCTGTGATGGAGGAGATCACATGAAGAAAACATCCATTTTAAGAAATATGATATTTGCATGGCAGGTGATTTCATCATGGTAAACGCAAGTTGCCACATACAAGTAGATACATTTAAAGCTTTATTACACATTTATTAAAGGTCATAAACATGCCTGCAGGCCTGAATGTCTGTGAGAAGCAGTTTTGTCAAACTATTGGCTATTAAAATTAGTCACAAGCCATGTGTTCAGCTTATCTTCTATTCACTGCAAGTACATTCTACACTTATATTATAATATAAGTGCTTTTTTCTAATATTATGGAGCAGATATCAATATGCCAGACTGTTAAACAAAAAGAGGCTAACAAAGTAAGTAAATACATCAGCTGAAAGTGAGCAGATATATTGAGGAAATCAAGAAAAAGGCTGAACTAACATGAGCTGTTTTTTTGTTTTTGCCCTCATGAATGTTTTAACAACGAAACATGTTTAATGCAACAAACACGGTGATGTGTGATATGTGAGGATGTTGGGATAATGTACCCTACTATGTATGAGGTACTGGGGGAGGATGCGTGTAGGTACTTTTGTATATACTTTATTTACGGGGAAATATTGAATGAATTACACAGGGGGGAGCTGAAACCTATGTTTTCTGTAGCACTGAGAGGAGCTGCAGAGTCTCTGATAATTCTCTGTAGGTTCATCACTACGAGCGACGCCTCTGACATTATACACTGAATTACATTGATACACTGTTATCATATTGTTATTATAGAAAATATCAATTATAGCCACTTTAAGTACGCACACCATTTTGCCTGAAATATATTTATCGCACACATTTATGACACACACAAAAAATTAGATGATGCATAAGGATCTGTAAACATAAAAAAATCATCATTTGGATGCCTCAAAGACACGGAGATGAAAGAGAATTCTGAATGAAAAGACAAATGGCACAGAAAGTAATTTCTTGCAACAATAAAGAACTGTTGATCTGATTTCTAAATAGACTGTTGCTATCAGCCACAGCATGACATCGCAACTCTGGCACAATGCAACATGCAAGCTATCTCGAAACTGATGTAAGAATCTAGCATAGGGAGCCCTTATATCCCATTTGAGTGGACTGGAGAAAGCCCTCAGTCTTCTGAAGTTGTGCTAATAAAAAAAAAAAGAGAGAGAAATAAAAAGAAAAATATTTTTCATTCAAAACTAAGTAGGTCATTAGTAAAGAGTGACTGAAAGTGTGGCAAGCAGACTGTGCATACGCCACGGCTGCACTTCTAGCTTAGTATTGATGTTGTCCTCAGGACTTCAGTCGCCCTTTAACTACACCAGGCGAGTCAAGATGGGCCATCAATTATTTATATGGCAGGGATACAAGGAGAGATAAGAGATGAGATGTATATGGAGAGGAGAGAAGAGGAGAGGAGAGGAGATACAGAGAGATGTGGATTTGAAAAAAAAAAGAGATGAGAGATGGTGGTGGGGGAGAGAGTGAGTGCAGGAAAAAAGCAAACAGGGAAGGAAAGGGAGAGGATGAGCCAGAGGGCGACGAAGGGCAGAATATATAATAGCATATCTATATACACTGTAGGACAGATGTGAGTGCTTATATGGCCACTGGACTCCACGCAAAGATAACACTGACAGCAAAGCAAGCAAAGAAAGGAACCTTTCCGTCTGTGACAGCCCAAGAGAAAGGACATTATGTTTGAAAGAAACACAAGAAATGGTTTTTTAGAGGAGAGGAAATAATGAGAGGAAAAATGCCTCAATTTACCCACTTTCTCCAAACAGTGGATATCCATTACCTGTGTCATAAATGTGGGAGGAAGACAGAATCTGAAATACAGTAAAGTAGATAAAGCATAAAAAAAAAAAGAGGAAAAGTCTGTGATCATATTCTCTGTGGGTTTCCCGTGAACACATTATTTCACTATGAGACACAAACAGCATAAAACATGCCCTACTTCATCTCCTGTGATGACTGGTTCTAAAAAAGGAGGATTTCAACATTATTGTTTCATAGCTTAAATTGCTGCTTTGAGTTTAGAATTCATTGCCACAATGTCGATGGCTTTGTACCGCCGGATAATCCAAAATCAAGGTTTGATTTTAAAAAGTCTTGTTTCCGTCTTTTCAAATATGTGTGATTTTGTCACCCAGTCGTCTCTGTGCTTTCTAAAAGTACCCAGATGTCCCACTGGGCTTCTGCCTTCCTCACCTATTGGGTGCCCACGCTTATTGGCAAGGGCTGGTTTCCTGCAAATGCTTTCATTTCATCCTTCCTCCAAGGGAGCCGGAGCCCAGATTACATTCCCCGGAGTCTGACCAATTTGGACCAAAGTCAAGGTTTTTCAAAGGCATTTTGTTTTGACTGCAGACAGACTATATTAGTCTGACTTGCTGCACTTTACTTCCCCTGGCTTGGGATATGAGCTTAAATCTTTGGAAGTGTTGCAGTACATTTCAAAAAGGAGTTATAGGGGAATGCCACTCTTCTGAAGAATCCACATATGTTATTCCTGTGCCTCAGGACAGATCGGTCAGTACTTGTGAACTTAGACAACTCTTCAGTAAAGCTATAAACTCAAGAAACCTTCACATTTGTAAAGTGGAATGTGAAATCTGGTGGTGTTCCTCAGATAATGAATGGGATACCAGAGTCACAAATGTAAGGCTGCTGTCTCCGACTTGTAGTTCTGTCCTGGGGCACAGCAATAACATACGTAAATTATTCATATGTGTGGCATTCCCCTTTAAGTGACTAATCTCAGTCCTTAGCTGGGGCAAATCAATTACAACCCCAACTCTTTTCCCTCCCCTGCTTCTAATCAGTTCCTGATTAACACTTGGCAAACCATGTGAGTAGACAATCAATGCTGCTAACAGGGGGAAAGTAGTGAACTAGCAGAATTTAGGCTATAAGGGATGCTACGTGAACAGCCTTAATCAAGGTAATACTGAATGATCTTGGACAAGATGTTGGACAATAACACAAGGTCAAGACTCATTATCTCTGGGATTCAAATGAAAAAATTTCATTGTGATTGGACTTTTTATTTATTTAAACCCCAAATCCAACACAGAGATCTGTGTGTTTGTGGCCTGTTCTCCATGTTGATGCTACAAAGCAGCTCTGAGGGGAAGCATGAAACTGCTCTGATGCCTCACTGAAATACTTTTGCTGGGCTACTGACAACGGCAGCTACATTTCTGAAGCTGGCAACTGATATCTTATTCTGTCATTGCAGTGTCAGACATGTGGAATAGATATTATGTAAATACAGAATATGTAAAGTGTTGATATTTGGAGTCTATCACATCGTCACTCCCCGCAAAGAAGCACCAAGCTCAGCACAGCAGGGAGCGATGACAGTAACTTCCCACCTAGAGCAATGTAGAGTCCTTCAGGTGGATGCTGGGGTGGAGGTGGGGTTTGTGAAATGTTACATGAATAGCAGTGGCATGTGGCAGTGGAAGTAGCATGTTGCAGGCTTTGATTCATTTAGTAAATATCATGAAAATAAAATATGAACATTTATAAAAAAGGGCAGCAATTTTAAGATGTAATAGTATAAAACTTAGCAGAAGCATCTCTCTTTGGCTTGTCTGGGCTGTGATTGACAGACAGTGAGCCCTGACATAACCACAAATTATGCGTACCTTTGGCTGAAATAATTAGTTGACGAGCAACAAATTAACTATGTGCTAATGTGAAATTGCGAACAAAACTCCTTTGTAGTTTGTATACAATCTTGCTCACAGTGATGGGGTTTCCTTTATCAACACAATTAAAATTCTTTGAGTTATTTTGCGTGACTTTTGGAATTGAATGGGAGAGAAAAAAGCCTGACAAATTTGCCAGAGCTAATTTACATCTGGCAAAAGAGGATTTAGAAATGTCTTTAATCATGGCACATGGTAAAACCAGACAAATTTAATAATTTGCAGCTTTTACACAAATGGACTCATTTTATTCAAAGCAGCACAGTTTAACTCTAACTCCAGTTGTGATTTCCTTGCAGAAGCCTGTCAGTGCTCTGTCCATTGTCCTACAGAACCACTGAAGCCTTGACAGCAGAGCGTGTGCTCACCTCAGGCTAATATTTCACAGTTTGAGTGGGTTTTCAACCTCCGCAAGGAGCCCTTTGTAGTATTTCAAGTGTAACCCTTTAACCCCTCAAATTGTGCTGTTTTATTAAATTCATGGACCACAAAGAGGCAACAAAAGTACAATATGTGACTCTCTTTAGCTAAGTAACCCACGCACAATTTGTTATGTATTCAAAATCTTTTCCAAACCATAACCCTATACCCACTTGTATAGAAATTGCACAAAGCAAAAACATAAAGCCGAGCTCGTTTTTCATGTCTTGAAGAAGACCGAACCATCTGAAGCAGGAGGAACAAGACACCTGGCAGTCTACCACCAACTAGACAAAAGCTTTTGCGTTTCATAGGAAAAAATTTGTTTGGTCCCACCGAGAGGTGAAATTGAAACCGGAGAACATTTGATTTGTGTTCAGTTTCTTCCTCTATCTGGCTGTTTTTTCATGTTTATATAACTGTAGGAGTGTGTATATTTTCCTGTTGCAGAGCTTCGCTCTCTTGTGTCCCTACATAATATGTGCATCTGAGCCTGACTGCAATTTATATTACTTATAATTACTGTTGTTGCAATTCCTCAAAATTGTTATCCGCAGCTCTCAAACTGCACATTCCCTTGTCACATATATTCCAAGACTCCGCAAACAAATATCTTGTCTGTTTGCTGATCATCTCAATTTGTCTCTCATATTAACACTGCTCTGACGTGGGTGTATTTTAGTAATGTGATTAGCCAGGGGTGTTTATCTAATTTCATTTCTCCAGTCTACATGAAATGAAAATTTCTCAGCCTTGAAATGTATTCAGACAGGGGTGCTACATTTTGATATCTTGACAAACTAAAATGTTTTATGGCTGATGCTGGAACAGTAATGATGTGGAAAAAGTGGAGCTATGCCGCTTGAAGTGGGATTTCATCTGGTCTCATGTGTTGCACGTGTGCAGTTTACCTGCATTCAAAGTAGTCTGTTCACAAGTGGATACTTTTCTCCCATTTCCTTATCAAATTATTTCACAATTCCCCATGTTTAGTCTAAAAACAGTGGGATAGGGCCAAGAAGAGGAGACAGTGAAGTGAGAGTGAGACTGACACATCACCGAGGGCCGGAGCTGGGCGCTGCATACTAACTCAGTGGTGAGAAAGGCAAGGCAGAGACTGTTTCATCTCAGACGCTTGAGGAAATTCTGGGTATCCCCTCAAATACTGAGGAATTTCTACTCCTGCACCATCAAGAGCATCCTGGCGGGGAACATCACTGCCTGGTACGGAAACAGCACCGAACAGGACCGCAAGGCCCTGCAAAGAGTGGTTTGTTCGGCTGAACATACAAGGCGGTGCTTTACCCTGCCTAAAGGATATTTACACCAGGCGCTGCAAGAATAAGGCAAGGAGAATCATTAAGGATCCCAACCACCCACATAATGGCCTCTTCTCTCTGCTGCAGTTGGGAAAAAGCTATTGGATACACCAGGCCAGTTCCTTCACAAATTGAAGGAACTGGCGGGATTTTACTGTGATCTTATTTGATTACATGTAAAAAAATAAACTTGATTGATTGACTGACAGCAGAAACAGAAAGTGCTTCTCAAGAGGAATAACGCATGTCAACTAAATTTACACCTTCTCCCTGGAAAAAACTCGTAGTTGCACTCGTTAGTTGCAATAACATCCAACAGGATAAAACAAGGTGATTCTCACAACCGACTGTTTATGAGGGAAAGTCTTTGTCAAGATAAGCATGAAAGATCACTTTATTGTCTGTTAACACATTACTTTCACCCCCTTGTTTAGCATTTATAAGCAGTATATAAATACTGCACTAAAATACTAAATTACAACACACTATATTGTAATTGTAAGCAGATATAAGGTTTTAAGTGTTTTAATGTGTTTGTCACCAGTGTCACTTTATGACACATCTGTAGGTGGCGTATAAGTTAATTAATGATTTATAACACTATATGACACACTAGTAGGCAAATAGCAGCTTGTTAGTCAAATACTACTGTAAATACCAACATAAGCAAAAGGATCATGTGCAAGACTCATTATAAATCCCAATAAATATTTAATTTTATAACAACTAATACTGCTCGCACATGACGAGAGCAAAGCACGGCTACTGTTTCTTGTTCTGTGGCCAGGCTGATTGAAAAGGACGTGGTGCCGAAATCTAAAAGTCTAATAAAATAACCAGATTAATAAAACAAAGAAATTATATTGTCCACTTAATTTAAATTAAACAAGCACCACGTGAATTTAAACACATTTTCAATTTCTCAGCTTTAACATATTTGGCCATTTGTGTCTCACATATGCAAATAAGTGATATTGCAAGAAATTTCCATAAATGAAGCAGGGCACTGTTTTTCATGTGTGGATAACATATGAATTACATCTCCTGTCTCATAATGCAACACATAAAATACATTCTGGTATATAAGCCATTTATATGTGATTTCTTGCCAAATGAGTATTTGCACGCACTTATGTGGAAAATGACATCTGCCCTCAGATACACTCCTGAGTTTTTTCAAAATTAGCTTTATTCTCAAATTGATTGAATACATAAAACAAACGAAACATATTAGAAATATATATTGTTGTGACAATTCTGAAAAAACTGGCCTATAGTTGAACTCAATAGACCTTTTTCCCAGCAGACATTTGACATGATAGGAAAAGTACAGGTGCAATTGATTACATTCATGATGAATCCCATTTAGTTTTTCCAATATCATGATGGTGAACCATCAGTATAATTAAACGACGGGTTCACAATTTTTCAAGTCTGTCTTAAAAGTGATCAAATGAACACTGAAACAGGTTTTTCCTGCTGTAATCATTCCTCCTGTTCATACTGACCATTAGAAGATCCCTTCATAATGCACTTACAATGTAAGTGATGGGGACCAAAATCCACAGTCCTCCTCCTGTGCAAAATGTATTTAAATGTTTATCTGAAGCTAATATGAAGCTTCAGCCGTCCAAATGAGACAAATCAAGTAGATATCTTTCAACGTTACAGTCTTTTTAGTGCCAAAGTCCCTCTTTTTGTTACTATACTTCCACCACAGCTCAACAGGGGAACACAAAGAAGGAAACTGATGCTAAAGAGACTGTGTGTGCCTGTTGTGTCTACTCAGCTGGCTTGCTAAATTTAGCCACTGTTAAGGCTACATTCAGGAATCACCTGGTTTTGTTCTGTGTTGGAGAGTTTAGATCATCTCTGTAGTCAACTGACTAGCTGTTGGTGGTCAGTAAATACCTCCAAACTGCAGGCTGGCTGCTCGTTAAAACACAGCATCACATTTTCTTTTTCTACACGTGTTAAACACAGGAGATGTATCAGGCGGGTGTGGAGGCTGTAGAGCTGCAACGATTTATCATTTTTCATGCAAAAAATGCCAAATGCTCTTTGGTTCCAACTTCTTAAATGTGACAATTTGCTATTTTTCATTGTCATTTATGACAGTATATTGAATATCTTAAGGTTTTGGACTTTTTGTCAGACAAAACAAAAGCTGACTGAAGATATCACCGTGGCCTCTAAGAAATTCTGAATGAAAATTTTTCACTATCTTTTAACATTTCATAGAATATAAATAATATAAAAAAATAAATCTGCAGATTAATCGATAATGAAAATTATCGTTAGTGCAGTATTGCTTTGAAGTTGTTTAAAAGGCGCCTGTGACAGAGCTGGACTGAGAAACGAAAGCAAAGTAACGAGTAATGTAATGAATTACTTTAGCTGTTGTGTAATTAAAGTATTGTAATCACTCAGTACATCACAAGTGATTAGATTTTTTAAGTAACTTGTCCAACACTGTGTATAAATGATTAATAAATGTGACCTTCATCAGCTAATTGAGTTTGTACAGTTGTCATGGAGACACAAAATGTTCTTTTCTCTGCTTACAAGTTATATTATAGTGTGTTATAGTGTGTTGTTTATACAGTGCTTATACTAAGCAAAGGGGGTTAAAATAAAGCGCTATCGATGTTTTAATAGCAGACATTTTCAAACTTTTACAAATGGCACCATCAGAATGACAAACATGGCCACTACATCTGCTGTTGTAGCTGCCATGATTCATTTTAACAGCTCCACTACCCGTTGGGTTAGTGGATGAGGTCTTCTGGGGCTCCAACCTGACCATAGCTCTTCACGACTTCCTTTTTACAGCAGCATTACCTCACCTTGACTTGTCCCAAAGCACACAAGCAGATAGGAAATCACCCTTACAACCGCTGCATGACCGGACAGCAGAGGCAATACGTCATGCTGGATTGACCTAACATCATGCAGAGGTGAGGACACAAGCAATCATAGCAGGATGAAGTTACACTGCAGGTACCCTCTGAAATGAGCTCATGTTATGATGAAGACGGAGCCGGGCAGCGTCAGAACGACTGGCTTTTTAATGTATCCCTACATCATTTGTTGTCATCTTTTTGTCCTTTGAAAGGGACAGGAGAGAATGAGGAGGAAAATGGTGATGCAGTCCTAAAACGGATTTTAAAACACATCTATGAAGTTTGAACTCTCTTTCATAAAAGCAAAGTCAAAAGGACGTGTACTAAGGTTGGGTACGTTTGATTTTTTTTGATAGGACTGCTAATATGACACTGGAGTTTCAGTACCAGTTGCAACATTTAACTTTTTTTGAAACCTTAGTGTGAAAAATATAAATGTGTTTTTGTACAGGAAAAATGTTTTTATATTTGACAAAGCTGAAGTTTTACTGTAAATGAAATACAGTCTGAAATTAGTAAAATTATATAGAGAATTCATTACGTTTTTGTGCGACTATCCTACTAATTAATATTTCTGATCCTGACTCATAGTGTTCTTGAATCCAATGTTATTTCCCTTTTTTGTTTTTTGTCTGTTTTTACTGTCTTTCCCCGAGAGCTGCAACGATTAGTCGATTAATCTGTTAGTTGATGGAAAGAAAATTAGTCTGCAACTATTTTGATAATCAATTAATCGTTTGAGTCATTACAGCTTCTTAAATGTGAACATTTTCTGGTTTCTTTAGTTCTCTATGATAGTAAACTGAATATATTTCAGTTTGCATCTTGGGCTTTGGGAAACGGTGATTGACATTTTTCACCATTTTCTGACATTTCAAAGTTCACACGACTAATCAATTAATAAGAAAATAATCAACAGATGAATCAATAATGCAAATACTGGTTAGCTGCAGCCTTACTTCCCTCCCCCTTTTTATGTTTATTGCATGTGTTGTTCACAGTATTGACCATATTGGCAGCTTAAATTGACTACTCCTTTATGTTGTTATATTACCCCTTGAAACTCATATAAAGATGGGGAAAATAAAATTTTGATTTATATAAGGAGACATCGGATCAAAAAACAAAATAAGGATAAGAATATGACCAAGCCACGTAGGAGTAGCTAACAGTTTCAGATTAAATAAAATGTATAGGTTGGTATTCAGGTTTGCATCCTTGAGAAAGCAGGATGCCACAACATCTCAAGGAAAAATTCAATTTGCACTATACAAAAAAAAAAAAGCAACTGGCATTGAATTTCTTTACTGTTTCTGGAAAACAATGTCACCTCAGGGTCCATTTAGTAGCTGTTCTGGTGCTTTCAGTCATACTAAATGATTGTTTATTGGCTCATGGATTTTGCTCAGTTCTCAATGAATTGAAAGTTTTCTTTTTTTTTAGCACTTTAGGGACTTCCTTTTTAAAAAAATGTTTAGGCCTGAGAAAGAACATGGACCTTTTTTCCAGACTTGTCATGTTCTAGTAATGTTCAGCAAAAAATAAATAAATAAAGGAAATATGCTGTAGCAGAGATAAAGAGACAATTTTCTCCTCTTAAAGTACCCAGAATAGATTATAGTATAATACAACCATAAGACTTGTTGCCTTTTTCCGTAAAGGGCACGGCTCTCACTCTTTCTATACTGTAAACTCTCTCCATTATGGCCATTTGTCACTCTTCTCTCTAAATATAAAGTCAACATTTCACATCTGTTCTCAGATGGATTAAAAGCCATTCTTGGGAATGCAGGAAATCACCACCTTTAGTAGATAGAACAAGATGAGGTGAAATCAGGATAACAACGAGGTGAATGACAACTCTTCCTCAGAAAAGAAATCCACTGAACATCACAGACTGATGACACAAAGCAGTTTAGGAGTATCTGATGGAAGACTTTTTCCTTTAATTTTAACCCATCAATGTCAAAATGAAACCTTTTGGTTACAGGGCCTTTGTTGCACTCAGCTTTTGAACTCAAAGATCACACTCGATACAGACGTACGCAGCGTATCACTGTTGGTGCCAAAATGGGTTTTGGGTTTTAATCTTAAATCAAGGAGTGATCATAGTTGATAGATATCTCTTTGATGAATGTCTCCTCAGCTGCTCACACAGGAGAACAGTATGAAGTGAGTGTGTGGTCTGTGTCTGAGCAAAATATTGATATTTGGTTTAATTCCACAGTGGATTGGTATAAAACTAATACATTAGTATAAACTAATAAAAGTACACAAAGGTGCCGCAATTTACTGTAAACATCTGAGTTCTAATGTAATAAGTCCTCTAAATCACACAAGTGCACACAAACACCCTACGTTTCAGTTATTGATCTGGTTTGGGATCATTTATATAACAGACTCCAAGTCCTATCAATATACTAGCATAACAGCTTTATATGCACCTCAGGGGTAACCTATCAGGGAGCTATAGAGCAAGAATGGCCAATAATTTCTATCACCTGTATTGACATGTTCAGTGTCAGCATTTTTGATTGGCTCCCGGTGTTCACTCCATTACTTTTGTTGAGACCATTTAACATCCCTTCAGGCTATTTGACGAGGGAATAAATCTGAGTTTAATACCATAAATACTATTATTACCACTAATACCACGATTATCAATAACCACTTTTACCACAAATATAACTACCACTGCTGCTATACTCAGTGATTAAATAGCACTTAGAACCTTTGCTTCACCATATGAAGTATTTGTACTGGTATTAAATGGGAGTAATTTCTTGTAGTGGCTGAGCTTACTTTGCCGTTGGTTGTTTTTTTGGCTGTATGTATTATGATGCTTTCATGCCGTTCACTTATAATGTGGTAAAATATATATACTCAGGTCTGGGTATTATGAGTATTATTGGCTTTTTCTGCAAATTTATACTATATACTGTAGCTTGTTACTGTTATTTTGGACTCTCCGATCTACTCATAACAAACTCTGGTCTCTAGTGGAGGGTAATATTTTTTATCTGCTTTAGGGGTTAAAAAATTATGGTTGACTTGCACACATACAATATTGAGTGCTGATTCAATTCAATTCAATTCAATTTTATTTATGTAGCGCCAAATCATAACAAAAGTTATCTCAGGGCACTTTTCACATAGAGCAGGTCTAGACCGTCTTTAATTTACAGAGACCCAACAATCCCCCATGAGCAAGCACTCATCCACGTGAGTTAGCTGACTGAAGTGCTTCTGTACTACTAGCAAGGAAAGCAAGCAAAACTTAATGTATATAGCAGAAACCATGTGTACATAAAGCACTAAGAGCCTCATTTGACCTTCTAATTCAAAATGATCAGGAAACAAATGCTTATAGGAATGTTTTGATAAGATCAGATTTTCTCTCTTACAACACTACTGTCATTTCCTCTACTACTACACTACTCCCACTATTCAAAAATAATATAATGTGAATGATAGTTATATATATCATATATCATCATATAACATGATTGTTGACAGTTTCCTAATCCTTAAATACTGTATTGCTGGTGGTCTGATGTTGTTATTGCTTTGTTTGTGTATGTCTGGAGGGGTAATATTCCCTTGAGGCAATAATAAAGCCAAAGCGGACAAGGCTGTAAACCCTCACGGAGATAGCATGAAACACCCATACATCAATTTTCAATATCACACCACTGACTCTGACTTATTTTTATCCACTCTGACACTTTGAGTCCCACTGGCTCCACTGACATTAACCTCATAGGACCATTTCATCATCCTTAGGAACCAACAAAGTGAAACAAACGGTGACTGTTTCAGGTGCGTGGAAGATCTGTGAGCTGTTTGAAGTAGCTTCCAGCTGCGTCATGGAGCTTTTTATCAGGTCTAAAGCAGGTGTAATAAACCGGACCACTGAGCGTGACCATCCCCGAAGCCTGGTATGGAGTTCATCAACATGCACCCACTGCTGCACTCTAGCTGTTTAAGTTATGGTATCTAGAAGGCTTTGCATACTAGAGGAATGGCATTGACTTATGTTCCCACTGCAGGACTGCTTCTAGGGAGTTACCATGGTGATGATGGTAATGGAGGAGGTGAAAGGCAGCATGGCCTGATAATCAGAGATAAACTAGGGCTATAAAAAACTGTGGGACAATCCAGAGGATAAAATCTAAGGAATGCCGAAAAAGGTTTTCATATTTGGGTCCAAAAATATTTGCATGCATGTGTGCATGTTTTCACCCTCTATCTGGGTCTTTTTCACCTAGTTAGTTTATATTATAACATAAACTATATTCAAAGTCAATTCCCCACAAATAGTCAATACCTTAGGTGCTTACTTTGAAGTGACTCTAAATTATAAACTGAGCATTTTTGAACACACTGCACTATGTTCAGCCTCAACATCCTAAATCTGCTGTATGTTACAACTGCTAAAATCATGCAGTGCTTGAGACGATGCTGCAACATGCATGTTTTACTCATTTTAAAGGGTTTTTTAATGTTTTGAGTTTGCTTTAAAGAGATTTTATGTTTTATTTAGAATGAACCAAAAAAAACTAATTGATTAAATAATATTACTGCAACAAATCAGTTGGTTTAGGCGATACTGCAAAATTTGGTTTTAATCTGATACCAGAATCACTCATACGATACAGAAACTTTATATGTGATCATCATGTAGGGATGTGTAATCATCTAGGAGGTCAACACATCATATTTCTTTTTACTATTCTCTGTTACTTTATCACAAGCATGTGAAATAACTTCACATGATGCTTCTCTTACATTCGGCCATCAGTCCACTTTTGCTTGTGTTTCTTCCCTTAACTAATGAGGTAAACGCTACATGCACGCACACAACAGCAGCAGAGAGACAAAGAGTGACCAGAATATCACACTCACGTTGGAGGATTACACAGACAAAACCTTGCTTGCAGACACAGTTTCTGATGAAATTAAAATGAGACAAATCCCTTTTTCTATTTCTCCTAGTATAGATGCTCAAAGCAAGACTTGTATACATTAGTAGATGCAGACTGTTTTCTCAAGAAAAACATCAGTAGATATTGTTTGTTCAAGCAGATAAAAATGAGCTTTGTTTGTGTGACGTTCTTATAGCACAGAGTCATAGGGACTAATATTTGGGTGTGCAAAGCTTGTGATTTAAATATCAGAGACTGTTAAGTTTCTTTTCCACTGACAGTAAAAGTTTCCTATCAGCAAGGGTTGTCTGGTGAATGCACACCAAAAAGTAGGTGGGACGGTTTTGCCGAGAAAATCCAAAGGATGTGACATTTATGCGCACTCCCCAGTGCCTTGCTAGGTGCAACACTAACTAATGTTAGCTTAGAAATGGAGTCCGCTAACATCCGACCTCGAGCAGGCTTTCTTCGTATTGGACAGGTAAGCTAATATTACTGCAAAGCATGTGAAATATATTGTGATACTGTGGTTTTAGCGCTACTGGCGTGCGACAGGATGAGCAACAGGATGCTGACTGCAGCTCACTTAACGGCCACCGGTGTCATTAATGAGAAGGAATTTCTGATTCTTACATATTGCTCCATTAAAAGTTAGAATAAACTCAGAATTGTTAAGTCTACAGCTGTTTTAAATATCAATGGCAGTTCAGGTAATGGCCACCCATTCTTTACTGTCAGTGATTTCCCCCAGTGCATCAGCTCTGCAGAACATCGAGATAATCCCTAACTTTTTACTCGGTTCTGTTGCTAATCGCCTCCTGGGTAAATGAAACTGAATTATTCAGAGCCTGAATAATGGGGTGTACTGAACATCAGGGAACACGGATACTAAAGGAAAGGTGAGGCGTGACCAAAGACAACATTCATTAAAAGGTAAACAGAACACTGCTGATTGGCTGAAATCCCAGAAGAATATGCCGGTCCAGAAATACTCATGCATTACACCACTGTGATGGAAATACAACACATTAGGCAATTATATAATCATACCAGAATTACAATAACAAAGAGATAAAAGCAGGAACAAAGTACATACAGGACCAAGGTCTATGGTGTCAACTATAATTCAGACAGAACGAGTTAGAAATATCAAAGTAGGTTGTTATTTACCAAAATGTAAAGGCATTACACACAGAGTTGGCCTTGGCCTAACTCTTTGGGGATAGTGTTCTGAGTCTCAGCACATGAATAATGCAACGCAAGTGGTCAAGAATTGCTAGTGATTTATGAAGGGCCACAATGTTTTGAATTCCCTCCATCTGGCAGTGGTCAATTATCTGCCTCAAGAGGGTACCCAATGTACTGTACACTTCATGTACTCCTGTTTTATATCATAGTAAACTGAATATCTTTGGGTTTCGGGCCATTGGACGGACAAAACAAGCAACCTCAAGACACCTTCTGCTCTGGGAAACTGGTATGATCTTTTTTCCTCTATTTTCTGACATTTTATAGTCTAAACAATTAATCAATTAGTCAAAAAATCACCAACAGAAGAATTTATAATGAAAATAATCATTAGCTGCAGTCAACACATCCTCATAAATAAACGACCACATAGGTTGATTGTACCGTGGACTCCATAATGACCCATAGGAACGTTTTCTAATAAGCTGCCTCTATCGGTGCTTTCCACAATCCTTACTAATCACTGTTAAAAGATAATTATGTTTTATGGTGTGACAAAGCTCTGGTTAAGGTCTGGTTAGGGTTAGGGAAAGATCATGGTTTGGATTAAAATGATCACTTGAAACGTGGTGTAGGTTAAAGTTACTATTTCCTTAAAGTTAGGCAACCTTTGTTGTCGTGGCAACAATAAACACCACGGTTTGTAAAAAACTGTCCTGACTTGCGGTTGGAAACGGGAAGTGAACAGCGGTCTCCTGCAGCTAAGTCCACTTTTTGCCTATTATTCAATGTAGCTGGTTATTTGATTGAAGCACTATACTTTGGACTTTTGATTCTATTATTGCAAAAAGTCGAGGCTCTCTTTGTTAAGAATGTAATTGTACTTAAAAGTGATAATGTGAACAGTCATAACGGTCCTCTGACAGCGGCAACAGCAGTTCTGCATTACAAGATAACACAAGATAACATAAACATAATCTTCTGGGGACTGAAGGCAGTTTGTTCTTTTTGTAGCAGGCACTTGGACCATATTTTAAAACTTTTGAGTCATTGGTTGCATCAACGCAGACTTATTTTGGGAATGTCCTTTCCCCCAGCACCCAACTAATCTCACTAATCTCACAAAATCCAACTAATACCCATTGTCAAAGTGATGTTTGTCATTCTGTGTTCAATAGATGTTTATGGACAGAACAGAAGACACATTGTCATTGCTTTTGCATTAATCTTCCCAAATCCAAAATCCAGCCCTCAAACCCGTAATTAAGATTAAGATGGATGGAATTTAACATGCCCTTTCAATGCATTATTAAAACCTTAGCTGAAAATGTGAAGGGATTACAAATTCATATTAGGCAAAGGGTAGCTCATCCTCTTCTTTTCTCTTGCCTGACTTGTTTATTTACAGGGGAAATCATCCAAAATGGATGAGCTGAGATAAATTGAGATTTATTAACAAGGAAAAGAAATTGTGACAGTGTGTATTTTTTCCAGCTGCAGACCAAAGATGTCTCCCCAAAGATGTTTGTGCATCAACCAAAGTAATAACAACAACAATAAAAAAAAATCTTATTAAAACATCGTTTATGTAGAATGTCAGCTGACATGCTTTTTTCTACTGCTCGCGCTTGTATGAACTTCAAAACAACCCTGCTGCTGAGACACATGCCAGCTTCTATCTGAAACATCAGCAATCTGCATGACATATGAAGAGAATAAATTGGACAGCCTCTCCGCAGCCCGTTATTATCTTGTTCAGGTGGAGAAAATCACAGGATATAACATGATGAGAGCAATCTCGTACGTCTTACCTCGTCTTGGTAGATGAAGAAAAGCATGATGGACAGAATTTCCAGGAAGAAGATAAGCAGAAGGAGGATGAAGAACTGTGGAGACACAAAGGGGAAGAGACAGGGCAGCTCAGTTTTATTACAGACCATTTATCAATGCAGGGAGACCACAAAGGGGTTAACAAGCATCTATCTGTCTGTGAAGAATGTACAATGTATATATTTAGGAGAAGAAAAAAGGCGGCAGACACCAAAGTGTGAGAAGGAGTGAAAGGAAAAAAAAATAAGAAAAAGGAGGAAATGGCCATAGAGTGGCAAGGAGAAGCTGGCGAAGTAAGATCGATCGAGGAGCCATAGATCGTTCAGCCTCGATATTTCTAACTGACAGGTCAAGAGTGCAGAGAGTGAGGAGGAGGTGGGACAGTTATAGCTAGTAGGACAGACAAATTGATATACAGTTTTCCTCCTTCCACTTTTGAATTTGTTAAAGGAGCCACATTTTACTCTTCAGTCCCCACCCACCCCTCCTCTGTACGGCGGCCGAGATGAGCTGCTTGATGGGTGATACATCTTCTTCCTGAGGGCCCATTTGAGTGCTTAAAACAGTTACGAGCTCATCCATCAACCGCTCGGCGAAGATGTGACTCTGCCTCTCTCACCTGTCTGAGCCAGGGAGGGATGAAATATTTTAGGAATAATGGTAGGTTCCAGAGGGTCACAAAAAGATCCTGATGAAATGGAACTAGAATATCGGTTGATGCCTAAAGACATATACATTTACAAACAGCAGCATTTTGGAGAATTTGTTTTTGTGTTTTTTTGTGAAAAAGACACAGACGGCGTGAAACCTTCTCAGAGGGTCAAAACAAATTCCAAAAGTAGAGAGATGTTCTTTTTCAAAAACATCATAGCTACACATCCTCTGTGTATTCCAGGCATTTGCTTGACAGTGGATGTGAGTGTTGCTAGTTCACAAGACTGGTATCGAGCAGGGCTGTCAGTTGCCCCCGAGGTCTTTTTGGCAGCACCTGCATGAATGAATCACTAAGCGTGGAAAGGATGAAAGTCTCAGTGGCAACACTGGAAGGTGAGAGACAGACTAGGTAATGAACCAATGGCAGCACACAGCCCGCGGTGTGTTTGACTCACTCGTGCGCTATTCAAGGGGTGCTCTCAAATAACCATCTGAAATCAATTTCTATTGTTCTGTCAGGCTTCATTGTCTGAATGTTATTCACTGTGAAATACCAGGTAAGTCCAATTTAGGGGATTTTCAGGTGTTTATTTATGAGGAAGAACAATGTTTCATTGAAGGTTGAGAAAATTCAACCTTTTGGGGGCTGATGTAATCCAATAACAAGCCATTGGATAATGTGAAAATGCAGCTGAGTGAGGAAACACTGCATTTTTTCTTAATGTCTGAAAATTTGACATGTTGGAGGTTTTACACCAGACAGCAACAATAGGACTTTTTTATTGTCATGCACCACATTTCTGCAACCAAAAATACAGTTTTTAAAAATAAATAATTAGACCAACAGAGACACAGAGGTAGTTTCACTAACAGCGAAACAAAAGTCAAGTTTGAATTTGTCTTTTTGTGATATTTCCTGACCTGATATTGATCCTTGAAGGTAAATCTTTTCCCTCTGCAGTGTTAAGAGAGTAAAGGGTCAGCTGTTCAACTACACTGGTAGAAATTCAGATTCACTGTCTTAGTGAAGAATTCTTTAGCACATTCTTGCTGCCACGAGCACTTTAACCACTTTTTCCTACTTAGAGTTGCACTAATCAATTTTTGGCCCTTAAAGGGTAAAGAAACCCAAGCAGACCATGGATCTTTCTATGTTGTTATGGGTATTGTGTTAGCAAACGATTGCCTATTTACTGTACACATCCGGAAGACTAACCTGATGATTAAACTGAATTGTGATTGCATTGTAACTTCATTAATCGGTCGGACATTGTGTCCACGTAAGCAGATTTCTGTTTGGGAGGGGGGGATTATTTTATCATAACCAAAACGAACAGTCCCGTCAACACCAGAAGCGGTTAGCGGTTGCCTGGAGCAGATAATGTAACATTTGTCACGTTGCTAGAAGAATTATCTCAATTTCTAGAAGTCCACTAACAAAAATTCATAAACGCTTGTGGCCATTTTTGTGCCGCTATTTTTCTGGCTCTGGTACAGAAAGATAACAAACCTCTGATTGGCTTGGATCATATTTCCAACCAGGGAAAACGGTCATCAATAAGCACCACACCGCACCAATTTGAATTGCTGCAGAAGACAGTGATTAAGAGGTCCAGAGGCTACTAGCAGACATTGAGCAACATTAGTATTCATTTGGAGTTGTGTTTCTGGCCATGAGATGAGTGCAAATCCAATTTTCACTCTCTTTTTAGCTCTGGTTTGGTCTTCACCAACTCCTAAACAAAACCAAAAAAAAAAAAGAAGCCCTGGCTCTTTAGCTGTCAGATGTTTGTATTCACCAGCAAATTGCTATCCTTATCTTGTTTGCTGCTGTACTACCACCTTAAGAAAAGTCACTTCTGACAAAAGAAAAATAAAGAAATCCCTATAACACTACAGAAAAACTCTCATGTTCCTTCCCCTCTCCTTCTCTCTTTCACGATTTCACTCACTGTCTCTTAATGACTCTTTGCTCTCCTGTGATCTTCAGTTTTTCTTCGAGACCATGATGTCACATCAAAGAGCAAAGGGACATCATTAACAATGAGAAACTGATACTCACAGAGCACTCGGAAAAACAAACAGGCCCATCCCCTGTGGCTCTCTGCACATTTCCCCATTAATCTGCTCTTAATAAGAAATTGAACTCCTCTCCTTTAGACCACGGACATTTCAGACACAGCCAGATTCAATGGGATCTTTTGATGGCAGAAGAATGTATTTTACTTCTATTATATACTGCAAGAAGGTTATTGAATTAGCTTGAGGAATTACAAACTGTTACCCTGTTAATGTTATCAAAAGTGTTTCTGAAATTAACTGTGAAGTGTGCAGAAAGGCTAATAATAATAAAACTTGCGTGCCAATCATGTGCAGAGGAATCATTCTGAAGCATTTGTTTCCTTGATAAAACATAATTCATGTAAAATGACAGATGCAACTTCCCAAGTTCCCATAGTCTCAAATAATAATAATAACAACATCCAAATAGCTGGTCTAAAACATGTCTTCTTCTCCGAGAGAAAAAAATATTTAATTGAGATGTAACATAAAAAATGGCATAATTTGTTCAAATCACTTTGCAAGGCTGTTGCCTAATAAGACTGTAATGACACGCTTGTTTATGTGACAAACGCAGCAGGCGGCGAAAACACATTTGCATCTGCTCTTCTGTTTTGTTTGTGGTAGTTTGTGCTCGAAGTAAATGGACATGAATGCAATATATCTCTGCTAAAATCTAAAATTGAAGTTGGGGTTGCTTGCGCCTCACTGTGATGAATTAATATCAACAAAGACCGGGATCCCATTACAACACGACCAAAGCAAGCTCAATATGTTTTTCCTGAATTGTCATTATTCAAACTGAAATACATTATTCTGTTCGCAGCAGCATAACTACAGGAAAGATTTATGGGATATAAGAATAAACAGAAACAAAATAAGGCTACAAACAAGCGAAATTACAACTTGCTAAACTGTTATCAAACAAAATCCTTACTTTGAAAGATTCTGCCGATTTTCAAACTTATTCACATGTACTGTATAGTATATATATACAGTATATATACTGTAAAAACTATTACACTAGCCAGTTCTCTCTATTACTTGTAGGAAGGCGGCTTTCACCCCCCCAAATCCTTATGCTGATCATGTAGTCACAGGCTGAGCAATAGCCAGAAAGATCCATTTTTGGCCCCAAGGCCCTTTTATTATTCTCATCACCAGATAACGGTGAGAATTTGGAACCAGGAAAACTGTATTTTCTTGCTACTGCTCTCCCTGTGCAGGCCTACAGTATGAGATTTAGATAGCACTGACACGTGTAATGGCGTATATAATCATGTCAGTCTATCACAAGAGAGATAAAACTCAGTGAAGTGGTCCTTTAAGACCTCAATTCCAGTAATGGGGGGTCAGAGTCCTGCAGGTTTTTGTTCCCTTACAGTTTCGGTTCCATGAGAGTTAATGACCCACAGCTGGCCTGTATCTAACCGATGCCTTCAGGGAGGATTTATGTTGTAATATTTACATTTAAGAAGACTTTAATATATCTGAAGAACACTAGTTTTTATAGGCCACTGAAGTCTAAATGCAGATTGCATTATGAAAATTTATATAACACACTCCACAAAGGCTTCATGCATAAACTCATGTTATTTATGTTATGTGTGGTTTGGCCGGCAGTGCTGATATCCCTGTTTAGCAGAGATTGATGCTTTAGCAGGGCTTCCCAATGAGAACTATAATCAAAGTCCAGGAAGAAGGATTGATCCCTTCATATTCGTCCTGCTGTGATTTCCATGCAGTGTGAAAGCTACAGAGGCTCTTTGTCTGTTGACACACTGGTAAGATTGGTGAAGCAGTAATGTCAGGCACACAGTCCATCAGCCCCTCTGAAATCAATACCTTTTGGGATTCTTGCTGCTTTGAGCGTACATGAAGGGAAGCCTCAGAAGGTAATAGCTGTCTTCTTTTCATGTGGTGGGTCTAATCATTTTTACAGGCTCTGTATCTTTATCTCAGGCTCATGTGTGGCTGCAGTGTAAACAATATGCTTCCATTTCCATCACAGTGATCTCACATTCTGACTTATTTGCAGCCAAATTAGGTCACAGACCTGCCACAACTCCTGTGTGCCCTTTGACTTGATCTGGTATTGACTATCCGAACTCACTGGTGTGAGACATGACTTTAATTACCCATTATCCTGATGAAAATTGAATTTCTAGAGAATTTCAGTGCCCCCAATGGCTCTTATTTTTAACTTAAAAGGAAATGGTATTGGATTTTGTACTAAAATGTGGTTTAATGTCATGACTGGTGCATTACACTATATGATGTATGAAGAAAAGACTGGTTTCTTTAAAGCACCTGGAAGCAGCGGCGCCCTGGTTGGGTTTAAGGCGCCAACCATGAACCACCATGTCCCTTTTTTGCATCCAGCCTTCATCTCTCTCTTCTCATTTCCTGTTATCTCTCTATTGTCTATCTAATAAAGGCATAAAATGGCAAGAAAATATATTGTAACAAAGCACCTCCAGACATGTATTAAGCCTTATAAAATACTCTGCTTGGAGCAATAATTTATGTCTGATATGAATTTTCCAAAAAACAAAAGTATAATTACCACATAAAAATCTTTACAATGACATCTCGTCCTTCTCCCTCATTAAAATTCCAAATGCTATGAATATGCAAATATATTTCATTTCAGAAGTTTAACTGCTGGACACGAGATGTCTCTTATTTCACTGTAAAGTCCAGTTCTCGGTGTTTGTGCACTGGAGGCTTCAAGTTTCCTCATCACACTGGTGTAAGTTGCATACTGGACCAGGACTGGCAAATCATGTCCGTAGGCCCACCGCTTAAAATTAGATATTCAGTGAGCACAGAGAAACTTTCCACTTTCAGCAGATGAATGTGAAAACAGTCTTCTAGTGTCAAACTCTGCACATACATCATTCTGCACAGTGAAACTCAATTCAAGTGACGTAACAAGGAGAGGGTTACAATCAAAGTTCCTTAATTATTATTTATTAAGAGTTTAACAATAAATACTCAGCTAATCTGCTTCATCGGAGCTGTGAAGGAGTGGTTTGATCTGCTCTGACTGACTTTTTGTCTCCCTGGCAACACAAGCAAAGAACTGGCATCGAATTCTGAGTCTGATTCCTACTTTGCTAAAATCTGATTGGTGCGTAAAAATGTGACATTATCATTTTCCAACAGAGCTGCTGGTGCTAGAAGTATTAGCCCTCCCGCTGTATATTCCTGTTTAAAATGACTTTTAAAAGATGTAGTTCGACAATTTGGGAAATAGGCTTATTTGCTTTCTTGCCTAGAGTTAGATGAGAAGATTAATACCACTCTCATATCTGTCGGTTAAATATAAAGCTACCGCCACCAGCCTGTTAGCTTAGCTTAGCATAAAGAATGGAAACAGGGAGAAACAGCCAGCCTGGCCCTGTCTGAAGGTTACAAAGACAACTACTAGCACCTCTAAACCTCATTAATTAACACATTGTTTCTCTTTGTTTAATCCGTACAAAAATCGAAGTATAAAAACATCAAGTTATGGTTTTAAGGGGGTTATGCGCCAAACTATTTCTTGGCCAGGTAACATCATGATGACGACAAGACTCCAGGAAGCTGCTGTTTGTATGGAGAAGTAGCCAATCAGAGGCACAATTCAAATGCATTGTTGTTGTAATTAGGAACAATTTACCCAGAATCTGAAAGTGCTAATGTTTTAATTGGAACTTTAACCTTCGCTCACCATTAGCAGCACATGCAGAATTTTCAGCTTAGTGACTGATCATTTTGTACTGAAATGCACTTTGGGAGTCGTACTTAACTTCTCATTTTATGTTTTAATGTACACAACTTTTGACTTTTTTATAAAAAAAAACACACCAACAGACATTTTCCAATGCAGTTGCTCATCTTTGTTGCTGATAACAGGGAACGTTTCATGTCTCTCCAAGTCAGTCAGCAAAGTGTGTCTATGTAGAAAATGAAAGTGACTATTATTTCCAGAACTGTGCACACTTCAATTACCTCCTAACACGTTGCAATTCTGTTGTTCTAACTTTGGCAGTATGTCCATCGCTCATAGTAAGAAGAGCGATTGAAAAAAATGTCTTGAGGGTCTTTGAAAGCGGTTTATTTGTGTATGTTTAAACACTAATTCTGCAACCCTCATTCCTTTTACAGTAACTCTGCTGCGGCGATGCCAATGCCGAACATCAAGAGTGACGCTTACACAAGGAAGTGACGGGATAAAAAATGTTTGTGACAAGTTTCACATTTGACACAACACCCATATAAAAGCTAAAATGTCTTTGAAGTCAAGCTTTTTTTTTCAAAACTGTAAACTAGTGTCTCTGATGTTTGGAGCTTCAAATTACAATCCCCACAAAAGGCATAATAATACTTTTGCCTGCACCAAGTGCAACGGTAATTCCTCAAATATCTCACAGCAATGTTGCAATACTCTGTGTCCCTCATCAGCGATCAACATGCTAATTGGCCCTGAAATTTGGAGGGAGAAGAGTCTTTTCTAATCTCCATGAAGAACGGGCCGCTCTGTCACTCATTAAAGCAGACTTATACTTTGCCCAGTCTCATTATGTTGACACAGCGCAGGAATTGTTCTGGTCACTGTGGGGAAAATGGATCATGCTAATGATCAACACTAAGACTCATTCCCACAGAGCTCATAATCGCTTACTCCTGCTGTGCCATTTTTATAATGACTAATTCTATTTTTTCCCCACACAGAATTATTATTTCTGATAAATGCTGCGCAGTGTCAGCGCTTGATTACGTGAGCTTGTTTGTTTATCAAAGTACTTATCAATCTCACACTTTTTCAGGGATGCCTGGTTTGAAATTGGAGCTCAGCCCAAAGTTTTTTACAAATTAGAGCAAAAGTTTGATATTTGGTGTCAATCACATCCTGTGCCCTGTTTGCATATTAGTGGGTATATATCTGTATCTCTTTTCCCATGGCAAATTCAGGTCAGTCAAGTCAGTCACTTCCCGCTGTAAACTTCATCATGACGCACAGCTCTGAAAAAGATAATTTTCTACACATCACGTTGGCTGTTTATTGAGCAGTTCCTAATTTTTACTGTTACTTTATCTTTCACTGCTGTGTACATTAGTTTTTGAACTGTGTAATATTGGTAGCATATAATGATATTGATCAAGAGGTAGGAAGTTTTGGGCACAATCCACAATCCTTAATTATGGACTACTTGAAATGAAATTATACAATAATGATAAAAGAAAAAGATTAAAAAACAGGTCATTTGGGCACTTTGCTAACAATTTGAATAAATCAATGCCATTTACTTTCTTGTAAATGACTCTTGTAATGTAATTGTAATTTAATAAAACTGTATTTGGTGACCGTTTTATAAAAGCAATATTTCACAACTGGCTGTGGTATATTGTGATTATATCACAGTTAAGGGGCATTGATCGGCCTGATGCAGAGCGGAGGGCTGACAACCCCCTTCACCCCCTTAATTATACAGGATATACTGAACATACATTATTCTGAGAACATATTGATTGAAAAGTGGCCATTGTTGTGATGTTTTGCACAGCTCTTTCCTGTGATTACAGCAGAGCTGTTAGTACTTTGACATGACTGACAACAGCTGTTAAGCCCCCAGACAAACATGCGCTGGCTGTTCTACTCAGATTGGTGCAGCAACTAGAAATATCTCCAGACATTTAACTGATAAAAAGAGCAACCATGTTGGTGGGGTTCTGTAGTGGTCTATACCCCTGTATTGCCCCTAAAAGGTTTTGACTCGGGGAAGCCATGGATTCCCTATTTAAAATATCCTTTTCATTGTGATAGAAAAATGAATAGATTTTTCCTTGTTGCATAACAGTTACAATATTTGTATCGTGTTGCTTGTGTCTCCATTTTTCATTGATTTTTATCAGTAGTAAGTACTAAAAGAACATCCCTGTGATTTCAAAGTGTAGTACATGTCATGTGGTTTGTATAATATATTTTTAAAGCAGTCAGAGGTGGCCTCTGACATACCACCATATATATACTATGAATAATCAGGAAGTAAAGCCAACCACACTGGGTTTACACCATTCAGATTATAGCAAGTTAATGCACCATTCAAATGAAGCGACCAAGAAAGTGAGTTAGTTTTCCAGTATTGATATCCTGATGAAGGTTTGGAGTGTTTCCTGTGAAAACTGCCATTGTGGCAACGAGTGCTGTGGCAAACCACAAGATATTGTCTTTACCACTTCAATGCACAGGAAAATGCAAAATCCACTGTAGTTGTGTGTATGAACATGTGCAAGTTGTTCATATTGCTTTAACATGTTGTGCATTAGGCAGAAAAATCGAAACGTGTGGCTGTTAATATGCCTGCGTCTCTACTATTTGAGCTTAGTCAACGATGGTTCCTTCAGAAACTGTATCATTCTGATATTTGAAAGCAGAGTCATTTTGTGCTCTTCCTCAAAATAAATCACTTAATGTGAGCTGAAATATCACATCATCATCAGACAGGACGTTAGCAGCCAGCTCTGTACTTGTCAAGTGGATAGTGGTCATTTGTCTAAATGCCTCAATTAAGCTTAAGTATTTTAAATAATAACCTTCAGGATTTTGTTTCTAGTTTATGTCCATACTGTATCATCTTTCCTTTATCTGTTGAGCCATTGTAATTATTGAGACCTGTGTAGTTCTGCTTCTGTTTACCACAAACAAGAAATGTAAAATGAAAGACTTCTTGTTAACAAGATATTTTCCTTAGGGAAGATCACCCACACATCAGTCATTCAAGAGACTAAGTGTAAAAGCTTTCATGAAATTGATACAGGTAGACTCACCAGCTTGTCATATCAATTAGCGATCGAGAACCAAAACAGAAACGCATTCACGCTGTATGAGAATGTACATTATTTAATGCAAAGTTGTTTATGTTATCTGTCATCATAACATCAACAGAGCCTTGTGTTTGAAGTCAGCGAGAGCATCAAAAACCACCCTGGTAAATAGCTTACCGTCAGCAGCAGGGGACGGCTTTCTTTGACAGCTCCCACACAGCCAAGACAGCCAATCACCATGATGATAGTCCCCACCGCGATGAGCAGGTTGGCTGCCGACAGGGAGGGAAGGGATGATGAAAGGGTGGCAAAGTTACCCTGGGTCACTGAGAGCCAGACTCCCACCCCCAGTATGCCACATCCTCCCAACTGCAGGGGAAACACAAAGAGGCGTAAAGCTGTCAGTGTACCAACAACAAAGTCAAACTTGTCCTAAACAGAAACACACTCATACATGGTGGTGCATAAAAATATGTGCAGACTTGTTGTGGCTTTCTGTTTGTTTTTTAAACTGCATGCCAGTGAGGGCGTGCACAGACTGAAGAGGGAAAATCAAAATGAAAAAAAAAAACTATTGTCAAAAACTCAGAACAGCAGCAAAAAGTGGGATAAAAGATCAAATGAAATAGCAGAACAAAGATTTAGAAGCCAGTGTACCACACAAGTTCAGCAACCTAACACGATGTCTACACAGAAAGTGTTTCAGCCGTGTTTTTCAGTCGTCCGTCTTATGGTGCATCTGACGGAATCAATCAATCCAGCTGTCTACGCCTTTCACTCGTGCTATACATGAAAAACTGAGATCCAAACCTTTTTTTATGCTTTAAGTCTATTGTCTTCTGTTTTATCTTTGTAATTTGTTTTTTGAGATTATTTCTGATGAGTTGTTGCGGGGCCGCTTGAAAAATTCTGAACCACTGAAAAATTTGGATATCCTTGTCACTCGCTTGGATGTGGATAAACGTAACGAACTGATCAAACTAATCAACAGCTATCCTGTTGCTGTTTTCTGATACCCCGTCCCGAACACACTTAATAGAGCATGACATAGATGTTGAAGATGCTGAGCCCATCAAGCAGCGCTTTTATCGTGTGTGGGATGAGAAGAGGAGACAGTTGGAGGCCGAAGTTCAGTATATGCTAGACAACGGCATCGCTAAACCTTGGTCATCTAACTGGACCTTCCCGTGCCTCCTAGTTAAAAAATCAGATGAAATTGCTGTAAAAATACAGCCAAACTCTAACAGTAAGGCACCGTTCTTCCTCAATAAATGGGTAAAATACTGTAAAATACCCCCAGTAGATTCTCCTTATTTTGAAGAAGACATTTTTGAAACTGCCATCTTGTGCCAATTCATTTTGAATGAGCAACGGAAAGTCCAACACTCACTCACGGACAACCACAGTTATAGGGCTGGTCTGTGGCCGGTTCAGCCAAAAATAGCAAATGAAAAACATCGCCAACCAAACAACCCAGCCTTACACATTAGGTAGCCTACAATGAAATTTTAAGGAAATATAAACGTATAATTAGGAACAAAACAAACAAAATTATACCCACATGGAACTTGAAGATATTGAGAAGCCATTAATCAAAACCGGGATATGTAGAACAACTTCAACACAAAGCAACCACAAGCATTACCCATCCAAAATGGTGGCATCTGGAGAGCACATTTTGTACAAAATCTGTACAAAGACATACCAATAAATCCAATTAATTCAGATCAATGTATTACAAAAGAAAAACTCCAAACATTAGAAGAAACAATTAAAGGCAACCAAAGCCCCCTTGATTTCCCAATTACTTGGGAAGAATTGACCACACAGGCAAAATCTCTCCAGCCACGGGAGGCTTGCTGTCTACACAGCATAAAAAATGAAATGCTCAAATGCAGCACCCCAGAGATGCAGGATTGTTCAATATCGTATTACAGTCAGGATGTTTTCCTGACATCTGGTGTGAAGGGCTCATTTATCCCATTCATATGAGTGGGGACAAATTAGGCCACCGTGGCATCTGTGTCAGCAGTTGTCTAAGTAAATTATTCTGTAGTATTCTAAATAAAAGAATACCAGATTTCTTTGATGAACACGTCCTGAATAAAAATCAAATTGGCTTTCTCCCAAAACACTGCACCACCGATCATGTATATATACCCTTCACACTTTAATTAACAAATATGTACACCAAACAAAAAATGGTAAGATGTTCACTTGTTTTATTGATTTCAAGAATACTTTCGACTCTATTTGGCATGAAGGGCTTTATTACAGACTTCTACATTGTGGTATAGGGGGCAAAATGTATGACTAAATCAATGTATTTGGAAAATAGATGTGCTAGGGCTGGGTACCAAACTTTAATACTTTTATGGCACCGACCGAATTGCTTCAATATTATCGAGTCTCAAAAAAATTCTTGTCATTCGGTACCAAATTTTGATACCTAGCAGGAGCAGAATATTCAGCAGTAGCTTCTCAACATAAACAGCAATAGCGGAGGCAGCAACAGCGTCTACAGCGGCTACATCAGTAACAGGAGGTTGGACCAAAACACGTAACCTCCAGGTAAGACAGGACAAAGCTGTATTAAAATATTGAAGATGATGATACTGCCTATCGTTTGACATCAAAACAGTGGTGGTTCGACGGCTGGCGAACGCCTGACAACAACGCCAGCCACCAAACCACCACTGATTTGATGACGAGAGGCAGTATCATTATACTTTCAATACAGCTTCGTCTTGTCTTACCTGCAGGTTACGTGTTTTGGTCCAATCTCCTGTTATTGATGAAGCCGCTATAGATGCTGCTGCTGCTTACACTTGCTACATTTTGAGCTGTTAACCCGGCTACCATTAACAGACAATATACTACACAAAACAACCGTCATAAAGCATGCTAATGCTAATGTCAACTAGCTGTACAGAGACACTCAACACACTTTCTCTTTCAAACTAACCAACATTAAAACTAGCGAGTTTTGCTGGTTGGTGAGTTTGAACGTCATTACTTTCACAACACATCGTTCAGGAACTGTGTGTATCGGTAATCTGGCTTAAAATATTTCATAGTGTCATCTTGCCCGTTGCGCTGTATGGTTTATTATTTATTTATATGCAGAATTCTGCAGACACATTTTACACACAGAAAGACACCAACAAATGCATGTAGAGCAGAATTAGGCAGATACCCACTGATAATTAACATTCAAAGGAGAGCACTCAAATTTTTAATCATCTTAAATCCGGCCCCCTAGACACCCTCCACTCCAAAGCTCTCCAAACTCAAGAGCTGAGCCCAGAAATGAGTCCCCTGTGTCAGTTGGTGCTCAGACTAACTGCCCCCTTCTCAGACACACTCTGACAGTCTCACACAAACACTGTTTTCCAAACACCACTTTGAGTAAACCAAATTATGATGCAATGTAAAGAAACCTATTTGGAACGTTAGAAAGAAGAAACTAGAAGCCAAGAATGTATCTGGCCCTAAAAAGAGATTATGAATTGGCAGAATATCTCTCAACTGTCGGAGACAGAAAATTAGAGACAGATCCTAACCAAGTACAGGCTCAGTGACCACAAGCTGGCAGTTGAAAAAGGACGACAGAAAAAATCACGGCAACCAAAAATAAAACAGAATATATGGTCACTGTTCCACAGGTGAGGTTGAGACCTACAATGTAAAACATTCAATGAAATAAGGAACATTTACTTTAACAAGTTCAACTCTGTAATTTCAGATTTCAAAGAGCTTAATGACCTGTCAACATTAAAAATACTCTGAGGAGAAGGAGACAGGGCATTTCTTGCTGCTCAGTATTTATCAACACGCCACAACCTGAGGGACAGTGAATGACCTGGACATACACACACACACACACACACACACACAGGTTATACTAGGTATATATATATATATAATTAATATATATCAATCTTAATGTTCTGTCAATGTTCATATTATCGAAACCTTCATGCCAATACAGCCCATTGAATAGAAATCGCATAATATCGCTAATTTTAGAAAGTCCTCGAGTAACAAACTAATATCCAACCATGGTTTTGATTCTGACATTGAGCACTCCACCTGTGCTCCTTCACCAATGAATGCGCTTCGATACACACTTTGATACAGACTGAATGAATGAGGAAATAAAACAGCATGTCTGGCTCTGCGGAAGACAGACAGGAGACAGAAAGAAACTCAAAGTTTGTTGAGGAAAACCTGCCAGTGAGCAGGTTAGCCTCACAGAGTCAGTTACCGTGGTAACTGACCCAGAGTTTAAGTTATCTCTCTTTCTGAAATCCCAGATTTTTCCTCATCTCGGGGTTAACAAACTCAGTTTTCACTGAACCCGCTTTCTGGAATACAACCCTGATGATCAGCAGATTGATGTAATTTTAGTTTCACCTCTGAATTCATGCTTAAAGCACTTTATTTACATAGTCCTGTGGTGAAACAAACAAAACGGGCAAATACGCCATAGTTTGTACCAAACAGGTTAGGTGTGAAAGCACCTCATGAGATTCAAACACAACATTAGTACAGAGATGTCTGATGGCAACGAAGATGTAAAATGATGTTCAAAATGCAAACAAAAAACCCCCAAAAAACAGCTGTGCAATGTGTTATCTTAACCATTAAATCTTGCTTGGAAACTATGAAAACCTCAAATATTAATTTCATATCCTAAAAATAGAGGCCCCGCTTTTGCCTCACCTATCTATACTTCCGTTCAGTTGTGGGTGTAAGAATGAGGTTAAATAAATTTGGTTAAGGTTAGAATATTCTTTTTGGTTCAGTTATGAATTTGATCAGTGATTTTTTCTTCTATTTGACAGTAGAGAGGCGCTTCGGGACATTCAGTTTGTCTCATTTTAATATTAAAAACTGTTTTGGATTGAGTCTACATGGTATCTGATTATTTGTACATTTCAAAGGAAGGAGGTATAAATTTCCCATTAAACAGACTGAATTGTGGTATAAGACTAATTATCACCTCCACCAAAGAGGTTAGGTTTTTAATATACAAGATCAATTGCAGTCAGTAGGGGCCACCGTTTGAAGAATTCAGCTGCGGTGAGAGGAAATCTCCTTTTGGAGTCCAGGGCCTGTGTGGATTCTTGTTTTTTACTTCTTTGAAAATTTGTTCTTATGAACCACAGCATGTTTCCCTTTCGAGGCACAGAAATGATAGTGGGAGGAGAAAAACAGTAAGAAATGTATGATGTGCAGTAAGGATTTTCAGACACATCTATACATCCATCATATATGCAAACAGAAACATGCTACGGCCACTTGCCAGAGGCCCCAAAGGCAGTAAGATTTACATGGCTAAATACAAGATTATTGTTTTCCCCCCACTTTTCTTTCTATTTCCAGCTTTAACACAAGATCTTATTTAATGAGCTCTTGAGCTGGAAGTAGGGCAAGGCGAAAATAAAAAGCACTCATGTGGAGCTCCATTCACTGAGGCAGGTTTCTGTCTACCAAGGCTGGAAGATTTCAGCAGCTTGCAAATGAAGAGTCTTTCGGGTCACTGTTGCTCACAATGGACCCTTATTACGCCCCAGAGTGTATTCTCCAATGGAGATCGGCCACAGTGAGAAGGGTGAAGGGTAAAAAAAAGGAACTGATGGCAATGATCAACAACAGAAGCATTTATTTAGCCTACATTATTGTATAACTGGCCATATCTAGCAGTTAGCGGAAATATACCACCATCATACAAATATGATTCACTGACATATACGTAACATAGCGGACTTCATCCATGTGTTTGGATGAAGGCTTTTTGTCATTCATACAAGTGTCCGATACGTAAGTGTGACTTGCTTAAAGGTGCAGTGTGTAAGATAGCAAAGAGCAGTGATGTGAGTTAGAGCCAGAGCGCTGATTCAAAATGTCAACGACACTGCCACACAAAATCCTGCTAGCGTTAGCATGCCTAGCTGTAGTGATAAACTTAACAGTCCAAATGAAGAGGAGGAGGAAAGAGTCTGGGCGGATGAGCAGGCTGATACCAGCGGGGAACAGGGGCAAGAAGAGGAGGCCGCTGCCGAGGACGAGTGAAAGGTGCGTAACAACCTCCAGCAGGTGATACTGTTAACGTTAGCTAATGTAGTGACAGTGTTAACAGCGGAGCTCCGGACCTGACCCTACTCTGTTATGCAAGTGGCATGCAAACACAGCTTTACAACTTTAAAAGAATCATCAAGAATAGATTATGGAGCACTACATTTTAAAGTGTTCATGATTATGGCTACAGAAAAAAACAGTCTTGTGGCTTTGGACACTGATGGAATAAAGTAGTCAATAGGATGGCAGAGAAGAGGGCACTGATAAGACTTCTCATCACCTATGGTGGGACATGCTATTTCTATTCTATTCACTGCTTAATGCCGCTGTGCTATGCTGTTTTTTTAAATGATATCAGCTGATTATCTCACTGGATCTGATCCAATAGGGTGCAGACCTGCTGCTTGTCACAGCCTGACAATACCAGTGAATAGTAGCATGAAATCCTGACTGTTAAGCCTGATGTCGAATTGCATCAGATCAGCTGCGAACACAATGTCAGATGATTGATGACTGATGACTACAAATAGCTCTCACATTTCCAGATCATCACAGGAAAGCTTTTGTCCAGTGTGAAAACTAAGTTTTGGCCATTTTGTTTCATGATGACAGCATTGCATTTGACTATGTCACATTTGTTTGATTTGTGAAGTTACAGATTGTAGCATACGTCCACTGAGAGTTGGGTTGCCCATATCAATTGTCAAATGAATAAAATCCTAAGTGTGCCTCTTGGGGTGCCGACTTTTTCTTTAGGCTATTTATTTATTTATTACATCATTTTATGAAACCCTGTAAGTACACCTGTTGTTAACCTGATATCTATTGCTTAGCCTATGTATGTTATAAATAACCTGATATTGCTTTATGCAACTCATAAGTGCGTATGTTGGGGAAAAATGGGACCGGTCCAGACAAAAATTGCCAGGGCCGAATTTTGTTCCCAGTCTGACCCTGATGTCATTTACAAACATGAATGTGAACAATCAACACATGAAGATCAGATCTGACAAAAAAATCTGAATTGAGCATTAAGGCCTGTAATGTGAACGTAGCCTCAGCTGTTCAGATCATGAGTCAAGGAACAAGAGTGTTTTCTGTTCTCTCACAGGCTACATCTATTAGGCTATATTTGCTGTTGAAGCCCTAATTAATGACCGTTGTGAGCACCAGGGACAATTGACGCCTCTGCTCACCAGTGAATCCTCACATAAAATTTCTCATCAATTTCTTAATTTACTCTGCTGCCTATTTCATAAAGTCCGACAGAGAGTGACAACATTTTGGGTTGTGATTCTCATTTAATTCCTATTTGCTCACATGCTGTATCTAAAGCGTTTGGCTGGATATACATAATTTCATCCATGGCAATTGAATAAATGAAAAGCGAACATATAGGGAGGGGGAGCTGGTCTGACTATTATTGCAGTTGACAAGGGGTTTTATCTGTTTCGCACTGTACGGTGAGAGGAAAAAATCCCATTCATTATTAAAGTGATTTCATTTTTTCTGTGTATGAGAGACGATAATAAAGTGATACATTTATTACAGTACTCTTATTGAAAGGTGAGCGCAACGTGCATTTAATTTCTCTCTTGCATATTTTACCTTGTGCTACTGCAGCCTTTAAGTTTATATGAAAACATTTAATTCAGACTTGTGCCATGTTAATAGTGTTACGGAAATGTTACCAGGTAACATTATAATATACAGACATGAGACCGACATGTTAAATTTTCATCACATTGAGGTGCATGTCTGAAAGGGGATATATACTGTATTCTATTAACATGCATGTGCACTACTAAGCGATCTTTTGCACAATCCATGTTCATGAACGCTGCTACAGTTTCAACTGTCTGCACCAAGTCAACCCTGCACATTTTAATTCTTGAATTCTAAATTATTTTAAAGTTTAAATACTTATTTTGTATTATGCTACTTTCTCACCAAAGCTCTGCAATTTCATGTCATCATATGTAGCACTGAACTGAAAAGTATAAATGTAACTGTGGTGAGATGACAATAAAGGTCCTTGCATGCTTGTATCCTTGTACTGTATATTGTAGAAATGCAACTAAAATGCAACTAAGCAACTCATTTTAACTATCGATTAATCTTCATATTGCTTATTTTGTTTGACCAAGAGTCCAAAATCAGAGGATTTTCCATTTACAGTGTTTGAAAAAAGCAGAAAGCAGGAAATCGCTACCTTTTAAAAGCTGAAACCAGCAAATGTTTAGCATTTTCACTTGATAAATAACTCAATTTTGGCCCATCAACAAATCAATGAATTGATAAATTAATTCAGCACTAGAATACCGATTAAACTATCGAATATTAAAATGTATGAATGACTTTCTGCAAAATTTAATCATCACAGTTTCCAAAATGTGTTCTTTTTTGTGCAGTTCATTTTGAAGTTTAAAAAAAAAATCCATCTTCCATCTAGCAGCTTTTACAAGTAGTTTTACTTTCACTCTGATCACTACTGGTCTTGATTAGCACCCATCTCAAAAACAGCAGCTTCAATCTTTACACTCCCACAGATTTGCCGTGTTGAAATTGATGCAGCCATCTGGACTGCCTCCCCCACTCACAGCAGGTTTGTGTATTTGAAGCAAAGCCTCTGATACTGTCTACTGATTAAGGCCCAGGACTGTGACTGTTCTGTGTGTGAGAACATACAGCTTTCTTCAATAAATTCCTATAAACTAAACTGCCTTTATTGCATCAGAAACATGGGAAAACTTGGCACAGTAGAGCAGAAATATCCATACTGATATCATCTTGATGATATGGCGATGAAAGAACGTCTCAATAAAATATAAATGTGCAGTAGATGTACTTGACTCCTGGGTTTGCAATGTATAACACAGGTGGAAGTTTTAATGAGTACATTCACAGTACATGAATATAAGCGCTCTGATCTCTTTGCAATTACGAACACTCCATCCAGAATGTTTCAGGAATACATATTAATATAATGATATTAACATGATTAAAGGTCATACACTGAATTCTCATACATACATGAATGAAATGTGAAAGTCTTGAGGCCAAGGACTAGTAAAAAAAAAAAAAAAGTTTTCATGGGTTACCACACCAAAGAATGCTTGTTTGAATTCACACACTTCATCTATTATTTCTTTTCTGACATTTTGATGTGTGGATCACGTATTCAGTTTGTCCCTGAAGAATGAATCCCAGTCCTTATATCTGCTCTGGTGATGAGGATTAAAGGCTGTTGGTTTTTAATATATTGTATACTTTTGATCTGTATTACCTAAGTCACAGCTTTAAAAAAAAAAGTACTGTAGTTCATTAGATATATGAAAAACCCAGAGAGAGGATTGATTTCTGCACTACTGAATCTATCAAAAAGCAGCACACATTTCCAATTTCTGCTTATAAAGTAGAACATGTTATTGTAAAATGCTGATTGTGTCCTGGTCAGAATCACCTGCCCTCTCCAGCAAACGCTACATACAATCTATCAAAGAACTTTGTTGACTGATGATGCATTTTGTTCCTTTGCAAATTTTAAAATGTTCATTTACAATAACCATTAACCACAAGCACCACACCATTTCCAGCAGACACAGAACAACATCAATCAGTTGTTTCTGGTCACCTGATGAATATAAATGCAATATTCAATCTCCTTTTTGCTCTGGTTTGTTTCGACCAACTCCCGAGAAAAATATCTAGCTCTTGAGCTGCTGTTAGACTCCACCAGCCACTCATTTGCTTGCTGCCTTTTGGTGCTGTGCAGGTTATGACAATCTGATTTTGATCAGGTTTATTTTAGCTGATCCCAATGTACCAAGTGTACACTTGGCCTAAAGTATCTAAACGTCTTTGCTGGAAAGCCTGTAGCTTTATATGGGAGGGTTTGTCCCAGGGACTCAACTGCACAGTCTATATGTACCCTTAGAACCAAAACAAGTTAAATTTGGCTAAATGCTGCATTGAGTTGCAGAGACACAAAATTAAACTTCAATATTCTAAACTTTGAAAGGCCAAAACTTCTTCACACAAGTTTAATTTTAATAAAACTTGTAGAGTTAATAACTCCTGCCACAGACTGGCCTAAGGCATGCTTGTATTATTTTTGAGGGTCAACATGGCTCATTTCTGCAGGTCCTGGCTGAAGTAAACAGCTTATTATACTTGTTGTACACAAAGATCTTCACCATCAGTGCAGATCAATTTGAAAAGCAAAGACTTGTAAAGTCTCTGTTAAAAACATAAAACAAGGTGCTCACAAACCATGACTGGTCCAAATTGATTCATATAAGCTTTTTGTGATCTGCCACCCTCAACAGGGTAAGGTTAAGTTTAAATAACTTGGGTAAGGTTAACAAACGACCAAAGTCATTGCAATGAATTAAAGAGACCCCACGTTTAATAATGATGAAAAAAGAACATAAGATGAATAGAGATAGATACTCTTTTCACCCACCGCCTCTCTTCAGGGTTGTGTGCTTTTCATATTTTATATACAAACGACTGCAGTCTGCAGGAAATCAGGTTTATTATAAACTTTTCTGATTATTCAGTCATTCTTAACCTTCTGTGAGGATGGACAGGGACTTGTTTTGAATGTGTCATCTGTCCCACATGTGTCTTGGTGTGACAACTTTTCTCAGCAACTGAATTCCTCAAAAACCAAGAACGTGATTATTGATTTCAGACAACCGTCATCTGCCCCCACACATATGGCAACACGATCAATAAAGCTGCAAAAAGGTCATTTCATTGTCTCACTGAATCTGTCTGAACCTTCTGCATGGTGTCCTGGCTTTTGAATCTGGGTATGTTCAATAAAAGAGATGTGGAGACTTTTGAAGGTAGCCGGCAAGATTACTGGAGTTGGCATCAGCTGGCTGAAATCTTTGAAAGGCATTTGCTCAGCAAAATGTCATCCTTGATTGTCATGGTCACCCCCTGGTAGGGGAGTTTAAAATGATGCTCTCTGAGAGCCACTTCAGAGCACTTAAATGCAGCAGGAATGAAATGTTTTTATATATAATCTGGATAATACATCTCCTGCACATTAAAATTTACAGCTTCAGCACTTTCAGTATTTGTTGCACTTTTAACACTTTCAGTACTGCAAAAACCTCAGTTGGATCTTAAAACGTTTAACACGGCTACAGTATTGCTGTTGTGATTCTTGTGTGTGTGCACTGTCTAGTAACAAACATATAGTCTTGTGAGAGCTCCAAACTTTCATTCCTCTTCTAAACAGAAATAAAATTGAAGTTAATAAGCCCAAGACATGCATGTTTTTACCAAAATTGTGCTTTTGTTAGCTCACCTTAGGCTGTTTGCTACCTTCAGATTGGGAATAAAAAGATGCGAAACATCCTGCCCCTTGTTGCTAAGGCGCAAACATCAGACTTCCCTCCAGCACCTTCCTCTCTGGTTTTCTCAGAGCTACACTGCAGAGAGCTAGCAGCACGTTAGATAGATAGCACAGCAGAATATACTACTAATTAGGAATGCTAATTATGACAAACCAACGTCTTTAAGCCAATGGGACTGAACATATGCTACTCAAATAAAACTGTTAATTGAAAACATTTTGTCAGAGCTTCCATGCCTCTTAAAACAGTGAAAGCTTTCTAACACCAATCAAGTTTCACACTAGCAGCCTATTTGGAAAGACAAATTAATTCATTTGAAGTAATTCAAAACTGCCCCCATCCATTTTTCATTTGAATTAATTTATAGCTACACTCATTTTTTCCTTTTTACAAACTGTGAGAAAAGGAGGAAAATAAGAAAAACGCACTTCACTGTTTCCCGCAGGAATACAATAGCATGTTCATCATGACTGAGAGGAGCACGGTCACACATGACTGAACCCTAAATCAAAGAGCCAATAATGGAGCAGTGAAAAGCATTCGTGTCCCACTGATCTGGATTTTAGCAGGAGGTAGACTATTATGCTCCTATCATAGATATGAAAGGCATACTAGGCTGTTTTAGATACACCAGATAAAAGATGAATTTATATGGAAAGTAATGACCAGTTTTACTCTCTCTGAACATTTTCATCTGACAAACATCATATAAGGGGTTGAAGTTGCTTTGTCAAGCTCAGACACCAAGGACACTCCAACTAAATTCTGCTGTACATAGTAAAGTCTAGTGAGATTTACATAAAACTGTCATAATTTATCCATAATCTTGTCACCCTATACAAACATTTTGAAATGCAGAAGCCTTGAAGTACAACCAACAATAAATTGTCTGTGAATGATAACAAATGTGTGAATGTGTGAATTAATCAACTCAAATTGCTATGAAATAAAGCACAATGTAATCAAATTTACCAGACTACAAATTTAATCTTATAAATCTTCTGTGATCTATAAACTGTAGGTATGTAAATTACAGTTTTGGTATGGTAAAAAAGAAGTCTGTATATAAAGAGATTTGTCAGGCAATTTTAGAGACACAAAAATCTGATCTTCTTTGACTTATAGTTGCTTTGCCAGACTCCTGCAATTCATGGCACCAAGCAGCAGAGATTACAGCCCACAAAGATACAGCATGGTGTGTAGGATGTGTCATTCACCATTCAGTTCTGTTCAGATCTTTATTGTCTCACAAGAGGAAATTCTTTTTGCAGCAAGGAAGCATAAAAACGTAAACACAATAAAAACACGCCGAGACAAAAACATATCATACAATTCAGACAATAAGGATATATGTTAAAAGCAAGGAAAACGTCAACAAGAAGAATAAAGATAAGAAAAATAAAGTGCTAAGCTGTGTGAGGAAACAAGAGGCAATATATAATGTATTTGAATCCTCCCATTCTCAGGATTTGTTGCCCCTCGTTTAAATTTCCTGCCAGTGACCTGAACTATCCACCTACCAGTACAGCTGTGACTGAGTTTAGTCATTAGTTTCATACTTTCAATTAAAAAGCTTATTTCCTTAATCTAATGTAATTCCTGTTGAAACAGGTTGTTAGGACATGGCATAACCTCCAGCAGTTTAACTTCTCACCTTGCCACAGTGCGGTACACTGTGACATCACTGTTGGGTGTGGTTACAAGTGCAACATAGCACACTTCCAACCACAGCTTAAGTTACTCTTTAAAGCAACTAAAATCAATATTTATATATCAACAACAGATCACATGACCACTTGTATGTGAAAGGTGTCACTTGTAGCCAACCCACAGATTATTATCACCTGACTGCAGTTCCACTCAGCTCAATGAAGAGTTTCAGTATCTTTTAGTTCATTGTTTTGGTTTAACATACCGAAACCCACTGTACACTATAGCACCAAACATCAGGCAGGCAAAGTTAGCAACTAGCTGGTGAACACAATGGAGCATTTAGCAGCTAAAAAGCCAGATATCCCTCACAAGTTAGTGGAGAACAAAAATAGAACTAAAAGGAGAGTGAATATTGGACATGCATTAGAGTCCACAACTCCAAATGCTAATGTTGCTACATATCTGCTGGTTGTATAAATAGGCAACTGTTTGCTAACAAGTTCACCATATCAACTTATAAGGTGGGTATATGTCAGCGTTGTGTTTAGAGCTTGTTTCCGCTGCCTCCAACTGCCAAAAAAATCAGCTATTGCTGGCTTGAAAACCCTCCTCACCCTCCTTGTGAGCCAGATAATGCCAATTAATTCTTTACCATATAACGAGTGCATTGATGGCTTCCTGCCATTCCTGCCTGCTTGTCTGTGTGTCTGCATTTGGGTCCTTATCCCTGTTGACAGTAACATTGAACTATGACATTATGTGAAGGAGTTTGTTGGCCGCATAAATCTTTGGCTAATCCACCATGAGAAAAAGACATGTTTCCAAATGTTCCCATTTTAAATTTATGTCATACTCATGTTTAAGGGCGGAAACTGGCACAAACGTTTCGGAGCTTTAAATAGGCACTAAAGAAATGTCCCTTTAATGTGAGGACTCTTCAGTACTGTACTGTCCCTGTGGGTTTACCTTATGTAGGTGTGTTCTGAATATTCCCCTGACAGTGTGCAAGTTTGACTAATCCATTTCCGCCCCTGACTGCCACATCAAACAAACAAATCTCTTCCTATTTATTTGGAGAACCCCTGCACAGGATGCACAGACAGCTGGTGAGATAAAATGTAATAAAAGCCAGGAGAATATGCTGTTATATAATCAAACAGTCCCTAATGCAATATTGTACTGAAACAATAAACTCCTTGTTAAGTGGGGTTAAAACAGAAAATATAATAATGTAATATCAGACATGAAAAACCTGGATAGAGTTTGATAAAGTCACATCAGTGTAAATTAATTACTGGATGACATAGAAACACCATGATTTACAAGCATGTAGGAATATTTCAAAAGATTAAAATGATTAGATCAAATTCTTTTATTGTGAAGTCTCTGTAAAGATCAATTTGTTCCTAATTTGTTTTCAGTGTGACATTGTGAAATCATGTTTTCCAGTCCTTGCTGTATTTATGTGCAATTTCAGATATGTGTAGGGTAGTTCCCCATTGTGAGTGTAATGCTATTTAAGGAAAGATAACACTGGAACTGACAGGTCAAAAAGGCATCTACAAAGTGCAGTACAAAAATGATTATGAGGGAACGCTGGTGGATACTGGCTGCCGCTTCTCTTTGCTAAATAGACAATTGACTGTGAACTTCATTGCTTGTGTGATTAATGTGGCCTTCCTGTATTTTGCTTGAGCTTTTTATGTTTTTTCTGTTCTCTGGATGTTTTGATTGCTCCCTGAGTTGGAATACGTTCTATCGAACTGGTAGTTTTTGGATTAACTAAAGTAAAGTACTGTCTGTCTTCTCTACTGGGATTTACAGTACTTATTTTGGATCATTCAACAAAGTGCTTCCTACCTGCTCTACTGGGATCCCTTTTCTCTGGAGGACAGCGACTGTCTGTTCCTCTAGCCTGCTGGCTCAGGTGTGCCACAAAGCTCCATCTGGCTCCCCTGCACTCTCTATCACTGCGGAAATCACCCAGAGCTGCGCTGTCACTGGTGGACTCTAGTGACTGAAGTTTTTCTTCAACTGGAGCTCCCCTCATTTTGCGGTAATGATCTCCACTGTGTGACTGTAACTGTGGCTGTTACCAACGCTGCCATTCAGCCCGAACAACGCAACTGCTTTAATTATGATGTCCTACACCGCCACACAGCTACAGAGTTTACGCAGCTTCCTGGTTCACTCATGACCTGCAGAAAATAAAAACAGCCGGACATGTCCTGGAATGACGCTTCAGACACTCTGTGCTCGCTCTCACTGTCCATAAACTGGCCTTCCGTGAACATCATGGACTTACTCAAAGTCACACACAACAACCTAAAAATGTTAGTCAGCTTTTCGTTCAGCACACAGCACTGAAACAGCTCTGCTCAGGGCTGTGAATGACCTGCTGATGGCAGCTGATGCAGGGTCCCCTTCTCTCCTGATTCTCCTTGACCTGAGAGCTGCATTTGACACTGTGGATCACACTATCCTCTTAGAGCGCCTCCACACCACCATTAGACTGTCAGACTCTGCACTTAAGTGATTTCAGTCCTTTCTGGTAGGACGGAGTATGTCTCACTGGGAGGATGCAGGTCTAGATTGCTTCCTGTCACCTGTGATGTTCTGCAAGGATCGGTTCTCGGCCCCATCCTGTTTACCCTCCACATGCTCCCCCTTGGACGTGTCATCAGCAGACATGGGATGTCTTGTCATTGCTATGCTGATGATACCCAGCTGTACATCAAAACTGCCCCAAGCCCTTCTACAGCCATGTCTCACCTCAGCACCTGTCTAATGAAAATAAAGGCCTGGATGAGCACAAATTTCCTCCAGTTAAACAGCAGAAAAACTGAAGCTCTCCTTATTGGCACTACATACCAGATTTAGTCATCTAACATACCTCATCTCACCTTTGACAGCCAGCATATCCCCCTTTCCTCCTCAGTCACTAATCTGGGTGTTAGGTTTGACCCTCAGCTGACTTTTGCTGACTATATAAGACATCTATGCAAAACCTCTTTATACCATCTCAAAAACATCTATAAACTCTGCCTCTCTCTAACCCTGTCAGATGCAGAGAAACTTGTCCATAATTTTATCTCCGCAAGATTGGACTACTGCAGTGCGCTTCACAGGGATCCCTGGCAGGAGCATCCAGAAGCTTCAGTACATTCAGAACAGCTCTGCCAGGATTCTGATGAGAGTGCAAAAACATGAACATATAACACCAATTCTGTTTTCATTGCACTGGCTCCCTGTCTCCTTCAGGATTGACTACAAAGTCTTGCTACTCACATACAAATCCATCAACAGGCATGCGCCTCCCTACCTACTGATCATACCACAAACCTCCACCCGCACCGTCAGATCTGCAAGCAGCTTGCTCCTCCGGGCCCCCAGTACTAAGCTCCGCACCATGGGGGATCGAGCCTTCCGCTCTGCTGCACCACGCTTGTGGAGCAGCCTTCCTAACCATCTGAGGACAGTACAGATCCCAGTCTCTTTTAAAAAAGGCCTAAAAACCTTATTTATTCAGGAAGCCCTTTTCATCTCAACTCTTATTACTCTTTTCTTTATGTTGTGTGTTCTATGTTATTAATACTGCAGCACTTTGAGTTTCACTATGAATTAAAAGTGGGGTACAAATTAAATGTATTATTATTATTATTATTATTATTATTTATTAATGTGTACATCAGTTGCTAGGAAACATCTGTCCAATAAGAAGCCACCAACTACAGTATGTAAACAGGAAGTCACTGTAGCATCATAAGCTGTAACAACTTAACTTCCAAAAATAACAGTTTTAGGGGTTAAAAGACAAAATAAACTGCCAATCATTTGTGAATGACTTTGTTTTATTTATATCTCCATACCTGGAGAAATGTGTGTTTTGGAATTAGTAGTATCAATGCAGTTTACATTGAGAGGGAAAATCTAATTATGCTAAGCTAACTGACTTCACTTGGTCATATTTTCATAACGTTTATTGGCTTAAAGTTTTGCAATTTGAGGTTTAACACTACAGTTGACGCTGGCATCAACTGTAGTAAGAATTGTGATCTTTACTTGTTTGATCTGATAGTTCTTTTTTTAAACCAAAGTTTTGCAAAATTTTGACAATATTTTATTCAGGCTCAGTTGCTTGTGCAACATTAGACAACCTTGACTTTTTTGTAGAGAAACATGTTAATATTTCTCAAAGTAAGGTATCAAAAAAAAAAATTTAAGTATTTATATTGAAACTTGGGTATCATATTGCCACATGTGTCAAAGGAATTCAACTGATCATTTTAAAGCAATAAGCAGATATTTGAAATGATCCAGATATTCTTCACAGTCTTAGATTTCCTTGTTGTCTATCAGGGAGGTTACCCTTAAAAGAAAATTAAAGAAATAAAAAGTGTGGTGGAAAAAAAAAAACACCACTAATTCTGCACACTTTCTTGTCAGTTTTTCAATTCGAAGCTTTAGGGCTGATGCTTTGATTGAAAAATCAAATGAGATGCAGCATACGTATCAACAAGCGCTGAAGGAAAGTCAGGCATGGCTGGTTAAATGAAACACAGCTACGGTCTGCACACTCTGAAAGCCACTACCTCATCCAACACCTGAACAATAACCACACTTAACAAAAGCTTGTCAATTTATTTCCTTCACACAAAGAAGAAGGTGAGAAATCGAACTCAAGTCCTTCTTGCTGTGAGGCGTCAAGGTTCAATCAATCAAGGTTATTTGTCACATGTAATCATATAATCATATAATGCAATCACAGTGAAATGTAATCCTGCCAGTTCCTTCAATTTATGCATTAAAAAGAGTTTTAAAAGAGTTTAACCACAGAGCCACCATGACAGCCCTACCATTATGAATAATGGTAGGGTTGTCATAATAATATTATACTTTACACTTTTGTCTGGAAAGAAAGAAACCTTTGGAGCTTTAAGAGCATTTCCAGAGTCCACTGGGGCTTTATTAACTGGTTTATGTAGAAAGTGTGGAAGTGTGGGTATTCACAGTTCAAAAAAAAACCTCCTGGAGTGTTTTTTAGGGGCCACAGTGGCAAGTTGGGCCAATTAATCCATCCATATTAACAATCACATATCTTATACTCTGTATTTTTGCTGCTATTCTCTTCTGAATCTGGCTGCCTACCATCACATACATACCAGTGTAGTAGTAGAGCAATTATATGTACTGAATCCTGCCTCTGGCATCCCAGTCTCCCCCTGACTGAGACTTCGGCATCTCATCTTCAGCCTGGAAAGCTCACACACAGTCAACAGAGTGTTACCTCTCACTGTTAGTGTTAGCCACTCCATACCTGTAGACAATGGCACACTTGGCCCTCACACGCTGACCCACTTTCCTCGTTAAAAGCCTAACAACCGCTGCTCAGCCTGGAAATCAGTTGTTCTCCGCTCACCAGAAGGAGTCTTTAAAGTCAGACAGTCTGGTCGGGTCAGCAGAATGAGGGAGTTAAACGATGTAAGGATGTTGGAAGAGTGGCAGAGAGTCGAATTGGTAACTTGCACAGCAGATGATCTTGAATCACAGCAATCAGATTGAAGTCACTCTAACCCCCCACTCCTTCCCAGTTCCCACCTCTTTCTTATCATTTAGCACATACATATCTATTTCAGTCACTTCGATGATGCTCCCGTCTAAACTTAGAAAGAGTGAGACTAAGGTAAAAGCTTCAATTACATCAGAATGTATAAGCAGCTAAGATTTTTTTTTACAGGGCCTCTGACTTATGAGCCTCCTGGAAGTAAAAAAAAAAAATCCAGCTGTTCTTGTTCCACTCCACTTTCTCCCAGTATGTGCATCAAAAAAGCTATACAACCTCGCAGGTCAAACTGTGCTGCGGGAAGTTTATTCTCAAGGCACTGTGTGTGTGTGTGTGTGTGCCTGCATGTGCATATTAGAGGCTTACATTCTGTTTATCAGCCACATGAAATCTCAACTCTCAAATTACATTAAGATACGCATTACTGAATACACACAGGGAGGAATCTCAGTAAATATATGTACACTCCAGCTGTGTGTTGCCCATCCAAAACCCATCTATCCATTTGTCATGGATAGAGGGAATATATATCAGCATCTGACTGTGAAGTATATTCACGGTGCAATTTTCTGTTTAATTAAGCTCATAGATTTTTAACCCCCAACCGCTCTGCTGGGGCTCAGTAAATTATCTATCTCTGCTCTTACTCAGAATTGCAAAAAGACATCTGTACTCAGATTCTTAATATCTTCCAATCTATTAGAAGGGTGCAGTGGGATAAAAGAAATATAGCTCCCCTCAGGTGTTTTGATGTTGAGTGATAAAATCATACTGTAGCAATTCTCCCACTAGCGAAAGCAGAGAGAAATTGCTACGTAGCTTCCGCTGTGCTGTATACCCTCCTGCCGTCATCTTCCCGCTCTGTAAGTCTGGGACACATTAAAATACTAATTTGGGCTGAATGCATTGTCTAAATCTGGCGGTTGTTGACAAGATGGAGAATAAGCAATCTTGAAACCTGCAGGGTGTTTGAATGGATGCTTGGAGTCTCCCTCGACAAATACAAAGCTCCACAAACTCATGATCTCCCTTCACTGCCCCGCATAAGATGTTCCTCCTCCTTATTGCTTTATTTTCTTTGCACCGTGGTAAGTAGGAGACTCTTATAGAGAGCAGTAATAGCAGAAGAAGTGATAGATTATCCTGTTCCTGATATGGACATCCTCTCCTGGCTTTGTAAAAGTTGGCTGCATAGAGATTTTCTGCTCACACTGGTGCTGAGGATAAGATTCAATAGAAAGAAACCATATTATACTGTATGTCTGCTTCAATGGGAGACCACCGGAGCCAATAACATCCCAGCGTAAAAAGCATGCAGCCTCCTGTGAATAGAAAGACTAACTGCCAAGTCTCAACCAATACCTGCCTCCGCACCCTTGTCTGCCCCCGCCGCCCCCTGCCTCCTCATTCATTCATATTCTAAACACAGTCATAATCAAACATCACAAGCACAAGCCCGACACAATCATCTACATGTCTTGCTGTTTTTTCATGCCCATCAGAAAAAGAAAGCAGTGTGCATACTGTGGTACGGAGAAGCTGCATTTGCATTTTAACGTTGAGCAAAGTGCAGCTGCATGAGACATCGTGGAGCATTTATAAAGACTAAAAGAAGGGAGCCTGTATGATACGAGAGCGTATTGCCTTCATGTTCTCCTTCCATTACACTGATGCCGACACTGGTGCACTTGATAAGCCTCTGGAATGATGTTTTAAGAGAAGGCAGGTCACTCGAAGTCTGTAACACACTGCAGAGCCAAAACACAGCCCTCTACAACCCTCTATAAATAAAGTGGCAGAGAATGGAAGACCCAAGGAAGATGGAGAGAGGAAGAGAGAGGGAGGGGAAGGGGGAGAGACACTGCAAAGGGTAATCAATAAATCTCTAATCTCTTGAGTATTCTCTCCTCCTCCATCCCTCTGTGCAGCCAGAAACACACACACACACACATATACACTGATACGCTCGGACACACACCTCCAGCCGCCTGCAGGTCTGGTCTCATTATATCGACTGGGATTGGGAGGGGACTGATTTGTTGCAGCAGCGCCCAGTTTGTCAGACATGGTGACAGCAGTCATCCCGTCCCTGGGCAAAGTCAGAGCAGAGGGACCAGCACACACACAGCTAATATGCTCCAGCTTATTTCCCTAACGCCAGGTGCTAAAACTGCCCCATAAATCACGCGATGCACACACACACATCCTAAAAGTGAATCTACCCCGGCATCCGTTGAGTTAAAGCCATCTGTGTAGAATCACATTATTGTTTGTTAATGTAATTCATGATTATTTTATGGGTAAGTAACTGTTTGTGTCTTCTGAATAAAGGAGAGAACTTGTGTTACTTGACCTGCATGAGAAAGAGATTGCTTTCTCATGTACCAAATTGGCGACTCAATTTCCAAGCCTTAGAAATCATCAAGGCTTTCTTCAATTTCTGAGCAGCCATATTTGAATTCGCTATGAAGGAATCATTGGAGTAAATTACCCTCAGTCCCCACTCCCCTCAAGTGTTGCCTGATCTTAATGTGCCCTCATTTGAGAACAGGTTCTGTGTGCTCGAGTCACTTTGCCATATGCACACAAGTATATGATGATATAAGACTCCCCCAGGACGTAGAGATATCAGATAACGATAATAACAAAGGTAGCACAAACACAAAGAAGGTTGGGAACATATCATGAATAATATCTAATAAGGAGAAATGACACCCTTTGCCTTCAGAACAACTTCAACCCTCTATTTTTGTATTTTTACCACTTCTATCACTATAGTTATCACCGGTATCACATACTGTAGAAAAAAAATCAGAGAAAACTTGACAAATTGACTAAAGAGGAGAAGAGAATGTAATATGTTTCATTCTAATGAAAAATATGTCTCGTGCATAAAATCTTATTATTCAAAAAAAGTGTTGAAAATAGGTTCGGAGTTAAAGTCTGTAGATGAATCAGAAGACTGATGTAAGTAAGACATACAGCTGAGTTTTTAGCTGAGTCATTATGGTCTCAATCGCTAAATTCAAGCCCTCTAATAAGTAAGCTGGTGGTTATTATGGAAAAGATTGCATGTTAATAAGATTCGAAGACATATAGTAGGCTTTTGATGTCTTCCATGTGGGCGATAATTGACAGCTGCGGTTGACAGTTCACTCACCTGCTGCCAATCTGTGTTCTGAACGCTTAGAACTAATGCAAACATTTAATAATAAAGCCGGGATTGCACGTACACAAGGGGAATGTAGTTCAACCCATTTACAGCTCTGAGCATCCACATACATAGAAAAGCCCGAGAAATACACCATATCACAGACGTAAACATAAATCAGTACCAAAGCAGTCAGGCACTAAAGACGTCAATAACATAACACAGAAGAAATAGAAGGGAAGGCTGTATCATACAGTCATCAGAAAAACCATCTTGAAGTGCAATGCCTACAGTATGTACTCCTTAAACACATCAATACTCTGTTTATATCATCATACTATCATTCAAGTTTAAAACATTGGGGTTGTAAAGAGCCTCATATCTTTTTCTTTAATAGAAAAACTAAGCTAGCAAACAAATGGCCACATTTAATAAACAGCTAAATTGAAAAAAACACCATATAGTAGACACCACAGGGTTAACCTCTTCCGGAGATCCATCACTATAAATGCACACTGTTCATCCAAGCACTGTTCAAACCCAGGGAGCTTTATTTCAAATTGCACTGAGATCCCAGGATACCACATATGTCATGCTGAATTCCATATATACATTGATGCACAAGAAACGTCTCTCAATATAAGCATGATTTAGCTTCACTGTGGCACTGGGGATAGCTGATACAAAATGTGACATTGTCAGTCGTGTGGGAAATGCTGTATGTTTTATCTGCCTTTGAAAAAATTAACTTTATACATGTGGGTTCACGTGGTTAATCCACCTTGGACCGCCGCAGCGAGATACAAGACCCTGTTCATATAACATCACTGAAAGATGAAGAAAATCATAAATAATTTAGAGAAGATATTTAAGGAAGGAGTTATGAAAACACAGGATGCAGTGTATCTTACATGCATCTTCTGGTGACGCTTTACTTTACAGGTTCTTAAATTTTACACTAATTTCCTGACAATAATTTGCAGGTATTTAACGGTTAATTTTTAGGACATTTTACAGAGAGGCTGGTGCAATTTGATACAAATTATAAGAAAAAAAACAGAAAAAAAGTGTGAAGTTGATTTAGTTGGTGAGTACCAATACATTCTTAATAAATTCTTCATAAACCTGTGCAAATGACAGCGTATAATTCCCAAAGCACCCGCAAAGAGTGAAATACATCGAAAACTGCGCTGCCAAGCAAATAGAGTCATGGTGCGCCTGTTCCATTTGCATGTATGTAAATTAGGTAATATTCATACATTCAGCACAAAATTGGCCCCCTTCTATGCAAATCAGCGTCATTGCAAAAACAGTCTAATTCACAAACACCAGCACTAATTGCCACACGCGGTTAGGGTAGCGTTATTAGTGTCTTCACACTCCCTCCACTTTCACTCTCTCTCTCTCTCTTCAAATCTTCAAGCTTGTGAGGCATTGAATGAGATTGAATTGATATTGAACAATATCAAAGGGGAAATCTTCAGTCAGACATTGGGGGTGGGGTGGGGTGGGGTGGTCAAGTGGGTATGGAGTGGCAGGCTTATCTCAGACTTTCAGCTACTTAAAAATAAAAATGTCCTGACAGTGCTGATGGAGCTCAGGATTCATCCATAAGGGCTGCTTTATTACAAACAATTCAACTATATAAACCTGAATCTGTTTCTACAAAATCCCAGATACATTCAGTGACACCTAAACAACATTATTGTAAGATTCAGACATTAATCTAACACTTTTCAGACCTGCCTGAGTGACATTAATAGCTGTAGCCTATTTTGATGGACATTTCGGTAGATTATGTTACAGATGCGAAATACTAGAGGAGTAAAACAAGCAAAATACATGAAAGTTGGTTTGTGATTGTGAAGAGCTCTGTGTGTGCACCTCTGCTAATTAAAGACATGCAATTTGAGTCTTTTGTGCTCGGCAGTTTTCATTATGGACCAATCTGTGTGCTGAAATGTGAAGAAAAGCCTGAAACACTGGAAACCGCTCCGCTCACTCAAACAGACACAAAATAGGGGCAAATTGCACTCAGCCTCAAAACTTTATAAGTGTGTTTGTGCTGGTTTTAGAATGTGCGTTGTGAATAGGACCTTAAAACGGGGCAGATTGTGGGCGCAAATGCTGCGCGATTCACTGTGCTATCAACGGCTGCAATCCATTTCTTTGTGGATCTGGCCTTTAGTTTTCAATGTGTAGTTCTGTGTTTCAAACTAATTATTAGTACATGCATAACCCTTTCAAAGACACAGCAGCTACTTTTAGGAAATTATTTAAAAAAAACCTAATATGCTAATATATCGTTTGGCACACAAAATGACACTGAAAACTAAGTATTTTCTGTCAGTTAAAGAATTGTCAAGAGTCACAAGTATTAACCCAAACACTTTTTTTCTATTTTTACTTATAATTTGTACCAAATTGCACCACACTTTCTGTAAAATGTCTTTCCTTGTTGGATCAAAATGTCTGCTGACTTATCTTGTACCGAGTTTGTCACAAACGCTGCAAGACTCCCCCGCAGGAACATTAAAGACATAAAAAATAAATATTCACTGATGTTTAGATCTTGATTGAATGAGCCATGAAAGGAACTAAGTGTTCATGAAGCCACCCTTGAATTTAATAGTTTAACAATTAAATGGGTGGGAGTTAACGTCTTTGGAATATAAGAACATCAGGAGGGAGCAGTGTTTGCACCTTAAGATGCACCTGGTGCTATAAAATGCCCTCATACCCCTCGGTCTTTATACGACCGCGCAGAGCGATCATCAGACCTAATGACTCCCACGAGATGGAAGCTCACACCAGCACAGATCCACCCCCATGTTTAACAGTGGCAACAGACATTGACAGAGTAAAAGCTGTTTTCTGCAGATATAAACCTGTGAGGATGTAAAAAAAAAACTCATTAGACCACACTGACTGTTTCCACAGTGCTGCAGTCCAGCTTTGTCTGTTAACATTGAATACAGTTGATTTGGGAATAGCAGCCCTGCAACGCACCGTATGTTTTATTGTTCAGATCAACAAGTCCTCATCCCTAAAGGACAAATATGTAGTCTGTGAATGTCTTCTGAAACTAACTACATGAGTCTGACAAAAATACAAACAGAGGCTGAGAAGGGAAGAGAGAAGGTGACAGATGCTGGAGCGGCCAGTCAGAGGCCGCACTGCAGACGCTCTGGATGACGCTGACTGGGAGATGTTCCACCTCTGATGACAACATCAATTTTTTTACGAAAGCGGTGCTCGGCTACATGTAGTTCCTGATAGGGGAGACTGTGCCCACCACCACAGTCAAAGTGTTCCCTAACCAGAAGCCATGGGTGGATCGATCCATCCGTGGGGCTCTTAACACACCCGCCTCTTCCTACAACACAGGGCTGATGACTGGAGATAAGGAGGACTATAAGGTGGCTTCCTACAACCTACGTAAGGCGGTGAAGGAAGCCAAGAGAAAGTACAGAGTAAAGATGGAAGCCCAGTTTCAGCAGTCGGACACCGGACGTCTGTGGCAGAGCAAGCAGACTGTTACGGATTATAAAGGGAAACCCGTCCCCGCGCCACATGCTGATGTCCCCCTGGCGGATGAGCTTAATTCATTTTATGCTCGTTTTGAGGCTAATCCCACCATCACTAGCCCCCCAAACAGCATGAATGGTGATCCTGCCATGGAGGTAAGCACACTCACTATCACCGAGCATGATGTGAGGAGGGTGTTTAAAGGAGTAAATCTGAGGAAGGCATGCGGCCCAGACGGCATCCCAGGGCGCGTCCTAAGATCCTGTGGCGGCCAGCTCACTCCAGTTTTCACCACCATATTCAACCTCTCAGAAGCCATCATCCCAACCTGCCTCAAATCTTCCACTATTATCCCTGTTCCAGAAACCCCCCACCCCACATCACCGAACGACTACTGCCCAGTAGCACTGACTTCTGTTGCCATTAAGTGCTTTGAGTGGCTGGTCAGGGACCACATCTGTTTATCACTCCCCAGCTCGCTTGACCCACTACCTCTCCCACCTGGATCAAAGGGGTGGGGGGAACTATGTACGCATGCTCTTCAAAGATTACAGTTCGGCCTTTAATACCATTGTTCCCTCCAAGCTCATCATAAAGCTCTGGGACCTGGGGCTGCACTCCTCCATCTGCAGCTGGGTTCAAGACTTCCTGACAGGATGGCCTTAGGTGGTGAGAGTAGGAAAAACATCACCCTCCTCACTTTGGCAGGACACAGACCAGGAACTACAGCTCCCTCAGCATCAGTGGGGCTCCAGTGGAGAGGGTGAAGAGCTTCACATACCTTAGCGTCCACCTCACCAAGGACCTCTCATGGACTAATCACACAGACAGTATAACTGTGAAGGCACAGCAGTGCCTCTACTTTCTGTGCCGCCTGGCCAGGTTGAGGCTCTCCCCACAGCTGCTCAGGACGTTTTACGCAGGCACCATCAAGAGCCTCCTGGCTGGGAACATCACGGCATGTTTTGGCAATGCAACTGAGCAGGACCGCAAAGCACTGTCCAGGATGGTGCACTCAGCTGAGCGTGTCACTAAGTGCTCCCTACCTGCCCTGCAGGACATTTGCACACGGCAGTGTAGAACCAGGGCAGAGAGGATAGTTAGGGACCCCAGTCACCCGGACCACGGCCTGTTCTCAGTGCTGCAGTCAGGCAAAAGATACCGCAGCCTGAGGACCAACACCGAGAGGCTCGGAAAGGCTCAGGCGGTCCGGGCGCTAAGCGAGGACGCTGCTCAGGGGCTGCAACCCCCAATCACCTCAAACAGCCGGTAGACAAACACACTAGTTCTTTTTGGTGCAAGGTATATATAGTATGTGTTGTCTATATTATGTAATGTTTATATGTATATATGTTGTATATGTATGTAAAATTTTGCACTGTTTTCTGTTTTACATTTTATTCTTCTATCCTGTTTTAAACTTCTTTGTATGTATCTCTTTGCACAGTCAGGATGGGTGGGGGTTGGGTGGGGGGCACAGCAGGAAAACATTTCACTGCCATTGTCCTTATAATGTATGTATATGTTACAAATAGAACTTCAACTTGCAAATGGCCTTAAAGGATATGGATGGCGATGTACTGTATTTTATTTAACAAATCTCACGTTCAGAGCCAAACCAACAATGAACTGATCCTACTTACAAGTATTGTGTGTAACGCCTGATATATTCCTGATGTATTCCTCTGTGCCGTAGACCACCTCCATTGTTGTCCAAAACCACTTCAATGATCCACACCACTGCACTGGGTGAAATGTTCCTTTGCCACAAAGAGTTTGGGCACATTAGTTTGTTTGGAAATGGCTCAACTACTACATGTACTACAGTGTACACTTTAAAGAACTTTAGTACAAGTCAAGAGGTTGTGATATGTAGCACAACAATATAGTGAAGCGCTGTAAACAGAACCACATACAGCGGCATCTGCCTTACACTGAACTGCTCCCCAGAGACTGAAAACATGATCGCTGTTATTAGTCTTTGGAGCCGTTTCTAAACAAATTATCGCGACCCAAAACTCTGAGGAACATGTCACCCAGTGCAGCGGTGTGGCTCATTGACATGTTTTTAATAGTTTTTGGACAATAACGGAGGTCTACAGCACAGAGGAATAAGATATATCAGGCTTTGGATACACACACAATACTTCTAAGTAGATCAGTTCATTGTTGGTTTGGCTCTACACATGAGATTTGTTCACAATAAGAAAAATACAGAAAATCGCCAGTCTTATCTTTTAATGATCTTTCTCTGATCTGCCATTTCTGGTTATTCTTATTAAGTTGAGGCTAAATCATGAAACAAAACATCACCATCATGATTAAAAGACGCAAATGTAGGCTGTTGGTGCGAGACAGGACGTGAACTGTAGTCTTCCATGTCTCTCTCAGGGCCTGGTCAAACCACGTGAAATTTCTGTGATTTTCTTGCAATTTATTTATGTTGGGAGTCTCAAGTGTGTATGCTCTATTGACCCATAAACACAAAAGCCTGAAAAACCTTTCCAGCGTACACACCTGGTGAACAAGTTTTGTTGGAATGAATGGGACGGCATCTTAGAACACGATATCTACTTCTCTCTTATTTTGGCTTAGCCGGAGCACAAACTGCTTCACTAAAGACGCGCAAGTTGCCGTCAGTCTTGAGACAGCGGTTGATCTGTTGAATGAAATATTACATTTGCATGTTACCAGCTACAAAAACAGGCACCAAGCTTAGTGCAGCACTTAATTTGCAAGATGTACAACAATATAACAATGTCTCGCCGATTCTGCCTTTGCTTCTTAGAGATGACAGTCATTACTCTCGAAGCTGAAAGGAATCCCTTATAAAGCGTGAACATAAGTCATGTTAAATGTTAGTAGAAAAATAACTGATGCTGTCATTGTTCCAGTGAGGACAGTCTCATTTAGAGCAGATTAGAGGGATCAATGTCATTTCCTTTCTGAAGCATCCATCCTGAACATCTATCTTATTAAATGTCTGTGAGCACATGAGGTGGGGACATAAAATGGATTTAGATTGTGCGAAACTAATTAGTCTCTTTGGAAATCTTTTAAAACTCACATATTAAAGAGGCAATTGTTACACATCTTTTAAAGTTCACACTTCCTGCTAATTAGCATTCAGCAGGAACTGATTTGCTTCTGTAGCTGCCTTTGTGATTTAGTTTCTTCAAAGTTTTAGTTTCTTTTGTCATGATGTGGTATTTCCATAACTTTGTCCTCACACACACACACACACACACACACACACAAACACACACACATGCAATCACATCTAACGGGAAACAGGAGTGCAGTATTTCACGAAGAATATGCCTTCTTTGTTTTCCAATAATGGCCTTGTATTCCCATTCAGCCTTCTGAATGCCTTCTGGTGCGTTCAGGTGGTACTAATGACAGATTGAAATGGCAATACCTACACTGTGTGTGCAACACTGACTAAATAATTCCCCCTGAACAAAAATATGGACAAAACTGAAGCTGCTGGCCTCACACGCAGTTTCCCAATGCTGGGCACTCTGTTCTCCGCTGATAAAGGCATTGCAGATGAAAAACACCTCCATTGCATGCTGTAGGGAGAAACAAATCTCTGACAGCAAAAGTATGAGATCAAACAACATGGGGAGGGGGGTAAAGAGGGAGGAAGGAGAGAGAGGGTAATAGAAAACTCAGCAGACAGTGACCAATGAGACGTGAATGAGGGAATGGCAGCGGCATAACAAATCAGAACTGGAGGAGAGAGGAAAAGAGACCAATGAGAACTGCCCTGCAGAGCAAGAGTGGCATTACAAATTATAAATGGAAAGAGAGAGGGTGGGAGGAAAGACAGCAGCGAGGGAGGGGAAAGGGGCACCGCATAGAAAGAGTAACAAAGAATGTCCCATGAGAACTGCATGACAAAATGCAGTGGCAGGCAGCGTTGCTGACAAGGAGGCTAAAGTCATAAGAAGGAGAGAGACAGAGAGGGGGGAGGTTGTGCAGCGGGATGAAAATAATCAGAGTGGGTCAACAAACCAAAGAGGGGGAAAGAGAGGTGACAGATAGACCGGTGGGTTTGTTCAATCAGACCGTTGTTTAGCAGCCGATGGCCCTCATGAGGCTGTTTCCACGCGTTTGCGGTAACAGATGCTCCACCGTGATTTCCCTTTCATGGAGGCAGAAAACGTACAGAGATGATAAAAACTCCCCAAGAAAAATCTGAAACTCCAGCACAGTATGTGAGGAATTATGTACATATTTGTTCATATTCTGCCAGTCATAATTTACTTCAAGTGTCAATGCTGGAAGTAGTGTGTAGAGAGGCAGAAAATAATATGGGAGACCGGAGTTCATATCCCGTCAGAGAACTACAATTAATGTTCACTTTTTATGGCATTTTAATCGCTTTTATTTGATAAGTGCAGAGAGAGACAGGAAACATGGGTAGAGCGAAGGATATGACTTACAACAAAGGTCAGAATCGAACAGCGAACGTTGATGTTATGTGTGTCTTGACCAGTAGGCTACTAGCGTGCCGCTGTGTTCACTTTCTTTTAACTGAAACCACAGCCTTTCCCTAACCTTAACAATATCATAGTTGCCATATGCAGATAGTGTTGGACAACATTAACAACACATTCATATGTTGGGAGACTCATAGTTGATTGACAGAAAACTGATTCAAAAATTTGGATTTCTGATTAATTTAATAAAGGACAGTTTCAGTGTATTACAGCTTTTGTCTTTTTTTGTAGTTTTGGTCAATAATAATAACATTGTACTCAACAAGTTAGAGAGTAAGTGAGACGAGGCAAGAAGCACTGCAGTCAGACAATCATACAACTTTAACACAAACCCCAAAGTGAGAAAATGAAAAAAATGTCTGTTGTAAAGATCCATCACAGCTTACAGACCACCTCCTTGCTCAAACTTTAATCTTCTGGACTTGCTACAGTTGAGCACTCACAGTATTTCTGTTCAATATGTCAAGTGTGTTCTCAATTTCGGCAACAACCTGTCGCCTGACTTCTCATGTTTCTTGTCCTGTGGGTTTTTTTGAAATTACTTTGGTGAGTTTAATGTTATTGGAACTGATAGGAACGATGGTTAAAACTCTGAAATTAGACCCAAGTTATTTTTTAAGTATTTTGGAGGCTTTTTCAAATGCTTTTATGAAGTTCTCAGTAGAGAGATGTAATGAAAGGTCCTTGACTGAAACCCAAATTGGGGATGTTGCGGTTCATAGTCAGCACGTCCTTATTCAAGCAAAAATTCCTTTTATGTCAAACACAATAAATCTCACTTGTGATAGGCATATTTAGTTATTACCTGATATTTTATGCACTAAACAAAAAAAACATTTAATCATAAAAACACCCCACAATGATGATAATCTTTAGTTGCAGCCCTGGCTCTGACTCACTAGCTGGTAATCAACACACTTCTTGCACACACGTGTCTGTTTGTGTACTTCTCTGTCAGTCACCCTCACAGTCCCGTCCTCTGCATGTGTGTGTTTGTTTGTGTGTTCACGCTTCACCTGAGGGGGACCATCTATAAACCCCTTAACACTCTTTCACTCTGTCTCTGTCTCTCTTGTTCTCCCAGCCGACTTCTCTGACATTTTAATTCCTTGTTTCTTAATTGTGCTGCTCTTTCCCTTCTTTCACATCCTCACCTCTCCTCCTCCCCCACTCCGATCATTAACACCTCACTCCCTCAAGCCCTTGTTCCGTTGCACTTCTCCTCCTCCCTCTTACTCTCTTCCCATCATTAGCTCTCTCTTTTCCCCACTGAATCACACATTCCTCTTTCACCATCACCTCCCTGTCTCTCCCTTTTTCTTTGCTTTCCTTTCCATCCTTACCTTGTCATCCTTTACAGTATCTGCCCTCCTTCTATCCACTTCCCCTTTCATCTCATCCTCACCTCCCTTCCCCTCTCCCTCATCTTCCAAGCTCTGCCGCCACCAGTTCAAATCACCGTCATGTCCACCAGCCTCCTCACAATATGGAAAATCCACCCAGGGTGAGAGGCTTGAGCAGGCTCAACCAGCCCAATGCAGCCCTGAAGAGCGGACTGTGTTAAGAAGAAGATTCATCAAATAAAAGGAGGGTTCTGAGCTCTTTTTGCTTAGATACACACCCACGCTGCAACTGCATATCAGGGAGACTTCTGCCACTGTATATCCACTTGGATACGCAGGTAATAAGATGGAAGGGTTAGCACTGAATATTTCAAAAGGCCTGCGCATCAAATAGAATGGGGTGGACCAGAAAACATGTGGGCAAAAAAAAGGTGGGGGTTGTGCTGTACTTCGCAGAATCAAACGGCTTTGAAAGCGCCAGGGAAGTAAACTGATGCACAGGAAGAGAGAGGGGTGATCAAACGCAGCCCAGTTCCCAATCAGGCAAGAGGGAGCACTGACAGCGCGCACGGTTTAATAGTGTTGTATTATAAAACCAATCAGCATCGCTCGCTGCCATCCAGGTGCAGACAGTGTTTGTTTAATGCACTGACCCACGCATGAAAACTGAAACTGGTTTTAGAAACAGTAAATTTGGTTATATTGCCTCTCGGCTGAGGAGTCCAGCGACAATAATCAGAGTCTAATTTGTATCAGGAGCAGAAAGTTTCCTCAAAATCCTGAGATGGATTCAGATTTGCATGCAGCTTGTGGAACTAGAGTGAAATAATTCCAGCTGATAACAGACAATATGCCAGAGAAAATTAGTCATTTTTAAGCTCTGATTAATTAAAAATCCAGTGCGATTACACTCTTTAGCTGAACTATATTCAGTGTCATTCAGTGCATCTACATGAATGCCAGGGGGCCAATCAGCCTCCAAAGAAACCTTTAACCTTGTTGCCTAATTAAAGAGCCCCCTCCTGACTAGCCAATTACTCTACTTCAGTAATTATCCAGATTAGGAAACCTCTTTAGTCTCAAGTGAGTTTAACAGCTGCAAATACACCCCTAAATTCTTTACATGTTACATGCATCTGATGTCTGAAGTGTCAGACATTTGCTCTTATTCAAAGTACAAAGTGCAATTTTTCACTGCTTTATAGCACAAATGATATCACCGCAGGAGGTTCACAGTGTTGCTGATCAATACTCAGAAATTACTTTCTCTTGCTTCCAACCCATCACTTTGCACCTTCTGTATTTTCACTTTTGTAGACAGGGGAGAGCAGAGCAAAACGGGCACCACAGGCTGTATAAAAGCTCGGTGACAATAGAGATGTCAAAGAATAAAACTGGAGGGTTCTGAAAAGAAATGAGAGAATCTGATTGCAGCAATCAGTTATTTCAATAAGAGATGTGTTGCAGATGGTGAACAGCTGCCACAAACTGAAAACACTGCTGCTGAATTTATTTGTTTGTTTTGCATTTTTGCTCAATTATTTTCCCAATTTAGTTGTCACCAATTTCCACGTTACACTGTATGGCCTCTGTTATTGTCAACACCTCAGCATGATCTTTCTCTGATACACACAGCAGCCACGTCTTTTCACCTGGCAGCACAGAGTTTCACCAAATAATGTGTGATTATGCAAAGACGCTCTCAGTATGGCTCCTTTCTGTGATGAACACTCACATACAGTACAAACTAACTCTATCTATATATTTCTGTGTAGACAAGAGAAGAGAAACATGTAGACCGATAGATCTCAAAATTAGTATGCAATTGAATTTCCCAACATTTTAATTTGATTTTTAAGGTGCTGGCTGTACTAAGACTCCGCAAAACCAACAAATCCTTCAAATTCAATGAAAAAAAAAATTGTAATTTCCCTCCAGTAGACACACATAATCTGATCAGGATGTCATCATTTGTCAGTGCCTTCCCCTAACTGTTACAAATCACTGTTGCAAAAGTAAAACTGTTTTCTGATCTGACACCACTATGGTTTGTTAGCTTAGGCACAAAAACTGTTTGGTTAGGCTTAGGTAAAGGAAAGAATGTGGCCATAAGAATCTATGTACACATTACATGCTGAAGTGGCCCAAATTCCAAGTGTGAACAAACCAAATCAAAGTTTTTGTTGTTATTCATGAACGCATGCAGCTCACATTTCAGTTAAATCTGCACATGCGTGGAGGTTTAGGACAGTGTTCAGTGTTCACACCGGAGCCGGATACATATCACTTACAAACATGTGAACCATCAACACAAAAAGATCTGATCTGACTAAGAAATCTGAATTGAGCATTAAGACCTGTAATGTGAATGTTGCTGCATTGTTGGTAGGAAACTGCAAGTGAACAGTTTCCTGTGTTAAAAATCCAAAGTTTTGTTAACCCATCCATCCACCCACCTCAGCCTCCTCCTTCTGCAGCCTTTGAAACCCTATTATAACATCGCTAACGTCCTAATTTCTAATGACGCTTGAGGGCTTTGTCACTTGTTGTTTTTTGGCATTTGCTAAAACAACTGATGCTGCCATTTTTCTCAGGCGGACAATCTCCAAATTATATGTTTACAAGATGGATTAAATAAAAAAAAAACATCCTCTGCCTCCATCTCTTCCCTACATATAACAATCTGTTATTAATCTTTGGCATATATAATTTAACCAGACATTAACTTCATGCAGAATGGTGACAGGAGACTCACATCAATTAGCAGGGTGCGTTGTCTTGACTCAAATTATAAATCTTGTTATGAGGACAGCTTCTCATAATTACTGGTCAGTGAGAGATTGCTGAGAAATCGCATGCACCAGCATGTATCAGAGCATCAGTATACCGGGTGCGCACCACATGCTTTAATTGGTTTCCCAGGCATTCGGAAAAATAAGATCTATAATTAAAGCTGGTGATCGCAGGCTGCTGTACTTATCAGCTAGCCACATGGGAGTCTAATTAACATGGCAGATGGTATACCAGCTAATTCATGTTTTTTTGTTTATTTGGAGCATATCAATGATTTTTAAAAACTTTCAGGTACTATACTTATACTCAGTTACCTGCTTTGGGAAAAGAGTAATAAAAGAGTACTTTACTACATCTCCTGTCACTTGCATGTCTACATCAGGGGTGGAGAAACTAGATAGCACATAAATAAAAAGCTTATTTCATCTAAAGCTGAAACAATTAGTCAATTTAAAAAGTTGTTGACTGGCAGAAAATGAATCTGTAACTATTTTAAGTCTATTATACAAAAATAATCTGGTTGCTGCTTTTAAATTGCTATTTTTCTTTGTTTTGTATCATTGTAAATAAAATATTTTGGGGTTTTGGACTGTTAGTTGGACAAAAAAATAATAATTTAAAGATGTCACTATAGGCTCTGGAAACTTGTAATGAGCATTTTTCACTATTGTCTGACATGTTATAGACTAAATGATTAATCAGATAATAGAAAAATAAAATCTAATTCATTTTTTAAATGATAACAAAAATAATTGTTCGTTCCAGCTGTAATTTCACCATTATTTAACACTAAATCAAACCAGTCGAGATCAAGGTTTCAGTCCCTCATCTGGCTTTTTCCTGTCAGTGTCATAACCCATCCTGTGCTCTGTTACTTCAAAGTATCTGCAGGAAATGTGCAGAAAGTACCAACACTGAAAGGCAGTAACTAGCATCAGATGAAATTGCTGAAGTAAACAACCAACTTGCAAAGAACATTTAGCTTTGTCATCACAGCCTCTGCTCGTATTATAGATATTGAGAAAATAAGGCCACTGGTGGCTTCTCATGTTTTGGCACTCGCAGCACACACAGCCTTTTAGATAAATATGGCCTGTATCCCCCCGGAAAGATACATATTTCATGAGGACATTTGGGTTTGGGTTTCATGTTTATCTTGTCAACAGTTAACAAAGCTGTCTTAAAGGCTGCTGCACCCTGCGGAATCACTTCAGATCCCATTGTGTGTCCACACGACGCCTGTCCCAAAGACTCGGACTTGTCTCAATAAGGGGCAACAGAAGGTGTAATAAGAATGGATGTCCTTCATTCTTCTTTAGAAGATGGAGAGAAAGGCCTTAGATCAGTACAAGATTTCATTGTGGCCGCTACAAAGGACGACAGGGCAGGGCTGCCTCTTGGAAATATTCAGGCGGAACCCTGCTTTATCGTGAGATTGATTGGACGAGTGTTTATCTCCTTAGAGAAGCAATGTCTCTATCTCGCCTGAGCGTATTATTGTGTCTAAAGGCTGAGTCGTTCTGCCTTTTTGCCAGGCCAGACAAGAGTGCGTGGGAATGATGAGGTTGACGATAACTCAAATACGTCGGGAAGACACTTGAATGCTAAGTCATCAGTGTGTGTCAGGTGCTGCAAGGTCGAGCTGAACCCTTTGGCATGTTTCCATCTCTGGTGTGGAGAGACAGATGGCTTAAACCTGATCAATGTGACAACAATATCGAGCAGCATTAAATGTAATCAGACCTATTATGGTCAAGCTCACATGGGCTGATGAGTCTAAATATGGCGGCCGTTAGGGAATTGACTGAAATATCACACTCAACAAATGATCAAGGCTTTGTAATTTAATGTATTTTTAGATCATTTTCCACTAAGAAACACGTTTGGGTCATTACAGCATCATCAAATGCTTCACGATGCAGCCTGCCTGGGCTGTTACCACGACTTTTTTTTTTCCCCCTTACCCCCTCACCACCTGCTGTTTCCCCACCTGTTCCTGCAACCTCCACATCTCCCCTGGTCCCTCCCTCATCCCTCACTCACCCCCCCCCCCCCCCTTTTCCTCCTCCCCCACCACCAGCTCTTATGGCTCTGCACCACTCCACCTGCATTCAGCACAGGTCCCAAGGTGCACAGGCATCCTCCGGTTTGTACAACCACACTGTTCGGACTCTCCGCTGCACCACACTGCAGTTGTTTTTTCCATACTGCTACAACCGAATCTCGATTACACGAACAAGGGCAGTAAAGACAACGCCACCCCCACCCCCTCGCCTCCGTCCAATTCTCTCCATTTGTCTTTCTCTCCTACTCTAACTCTCTCTGGTAGTTAGCATTCTTCCCCCACCCTCCATCCTTCCATGCCCAGTCTTTTTTCCCCCCAACCACCATCTGCTCCTCTCATTGTCCAGACTTATTTTGGTTCTGTTTGGCTTCACTTTAATACAGACACTCTCTCCCTACTTTCCCCCCCTCCGCACCCAAATCATCTCTCTGTCTCTCTCTCATCTCTCTCGGTGTCTCTCACTCTCCCTCTGCCCAGCAGCATCCTTATTCTAAGCAGCGCTGCAGCAAAACGCTCCCGCCCTTCTCCGTTTCCCCTGTCGATAAGAAGATGGAATTTTTATCAGTGTTAATAAAAGCCGCTATTTTTATAGCCTGCTGAAAGAGTAGGGCCTCATTTTTGCATTCTCTCACTGTTGTTAATGCGTGCGAGTGTGTCAAATGTTTGCGCACGTGTGTGTTGTACCATGGAGTTGTGAGAATGCGACTGTATGAGTGTGTGAAAGGTGTGCATAAAAGGTGTGTGTAAAAGGGTAAGCACAGGAGAGCAGGCATGGATGGAGGCAGTGGAGTTTCTCTGAGCAATATATATCCAGAATTTTTAGTCTTATCAAATTTATTTTTTGAAATAGCTCGATTGACAGCTTGCTGACATGAAGCTAGAATAAAAACCAGCCACATGAGCACTTGAAGTTTAGATAAGTTTTGCGCTTGGCCAGCTAGAAAGATGCTCACAGGGAGTTGCAGAGGAAGGTGGAAAGTTAGAAAGTTTTAAAAAAAGGGAAATATTTTCTCAGGAGAAGGCAGTGAATTTCACTGAGTATTAACAGAAGAAAGAAAGCGAACAATAAAGCATTGAAATTTGTGTCAATACTATAAAAATCACACATGCTAAGGCAATGTGTGAAAACTACAGTGCAGTAAAAGTTTGGACAGACTTCCTCATTCAGAGGAATAGGAAAGTGTGTCCAAATTTTTGACTGGTACTGTATTTTGAACACATCACGCCTTCACTGTCTCCCCATGTTCTATTTTGAAAGACTATTACAGAATGTCTCAAATGGGAATTACAAATACTCACGATAACCAGCCATGTCACAGCAGTGCACCACTTCACCAAGAAATAAATAACCTTTCCTCTGCACTCTGTGATTCTGAAGGAGCGTGACAGTGGCAAGCAGGTGTTGGGTGCAATTACAACGTGAACATTGTTGGCATAATCTCATTAAACTGAATCCTGCTCCTGACGGAGGTGATTCAGACAGCTCTCCTGACAGACAAAAAAAAGCTTATGGTTATATATGAGTATACCACATTACAGTCCAGACTCCATTAAATAAGTGATGGGAAGGATGTATGTGTGAGGGTGTAGTTAGAAGAAGCGTGTTTCTGATTTGATCATGTGGAAGAATTTCAGTCGTGTTGCTGTAGTTAATGTGGGGGCGTGTGCTGTGTTAGTGCCAAACTTACTCTGCAAGGAGTTGATTTACTCCGTTTACCGACAACACTGACTCACTGCTAGAATTCACACCGCCTCTACCTACATAAGCGCTTTATTGTCTTGCTCTATTTTCTACTTAAAACGTAATTTCTATGTTACAAAAATAGTATGTGTTTCATGCCCTTGAGGGAATACAGATGGTTTCTGTGGAACTATTGATTGTTCTTGTACTGGCAATATGTATTTAAATGGGGACCACCGACAATTTTACACATAAAGGTCAGTTTACTAGTCGCAGGTGGTACTATACAGCCTCTGAAAACAGGAGCATTGTCAAGTGTAAAAAATAACCCTCATGATGTCACCAGGGGTTGTTTTAGCCTTTAGAAATTTGTGGCAGAAAGCTTGAAAGCTTGTGTTACTAACTGTAAGCATGGAGCTTGAAAGATGTTGGCTTTACCAGAAAGAGAGGGTCAAAACAAAATTATGCCATTAGTTGTGTTATGTAAAATGTATTTACACACACTTGGGACTAAAAGTCAGGATATCTCAGCCTCTGCTGCTTCAACCCTGTCTACTAGAAATGACATTTTTGCTCAATGGATTATATAATCGCTTAATGGATAATGTTGGTGGCCTTGTGTTTTCCAATGAAGCAAACCGTGCATTTAAACACTTTAACACCAAGGATCAGGGTTCACATCTTCAGTCCTGTGCAAGGTTACGTTTAGACAACTAAAACACTTATGGTTTTGGTTAAATGTTAATAAACACGTCAAAGTGGCTATAGTCAATATTTTTTAATTACATTGTGTAATGTGAAAGCCGTTGATTATAGTGATGAACCTACAGAGAATTATCAGCGACTCTGCAGCTCCCCTCAGCTTTACGGAGCTTTGTAGCAAGTTTCAGCTGTTTTGGTTCACTCTCAGCACTCTCATAGCTTGTTTTTGGCTGCAGCAGGCAGAAAAGCTCTAAAAACCCACTGTACATTACCTGCTCAGCACCAAACATCACACAGACACAGTAAGCGACTATCTGGTGAACATAGTGAAGCATTTAGCAGCTGAAGAGCCAGATATTTCCCTCAGGAGTTGATAGAAATCAAAAACAGAGCTAAAAGAGAGTGGACGGACATTCAGCAGGTGGACAGAAACACGACTCCAAATGAATGATAATGTTTCTCCGTAACTGCTGGATGTGGAAACAAGCAACAGTTTGCTAACAAGTCAGATTCTGTTGCCGCCAAGAGGCCAAAAAATCAGTTAATGCAGGTTTAAACTACCTAAATATAACCATAAAAAAACTAATCGTGCTTCAGTACCAACGAGCAGATAATATAAGTGAAACAAATAAATTACTTCAGTTGTCAGCAAACATTATTTGTTGTGTATCAACATTTTTCTACTTGGCAGATATATTCATTAAAAATGTTTCCTAATCACGTTGACGTTGAAAAATGTAATTCATGCAGCATTACGTTGCTCCCAAAATATATTTCCTGTTGTAAATAATGTAAGACGGGGTTGTCTGCTTCGATTTTGACTATTGTTTTTTTTTATTTGTCTCTTGTTTGTTCCCCAACTTTATTGCAATACAACACTGAATCACTGGAGGATCTCTTTATCTTCTTTATTATTATAAAGTAATCTGGCACAGCCATGCTTTAGTGAAACTCTAGGTACTTTATAACAGGCTGATTTGAATCAAAATGTGTTTAAAAATGTGTCCAAGACATTTGCAATTTTTCCATTTGATGGACTGGTGCAGCCATAAAAAATTGAATCCTGCAATGTAATATTTTACTCAGTGTACTTGTGATATAACTTTATTGAAGCACTGGATCAGACAGATACAGAATATATGTGGGACCACCAAATGGTGTGTAAATTTTGAAGAGACTTACTGAGAACTTGAAAGGAAAGATAATTTTCTTCTTTTATTCTTTCTAACCCTATCTCTGCCAATTCTTATGCATTTTAAATGTTTTTACACAAAGCACATTGTGTTTTCCTCATGCATGAAATGTACTATATAAAAGTGTGACTTGCCTAACCCTATCTTACGGTGATACAACCAGAAACATTTCCTGACAGTGTGGAGGGCACGGCACAGCTTCTCCACAGAGGTAATAGAGACCACAGAGAGGAAGGAGAATATCAATAGGAAGGCACTCTTGCAGAGAGAGAGTGACTACCAAGTGCGTGGGAACATCACAACCGCATATCAGAAAGAAATTCTGTCTCTCCTCAAATTGACATTACTTATACACCGCGGCTTGTTCTTGGGCATAAATGATTTGTTACTGAGGATTTGTACCCGCCCCCTCCATCCTCTCCTGATGTCTTTTAGGATTTTTCCTGGTGATGTCTCATTGAGAATACAGCACATCCTTAGAAATAATCACACACATGAGCGAAACAGAAAAAGGGTTCCCAAGGCATCTTTTTGCCTTTATCCACTGTGCCCTATGGAGCTATGGATAATTAACATTGACTTTGTTTTTATTTGCGTCACAGAACAAGAAGTTGTGTTCCTGCTCAGTCCCTTTAGCATCTTTTCGGCAGCCGCAGCTGGATCCGCTCGGCTCTGATTAGTGTCACTCGGCTGTTTATGCATTCAACTTGGGACTGACTGCACCCTAAACTAAAGCTCCTTTCATGACACCACGCTGTCAATTAGGAGTATCGAGCTGCTTTTTTTCCTTCCTACGTCAGCAGGTGTTGGTGGGGTGTTAGAGCTCAGTGCCTCCATCTGGTCTCCATCTGTAATTAGACAGACTGACAGGAGTTTTGCTCACTCTTAAGAAATGATTCATGGGGTTAGTGAGAATAGCTTAAAATCAAGAGCTTTTTCAGCATAAAAAATACCTTTGTTACATGTACATGTTCTAGTCACTTATTTTATGAAGTTGGTCAAAATGAAAATAAAGAAAACTGTGTTAACTCAGTAGTATATCGATTTTGAATTACCATCTTTGCCTCTACTTAACAATAGAAAAGTATTAAATTAGTGCAACTTGTATATCTAGTGAGCATCCTTTAAAAGCAGAGAACCAGACTGAATTTGCTGCCAGACCACACTTGCCACAAGAGAAAGGAGGGGGAGAAACCAGGAGAAACGGAGGTTTGCATGGAATTTTAATTAAAGGACCAGTGTGTAAGATTTAGTGGCATCTAGCGGAATAGAAGTATGTTTTAATTAGTGTATAATCCCATGAAAATAAGATTGTTGTGTTTTCAGTATCTTAGAATGAGCCCTTTATATCTACAGAGGGAGCGGGTCCTCTTCCACGGAGGCCGCCATGTTGCACCACCATGTTTCTACAGTAGCCCAGAACGGACAAACCAAACACTGGCTATAGAGAGGGCCTTTCCACTGTACGTTCTCCTACATGCTTGGAAGGGGAGAAGGAGAGAGTATTCAGTTGGTTGCAATCTGCAATCTCTAGATGCCACTAAATCCTACACATTGGTCCTTTAAAGCTCGGTTATTTAGTGAGTAACTATTTTTGCTTTGTTGTATTCGCAACAGCTACTAACTGTATTAACACAGTGCAAGAATTTGTTTTTACACAACACTAAACTTGAAATTATAGCTTGTCCTCAGCTAATTCAGCAGTTGCAAAGTTGGTATACTTTTAGCTAGCTAGTGTCTTCAAAGTAGTAGCGTTAGTAGTAACACTGCAAAGGTAAGAGAATAAGTTCTTTGCTTTAAGATTTAAAATTAGCACTACGTTAATGAAGGTTTGGTCAGCAACAGCTGCGTGGGCCATTTGACAGTCATGACTAACGTTAAACCTGTAATAAATGAAGGTTACCACACGTGGTTTTAAATTGATGCATGTTGATGTTTAAGCCCTAGAGTTATTTTTGTAACATTTTTTGCTGCATAATGTGTGATAGGTAGGCAGCTGCCACATTTCGTTATGTTGGCAATCAGTAAAATGTGTCTGTAGTCACCACAACTTCTGTTTGAAACATTTTCATTTTCATTTTCTCCTTAATTTTACATTTTTGGTCAGTACCCAAACACAGTTTGTCAGACATTTGGAAAGATTCATTAGTCAGCAACATGTTAAGACAATGATATTAATACAATCTAAATATAGTTTAAAATCTTTACATTTATTTCATAAGGATTCACTATCAGATCATGATAACAATGTAGTTAAAAAGGTTTGAATTTTTCTTGCAGTGTAGTTTTCCATTAATGTTCGCATTCTGAAAAAAGCAAGTAAGACAAAAGTGCATTTTTCTGTGCAGTTTTTTTCTTGTTTTTCATCTTCAACATTAAAGAAACGCAGCATCGTAGGCAACAGATGTTATATAGATTACTGGAAGATTGACGCTGCACAAGCTGTAAGCACAAGCTACAGCTCTGAGTCAATGAATGAATTATTTGTGCCTTTATGTTCATACCGATCAACAAAGACTTCAGAAGGATCACCAGTGTTACCCTGGAGACAACATTCATGGCAAAACTGGACCAGTACTCCCCGAAAAATAATGTCTACAAGAGGAGGGGCTGCAAAAAATTATTATGAAGGTATGAATAAATGTAACGTCGTTCCTACTTTTTTTCTGGTAGGTGGCATTGGTTTAGTTGATCATGATTTATACATTATCTCAGGCTATGGGTGGTGCTGTGCTGGTTCAGTGTCACCAGAGAGTGAATATTTGATTTAAATTTGACAGGTGGCCAAAAATACAATTTCAAATGAATACTAACATTGCTCTTTGTCTCCTGGATGTGTTGAAAGGCAACTGTTTGCAATCATAGCGCTTGTTGTTTATGGCTTAGTCCTTTGCTCCCAAGTGGCTAAGAAAAAAAACATCAATTAAAACCAAAACTATAAAATACTGAAGCAGAAAACAAATGAATTGTGAGATGGAACATGATAGGCAGAGTAAATGTAATAACAAAGTTAAATTAAAAAGCCTTCTTAAAATTAAATTTGCTATTAAAATTCTCCACATTGGGTCATTATTCAGCACTTGTTCCAACACAACAGAACAAGTGGATAATTATTAATAAGCAAATTTAAAGATTTTTTTGTTGTTTTTCTTTCTTCTTTTTTTACCTGGAGTTTTATAATGCATAATTGGAATTGACAATTCTAACTAATTAACTAAGTTATAATGGCTTTCTTTAAAATGACCAATTTATTATTTGATTATAATTTATAATACAGTAGAGATCGATAATTGGTACAGTCCAGGCCTCATAAATCTCCTCCTTCAGTCTTTTTTCCCAGTGATGTAATTATTAAAAACCCGTCCTCATGGAGGAGCAGTTTAATATTTTACTTTCTTATTCACAGGATGATTCTGTGGAAAGAAGGAGAGAGGTTGTTATCTGTGGCTCAGTGGTGTATCTCAGTGGAAAGGAGGAGGGTCTCTTCAAAGAGCAGTTGGTAGGTAAATCAGACACTGAAGTTCAGACACTATACTTTGTGTTACTCTCATTTTTAGATTCAGTATGATGACTTACAACACTGACATTGATTCTGACCTACTTATGCCAGGATATTACCAATGAAATGATGAAGATTGTCGTAACCAGAGGTGCCATAACGTCTGATTCAACCAGCACAAGGATCGTGATTGAGGGAACAGATGTCCTGGGAGACCTAGACGTACCCAGAGCCTGTGCCTTGCTAATGGGGCTGATATACGCACTCAACCTCAGCTACCCAAAAGAACTGAAAAACTTTTGAAGTGTTTCAAAAGATAATCCTTGAGCTGGATGAAAGCCAGTCCAATGGTAATGTCTCTAAAAAATAAACTGCTGTACTAAAAAATGTGAAGAATCAGGCTGTCCTCAAATTCAACAGTAAATGTTGGATTTATTGCAAGACTGGTGAACTGTTGAACGTGAACTTTATAATTAGTTTTAGCTAGGTGGACCCAATAAACTCAAATCTATTTCTAATGTTTTCTGTGTTTTTTTTGAAGCATTGATATGTATCAGATATGTATTTACAAACAAAAAACATGTTTGTATATTCCTCGGGGAGAATGCATGTAGCCATTTGATGTGTTTTTTCCAACACTAGCAACACCAAATTTATGTATTCCTTTTCACATAGTGTATAGTGTTATTTTTCTATTGTATTATTTAAAATGCACAGAGAGTGAAGCACTGGATTCAGTTCAGGGGACCAGTCCTCCAAAACCCACATAAATAATTTGAATATGTTGTTGTTTTTGTTTTATCTTGTTCAAGGTCGACTTCCTGGTAAAAGCCTGCAAATATTTGACTTAATGTGATCATTTGGAGCTCCCGAACACACTGTTAGTTTGGGTTGAAACTCATTTGGATGTGGATTTTTGTTCTATGTCCAAGTATTGTTGGAAGTGGGAATTTTTATTTTGTGCACAGATGATGGTATAAAAATTGTTCACATCTAAAAAACAAACAAACATTTGTACATAAGTTGACATTGGTTTTACAATAAACAGTTTGATCATAAAACTGGAATTGCTATGTCTAATTTATTCTGACTGAAGTGAAATAAGTGACTAATAGTCAAAAAATTAAGGTAACAATTTGCATGGACATGAGTAGAATGGAAGTAAAATAAAGTTAGAATAACTTAAATAAAGTAATCTGACCACTTACTAACACCAAAACTTTTAAAATAAAATACTGAGTTGGTTCAACTTGTAGAGGACAAAGGAAATCATTTTGATTGTACAAAACTAACTGAGTCAATCTAACTATAAAAAACGTATGTGATTTGCTCAATAATGGCTGAGTTGGAATTACTTAAAAAGATACAAATTATTACTTTAATTTTTGGCTGGATCGGCCATGGACCAGCTCTATAACCGTGGTTGTCCGTGAGTGAGTGAGTGAGTGAGTGAGTGAGTGAGTGAGTGAGTAAGTGAGTGAGTGAGTGAGTGATGAAGTTACACCATTGGTTGGCCGGCTGAGTGTTGGAGTTTCTCCATTGGCCGTTGTTCTTTCAAAATGAATTAGTGTGAGATGAAGGAAGCGGAGGTCAGCAGCTCGACTCAGAGCGACTGTGTTTCCTGTTTCCTGTTTAGTGTGGGGCAGCTGCTCTGAAGGTGCGCTTGATTTTACTGTAACTGCAGTAACCAGGTGGAGATAAGCCTCCTGAATTTGCACCCAAATGCTGTCAAATCTTTCATTTACAATTTCCACCACAGCCTCCATAATCATCAACCGGGAAAGAGGAAGAAAAAAGACGCATAGAAGCATGAGAGAGAGCACACAGTTAAAGCACCCCAAATAACCCTCACTCTGACAAAACACTCAATGCAGAGTGAAAAACGAGAGACTTCCGCAGAGTGAAACAGATGAAAGAGCAGGGGGAGTTAACAGATAGAATAGCTATAATTAGAATTAAAATAAGTTCTCTTTCAAATCAAACATCCCAAGATATCAGAGGAAAGTTTTGTTCTTGCAACTGCATTTATAACCTTTTTTTTTTTTTATTCAAACGTAGCTTAACCATGTCATGTGATATGATACTTCAGTACTTTTTACAGAAAATTGCAGATGAACATTTAATATCCAGGAATTCACATTATAGACACTAGTACTGACTATCCCTGTAACAAATTGGCCACAATTTCACACATCAGCCATACACAGTCCAGCCATATACTAGGTTTTGACCTAGTCTTGCTTTAAATTGAGCTAGTGTGTGCTCATATAAGGGGTTAACAGACCACTGCTTTACTAACACAGAGAAACTCTCTATATGCACATCTTAGATACATCCTTGTCTTACAAAACATTTTCCAGCCAGCTTTTCAGTGAGACACCCTCTAGATTTCATTACTGCCTCAGGCCGGTACACATGGTCAGCTGAGTAAAACAAAGTGGAATTGATGGGATTATACTGATGGGCAGCCACTTGACTCTGGGTAACTCTCACTTAAATGGATAATTATTTAAACCAAAATGTTCCCCGACTTCCCAATGTGGACTGAGGCTCATCTTCCACATCCTCCATGTGACATCTTAATCCTTTCATAGTGACCTAAAAATGAGAAATAGTCCATAGTATAAGAAGTGCCTATCACATCAACGCAGCTACGTGCTATTTTTCCACCACACTGCACGTCGCTTTGACACATCAAGTCCTCAAGTGTCCTTTATGAATAATTTAAAATTCTCATGACTCAGATCTGTCAAATGTGATGACTCAAAACTTATTAATTTTAACACATTTGGATGGAGCTTCTGAAGTGTTTAAAATATTGGCAAGTGTGCTGACTTTTTTGACTTTTTTATACATTGGCTTTAATAAATACAGTATTATATAAGGTTCTTTCTTTATATTTATAGCTGTTTTAAGAGATATCCTTTGTTGCTATGGGAAGATAAGGCCATCTGTGTACAAAGAGGAGCCTCACTGCAGTCACGCCAGAAGGTTGCAGTGGAGGAAATAATTCACTGTCAGAATACTGACAAAATAGTGAGCACATCCCTCACTATTTCCATTCAGCCCGCAAGAGAGAAGAGAAGAGAGTGTCCTCACAAGTACAGTGTAGGGACTTAAACAGGTGATTCAGTGAATAAACATAAACATGTTTACTGTGATGCAGCACATTATGTGAAGACTAGAGTGGTGGTTACATGGTTCTAGAGAATAGATGTAAATATACAGTAAGTGTAGGGGTCTTTACATGTAACTTCTTATGACTTATTTTAACTCCATTATTATTATTATTATTATTATTATTTTGTACAGATAGCTACATAGATTCTTGTTGGTGGAATATGTTACAACAGATGAGCTTTTACACATATTCTGTGAAAAAATGACTTTTGCTGCTCAAAACTGGCTGGTATGCATGTCCTTGGGGTTAAAAGGTCAATTAACTGTGACGAAATTGCCAAGACTTTCATTTTGTTCATTGAGCCTCCCAACTGCGATAGCAGTTGTCGCGCCAAGTAATAAAACAGCTCATCAGCGTAGCTAATATAAAAATTTTTTGGAAGTGACTTAAATTGAAAATGGTCATAAGTGACCAATTTTTCCATCATCACCTAAGCTCAGGAGTACTAACACTTGCTAACTTTGTTCCCCTTCCTGACGTCTTCTGGATGGACTTGGAGTGTACAAGGCCAGCCATAGCTTTGGGACCTGGAGGCCTGGCTTCAGGCAGAGATAGGTCCTCCGCTGAAGGATCACACGAGGAGTATGGTCCTTACATGGCGAAAGTGCCCTGAGAGTTGTTGCTATCCATGCTAGCTAAAAGTGTGATGGTCATTGTGTCCATCTGTCTCTTTCTGTTGAAGGAGAGTAATTAGAGGCACATCACGTAGGCGCAAGGTTATTAGAAAGTAGTATCAATGAAAAAAGGTAACGCCTGCACACTTACTCCAGGTGCGTCAATTTCCTTAATGTTATTTGATCTAGTTAATATTTTATAGAAGGGTGTTAAGACCCCATTTCTCTACAAGAACTTAGGGTTCCTTTTAGCTTACTACAATATATTTTGAACATGGTGATGAATCTGATGTAATGTTTATACATAAATTGCATGTTGTGATATTTGTGATAACTTTGATGTATCGTTTTTGAAGTATGGCCTTTGTATTCCTGCTCTTTTCTATGTACTTTATTGAATTATTAATTGCTTTGAGATGTTTATCACCCTGGGCAGGTTGGATGGTTAGCCACACCTGTCATCAAAGAGCTTGTCAGCTTATTGGTGTGCATGATGTATAAATATGGGTGTGTTACAAACATTCTGACCTGAAGAAGAGTAGGATCAAAATGTCCAGATTAGATTTTGTGGCTTGGAGTAAGTGTGCATGTTTACAGTCATTTAATTATTTCATCATGTTAATAAATGACAAAAATGTTGAAATATTGTCTTAAGCAATAATAGCTATGTGTTCCAGAGGTTAAAACCTAAAACCAAAATGCTAATTAGCCTGTAAATCAGATCATTTAACTGAATTGTTCATGTTAGCCAATTTCTTGTTGGGAGGGGGTGTTCATTAGTTTTGTTTGCCCTAACCAATCAGCAGTGAGTAAAGTATCCGTCCCAACATCATTTTCAGTCGAAATGGAAGCTGGAGTTATTATTTCTGTACGAGGACTTGTAACAACTTGTATAACTGCATCAATCTCATCCGTGCTTGTCATTCATTTTTTGTTGTTATTTTTCTTGGATGTAGCTAGCTAGGTAGCTATGTAGGAAGATGATGTCTGCTTTCGTAATCCCACCCACTAAGCTCTGATTGGTTGACTGTTTCTCCAACTGGCAGAAACAGGCAGGCACGACAACAGACTTATTTGAGTTTCTGAACAAATCAGAGATGTGGGTGGTGATTCAGAGGTCTGCAACCAGGCTACATGACAATGGAACCAACCTCAAATGTACTGTGAAGCTCTCTAATACAAAATATGTTAATTGTAAATATAAAATAAATTTAAACAACCTGAGATGGCAATTAAAAAGAACTGTGACTTGAGGTATGGTGGCAGCTCACAAAGGGCACAAGTCATGTTATCAGTAGCATCAATACAATTTACAGCTTTGTTAAACCCTTGAAAAGTCAGTCGGCACAAAAACAAAACAATGTCTCAAAACAGACTTGAGATCAGCTTTGTATCAGGTTTACTAACTGACTGGAATCAGGTTACTGACATACTTTTTTGCTATCAAGGGGCTTTCCTGAATGCCATGAATTTCTTTAACTTTAAACAACATTAGAGTGAAAAACCCATAAAGACCGGCCTCGCTGCATCAAAAGCTGACAACAAAAGCAATTTCATCTGAACTTTTTAAAACTTAATTCTTTTATGTATTTTTCATATGATTTATCTGTTCATCACAAGGCTATAGATTAAAGGCACAACACTCCCCCATGTATCCTATTTCTACAGTGTATGATTTTCTTTGTTTTGTTTTCATACAGTATGTTGTAACACTGCCGCTGGAGAATGTATTTTATGCTGTTATTATAACCTAAGGCAGAAAAAAATCATATACATGTATAATTTATCACAGCATAATGATGGCTGATTGAATCTAAATATGTATTAGACCTAACAGTGACAAATTATGCTAATCCTGCGATCACTTATAAATATATAAACATCACTGGAGAGAACAAATGAAGTTATGACTTCATACCAACATATTTATGTGGCAGCTGGTTTTCTTAGTCATGGAAACATGTATAAAAAAAGGCTTTTTAAAGCTAAAGAATGCTTCAAGTAGGTCAGTGTTATGGCAATGCCAAAATCTGGTGTCTGTAAAAGCTGAAAGCTGGAATCAAAGGGGTTTGAGTATTAAACTGGCAGCAACGATAAAGCCAAAGCAGCCTCACTGAGGCATCACCTAAGCCTCTTTCTGAGCCAAGAAAAACCCCGGAGAGCTTTATTAAAGAATATTTTCAACAAAGTCTGTCAGAAATAAACTTTGGTGTATTTAGGAAATATTTATTTGTATTATTTAGCACTAAATATATATCTCTGCACCACCCTACTGTATGCTGTTGCCTCAACATGACAGATCTGATGCAACTGCTGATGCTGTTTAGACACAAAAATGTAGCCTATGTCATCATCTGTGAACATGATACTGACACTGAAAAGAAAAACAAGTGAATTCCTTGTGTCTCTGCTTTTCTGCAGTTCTTATGTCCTGATTTAGAAGTCTCCCCAAAATCGAATGTGGGTGTGACGTTACGTGTGAAATTTTTGCATAAATATACCAAACTCAGCAAATGCAAACTGCAGGCCTATTATCTGGACCGCTCATGCTGGGCACGTCCCCCAACCTCCTGCAAATCGATGAGCTGTGTGGTGGCAGGGGCTGGACGGGGCGGGGCTGACAGATCTCAGATCAGTAGAAAGGCAATTTCTATTGATCCGGCCAAATCAGTGGAGACAGATGCGACCCATTCACAACTCTGGTAATCTATGGACCCTCCACTGGGCTCTGACCTACATTACGATGACAAGTAAACACAACTTCAGAGGATACGTCTTCAGTCTTCTTCTTGCTCTCTTCCTCTCTTCCTTTCTCTGTCCCAGTCTCACCCGCTGCTGCATGGGTTTCATCCCCCCACCTCCCACCCACGCACTATGGAAAAGCCAAGTGCTGACAAGATTAATTAAAAGGTGTCTGTAAATGAAAGTCTTATTTTGGTATTTTGTAGCTGTGGGACACTATTTCCAGCTCTCTGGTGGTTTCCGCAGAAAACGATTATTGTTGTGCATCTTTGCATATTTCTGAGTTGCCCACTGTTGCAATTTTATGCTGGAGTCATTGCTGCCACATTTAGGGAATAATCAGCATTTGTCCTGGAGCACAGAAATCCATCTCTCCCTTTTTATATTTGTCTGACGCTTTGTCAGGGAAGAAGTGATACCCCGGCTGCTTTCACCTACGTTAATGTACTAGGTCAGAGTGCTGACCTTATTTCACACTCTTACAGTATAATGGGAATTAACCAAGCGGCAAACTCCAGGTCTGAAAAGTGAAGCCAATATGATAGTGCCTTGAACCTTCATTCTTTCTAATGGCCAGCAAGGAATGAGTCCACTGGTTGCAAAAAGAAGTCCAATGGAAGTCTAAGAGAAAATTACCCTTCTTCTCAACTGATTTATTACCTCAGTAAACAGTTTCCTAATGAGTTTATGGTCTCAGTCGATAGTTTCAAGTCTTCTTCAATACAGCATGATGTTCATATTGTAAATTATGGTCCCATTTAGAGTAAAATAGATGATAAAGCAGGGTATGCTTTAGGGCGTGGCTACCTCGTGATTGACAAGTCGTTGCCACGGCAACAACGTTGGTTACATACGTTACATATTGTAACCCCAGATTAGAATAGGAGTATAGGTGTAGCTGTTGCTATTTCAGTGTGTTTTTCACTTCATGAAAGTTAATTGTAACATTTTGGTCACCTAAAAAAAGTCTCGTCCAGGAGTCGGCTGTTCAGTTTTTCTGGTAAGTACATTTTGTTTTAAGCCTGTTTTTCACTAGTGAAAACTAGCATTAGCATTATGACAGTTAACCGTAGACTGTAAATGCACCAAGCTAGCCAAGCTAGCAGCTAGCAGCTAGCGTTAGGGTCAGCTCCACCCTCTCATCCATAACTCTAGGCTTCAAAACAGGAGTCCACAAACCAATGGGTTATGTCACGCTGGCTATGTCCAGTATTGAAATTATATGAAATTAACACAAGAGTAACTGCCTGTAGCCCAGAGTAAGTGAAGAGTCATTGGATTCCAGTTTGAGTGAGATGTGTTAGCTGCTGTTGACTATTTATTTTTAAGTGTGTGACATGTAGTATGTGCACACACACACAGACCTTGTGATTGCTTTTCATGCAGTGCTTCGAAAGGACACGTTTCCATGACAATCTGCAAGTTGATACACCTTTTAATGACATGAAAGCATGAAATCAGAATTCAGAGTAATGGCTTTGTTCCACATTTTTGTTCTGAGAAAGAAACACAGACTCCAAAATTACATCTATGATAATAACAGTAATAACACTGCTGCATCCACCATTACTCATACACAATAATATAGTCAGAGTTATCTAGGGCTCATTATTTAGCCCTGAATAAGCCCTGTGTATAGGATTTATTTTTAATAAAAATAAATACATAAATCAAGAAAATTGGTGGTTTTTGAGTATTTTAAAATAGATTAAACCAGATAATACAAAAATCCAGGTGAAAATCAGTTTATTTGTAGCATAGGCACTCTGCAGTTTAACTGTCTGATTTTTTAACTTACTTAGAGGGACTGTAATTAGCACTTGATTTGTGCTTTCTCCCCCATTTTCTCTTCCTTTTCTATCACCAGGCACTGTCTGAACTGTCAATGTTGCAGGAGGAACTTGTTTAATGCAAACAGCAGTAACAACGTCTGCAGCAGGGAATATAACTTGGATGCTTGGGGATGTAAAATCAGAGGGACACCAGGCTTAAAGCTATCTGTTCCTTAAAAGCTTTTTTGGTAAAAAAAAAAGGGGACTGAGTGACAATAATGTCATCATAAATAAAAGTTAGGACTGCAAGGAATAAAAATACCATGCATGACTGACAAGGTGACACAGGAATAAGACGTTGCGTTTACATGTACTTAAGTAACCAGGTTATAGTCGGCTGCCTCCAGAAAGCTCATTGTTACTGTCATTTAGGGGATTAAAGAAACCTGATTTTCCCAGATAGATTTCTCCTGGAGGACGCCAATTTCTCTGCCATGTATACACATAACCAAGTTTCTAATCAGCTTTTTACAAGTATGCATGTGCATAACAATAGACTGTATACAGGGAAAGCACAGCAGAGCGGCCGGATGAAAGAAGAGATCTTTACGCGATGAAATGCATCTTCGTATTTGAAATAACTGCATCCAAAGTCAGACTAAAACTGAAACTAAAACAAAGTAGCCTGTAGAAGTCTAAATAAGTCAGTTTGCACCGCTGAACATTTCACTGTTAAATTCAAATACTTTCGCGCTGTGAGGAAGATATCGGCTGATAGTGGCCTATCCCAGATATATCGGTATATATGTTGTCCAATATGCACCAATATTTTTTAAAATTTTAAAAATATATAGGCAGCATTTTATGTATATTTGATCCTTTTTCTCAATTCAAGTTTAATATATACATACATACATATGTTTTTCTGTCCTATGTATTTGTTTTACTTATAGTTAATTATAATTATTAAAGTGAAGTTTACTGTTTCAGTGCACTGATGTCATTTTATACAATAAAGTTTACTGTTAAACTGTAAAATATCATGCCTCCATTACATATGTCTGTCACAAGTGTTTGATAACCACATTTGAGGGATAATTGCAAAAAATGTTTGTTTATGTACATATTCTGTACATAACTGACTCGGTTACTTAGGTGCAAACGCACTGATTACACTACAAGAGCATATCATAAAAAGTTTAGAGAGGGGGATTTAAAGCTTGACAAAGATTTTGCCAAGTTTCTCAGAAAAGATGCTTCAAATTTAGATTCCTGTAATCTGTTGTCCTACTGCAGCCAAACATCAGTAAAGTTGCAGATGTTTATATTGTCCCTTCTGGAGCCAGACAACAGTCATCTCACTCTAGCAGATACTGTCATCTGCAATTGTTCCCATCATCCCCTTCAGTAGCCGCAGACCAGCAAATCTGACCTCAATCATAACAACAGTTCAGGCTAAGTCGTCACAGTTTGACTCCGTGACCTGTTGCAGTTGCCTTGAAAGCAAATTAGTCGGTGACACCAGCATGAGCAGTTTGTCCCAGAAAATCCTGACATTTCTGTTTGCTGTGTCATGGCCCTGTTTTCTGACTGAGAGCATAAAAACTCGAAACAATTGCACAATTTCCAATCATCCAACCCCAAACCACTTAACTCTACAGAAATATAGATTTATAGATTTTATGCAAATGAATTATTTGCATAAAATCTGACATTTCTAGATATTTACCCGATTGCTGTTATTGTGCAGTCCACCAAGAGGGAGTCTGTTATTTGATAGTTTATATGCCAGAATGAGCAAAAGATTAATTGATGGTATAACTCAGAGTGGAAACAAAAGGAAGTAGCCTTAAAAAAAAAAAGCAGAAAAACCACTGAACCACTAAAAAATATCTTCTCCAGCATGCATGAGATGCACTGAAATCAATAAAATGGAAAGAGCTTACACCTAATTGACTGAACATCAAAATATAAACATTTTTTTAAGAATGTTTGGCCTAGTGTACTGTTTTTTGAGGGTTTTCTTTTGAATACACTTGCACTGAAAAATATGCATTTTGCTTGCACAGATCTGAATTCTTCACCTCATTCTTCACTGAATTAGTTACTGAACATATTGGTTTGACAGTGTTTCATCCTGGGGGGTCAGGAGGTAGCAGAAAATTGGGACTTCCTACTTGGAGAGGCAGGTGTTACGACAGGTGACGGGTAAAAGGAAAAACCAACATAAAGTGTCTTAGTAAGGTGTTGGGCCACCACGTGCCGCCAGAACAGCTTCAGTGCACCTTGGCATTGATTCTACAGTCTCTGAACTCTTCTGGAGGGATGAACATCATTCTTCCAAAAAATATTCCCTTATTTGGTGTTTTGATGATGATAGTGGAGAGCTGTCTAACACATCGGTCCAAAATCTCCCATAGGTGTTCAATTGGGTTGAGATCTGGTGACTGTGAAGGCCATAGCATATGATTCACATCAATTTCATACTCATCAAACCAATCAGTGACCCCTCGTGCCCTGTGGATGGGGGCATTGTCATCCTGGAAGAGACTGCTCCTATCAGGATAGAAATAGGATAAGGGTGATCACTCAGAACAACTTTGTATTGATTTGCAGTGACCCTTCCCTCTAAGGAGACAAGTGGACTCAAACCATGCCAGCATGCCCCCCACAGCATAACAGAGCCACTGGATCCCCTCACTGTAGGGGTCAAACATTCAGGCCTGTACTCTTCTCTTGGTGTACGCCACACATGCACTCGTCCACTTGTCGAGAATATGGTGAAGCATGACTCATTTGGCCATATCACTTTTTTCCTCAACTCTGACCAGTGCCTATGGTTTTTGCACCACTGAACTCTCAAATGTGTATTCATCTTTATAATGAGGGATTTATGCACTGCAACCCAACTATAATATCCCTCTCTATGTAATTGTTGACAGACTGTTCTTGCTGACAGTCTGATCACGTCCTGCATTGACATTCTCAGTCACCTGAAGAAGAGTCGCTCTTCTGTTTTTCCTTACATGTCGCACTAATGGACGAGCATCAAGGTCATCAAATGCGCGCTGTCGACCACAATTTCCGACCCTATTTACTGATGTCTTTCCCATAGATCTGAATGCAGATGTCACTTTAGTCACTGTTCCTATTGAAACAACAGCCAGCTGAGCAGTCTTTGTGACTGAAGCTCCTGCCATCCGTGCCCCAACAATGAACCCTGTTTCAAAGTTACTTGGATCTTTTCCGCTTGCCATCTTGATACAAAATCAGAATCAACTGGGCCTGCTCAGCATTTGTATACATGCCACAGAGCATGACTGGATGTTAATTGCTTAATTGTACCATGCAGTGCACCTGTGCGGAAGCATCTGCATTCATTATGTTTCTCCACTCATTTATTCAGGTTTTTTCTATAGCTCCAACTGAATGTCTGCTGCTGACAAACTGACATAAAACTGTATCAAAACTTACGTCATACTGATTCATCACCAATGGTATTTTAAGAAATCCATCATCAACACCAGCGTCAAACGGAAATCAAAATATCTCCCTTTTAATTATGAAGTTGCGTCAGAAGAAGTTTTTCAAAGTCTCTGCTGGTCTTATTTTACCAGTCACAATAACAAGAAGCATCCTGACGTACCACAGTTTTGTTCTCCTCCACCTCCTGCTGCTCTCAGGGCAGCACAGCGTGGGTGATTGGCAGTTTGCTGCCCACCATGAGGGAGCTGCATGATGCCAGCAGGAAGGTCTGTCTTCAATCCTAAACTCCCAACTACACATTTGACCTGAAAATGTTCCTCGGGGAGACAGTACCGGTTAATTCGACAGTGTCTTACCTTTTTCATTTCATCCAGTTTAGGGTAAATCCATCACTCCATTGTTGACATTTGTCAACCAATTTAAGCAAACATAGTTGTGGTGTAGAGATAAAGAGCAAACAAGGCTAGAAACAACTTGGAGCCTTGTATTTTGTCATATTTTGGTGAACAGACTGAGAATAAAGATGGAAAGCAGAGAAATGTATCAGGCTGCAGGAGAGGTTTTATGTTTTGATATTTTTATTTGCCATGACTCAAAATATGAGGTTTTAGTGGAGCATTCCTTTAACTTGTGCTGTATATGTGCACAGTGATATGTACAGTCTTCTGTCTATCACATCACACCGTCTTCTCACTCAGTATGTGGAGTCATCTTGTACCTGCGCCTGCACAACAAATACACTTAACTCTGACGGTGTTAACGCGACACTGTCAAAGTTTATATACAGTACATAAACATGTATGTTAACGTGTGACGATTTCCTGTGTGTGTATGTGTGTGTGTGTGTGCTGTTTGTGTCATTTTCAAATCTAGTTGTCGATGCATATCTGCAACATGACAAATTCCTGTACATTTTCTGCACTTGGCAGATTCAGCTCTCGATTATTTCTGTCGTCAATGCTTCCCTCTGAGGATTTTCATTTCAGTGGATTTACTCAATGGTTAAAGTGGTGAGATTCTATTATTTATATATCTAATCTCTTCTGTGCTAAGTGCTTGTTGCTATGGTGTTTTTATTTTTGCTCTGCAATTCACAGAGATCATCTGTCAGTTAAACAGTCAGGCCAGTACTGTGCTGTCTTTATATTTGGACTTTTCTGTCTGAGTTTCTCTCAGTGGCTCTTTTTTGGTAATTTCAGCCACGATGGCTGTCACACTGCATATATTATAAGTACTCAGTTCTCAGGCTTTTTTTTTTTTTGGTGAGCTGCTGAGCAGGACTCCAGAAATATAGAAATGATGTGCCATATTGGATGTTATATCGATACTATGAGGGCTGCTGTAATATTTTAAAAATTATTAATTAATCTGTTTATTATTTCTTGATTAATGGGTTAATGATTTACGCTCTTAAATTTGAGAAAATAATGAAAATTGCCAGAGCATGAGATCAGGTTTTCAAATGATGTTCAACTGTTCAACCAACCGTCCAAACCCAAAGAAATTCAATTTACAGTAAGAGAAGCCCAGTGAATATTTGGCCTTTCTGCTTGAAAAATCTGTCAATTAATTAATTAATTAATTAATCAAGTAATTGTTTCCACACTAGAGTCTCAATGGTCTTCTTGACTAGATTAAGTTTCATTTAAATTCATCTGCACTCCATCAGCAGAAGGAGAAATGTTTATACTTTACAGAAATATATTTCTAACATGAATGTCAATTCGTTCACTTTCCCTCCTGTGGATTTGTTTTTTCAGCTTCCAACTTTATGAACGTTCAATGCCAGAAGTGGCTCCCTCCCTTATACAATATGTCTGCTCTTCTCTGTGTCCTCATCTTGTCCTTATTGCATGTTGCTGTGCTACTGCACACAAATTATCTTGACAGAAATGGGCTAAATAAGTGGCAACTTTATAGCATCTTTAATGTAGAATCAATACAGTATATCACAAAGAAGAGTGATCTCAGCCCATTACAAGATAAGTATAGGATTGCTCTCAGTTGGCTACTGCCATTTTCTTTGTAATTCTGTGAGTTGCAGGAAAAAATGGACAATTATTTTTTTCTTCGCTGATGTGGGATCAAAGAAAATTCACACCTCAGTTGCTGTATGTAGCAGTGTCGGTAGCAGACAGATATAGAATTTAGATTACATTGTTCTTGTTATAACTGCTGGTGTCAGCTGAGTACACTTTTTTATTTTAATAGTAGTAAATCACTTGAATTAAATCATTGTATCAACACACTCTACTCTCTGATTTTGTGAAATTAGTAACAATACATTCATTGATGAACTGATCATCAGTAATCATAACCAGCACAATTAATTATACACTAATATATAAATATATCAAGACTGTCCACTAAAAATAATGTGTTTAAACACATCACATCAATATCTGAAGAGTCAGATTCATTTTTATACAATATTTGCTTCTGCCAAGGTCAAACTACAAGACGTTTGAAGTCTTGATTAATGCAGATCAAGAACTCACTATTCAAAATTACATTCCTGAAAAACCAGTTCATCATAAGTCCAATAATCAAACCCGTTTTCTTACAGCATGACACAGAAGCTGCTGTTTAATGATATTATCACAAGTATATTTCTGCAGAATTCTATAACACTTACAGAATATGAACTGATTGAAGTCACTAAATGCCCACTGGAAATCTTGTTTTTGCAGACCTCCAGTTGTTTAACTTCTCAGCTTTTTGCAGTGATGTACATGTGTACTCCAGGACACTGTGACATCACTGTTGGGTGTGTTTCAACCAAAAGTGTTAAGTTGCTCTTTAAGATATTGCTATTTTGGTTGAGAGTCCCCTCTCAGAAGCCACTGTATGTGAGTTGTGAATCTCACTGATATAAATAATATATGTAAGTTAGAATTATTGGTGACAAGAGAACCTTCTGTGCTTTTCTTTCCCTCCAGGATTGTAAACTCTCATTTGTTGTGTCACTCTGAAGAGAAAGTAAAGACGAAATTAGATATATTTTTATTGAGTGAAATCCAAGCAGCAACCTCCACAGCTTGAGGCTGAAGTCAATGTGAAAGTACCTTAAAGTACAATCCCACCGCCAGCCACTAGATGCTGGCTCCAATTGACTCCTATTCAAAAATCGTCCACTTGTCTCTAGAAATACTCAGTCAGCGAGCCATTAAAGTGGCTTTGATATCTGCTGTGTGGACGTTGATTGACAACGTTGGCTCACCTGCTGCTCTCTCTGGTGCCGGGACTCACAGTCGGACTGTTGTTGCAATATTTTGGTAAGTTTAATGTTACTTGATTACAATACCTGCCCTGTTAGCACAATTTAGCTAAAGTACCTAACGTTAGCTCAAGTAAGCTATCGTTAGTTTGGGTCCGAGGTAGCTGGGCATCTTAGCAGAGCATGAAAGGCAACCCCACTCCTTATTTGGAAGGTCCTGGCTCCAAATGGAAAAGATTGCGCCGACCATAAGCAGCAACTCTGGGCTTCAAACCGGCTCCAATGCCACCCAGTGGGTGACATCACCCCTTGCTACAACCATCTTTATATGCAGACTATGGCCAAATGTTTTCAGAATATCACTTCAAAACTTACAGTATGAAGTTATCACTTGAAAGTCTATACTTTGAATGAGGCGCACAGACTCTGGGTTTGGAACCAGTGGGCATGTAACTGAAACAACTTGTAAATTGCTATTGAAATGGTGGACACGTTGAGGTCTGACATTAGCCATCAGCAGCTACTATGACTCAGATGTGTTATTTTCAAAGACAGGCTTCATATTGAAAGTGCTTCTCTGTTCTTAGCTGGATGATCCTATGATTGGCTTCTCAGGAGGAGAAGGCTATAGCTCACCGTGGTCAAGTGGTCATTATTTATCCCCAGCGGCAACACACACACACACACACACAGAGTGCGCTAATAACAAATACTATGACCCCTCTTTGACAGCATTTTATAGCAGACAGAAGCTGTGGAGGTGAAGAGGTCACTCATTCCCTGAGGGAGATTGCATCTTGGCAGCTAGATTGCATTTCAGCGTTCAAGGCTCCATTTCATTCCATTACCAATAAGAACAGACATATGACAAATCAAAGTAGTCCAAGAAAGGTAACTGCAGAGAACAGCATCCTATCAAAACTCTGTGACAAGTTAGAATGGATTTCACAAAGGGAGTCTGTGGCAAAAAAAGAAAAAAAAAAAAACAGATGAAGCAGAGATCAAGATCTTTAAATCTGAACCACAGCTGGGGAACATGACAGGCTTCACAGTGTGAATGAAAGTGAACTGTTGTGGGGCTATTGGAGCGGGATTGACAGAGGCAGACAGACACCAAAGCTCGAACGTCCCCACGGCAAACAGATAAGATCAGCCAGATAGACCAGATTGACAGTAGATGCTTTGAGGGGCTGAGAAGCGCTGTTGCGCTGGGAGGAGGGTGAAGGAGAGGCAGGTGAAGCATTACAGCACAATGGTAACGCTGTGATTAACTATAGTACACACAATGCACGCTCAAAATATGCCAAAGCTTAACACAGCAAACAATGCAGTGCACACCCACACTTAAACTACTGTATAAGGAACAGAAAAAGCTCGACTCACCCACACAGTGGGCTTTGTACACATGATCTAAATGCATGATCTGTCTCTTTCTCACACTCCCCCCTTCCTCGCTCATCTCACATCATTCTCGGTGAACAAACACACATAAGAGAGCTGACTCTAAACAGAAAAATAGGACTTTACAGTGAAACATAAACCAATTTAAAAGTCAAGAAAGCAAGACACCACTTTCTTTAAAACAAACATTGCTAAAACTCACACACACTCAGTGGTAGATTAATTAAATTAAATTTAATTAAATTTAATTAATTAATTAAGAAAATTTACTCACCCAGAAAAGGAGGTTGAAGAAGACCATTCCATAACGCAGGGCCATCATACAACCCTCGGCCATCCTGCAGCGCCGCAGTTCTAGGAGGAATATGAAGGAGAGGTCCAGGTAAAACACCACATACTTCTTCCCCTGGGCGTAGCGCCCCTTGGACGTCTGCGGCCCCTTTGTCGTGTGGAAGCCGAACGCAAACGGTGGCCGCTTATACTCAAACTCCCCACTGAAGCGGTGAAACCCAGAAGTGAACGGCGGCGTGTCAGGTTTACTGTCCAGGGACGGACTGCGCCGGTACGGAGTCTCATCTGTGCTCGAGCGTCTCATTATGGAAGCTGAATGAGCCTTAAAGAGTTTTTAATAGTTACACTGTAATTCAGCTCTGCACAAGGTCCACAATGAAGGACCAGAAGTTATTCCTCTGAGGGGTGATCGTTGGATTTCAGTGTTCAATGTTTCGGCCTATCCTCAGTTTGCCTCAAAAATAATTATGACCCCTGTCAAACTCTTGGATTTAATTATACCCCAGGTGTGATCACACTTGATCTGAGTTAATCTGTAGAAGATAATGTGCTGCCATTCATTTGACTGGAGTTCTTCTCTTTAATCCTATAGTTCCACTATATTCAGGACACCTGTGTAATTCTGTGTATTTAGGACATAATCCCAACACACACATGCACATCCGCACATCCCTGTTTCCCTCTCTCTAATCCCTCAAACACAGGTGTCATGCTCTGCGAGATAAGCTGGTTTGCAGTTTCATCTCACAACAGTTCAATCAGGCAGGTGACTGGAGGGCTTCGATTCGACCTCCCCAGCTGCTTTGGGTTGGCAAAATGATCCAGAAACGTCCTACCTGGTCTCATGAGAAATTCCTGAGCAGGTGCTCTCGGCCGGGAGGTAATGGCACCCCTGCTTCCGCCAAATAAACTTCTTTTACTCAGTAACAGATAACACATCCACTGAGAATGAAATGCAGCGCTGAGGTCTATGTCGTGTCTAAGTGCTCAGCAGTGTCCATGTGGTCGTGGCTGTCGGATGTGCTTTTGCTGACATGCAAAAAAAAAAAGGAAAGAACTAAACAAGACAAGATGAGGAGGAAGGGTGATGTTATGAATGTGAGAGGGAGATTGGAAAGCAACGGAGGCATGAAGGGATGAATAACGCATGTGAGCGGACCATTCTTTGGTTTCTTGAATTAGTATCCCTGTTGAATTCCTGCCTTGCCTAATTTCCTTCTCGCTTCTTTTACCTCTGCCCTAACTTGTCCCTTTCTCTCTGAAAAGTGTCTAGGGGTTACTCTGCCTCTCTCCACAGCCCATTCTTCACACATCTAGCAATTCGCCCTCCTCAACTCCCTCTCTCCCTTCCCCTCACACTGTGCCCCTTTCTGCGCTCCCCCCTCTGAGCCGATGGCGGGTAATTAATTTCCAGACTCTCATCAGTGAGGCAAAGTGTGCAGTGTCCCCTCTTCTTGTCTCTCCCTCCTCCGCTACAGCGTTTCTCTCCTCTTCTCTACGTGGGCAAGGAGATCAAGGTGTCCACCGGGGTCATGGCCATGCAGCAAGCAGGAAGGGGAGACAGGCAGGGAGAAGAGAAAGACAGTTTCCTCAGAGAAGCAAAAGAAAGACTGCAGTGTTTAAGCGGTAGTCCAGCCTCGCTGCCTGAAGCTCCCTCCCTCTTTCTCTTCACCAGCTCCTGTTCTCTTTCTCTCTCTGTTCCCCCCTCCCCTTTTCCTTCCTCTCCTCTCTCACAAGCTCTGATGCTCTCCCCTCCGCACGCACAATCTCAAACACCCTATCCCTCCTCGCTAACTGTCCCCAAAACCTGGCAGCGCGAAAGGCAAGAGCAGTCATTCATATTCTGGCCACACCTTACTAGGAAGCACAACCAATCAGTGTCTTGTAGCCCCATCCTCCCTCGTGCACACGCCAATCATGCCCTACCATCTACAAGATAACACTCACACATGCACACACACACACACACGAGATGTATGTGCACACTCAGACACACACAAAACCTGGTGTGTTGTTAACATACCAGTGATGAGAAGCCTGCTGCACTTGTACTTGCACTTGCCTTCTCTTCTCCTCTCCTCTCCTCTCCTCTCCTCTCCTCTCCTCTCCTCTCCTCTCCTCTCCTCTCCGCCTCCTGCCTGGAACTCATTCCACATGCAGAGGTTGTTCTTGCGCACAACCCAGCCTGCACTCTGCACACTTGGCTTCAGTCATGTTCCCTTCTCCCTCACTGCCTCTGGACCTGGACTTCTGTCATACACTATCCATGTAGCCGCACTCAGCACAGATTTTCCACACTACAAACAACTCACCTTAAGTGTGTCTCTGTACCAACACACTGGGAAGCGCACACTGCTGCTGACATTCACACAAAATAACTGCTTGCTCTCCACAACCTGGTAGCCATCTGGGTCAGTTGCTTTATGAGTCCACAGAGATGTTTCAAAGCTGCAAAGGTATTGACTTTATTCATGGCTGCGTCAAGTATTCTGCTTTGTCTCCTGCGTGTATTTTTTTCTGACGGTGGAGGCTGCAGAATGGGAGAGTGTATTTGACTTACTGACTGACTGACATTGTCCAAAGGAGCGTGACATTTTAAGCTAATGGTGTTTTCTCCCAAAACATTAGTGTACGTGCACAAAATCAGAATAATAAGAAAAGATTTGGTCTTTCTACATGATTGAGGACTTTAACTAATGAGTGCTAGATGGTGGCAGTTTCTGTAAAACACTGTAATAAAAGAGTTTTTTAATTAAATGAGTATCTGCTGCAGTACTGGCTATTGGCAGTTAAACCCTCGGTGAAGTTAAACAACAATTTAATTGTTAGCATTACAAAAAAGCTGCAGCTCCCTAAAAAATTTTGCTAGCATGGCACGCAACTTGTATATTATTGGGAATCCACATAGAAAGTGAGCTATTGGAGCGTTCTATCCGGCCAATCCACAGCGACTGCGTTCGGACGTCTCTGTCCACAGAACCGGCTGTCTGTCAGAAGCTCATTAGCATGCTGAGAGGACAGCAGCCAGCCAAACTGTCTTCACCAGGCTGACTACTGTAGAAGCAGAGCAGCGGTTTTATGGCACAACTTCACCTACTTTCAAGGTGCATCGAGAAGGGAAAAAAAGTCTAAAGAGGTCAAAACTCCAGCAACACTTTAATTTCAACTTTATTTCAGTCGCAAGCCAAAACACATTGGTCTAACAATAAAGTTGTATAAATAAATATACTACAAGTGTTGCAGGAGTTTTGACCTCTTCACCAGGCTGACTGACAGCAGAAATTTACTGAACCAAAATAGTTTTCATGTAGGCTCCACGGGAAGAAATTGGCAGTGTTTGTATTTATTGATTTTATTTCCCCCACTCACCATAGCAGGTGAGGGGAATCTGCCAGTAGTAAAACCTGCAAGCCAACAGGAAGACTGGGAGTCTTGATCAATCAATATACTGTACCGTACTGATACCACTGGCGCCAGAATAGGGAGCACATGACTTTGTGTCCCCCCACTTTCATGTTGATCCATTAAATCCAATCATAATCAACCACTGTGTAATTCAAATGAAATCAAAGTGATCTGACATCCAATAAAATTTGATTATGAAGTGTGTGTGTGACATCAAATGCCACAGCTGAGCGGAGTTTCTCAAGTCTCCCTGCATCCGATCTACAATGACAGAGAAACGGCTTAACAACCTGCTTTTTCTGCACATCTGGAAAGACCTGACTGATAACTTGGACAGGAACAAAGTGTTAATTTGGATGGAATAAGCCTATGGGACTAAACCTCGCTCTGCTGTTTATGGTGCTGTTTATTTATTGTTAGTAGGCATATTGGATGTAAAGACTGTTTTAATAGGGCATGAATTTTAATTCTCTTTCAAACCTTATTAAAAAAACATATTGACTGGCTGGTTGGTTGAGTGGTTACAGTTTAACAGTTCTCAGAGTGAAAAACATCACGTTTAAAACAACAAAGGTCTGTATTAACAGGAGCCAGGACGCTCCTTTCAAGTCGAACCTTTTTAGCCACTTGTTGGGCCACTCTGCTAAAAAAAAAAAAGATCTGGAAGTACCCTGATGAGATGAGGGAATGCATACTTCACCATATTTTAGTTGTACAAAAAATGGTAGGCTAGGCTGACGTAAAAAAATTCACTAGCCTATTACGTCATCCTAAGCTGGATGTCCCCCTACTTCAAAACTCATTCCGGTGCCGCTGGTAGATACCCTTTAATAAGTTCAGGACATATAAACAGCAGATTTGTGTAATTCAAACAGCTGTCTGTGGAGATTACGCTTCACTAAATGCACCATAAAAGAAAAAAATTGTCTTGGAGCGCAAAAAAAAAAAACATGTGGGTCGCAGTTGTATCTCAGAGTCAGTGTGGATACGTTTAATAAAATGGAAGCGTATCTGTTCTGTGAGATGTACAAGTGACAGACGTCTAAAACGCTTGTAAAAACACTTGTGTGTGGATTGGCCGCTATACATCATTGTAACTGTTTCTCAGTTATCGATAATATTCACCCACGCTCACTTCCAATGTCATCTTACTAACTTTTTAGCTGTAATGTCGGCCATCAGCGGCATCAGCATCGGGCTTCCGGGGCTTTAGCCAGGAATGTTTTTTGACTAGCCCCGAATCTTTCTTTACCTTGCGAGGCTGCTGGATTTGTGAGATTGTGAGAATCGTGAGATCATGAGAATCGTGATATCGTACAAGAATCCATCTTGTCAGGCTTCAAGTTATGCACTTGTGTCTGTACCACCGGTGGTGTGAAACAAGATCTGTTGAAGTATTCTTAGATCATATCAGTTATCCAGTGAGGCATTTTGTTCCCAAACGCATTCAGTGCAGACATTGTTGGGAGTCTGGACACAGCTCCCCATGATTTGGGGCCATGTAAGAAAAATGTGGAGAGGAGAAGTGCAGCAGAAGAAACTGTGAAAAAGAACCCAAATGTAATCAGTGTCAAGTCATGAGGCATAGCAAGCAGACTGTCCAAAGAGAAAGAAAGAGATGGAAATGATGAGGATCAGGTCAGGAATGAAAAGATTCAAGAGGTAAGGGAGAACAAATCAGGTAGGAAGCATGATGAAAATTGTTTTTGTAAGGACAAGATTAAATTCTTAGTATCTCTGGGCATGGTGATTAACTGTGCCGCTGAGGCAGAAAGGAAATCCGAGAGAAAGAGGTAAATCCAAGATAGTTGTTGATGCAGCGAGAAAGTTTTTGGATATTGTGGAAATTACTGGAGAGAAAGTGCAGGGGCTGTTGAAAGAAGCTTTCAGGCCCTCTTAGAGGCTAGACTGAGAAATTATATTAGAGAATGGGATGAGCGGTGGGTAAGAACTTTATGTATTTATTTTTTGTTTGTTTTGTTTCATTTTATTTTATTTTATATGGAATAATTTAGGGTAGATAGGAGACTTGAGTCTTATTTTCAATCCAGTAGTAGGTGGTACTACTACGCCTCTAAAAACCAATGAAGAAGAAGAAGAAGTACTCTCGGGTGCTGCATGCATGCTCATGTCCTCACCTGCGCTGTGGCATCATGGACTGTTGACAGGACACCTCAAACTGCAAACAAGGTCCATTATGACTCTTTCTATTATGAATTTTTGATCCATGCAGGTTGGATGGAAGCTAGAAACTTTTTTTGACGTATGCGCCAGCCGAGCAATTTTCATTGGATTGAATGGGCGCCATTTTTGGTCAGCTCTTATAATACATCTGTGTATGTCATGGACGCACAGCATGCAATGCTGCTTCTGCTTCATGCTGTCTGCTCGGCTGTTGGGCTCACACAGCATTAACAACACTACACCAAAAAGGTAAAACAAAAGTCCCACTAGCGACCGTGCTGCCTCTAGATTTAAGAACCATGGCTTACTGACTATTGTAGCTAAGCAAACCCTAACTACATATCCGTGATATCTGCTGCTGGTGCATTCTGACATTTTTGTCAGAGAACATGGCTAAGCTAACGCTACTGGTACATGCCAACAAGTATAGTGTCAATTAGCTTTGGGTCACAGCGTTGCCTGGATATATCTGATAATTAACCAGCTAGCTAATGTTAGCTGCTGCATTGTTTAGTTCCTGGTATGTAAGTGTTTAAGTATGTAACATTATGCTACCTTTGTTTGATAGTTGGTCAATGGTCAAGAAGGGAGAGAGCAGACTGGCAAGAAGAAGAAAGAACACAGCACGGTTCAACAATAAGGCTTGCCCAAATGCCCAGGGCAAGTAAAATGCCACGTCAGGCTAGTAAATTTAGCAACTCACTTTGCAAGTGGTTAAAAAAAAAGTTAAAAAATGATAAAATAAAAAATGTTTCAATAATTTTTTTCGATCATCTTATCATAAATTATGTTCTCCTTCTCTGGCACACAGCATAGCCCCTCCCCTTGCATGCAGCGGAGAAAATCAGCACACGCAGTTGGCCAGTCAAGAATTGAGTACGCTAGTAGTGTGATGAAAAAAAAACATCCCTCAGGATTATGTGAGCACTGTCAAGTAGAGGAATCAGTGGAGCATGTAATTTTTGACTGCCATAAATACTCTCGAGAAGGAGAAACATTAAAGAGGGAAATCAGGGAGCTTGGAGTGGATTCCATGTATACTACTAATAGCTCCATGGTAAATATCAGTTTTGTGTTGCACAGGGTGTCTGTCTTCATTTATGCATCTCCCTGTTTGTCAACAGATAAGCATACAGACAGTTTTGATTGGCAACTGAGTCATCTTTGGTAACAGTTCCCCTGTATCTATGTATCTATAGAGTGCAGTACACAGTATAGATGTTGTATTAGGTCTAGAAAATAGTCTTTAGATAAGTGTAGTAATATAAGTTGACCACCACAAAATATATTGTGTATTAAGTAGCAGACTAGTAAGTAGCAGAACTGTAGTCAAGAGCAGAGTAGATAATATATATTAAATTTCATTATTAATGTTAGTATCTGTTTTAACCTCTCCGGTCAGCCAGCAGCACGAGAGGACGGGCATCCAACACAGCAAACGGGACAGCCAAGTACAGTTGAAAGAGCTGGAGGAGTATACCCTGACGATTTAGGTGGCAAAGATACAGGACCAAAACATTTTCACAAATGTTGTTATGATCCAAAACTGATTTGGCATATTATTGTTTAGGCTAATGAGACAACATTTATCCTGCTTTTAGACTGCTGAACTACCAGCTTACAGTGTTTTATTCAACATGTCTATTTTTCAATGGACTTGAGAGGGGTTTAGCTTCATGTTATGCATCCAGATAATTTGGGGACCTGTTTTAATCTTCCCAAGAGCCATATGAAACACTGTTGTAGATCATGTATGCACTAAATGGCAGTATGAACTTACCTACTAGTCTACATACATCTACAAGTAGATTTTTGTTTTGTCTAAATTAGTTTGATGGATAAAGTAATTGTGTTTATATTCACTTTATGGTTGCTAAAACACCTGGAAAAAAACATAGATTAAATTTTTAATTTAAATTCTTACATACAGTATAATTTATAAGATTGATTGTTTTGGGAATATGAAAATGTGTTATGGGAACAATGTTTAAAGTAACACATGGTTTTGTCATGTAGGCATAGATGACATGAGTTAAAGGATAAAGGATACTTGGGGAGCTGGTAACACAATTTGGAGAAAAGTGAGATGGTCAAAACAACTGATATTCCCTAAATGGTTGTACAAATAAAGTTCAGTTCAATCTACTATCATCAGGCTGCTGGTTTACTTTATTTGTACACAAAGTGCTAAACATTACAGCAGTCAATTAAAAATGTTAAAACAGAATAAAAAACGAAAGTGGCAATTAAACACTGGTGCCAAAGGTTTGAGAATTCTCAGCTACCCTGCAGATGTCCATTTTGTCCAGAGCAACATTACTATTAAAAATTAAATGAAATGTAATGTTTGCAGTAGTCATACAATGTAGTAAAATTAAATTAAATTTAGGCAGTAGTGTTCCAGGCAAAACAGCAGGGACCACCGGCACACACACACACACACACACCCTGACCACAGCTCCAGATGGTCTGGGCTCAGCCCCAGACCTTGTCAACTCCTAGAAACGCCCCTGATGTCTGCTCTCTAAAAAATGTCTACGCAGTTTGACTCTCCCCACGTCCTGTATGCTTTGGCTGGCATGAGGCAGGAGCACGGATGAATTAAAAGAACTGGATACGGTGCACTATACGATACGGTGGCTAACTGTGGTACTGCAAAGAACAAACCCTTGCAGCCCAAAAAGCATTTTCCCCATAGACCCCTGTTATAAAAAGGTGGATTTTTTTGCATTATTATTTGCATTATTACAATGACAGAGTGCTTTTGTGTAGAATTTAGTGGCATCTAGCAGAACGGACTTGGCAGAAATCTACATAGGGAGCGGGTCCACTTCCATGGAGCCCACCATGTTGCACCGCCTCGTTTCTACAGTAGCCCAGAACAGACAAACCAAACACTGGCTCTAGAGAGGGCCTTTCGCGTTTCACGGCCACTGCAGGTTCTCCTACATGCTTGAAAGGGGAGGGGGAGGGTATTCAGTTGGCTGCAATCTGAAACCTCACCACTAGATGCCACTAAATCCTACACACTGCACCTTTAAACTTTTTATTTTACTGAAATACCTGAAAATGTGTTGAGAAGAATTCCTTGCTCTAAGAATGTCTTCCCAAACAAAAGGTAAAACTGTAATGAATAACACCAATTTTATGTCAAATATGTTACAAGTTACTTTGCTTCAGTACAGTCAGAGCTGTCAGGAAAGTCACTCAATTTATTTTATTTTATTGAACAAATACGGTTGTCAAAGCCAAGCAAGCAAGCTAGCAAAAGCATCGTCAAAGGGGATCTGTTTCAAAAATGAACTGAATGAAGTACCTTCAGCATATTTTATTCATTTAATCTGTTTCTTGGAAAGTTGGATATCATACTGATATAATCTGCAGTCTATAAAATGTCAGAAAATTGTGAAAAAAGTCTTCAAATGTCTTGTTTTGTCAAAAATCCACAGAAATTCAGTTCTGTATGACACAGAAAAGCTTCAAATCACCACATTTAAGAAGCAAATGTTCGGCCTTTTTGCTTAATAAATTTCATAAAATGTACAGATGGGAATTAATCATGCAGCAGAAAACTCATTTTAACTGGTTTGTCATTAACATACTGTGAAAACACCTCACTGTTCGTCATTCATGTTCACATCCATCATGCCAACACAACTACACGGGACTCTAACCTACATTCTTAAACACACACACACACACATACACACACAAACCAGCACACAAAGTAAATACGCAGTGGCACCCTGGGGTTGACGGCTGCTTTGATGTCCTCAGCATGAACAAATACACAAATGGAGAAAAAGGTTTTAACTGCAGCAAGGAAACATGATACAAACAACATGATGAAACCCATCTCTGTTAAGACTGACGGTTTATAGATAGGGGCCCGTATTACAGTATTTTTCAGGAATCACTGTGATGTGGGAATAGGAAATAAACGGACAGACATGCTCAGTCAGATACACAAAGTGCGCTGTGCCGCACTCTGGTCTCTGTGCAGCCATAAAGGGGTCGCAGTCTGGCTTGCTTTGCTTTGCTTAAAGCTGGAATATGAGTCTCCTGTGAACACCTCAACTAAATGACAAAACACGCTAAAAGGACAACTGCACTGCACACGGAGCAGCAATGTGAGCATATGAAATGAGAATGGCTTTCCACCAGACTGGCAAATTATTTAGGGCTGTTTGCCTGGTAGAATTTTAGCTTAGTCAACCACAAATTCATTCCAGCTCAGGCTTAACATGATGCTATTTTTGGTAAACTTTCAGACTTCATATGCCTGTTTTAAGACAACTTATTTTTGGACATTATTAAGATGTTATAAATCAAGGTTAAAGCATCACAATTCAACAAACTGTCTTGTGGATTCATTATGGCAATGTACATATACAGGCAGCATACAGATGCAAAGAGCAGCCATGGTCGCTAATAATTATGTTGGGCCAATTATCTTGAGATCACAACATTATTATCATGTGATCTTGTTTTCTCCTGATCAGATTTTAATGATTTAATTTGCTCAAAGTAAGGAATTATGTTTCCATTTATTTTTAAGACCATTCCTTGAGATAAATGCTTGATATCCTGAGATAATTTGATATATTGAGATAACAAGCTTTTTTTTTTAGCTTTTTACTTCCAAATTAGTATCAGCCTCAAACAGTTTTAATCATTTCTAGTGCTGATATTTTTGAGACCTAATAAAAAATCAGTCACATGATCCCAACTCTAGTTATTGCTATTTTAGTAATACTCCAATATTTACCATAATGGATCTAGACTGAAAAGAACAGTGTTCAAGGATTTAAGAGTGAATAATTAATTGAAAGCTTGTTTTCTCAAGGCATGAAATAGCTCAACCTTAAGGTTAAGGCAATGATTTGTCCTTTATCAAATCATATATTTGTTCAAATAAATGACATTAAGGCACCTTAACACCCCACGTTGGTAATAATATTAAATAGTTTAATGTTACTTTACAGTTCCTGACATTTTCTGGCCATTAATAATGTGCAGGTCAGAATATCACATCATGACCAGTGTTCAATCGTCAGAACCTGAGAATCTGTCGGGCTCAGGTGTCACGTTCCAAAAACACAGCTGTGGTGAGGCAGATGAGCCGACTGAACGCACATTTTCAGCACGACACCAAAGATCACCGAGGAATCAGAGCCATGAACATTAATAACAACAGCTCTGGTGGGAAATAAACATGTTTTACCCAACCGATCAAACTCGGGGGGGTTTAAGATTTGCTTCACTGACAAAATGGAGGTTTAAGGACAATAAAACTAAAATAGATGCATCAAGATATCAACAAAGTGTTTGTTAAAACTGGTTCCAGCATTGCAGAATGAGTAAAAAGGCAAATACAAGCTCAAATAAGAAATACATTATGTGAAAGCCTTTTGGTAGAACTGCTGATGAAGAGATTTAATATAAAATAGAGTAGTGTTGAAATAAGAATATATTATAACTATTGGAAACCTGTCAGTATCATCAAAGCCCAACAATAATGTGACTAGAGAGGAATGGCATTTTAACAAGCTTTTAGTATGTCACTCAAGGTTGAAGATAACACATTTTAGACATCATTTGTTGAACAGTTACAACAGAAGAAAATTTAGACATCAGCTGTGTCTAAATTTATCTGAAATTTTGGTCTCAGATAAATGCAGTACTTGACAACAGTCAGGCAGAAATGTCAACTTGCGGGATATTTTTGGTTTTACAGAAAGATGCTGCTCAGTACTGTTGGCATCGCACAAGCACGTCTGCATAACATGCTAAGAGATGTAATTTTATTTAAGCAGGTAGTCAAATTGAGATCAATCATCCGTAAAATGTCATAATTTTTTTTAAAAGTCCATTATAATTTCTTACAGACCATAGTGACTGCTTTAAATGTCTTGTTTTGTCCGATCAACAGTCCAAAATCCAAAGAGATTTAATTCACTATCATTTCTGTAAAGTAAAGCTGAAGAAAATGTGATGATTAGTTTTATACAAATGGAAGTTTGACCTCCTTGTGACATTGGACCAATGTAACATTAAAGATCACCAAATCAAGATTCATCCGCTGGAAGCCATAAATGTCTGTACCACTTTTCATAGCAATTCATCCGATAGTTTTTGAGATATTTTACTCTGAACCAAAGTGTTGGAGCGACAGAATGATGGACAGATGAAATAACAGACTCTGCCCTCCCAAGAGTCACACCACTATTTAGGTCAGACTGCACTAACGTAAATTACAGGATAACGTTAAGAGGAGAGCTGTGATGCTTACAAAAACATTCTGACATTGTTCCCAAACGGCTAACATTGTAGATTATAAACATTAATTAAAGAATTAACTAAACACACATTAACCAACATAAATGAGTAATATGAATCCACAAAGCCTAGAGTGAGAAATGAATGAGTCACACCTTGATCACCATTAGTCAAATGTGGTGACTTAATACCTTTGTACATTGCAATTTAGCATTCATTAATGGTGTTAACTAAAAGATTTAATTAATATATTAATTCAACAAGGGGATTTCACATGTGGGGGACACAAAACAATTAACTAACCATGAAAAGCTTGTGAGCCAACTTATTGTTCATTAGGCATGTGTCTGTGGATGAGCTCATTGATGTCTGTAGTTGTGTAACCTGACACGGTAAAATGTAATTACACTGCATGCTGCACGCTAAGAGCTAAATAGACGCACTGCGTATGCAAAGAGTTTGGATGTAGGCGGATGCAAAGAATGGCTCTACGCCTTCCTGCATTCATTGTGTAAAGAAGAGAGCAGAAATGAAGAAAAATGTTGTAATATATTTCTGTGTATCAAGTCACATAAATATTATAATGTTAACTGTTAGCTGTTTGCTGCACTGGTTGGCTTGGAGCTGCTTAGTTTCCGGTGCAAAGCATAAAATCTCTGTGGGTCTGCCCACCCACAGACCTAACTAACAGGATGTGTTAGGGCAGAAAAGGTCATGCATAGTTTACAAGATAAGGCGGCTGATATAATTTTTTTTTTCTTATGCATGAGAGTTTATTCTTGGCCTTGGAAATAGTAAATAGATTTCTTTGACTAAACAATCCAAACTTAAGGTCTACGTGCTATATATATATATAGATTTGAGTCGTATGACACAGTTTTCATTAATCGATTAGGTTTGCTCAGTTGTCATGGAGATGAAACTGTTAACTTGCAAGATCAATTGCTGTTATGATTTCATCCATACTACTTTTAGGACTTCTCATCCGTGTTGCCTTAAAAATTGAGCATGAAAATTTATTTATTTATTTAGTTTGAAAAAGATCCACACGTTGGTTTTTTCTGGAGCTTCAGACTGAAGTCAGACTGAAATTAAATGACCTTTTCTTTGTTTACTACAGCACACACACATATATGCTCTGTAAATCACTTGTCCTGTGTTCTCCTTTGAGAAAAAATCAGAAACCTAAAGGGAGAAATTTCATGATTACTTTCATAATGGTGCCCCCTAGTTTTGCATTATTTCAGTGAAATACTGTTCTGTCAGTAGCTGGAGTCCTTATTTCAATACAGCAAATCTAACCTATCATAGGCAGAGCAGACACTGAGTCACACTGAGCCTGACAACACCCTGCTACACAAGAGCCACAGACTCTGAATAACAACTATTAACTCTCCTGCTAAAGTCTCCTTCTCACCTAACTTACAAACACACGTCTTGTCCTGCACCTTAGCTTGTTGGACGAGCCAGTAGCACTGTGTTTTGGAAAAGCCTAAAGGTAAATTACCTATCATCAGGGAAGGTGAACTGAGAAAATTGAACTTTAATTATTTAGACAATTTTTATAGCACCGGCTGCCTCCTCCACTGCCTCCACATAAAAAAACTAATTAGGTTTAAAGTTGTTATCAGCAGGTATGTGTCTCCTCATGTTCTCGAATGAGACAGCAAGGTTAACAATGCATAGGTCTAGCATTAAAGTTGGGGAAGGCAGTTTTCTGGAAGAAAACGCCAGAATTTGAAAGTACAGCCCTCCTCCTGCTGCTCTCCCCCTTCTTCTCTCCTTCTGCAATTCATGCAGTCCCATCACTTCCTACCCGTCGGTATCCCACTGCTCGCCTGGCCTCTAAACTTTCTGTTTTGTCTGCCTAGCCTCGTGGAAGATGCCGGTCATGTGCAATGAGTGCACAGGCAGAGTGTATGCTGGTAGGCAAGTAGGTAGTTAGACAGGCAGGTCGGCTATCCAATCATTTCATGCAGGCCGAATGAAATGATTGGACAGGTTTATCACAGGCGTGCAACAGCCACAGATACCAGATGTTTTTCTTTTTATTGTCAGAGCATTTGATTTATTAATTGTTGTCAGGATGTAAAGAGAATGGAGCCAATCTCAGCTGAGATTGGGCGAGACAATGGACCGGTCGCCAGTCAATCACAGGGCTAACATACAGTATAGAGACAGACAACCATCCACACTCACGTTCACAGCTCCGGGCAATTCAGAGTCCCCAACCTGCATGTTTTTGGAGGAAACCAGAGGATCCAGAGAGAACCCACAACCCTCTTGCTGTGAAGTGACAGTGCTAACCACTGCACCACTGTGCCGCCCATTAACAAAGAAATGCTTCTACAATAAATCGCCTACCCTAGCTTTAATAAAGTACCTAATAATATACATGAGCAAGATCCCCATGCATATTTAAAGAAGGCCTGTCAACTTGTGATTACACCACAAACACTAACTGAAACACTGCTTGTGGTGAAATATTAAGAAGAAAGAGTCTTAAAATATTTATTCATTTCAGTTGCTGCATGCAGAGTCATCCCTTGCTTTTCAGGGTCCAATGTTGTGCATTATTTGTCACATTAGCATTATTAGTCATACAGGGGCAGACCAAACAATGTAACCAGGACTTTGAATTTAATAAAGTTTGATGTTACTGAATTATGATTTAAAATGTGCTAAAAAGATAAATCAGGATTAGCAGCGATAGATATGTCAAGGGAACAGACAGGAGGGAACAGTCACGTGTGAAACGCAAACTGCATCAACAAGAAGAAAAAACGGCTGAAAATAACAAAAAAATGATGGACAGAGACCTGATATAAGCTTTGTAGCCATGTGTGCAGACTGGTGATTCACAAATTTAAAAGCCTTTCTCAATAAGCGCTTTAATTGTTTAGTCTGCCTCTGTTACTCTGCACACACTGTACTCTCTGAGGACAAAAACACTTCAATTTGTGCTTACACATCCCCTTTTTTTAGCCAGGGTAGCAGTAGTCTGCCGATCCACCACTTTGTCCAGACTTCAATGACTCAACAGCTTTAGATCTATTAGATGGATTGCCATTACACTCATGCTCCCCAGATGATGAAAACTTACCAATAGCAATTCTTACAGTAGCTAATTAGCATTGTAAGCATGCTAACACGCTAAGGTGATCATGCTAAACATTATACCTGCTAAATATCATCATGTTAGCATTGTCCTTGTGAGCATGCTGAGATTTGCTTTTAGTTTAAAGCGCAACTGTGCCTACGTACAGCCTCACAGAGCCGTTGCATTGGCTATAGACTGAGGTGCTTTCAGACAGCAAGCGGTTGCAGCTGCCGCCTCCATTGTTGCTGAGGTCATCTGTGATGGCAAGAAAAGGGAGGGCGGCTGCTACTCTCATGAACACACTTTGTTGCCGTGACTTGCCGTGTGACCGTGGTATGTACAGAAACTACAGCACTACTGCACCTGTGCACTATTTTGACATTTTATCATTTAATTGTCAATTAATTAAATGAATTACTTGGTTGAGGCCTGGGATTGGCTGATTGTTCCACTCTGTCATCCAACCATTAATAGGTATGGCGATTGAATGCCTGAGCAAATGTGCTTTTTATCACTTTCTGGCACTGAAGTGAGGTGGGGCCCTGCCTAGTTAATGTTAACATTTCGAAGCATTCAGGAGGCCCCCACCTGCTTGTTAAGGCACAAATTTCTGAACCAAGACGTTGCACTTGAACAGCCAACAACTTAACTCAACTTTATTTATATAGCACCTTTCATACAAACATGCAGCCCAAAGTGCTTCACGTAGCAAGATTAGAACAACACAGACAAAACATAAAAACAAAAACAGACAACGCAAGACTAAAAGTTACAACAGTAACAATAAAATGTTGAAAATAAATGAAGAAAATGTCAATATAATAAAATAAACACCAGGTATAGAAATAATATAAAAAGCAATGATTAAAACATAAAACTAAGGCTATAACATTACTGCAAATTAAAAGGCAAATTAAAAAGATAGGTATCCAGAGGCAGTATTTTTATGTGACATATAAGGAACATTTAAAAGAGAAGCAGTGGAGGACCTTAATGACTTGGCTGGAACATAAAATCTCTGATGTAGGGAAGAACAAGGTTATTTAATGCTTTATAAACAAGTAAAAGAACTTAAAAATTGATTCTAAAAGATACAGGTAGCCAGTGCAGTATCTTAAGCAGTGGGGGGATGTGATGTGATTTAGTAAAGACTCTGGACTCAGCATTCTGAACTAGCTGTAGTTTTCTTTCAGACTTTTTAGGTAATCCAGTAAAAAGGGAATTACAATAGTCTAAACAACTAGTAATAAAAATGTGAATAAGCATTTCAGCGTCTTTCTGAGTTAAAAAAGGTGGACTGACTTTGGCAATATTTCTGAGATGAAAAAAGGATGTTTTAATGACCTTGCTGAAGTGAGAATTAAAATTTAAATCAGAGTCTAAAATCACTACCAAAGTTTCTGATGTGTGTTTTAATCTGTTTGCTGAGACCATCAAGCGTCGAGTGCAGTTTCACTCTTGCTGCTTTGGGTCCTATTAAAAGAATCTCAGTTTGTCTCCAAAAAGTGGTGAACAGCTGTGGTCGGCTGCAATAAATACATAGACTACAGTACAAGTGGTGACAATTTACTTAAACACATTCTCTGGCGAACAAAGTAGCAGGTTAATGGTTAATAGATCCATATGTCACCATGTGTGTAAATGATGGTAGCAGTCTTGTGATTAATATATCCAAGCTGTTAACAAGATAAAACTGTGGATGACTGGCTTCCATTATTTACACCTTGTGGTGGCTTTCTCATTAGTCCTCTTCATGTGATGTAATTGCCCGTGACCGATGATCAGCCAGATGCAAACAACTGATAACTTCAATTTAGTCCTCTGATTGTTTTCTTTCCTCTACAAACTGACAAGGAACTGACATCCAGATGCAGCATTACTCAGGGTGTGACAAACACCGGCAATGTGTCTGAGGAAATCTTTCAAACCTGACACAGAACGGTAATTTACAGCTATAAATATCCGCATCTATTCATCTTCATCAATATCTCCATCACCTCATCAAACATCTCTGCCATTAGGGGTGTCAACGCCTTCATGACTGATTCTGATCCCTCGCTCCACACTTCAGAATAGCCAGCGTGAAAACCTCCACACCTGCAAACATGAGGTATGCATATGTGTCACATCTTCCATTTGCATTCTGCTGCTAATCCCTCCTAGCGGGAAGGTTATTACCCTGCTTGCCAGTCAAATGCTGCCCAAGAACAGACAAATATGCTTTCTGTGTGGACATGTATTCATGGACATGAAGGGAAGAAAATCCCCCCTGGAGGAAAGAAGCAGCGGGGGGTTGCTGTAAGTTTAACCATCCATTTTATAGACACAAACATGCATCTTTCATATGTAAAAATTCACTGTGACACATGTACAAATGACCGCCCCCGCTGTATTAACATGGAGACTGTTAGTTGACAGTCTCATATATACACTACATTACTCCCACTTCCAGATTATATTACCCAAAAAAAATCTATTTACACTGTTGGTGGTTTTAACAAAATCCTCTTTCACTCAAATAATCCAAGTAATGCGTATTTCCTGGTAAAACTGAGTCAGCTGTGGTGTTTTAAAGCAGGTTACTTCACAAGTGTTTGTGTGGATGGTGTATCCAATGATGTTAAATGAAAAGCAAATTGGATTGTCCCATTTTATTGCTGCACATGTCCACACACACAGGACAGTCTGAAATTTGATTTGCGCGGCCAAACTGAAACACATTTATTCAGATTTAAGTCAAAATTTCACATGGTTTAAATCTGATTTGTGAAAATCAATTTTTGTGTGTTGCTTTTCCGGACTGAAAAGCATGAAATGTCTGAAAAAGGGACTCAGGCTACCAATCACGTCTTTGACTGTCCCATTGGCATCAATCATTATACATAATATATTCACTACAAGTAAATCAATCCAGCTGTCATCACACTGATGACAATGCATGTGACTGAATGCCCACTCGCAAGGTATTCAGAAAGTATTTTACCTATCAGTATCTTTCAAATTGCAGTACAAGTATAGTATATTACCTTTTATGCCTAAGAATGTTTGAACTGTTTAACCAAAGGTTTCAAAGCATAATGAAATGCAGTGAGTTTCTTTGTATGGAGATTGATTGGAGATTATTAATTTAGCAGAATGTGTTCATAATGCACTGAATCTAATAATTTGCATTTACTCCAGTCTCCGTTGTATAATTTCCTTGAATTCACTGAGTATATAGTAATAAACAGGCACAACATTTCAAATAAATCCACCGTTTTCTCAAGCCAGACTCACATCCACACAGAAACATACAGAAACATATGTCCTCCCTCATTCACAGCATTAAGAGAGTATCACATCAAAAGACATGCACACACACAAAAAAAAAAAAAAAAAACACAGCCGAAATCCCAGTGTGAGTAATCTCATCAGAGGAGTGTACAGACAGGTGGCTGTGTGTAGGCAGACCTGCTTGATCCAGAAGACAGGGAGCACCAGAGATAACCAGCGATAAAGTCCCTGGAGCAGACATGAAACGACTGGGATCGAGCCACATCAATTGATGTACAAGTGTGTCTTTGTGAGAGTGCGCTGGCATGTGTGTGAGCACCATCTTTCCTCATGGGCCTTGGTCCATTGTGTTCTCCCGAGACCATCAGAGTTTAAAACACAGATACAATAGAACTTGCCGCAGTCTGTGTCTCAAGGGCATCCAGACGTGGCCTTGTTTAGCCTGACAGGCCGCGAGGAGCCGGGCTTGTTATGTATTTAAATTTTAAAATCATGTCATGTTTGCATGTTTTTTGAAAAGAGTAATTGCCTGTTAAAGGATGACATTCAAGCAACCAAGTCGTTCTGGTCTGCGGTGCAGGATATGATTACCTTGTGCAACCTCTTTTATAAAGCTGACAAGGCTGAAATGGATTCAATGCAACCAGGAGAGCAGCAATTCAAAATTGTCATGAATTTTTTTTTTTTTTCTTTTTAACGAATCCCTTTTGTGGTGATGTTTCATAAGGGTGCATAAGGGAATAAAGGTTTAAAAACTGCCAGCCTAAAAACCGTCTCAGATAAACAATGCCTAAAGCTCACTGTAGCATTAGATTTATAATGAGCGATCCATAATTTGGTAAACCTTAGTAAATTATTTGATTGGGTTTCTATGGTGATGTTACACAAGAAGCAGAATGATGACATCTGGTCCTCATAATGTAGTGAAGAGAACAGGAAAAAAATGTAAGCATAGTCAAAGACAGAGTAAGTATTGTTTGTTTTATAGCTGTTCAATAGATTATTAGCTGCTTCTGAGACATGGCGAGCTTATTATTCACAAGGATTTCAAAAAACTTGAAGAAAAAAATAAGAAGTGCATGAAAGCATGAAAGTATATTCTTGACCTTGGAAATAGCTGTTGGACAAAAACTTTTTTAAAGTCCCCCTCCACTCATAAATGTATTTTTCTTCTTGTTACTTCAGTTGGATGTTTGAGCTTCACTGTGCAGAATGATGTATGAGCAGAGTTTGACACTAGAAGGCTGTTTTTGCATTCATCTGCTGAAAGTGGAAAGTTTCTCTGTGCTCACTGAAATTTTTCAGTTTAAGGCGTGGGACCTATGGGCATGAATTGTGACATCGCAAATAGAGCCAATCGTGGTCAAGTATTCAGTTCACATAAGTGTGATGTGGAAACTTGAAGCCTCCTTGAATTGCGAGATGATAACTGACAGTTTGATGATCCCTGGGATTGCCTGATGTAATATGAGCAGTATATATCCATAATAAGGATGCACACTGATATAAAACCCTTGTCCACACTTTTAAAAACAATTTTTACTTTGAGCACCGGCCCCTAGAGGGAGGCGTGGCCCCTGAAAAAGCGTCTGATCTGTGCTGATCTAGCATGGGTCAGCTGGTTAACAGCGATCAGTGTTGCATAGTAAATAATTTACAGAGAGCATAAAAGGATTCAACATCAGATGTGTGCAAATATTTTCCGAATGTAATGACATTCATTTTCTTTTAAGTATCAGCAGTTGATTGGTTTGTCGCTATCTACTTTTTCATACCTTCATACCTTCCTGACATTTGACGTCATATGATGGTATATGATGGTATTTGTGTAAAAAAATAAAAAACAACATAAAAGCTGAGCTGCTGATGATAGAAGTCATTGTAGCATTTATGACATTGTCTAGCCTACAACGCTGTGTGTCTAATGAGCAATTAGCCTACTTAGACTATTCTTGCAGGGTTTAAATATTTATGGCTCATAGAATAATGAATAGATAGGAAATAAGCGCCCTTCTTCCACAGATTCTTGCTGGAGGACCCGATGGCACTTATTGCTGCGGCGGATACCGACACATCAGCAGGGTGGCAAATCATGTGGCTACTAAACTGCTTTTGTAGTTGGAAGAAATCATCTCAAGATAAAGTTATATGCGGCAATATTTTCATGATTACATGCCACTGGCAGTCGCCATCTTTCTCAGCTCAGTTGCCTGTTCCACCAGTAGAAACTGACTTCTGGTGGTGCGTACTGTGCATTATAATACATCACCTCAATACAGCATTTCCAAACGAGTTTAATAGAAAGAGGAGCGTCTGTATTTTTGACAGTACTGAAAATCATTCCTTTGGGATTTCTAAATACTGGTATACCGCCCAAGCCCTGGTTGTGTGATTTCCTGTGTAGGTGTTCTTTCAACTACAAAACATGATCATGAAAAAGAAAACATCAAACTGGCTTTCATATCTAACTCCAATTGTAAAACATTCACACATCCATTCACGCATTCAAAATCATTAAAACAGAATAATCAGAACTGTGACTGATTAAAATAAATACATCTACTTTGCCAAGAACAACTGAGAACAATGAGGCCATATATCATGCATGTTTCCTGACCCACTCTGTTTGAACCTTGTGGGATACAAAGAGATGAGGACAAGTAAAAAAAAAAAAAAAAAAACATGAATAAATGAGTGGAGTAACAGATGTTTCCATAGAGGGCATCCAGGCTCACTGAATGCCTTTATGAATATGAAAATAATGTGAATCATACTGTATGCAGTGTTCCTCGCAGTCAGAACATCTCAACCCAGTTGAACCGCTACGGGAGATTTTGGCCCGACCGTAGCGCTCTCCACCACCATCATCAATACAGTCAATTAACTGAACTAACATCTTTTGGCTGGATGGTGTTCATCCCTCCAGTAGAGTTTAAAGACTTGCTGCCAAGGAGCGTAGAGACTGTTCTCCAGGCTTGTGAAACACCACCTTACATTTTAGATACTTTATGTTTTACTGTAGACGTCTTTAAGGCAGCTGCAGTTTTAATAAACTAGAATTTCAAGGCTGCCGTTATTCTATTTATTTATTTATTATTATTTTTCTTATTGTCAACTTGTACTTGGATCAACTCATTGTTGTTTTTTGACGGATTTGTTGACAACAAGAAACATATAGAATATTACTAATCTTATTCTTTCAATTGCAAAATAGATTCATTTAAAAGGAAGGTGGGGGTCTGGTTTATTTTCTCCTACAAAAACTGCACAATAAGACACCACAACATTTTTAAGACTTCACAAACTGTATCTGAAAGTATTTCCTATTCATTTCAGATCATGGTATCCTCAGCCAGTTCAGATTTCCAGCCCTCTGTGAGCATGCACACAGAGAAGTCATCCAGCTCTGTCCTTTCACCGCAGCCTCACTAAGGACTCATTAAGCCCCCGGTGGCCAACTCCAAAACTGCAAGCTGGCACTCCATTAACTGCATTACCACCATAATGAGGTAGGCTCCTCCTGTGTGTCAACACTTTCTTCTGTCATGGCTTGTTAGAGTCATGACAGAGGAAAATACCTAACTAAACTCCCTGCATGCCTCCCTGTTATAATTCTCTCAGGGAAAATGGAATTAAAATCCTGCGTTTTCCCCTAACAATACAGTTCTGCATCACCTTTTGTGCTAAATATCAGACATGATTTGCAGCACTATCAGCTATTCTTTTGAAGTACTAATGAATACAAGCTGGAGACTACATTTACTATCATAACAATCTGGTATAGGCAGTAATATGCAAAAAATTCAAGGTTAAGGCGGGAGTGAAGCAGCCTGGACAGATGAAGCAAACATACTGTAGCTGCTTTGCTGATTAATTCATGAAGGAGTTATCAGGTTATTAATACAAGGTCTACTTTATGATTTTATAGTCTGATGTAACATTAAACGGCTCTCGATTTGGCTGCTGTAACAAGAATCAACACTCATTTTGGTGCAAAGAGTGAAAATCTCATCTCTCACACCAAAACATAAAAAGTAAGCTTCATGAATAAGTCCAGAGAGACACAGCCTGAGATGGATGGCCAGACAGAAGAAAAATACATGTTGAGGTTTTTCTAACACACTTCTGTCAGAAATCACCGAGTCCCTGAGAGCTACCGAGCCTCTGTCAACATCACTCTTCAAACTTTTCAGTAACGTATCCTCCACCGAAAGGAAGCAAACACAAGTATCGGGTAACGTATTCCTCCTGCCTTGACAGCTTTGTTTCCATGGCAACTAATCCGCAGGCTGTGGCAGTAAAGAAGTACCTTGTGAACTCCTCAATGAGAACAAGTCACTGTGGACTATGGAGTGGCAGACTGTGAATGTTAATTATATCACAGACCTAGATAGGAACTCAACAAATAAGAGCAAAATTAGGCAATTTGTGCTCCATCACTTCCTTCCTGTGTATTTTTAAAAGTGAACATTTGATTTGTCTTAAAAAACAGCACTATCTTTATAATGATACCCAAAGTGTGGGTGTGTGTGTGTGTGTAGGTTTGGCCGGGATGGAGCAGACCATACAAAGGGCACAGTAATCAAGGCTACATGAGGGTTAATTACAGTGTGGGGAAAATTATTGCTTACAGGGGCTAATGACATGTGACATTAGCCACTGTGAGCTGATTGGGAATATAATTAGAGGAATCATCCCTAAATGGCATGAAAACAAGATATTCTATTAGTCAGTGTCTTCAATGTGATACTGCCTGAAAGAAAGAAGATACGTTAAATCAAGAAAATCCAATAGTTAGTACTACTCAAGAGAAAAAAAAGCGGGTATTTCTCACAGCAGTTGTAAAATATAAAACAAAAGGCTGAAAAGACTCTCAGGGTACAAATCAGGTCGATATGCAGCAGTTATGAAGGAAAAAGTTCAATTTTTATTGCCAGTTTTCCTCACCTATGATGCCTTCAGGAAGCTACAACCCCTTAAACTTCCTGTGTTTTGTTTTATAGCTTGAATTAGGACGGCTTTGTTTCAGATCTACACACACAAACCCATAAATGTCGAGGTGTGCTCTTTTTTTTATTTACAGTTGTTTACAAATGAAATAAAAATGAAAAGCTGAAATGTTTTGTGGCAATAATCATTCAAATCCACTGCAGTGACACTTCAAATCAAGTTTGGCTGCATCCAATTTGCTTTAAGTGTCTATTGGATTCTCCGCAGTGTGAATTAACTTGTCGACGTGTTTTCACTTCATGTGGCTGGACATGGTTTAGAATTAATTGCCAATCACAGTGCGATAAAGTGCAATGACATGGCAACATACAGTTCAATGGAGCCATAGGATTCTTAGACGGAGATGAACATGAGACACAAAAGTTTAAAAGGAGCACAGCAGGGGGCATTGTTAGTTAACAGAAGACTCTAACTACACAGTTTCATCCGAACAAACTGGGCTACAGAGAAAAAAGATCCTACATAGATCAGGGGATAGAACAAGGACAGAACAAAAGTACAGAGTTCCTTTGATGTGGTGGGAAATCTTGAGAGAGGGACAACATAAAGTTTATTTCTCAAATCTGGGCTGTAAAGTAGTCATGAAGTAACGGCTGGAAAAAAGCCCTCATGACAGCAGCATGGAGGCAGCAAAATACTACACAGAGCAGAGAAAGGGCATATTATATGTCACGCCATCACAGTGTGTGTGTGTTAAAGAGTCACTTCTCTCCTATTAAAAGCTGAAGCCAAACCAGAAGGTCCTTAAAGGGGTACTCCAGTAATTTAGTACTGCACTACTATAAAGTTGAGGGACTTGCAAGAGACAGATTAAGAAAAGAAGAAGCCAAGATACAGAAAAGAAAAACTCCATTCAATTCAAAATTCCATCAATAGCATATTTCACTGGACACTCTCTACCTATTAAATGCTTACATTAGTAACGCAGGCACGTTGAAGTCTCTAGACCAAACCAAAATAACCCTGAAAGAGTTTATAAAGCTCCTGCAGAGCCACAGCAGACATTATACAACTGTTTTCACAGGCTGAGTGAGTAAGTTCTTGAAAAATTGTTGAAATCTCCTTTAATATATATGAAAAGTCTGTTAATTTCTTATAGCACATCAGGGTATTAATAGCTAATGTAACTTCCTTCTAATTTGTATCAAAGAGATAACAAAAAAGGTACATAGGTCACACATGGCTGTGGTTGCCACTTCCTTTTCACTCCTCAACTCCACCCAGACTCCATTTTCCTTTGCCCAAATTTTAAAAAGCAAATTGTCTGCCATCAAGCAATGAACCCAAACAGGTTAAGGGGTTAGCAGGTTAGGACCACCTGTCACACACACACTCAAAGGTGCTCTCTCTCTCTTTTATCCCACAGGGGATACAACAGTTCGACCAGAAATTTGTGAGGAGGGCGTAAACTGTAATTTTGTTTTAATTTTAATCCTAGTTGTAGATTTATGATGAATGTAGTTTTGTGCTGTCTGTGGGTTGGTTATAGGTGTTTATGTTGTGTGCTTTGTTTAGGATGGGAGCACTATAATTTCCATGCTTCTTATGGATAAATTAATTGAACCTTGAACCTTGAGACTTCAAAGCGTCCCTTAAGAAACCTGGGTGACGTCCCTGAATATATATGTCGATGTGTTTCTCTAGTCTATGTTAATAATGCTGGTAATGAAGCAAAATACTCAGTAGATTGGAGCAGACAATGACTCTTTTCACATTTACATTATCTGCAACATTTACTACAATAGATGCTGTTATCCAGAGAAACATGAATAAATTGAGAATATTAAGTGAAGATTTATATTTTATGACAGCAACCTTTTATGTTGGAATAAGAAGCTACAGCTGATTTTGTACTACAGCTTTCTGTTTAAAAGGAGCACGAGAATAGTCATGATACAAAATAGAGTACTTCAGTACTAGAATGTGTAAGTAGTTGAGTAACAGAGACAAAAAAAAAAAAACAGGCTTGAATGAATCCCATTCAAGCTGTTCACAGAGGCTCCCGAATGAGATTGAAACTGCACATTCAAAACCTAAACAAAAATCCCCAAATCCAGATGTGACAAGCAAACAAGAGCAGAGGCTGTTATTTCAGCCACAATTGTCTCTAAGAGGATATAATACTATTTAAATGGGACAGTGTTTAAAATCATTGGAAAAACAAAAACAAAAAAAAAAATTAAAGCTGTGTTCAATTTTTCATTACAGAGTATTCTGTGTAGATTTTCGACAACAAATCTCGATTTTTCTTGTATTCAATCTGACACACTTTCAGGGCATCATGGGGTTTGGAAACTTCCTAAAGGCATTGTAGTTCAAATCTAGAAGAGAAACGCTCTTCATTTTAAAGTCATGAAAATTGATTTCCACTCCAAGGCTATAGCATGATCCGCGTCCTGGGACCCAGCTTCTATAAAGTTAGACTAAATCAATTAAGATCACCGAAGACTGGCCACGAGTGGCTGCCAAAAATGAATGCAAATGAGAGTCAAGCTGTTACTTTGAGATGTTTCCTTCAGTACAGGCTGCTCAGACTGTATAAAAGAAAAAGGAATCATATCAACAAACAGATGATGTGGAGAGAAATCAGAGGAAAATCAATGCAAAGATAATCTTTAACAATGTAAACAAACATGTACAGGGAATATCTTGACTTTGTGGGATGCCTGCATGTTTAAAGTATTCCCTATGCAATGCAAAATTACAGGTTATGTAAAGATTAGTCTGCAGTTGCACCACCAAGAAGGCTAAAAAGAACCAGCTATATACAGAATGTTAATGCTTGCTGCTATTTATATCATCTAAAAAGAAAACTAAGGAGTCTAAACAAAAGATTAAACAGAATATATAGCTCTGTATGTCAGCTAGGGGTAAATTATGGTGAGCAAAGTGAGATAAAGGCTGTGAGGAGAGGAGGAAACATCAAGTAATGTAGTGAAGGGGCGAAAAAAAAAGCCTGTCCGTGTGTGTGTGTGTGAATTGTTTTTTTTTTCTGTGTTAAACTGGGCGTGAGACTGGGAGTCAGCAGCAGTGAAAGAGTGTGGTTATGGCTTGTGGTTTTCACAATGCACTAACATCTCAGCAGAGCTCTCACCACGGAGACAAAATAGACCCTTCAAAATGTAAGAGGCCATCCTGAGAAGACAGGCTGAAAAATAAAACAACTACCATGTGTGACATCAAGTATGTGCAGTTAAGTGTAAATTATTGTAGCTGTGACCATGGCTGTCAAATACTCTGCCTGTATTTCCCTTTCTCATGGTTGAAAGCAGCCTTAAACAAATCTGTTCCCTATTGACAATATATTAAAAAGATATATGAGTTAATACTTTATTATTTTGCTGACAGCAGGCATGTAGCGACAAATGAGACATCCATTGTATTTTGGGGGATGTGGAGGTTTTTGTAACCTGTCACTACATGTGACTTTCAATAATGGGGAAAATTGGGTGTAGAAATGGTCTGCCAGGATAATGATGACTGACTACAGCAACTTATATTTTCTAAATTCAAGCCTTGGCCCAAGTATATGAACATAATATAATCATTTTGTTTATTTTTTAGGGTGTGGTTGAAAAAGAAAAAAACACTTGTGCAATTTACTTTACCATAAACCTTGTTTTAGCTTTCTTATATATTTTTGCAACATTTAACATTGGAAAACAATACTTTTAGTCATTTTTTTAAGACATGCGTCTGCAGATCATCAAATAGGATAGTATTAAGTCCACTGTGTCTTTTTTTAAACCAAACCAGGCAAAAAACACACATGTAGTTTAACAAATCTTCACTACTGCCTTGGATGACAATGTTCACTTGGAATATACATTGGACATACAGTAAATGACATAAATACTATTTAAAAAATAGAAAATCGGTGTGTATATTGCCTCCTGACAACTTTTCTTCTAATATCCTAACATCTATTTCTTGCATTTTCCTGTTTTGTCCTGCAATTACCTTGTTTGACCCACCAGAACCATTCAATTTTGTTCTCCCTGTATCGTATCTAATAGTGTGTCTGTTTGGCCCAATAATTATTTTAGACTGACCTCATCATACTTCGTAGTATCTCATATCTACTATGGCTTTGGTATGTTGAGCGTATAATTAAAGGTCTGCTCCCTCTGCAACTTATTATAGAATAACTATATATTTTTGTTTGGTTTGAATCTTCTGCTGCACACAATTACAAACTGTACTTCTGTCCCGCCTCATGTTATGTTATCTTACTCCTGATTTCCCTTAAGATATATTTTTCATTCCTATGCTCACGCAACCCCTTCTACCAAAGATCAGGAAAAAAAATTTAAAATACCTTATATATGTTACTTATATTCAACTTAACATACAGTATATTTCTACACTCCCTTTCTACGTTGGGCACGACTGAAGAAAAGTGGGCTACAAGAACATGGGGCTGAAACTGCAGGCATAAACTATACTGAGGGAACAAAGGGAGAGAAGACCGAAATCTGGCAAATAAAAATGTACTGAGGGTACATAAAGCAGAGGGAAAATTGGGTGAGTGAATTTAGAGCAGACCTGTGCACATACGCTCACACACGCACACACACACACACCTGCAGGCAGTAGTACAATGCAGCCTTGTTATATCCACCTTCAGTAGAGCCAGTGTTCAGGGCAATTATCCAGAGAGTTGCCACACCTAGAGAAGCCCACAAGCCGGCCACAGAACTGAAGTTGGACAAACAACACCAGCTGTGACGATTAAAGAAAACACTCAACACCTCCTCTACCAAACATATTTTCGCTGCTTCCATGAAAATACTTAGCTGCCATATGTACTGTTAAGCAGCGAGGAAAACACACACATACACACAGAACTCTGTGTAATGGCAGCAGCTTTGGTCTTGGCTAGTGATTGCAGGGTACATGTAAACAGTGGGCAGCTGCCAACTGTCCAGAGACATCAGTTCATCAGTTCAGCCATGCTGGAGCTGATGAAATGTGGGAGGACATGTCTCTGTGCACATCCTGGAATGTGTCAAGGCAGTCTGACTGTCACTGTGTGCTGGTAAGAGCAGATTTCATGAGCAGTATACAGTAAATGGAACACGAGCTGAGTATTTCTAAAGTAAAAAAAATCACCTTTAAATAGTTTTATACTGTTTGATTAAATCTGTTAAATGGAGTACAGTCCAGGAGTCAGTCTGTGATGTACTTTACTTCAGTGGTGGGCTCGTTAACCACGTTTCCCAGGGTGATTAACATGTTCACCATTTTAGTTAAATGTGTTAGCTTGCTAACATTTGCAATAGTTTGACTTGATGATGGCACTAGAGGAAAAGAAAGAGGGATCACCAACGTCATTACGATTCACCCTGAGGGGGTCACAAATGTCTGTATCATATTTAATGGCAATCCATCCAAAACGTCGACCTCATGGTGGCACTAAAAGTAAAGTCAGAGGATCAACAAAGTCATACTAAGAGACATGAATGTCTGTACAAAGATTTGTGCCAATCCATCGAGTGAAAGTGAAAGTGAAAAGTTTGAGTTGCTGATGGTGCTAGAGGAAACATCAGGGAACCACCAAAGTCATAAGGATTCACCCTCTGGTCACCATGGATATCGACACCAAATTTCATGGTAACTCGAATAGTTGTTGAGTTATTTGAGTCTGGATCAAACTGTTGAGCCGACGAACCAATGTAACCATCCCTATTGCCACACCACTATCATGGCTGTATATAATAGCCTCATAAATTAGTTTAAAAATTAGCTGATCACCAATGTTGATCGATAAATCAAGTAATTGTTTCAGAATTACAGTAGCCTCAAAATCAGACTAAAGTGCCATTTTGTAAAAAGCTGGAGTGACGCCTCTTATTCAAATATCTTGTAGCTGCATTGCATTCTGGTCTATTCAGCCTTCTGTTAGTACACAAAAATCTGACATTTTTATTCTACAATATGTTTCTCCAAAATCTGTTGTTTAGGGTTGATGTTTTAAACAGTTAAGATTTTTTTTAAAGTCTGATTAATGCAGCAATAAGAGAAATATATCACAAGACAACAAAATGGGCCAAAATTCTGGGTACATCTCCTGTTTTAAGCATTTTCATGGTAGATTTCCCTTTAACGCTGCCTTAATGTCCTCATTAAAATTGAGATTAATTTTTAATGCACCTCGTGTGATATGGAGCAGCTTCACCTGGGAGAATTTAGGACCTCTGCAAACCTAACATAAGGGCACATTGTATGGCAGTGAATTCCTCTGCACTTTGCCAGCCAGCCATGGCTTTGAGAAGTCAATGAGGCCCAAAGTTCCTGTAACCCCTCCAGAAGAAAAAAAAAAAGAAAAAATGAAGGGAGGGAATAGCTTAAGGAATGGTTGGTATTCTGAAATGTTGTTCTTCTCCACAAGTTTATTTTTGTCTTTCATCGAGATCCAGGGAAACATTCCTCTGGCCAATCAGAGAGCCTCAGTTTCACACATCGCCACATTTCCACAATCATAACATACTTATACAACAACAGATTTTTTTTTTTTTTTGGACAGTAACTGACCAGCGAAAGGACACACTGGGCAATATTAAAGAGTGGTTTTATGAGCAAATGACACTACTGGTGATCAGTAAGCTTAAGTATGATTAATTTAATCCCACCCTTATTTAAACCAAGTGCAACAGTCATTAACCAATTCACACAAGATAAATGGAATCAGGATATAGTTTATCCCTTCTAATTAGACAAATACAGAACCGTGAAAGCTCCCAATTTATCAAAGTTAAATCTCTTAAATAAGGTCATTGACTTCTGTGCATGTGCATGGCAGAGCGAGAACACAGATTTAAAGAGAAAAGGTAGAAAATAGGAGAAGTCTGAAGCAAGATTATACATCTTATTTTAGTAGGAGAAAATGACTTACCTCTCACTTATCTCACACTCTACACTCCCTCCCGGCAGTCCTTCTTCTTTCCTCTGTGTATGACAAAACTTCCCAAGTTGTTCCTCTCCACAGACTCTCTCTCTCTCTCTCTCTCCCTCTCTCTCAACATGGATACACATGTGACTGTCATTGACCTTTCAAAAAGCAAAATGCCGACATCTAGTGGTGAGTAAAACTATAGCATTTTAAAGCAATAGTCATTCTTCGTAGACACATTGGCCCCCTGACAATGTCCAAAAAGTAATTTATAGGCGAATTTGCTCTGATTCAGTAGGTGATTTAGAAGCAGTGGCTCATGAATACAAATAGCTATTAATAATAAATATAAATAGTTTTGGCCATCCAAGAACACATCATTAAAGTCATCAAAAGTAATATTTTTATTTTGCATCCAGGACAACTTATTTTCACAGCCCATCATATAAAATATGTTTTGGAATCTGACTTTGTGAGTAAGATTCAACTTAATGTTAAATTATAAGAAATCAAATGTGAGCCGTCATGTTGTGACACATTTTTTGCCATATGAAACGCTCTTTGAACATCTTTCAATTAGACTGTTTTGTGGATATCTTCACTTGAGCTTTTAAAAATGTTTTAATGGAATATTTGCGTGTGTGATGTCAAATTATCTACTTACTTTACACTTATTTTCTTTTCTTTTGAGCCACAGTCTCACAGAGCCGCTGGCATGGCTGTATACTCTTAGTCTTAGTGAGTGTATTTAGGAATACAGCACAATAGGTCGCTCCACCATTCGTCACTCCGCAAAACAAATATTCTTGTTTCTTGTAGTAAGAAAAAATATTTGACTACTTTATTTACTGTTTAAGCAAATACGGAAGTGAGCAAATGAGTGAGGATGGGTGCTTCCTAGCATGCAGGCTGTATGACATGGCTGGAGGCTCATGGGTTTCACAGTGCCCCAAACTGGAAGTGACTGTCTACTGGTTCCACATATTGGTTAACGGACAGACTTTTTGTTCTTTTAACATAAACTATACTGGTCTATACTGAGCTTGACATTACAAATATTGGTTGGATAAAACTGATGGATTTTTTAAATTGAAAGGCCTGCGTGAGAATACAGTACTGTGCAAAAGGTTTATGCACTAAAAGTAAAGTGAGGATGCTTTCAAACATAATGACATGAATAGTTTTTATTTATCAATTAGCTTCAGTAAACAGAAAAAACCTAAATCAAATCGATACTTGGTGTGAGCACGCTTTGCCTTTAAAACAGCACCAATTCTCCTCGGTACACTTGACCACAGTTTTTCAAGGTACTTGACAGGCAGGTTGTTCCAGCATCTTGGAGAACTTGCCACAGTTCTTCTGTGGATTTAGGCATTTCAGTTGTTTCTGTCTCTTCTTGTAATCCCAGACTGACTCGATGATGTTGAGATCAGGGCTCTGTGGTGGCCAGACCATCTGTTGCAGGACCCCTCTTGTTCTCATTGTTGCTGAAGCGTTATTAAGACTCTGCCCGTATGTTTGGGGCCGTTGTCATGCTGCAGAATAAATTTGGGACCAATCAAACCTCTCCCTGATGGTACTGCATTATGGATAAGAATCTAAATACCTAAACTGCCTAAAACTTTTGTGAACTTTTTGAGACTCAAAATCAAAATCAAGTTTATTGGCCAAGTATTGTATGTTGACACAGTAGCTCTCGGTAGTCAGTAGCTCTCAATATACTTAAACACAGTGCAGGGGACACACTGAGAGGATGATACAGAAACAGACACACAGCTTAAACACATATCAAGCTAAACAAATATAAACAAACACAAATATGAAGCTATTATATACAGGCGAGAGCTGGAAAACAACCTTATCTATAAAAAGGTCAGATTGTTACTATGTACTGTATGTACATAGTTATGGTACATGTAGTGCAAGAGTGCATGGTAGTGCAAAGATGTTGGAATAAATACTGTAGGGATACTAAGTTATTAACTTATTTATTATTCAAGTGGCTTAATGTGCAAATATTGAAATTATCTGTACATTACAGTCTGCATAGATGTATGTGACAATGAAGGAATGTTATATTGATGCACAATGTTTATATTACACTATATGTAAATGGTATGTATGTGTATTAAGATGATTTAGTTTGGCAGCTATTTCACAGGAATTATTTTTAGACCTCACATGGCTGATTTAATTGTTCATGAGTGTAATGGCACATGGAAAGAAACTGTCCTTATATCATATACTCTATACAAAAGAAGAGAAGAAGAATCAGTTAGGAATGATTTTATTTCACAAGCCCTAATTAGTGCAGCAAAAAATGTCATTGAGGTAAAACAAAACCATGAATAAAGATAAGCCTGCATCCTTAACATAACAAATATGAAATTCTGGAAAAATAAACAAGAACTGATAAATATTTTGTCAGAGGAGATCACACGGTTAGTGTATGCTAATTGCGCGGACGTAGACTTTTGTTTATTTTTGCCTTTGGGATGATATTGTTTGTTGAAGGAAGGTTTTCACACATCTCTTTGAAATAATTCAGGTAATAATACATATTTTCTGTTTACTACTAATTGGCAATGTTCAAAGTTTTGATACCTGCTTGGTGCTGACTCTTCTTTGGCTTTTGGCAGCGTGTCATCAACTGTGAGATATTGTTAAATATTAATATGTCAGTAAAGCAGACCTTCAATTTTGGTAATGGAGTAAATGCAGTGCCATTATGCTGCTAAAGCCTCGGGGTTGAAGTATTGCTTTTGAATACAGGCACATACGCTGAAAGGCAAGCAAGGTAATCACACCAAGTGTAATGGTTTCTTAAATGAAATTGTTCCCATATTATTGCAAATAAGATGAGTGTTCAGGTAACTGTTTCTGCAGGGCAAGAAAATATATTAAGAACAGCTGCCTTGGTACAGTTATTACAATAATCAAGCAATCAAAATCACATTATGCATTGACACATGGTTTACATGCTGAACTACTCGGCACTCTTTGTGTAATTAAATATTATACAAATTATATTTTGTATTATTATATTGTTATATATTATATTATTATAATAATAATATAATTTACATGAAAAAAAATGATGACGGAAACTTAATTCCTTCAATAACTTTATTGTACCAATGTGTTACGGAGAGCTGCCTCCTTCTTCTGTGCTCGCAAAACATTAATGAAACTAATTCACCGTGAATATATTGTGGCCAGGGAGCCTCAACAACAACAGAGAGAGATATTCTAAATATGTCAGGGTCAAAACTAACTTACTTTCTGCCCTTTGTCCCCTCAACATACTGTTGTCCCCTTATAGGGCCTTTCAGCTTAAAGCTGGAGTGCAGGACTTTTGTCTACCCCCTCTGGCAGTGAGAGGAAAGGGGGGCGCTCGGTTGTGATTGCCTGACACAGGTATGCAGCACAATCTCATGTGCACCCTGAATGACAGGCACACAGAGAAGGCTGGTAAAGCAGATATGTTTTGACGGTCCACCAGCCCAAAACATAAAAAAATGAATATATATTAGATGTCTTGTGGATCTTTTTTTTAACACATCTCCCAAATTTAAATCTAACTCCATAACAATTTAAAATAAACTCATGTGGGTTTCTTGTTTGGCTGCACAGGCTGAGTTTGCAATGAGCTTAAAGGGTTAACATATAAAATTTTAAGTGCCCCTCCACTCAAAAATGCATGCAGAATGATGAGTTTGACACTAGGGGGCTGTTTTCACATTCGTGAGAGAGAAAATTTCTCCCTCAATTTCTCAAATCTTGTACAAGCAAGATTTGTGACATTACAACTAGTTTAGAAGCCAATCATGGTCCAGTGTACAACTTGCACAAGTGTGATGTTGAAACCTGCAGTGCACAAACACTGAGAATGGACTTTACAGTGAAGCAGGAGACATATTGCAGCAAGCAGTTATACTTTTGAAATGAAAAATATTTGCACATAGATTCTGGATTTTTCACTGAGGTTGAAGAAGTAAGAATTTTTGACTAGGTGATTGAACTTTTTTAAAGGAAACACCGTATCAGTCACAAATTATTATTATCATGAGCAGAGTTTTTTTTAAAGGCTTTAAACATGTCTGAAGGTGATCTTTAACTCGTCTGGTTGAGCATTAACAATGACACATTAAAGAATCATGGACAATAATGTTCACGTGATGTTGGCAAATTATATAACATGTTATGTAACTTATGCCTGTAGGTAAAGTTTCAGACCTGAATTTTAAGAGAAAAAGAAAAAAATGTTGTTAAACTGGGCCGAAGTAGGTAATGTTAGTTATTTATTATTTATAAGACATATTTATAGAGATATGTATTATAATTATGACTTACTTATGTCATGGATTCAACTTTGTGAATCATAGTCTAATTTCACAAAGGTCATTGATTTGTAACTCAATTCAACTCAAACGTTTTATGGTATTTATATAGTACAAAAATGATATTTATTAGAACTTTACATAGGACTACAACACAGTGGCCCAAAGTACTTTACAGCACAGAGATATATAGAAAACAAAGGAGAAATTGCTGGAGGCTTTGCTGGAAGATGAATAGTATTGAAATCCTACCAATACTAACGTTAACTGCAGGTGGGATCGCACCAACGGCCTCATGTTTGTACAACAGCAATGCTATGCACTGAGCTAACATGTGACACAGCAAACAGCAAGCAAGATCAGATTTTCATATTTAGACTTTTAATTGCATAAAAAATAAAGGTTGCAGCTCTGACAGGGAAAGCTGACCAGTAACAGGGTTTAACCACAGAGCCAGCAGGGGATCCCTGAAACACAGAGCACAAATTCACATTTTGTTGAGGAAAAATGTATTTACCTAAAGTACAAAAGGCATCACAACACAGAACACAAGTTTGAATGTCGAAAGTTTGCTGAATGTTTTAAAGTTTGAACGGTGTCTGTAGGCCAGCGTACATCTGAGCATGTGAGTGAAAACAGCTGCAGCAATCATATAATAATAAAGAGAACCAAAGTGTGTAACAATAAATAATAAAATCACACAATGAAGCACAGTTTAAGCACAGTTAAAGGCCAATCATATTTAAAGATCCCCTCCTGACATATTTAAAAATATAGAAAATAATATGCTTGGAATAATAATGTGTCTGATATGGTTTTTCCACAAAGTTCAATAACCTCATTAAAATCCTTAAGACATCTACTCCTTCTCCCTTATTGAAAAATGCAGAATCTATGTAAATATTTTATTTTCAAAAGTTTAACTGCTGGACACAAGATGTCTCCTTCTTCTTTCAGTCTTTGTGCACTGGAGGCTTCAAGTTGCCACATCACACTTGTGTAAGTTGCATACTAATGCAATGCCATCAGGGAGGCGTCTGATCGGTCCCAAATTTATTCTGCAGCGTGACAACAACCCCAAACATACAGCCAGAGTCATAAATAACTATCTTCATGTACAATAAGAACAAAGAGTCCTGCAGCAGATGGTATGGCCCCCACCGAGACCTGATCTCATCATCGAGTCAGCCTAAATCCACAGAGGAACGGTGGCACATTCTCCAAGATGCAGGAACAACCAACCTGCCAAGTACCTTGAAAAACTGTGTGCAGATGCACCGAGAAATTGTTGCTGTTTTAAAGGAAAAGCGTGCTCACAGCAAATATTGCTTTAATTTAGGTTTCTTCTGTTTACTGCACTTTGTATGAAGTTAATTGATAAATAAAAACTATTCATGGCATTATTAGTGCATAAAACCTCATTGTTAACCTCATCATTACGTCATTGTTTTTACCTCATTGTTGGCTGCTGTAACATTTTAATTTCCTTTTGGGATTAATAAAGTATCTATCTATCTATCTATCTATCTATCTATCTATCTATCTATCTATCTAAAACGTTTGCACAATCGGCTACTGTACATATTTATGAGCTATGTGACATATGATTATGACTTAAGGAGCTATTACTGTGTGATAATTATTGCCTCCTAATTGAGACTGTTTATCTACTTTTTCATCAATTACTTTCCTTTTTCTGCTCGAGCTTCCTCAGTCTTATCTCTGCGGAGCGCGCTCCCGCCCGGTGTCTCCTTCCTGGTCGTGTATAGATGGTAACCCTATGTGTGCAAAACTATCGCGAGATTTGTAAGGAAGTAGTAACTTTAATCCATACCACGTTTCAAAGTGATCATTTTAACCCAAACCATGGTCTTTCGCTATCCCTAACCAAGTAGGTTTTGTGTGGCTAAACCTAACCAGACCTTAACCTCAGCGTTGTCACATCAGCGAGATAAGAAAATATTGAAGCGGCTCGCGAGAGTTTCACAAACGTAGGGTTACCATCTAAACTCCTTCCTCTCCCGTTGTGCTGCGCGCCCCCGCCTCTCTGACATTCCGCCTGCTCTCACGTGTTTTCTGTGTATAAAAGGGTCTCCGTCTCCGCTCATCATGTCCAGTGTGTCACCAGACAAACGGCGAAAAATGGAGTCAGCGCTGAACCAGCTGAAGAAGCACACCGTGGTGGTGGCAGACACGGGAGATTTTAACGGTAAAACGCCCGCTTTCATCACACGCTAATTTTAGCTGGTTAGCATGCTAACGAACTGACCAGGCAGGATCCTGCTTTAATGTGAATGACCGCCGTGTCAATATAACGACTGTTAGCATCGATCTCACTCCGCTTAGGCTGGTCGGTGTGGTTAGACAACCTAGCTAACCATCTTCTGTGATGTTTTACGTCAGTTTCCTTACTAACTACTGATGTTGACAAGCTCATAATCCAATTAGTTGCTCTTAACGGCACCTAACAAAGTAACAGTTGCTACTTTGCATTAGCCGTGGTGGCTAACTAACTGTTTCTGTTTAATCTGTTGCGAATACAAGTTTATAGGCTTTGTGTGTGTGTATAAGTCTAATATCAACCTACAAAATGACACAACTTTATACTAGTTACAGCTATCATTTATGACGCATGTGTAGGTGGTGGGGGGAAAAAAAGTTAGACTGTTTTGCACTTTAGGTTATCACAGAAAAAGGAGTAAAATGTGGTTTTCCTTCCTTGTTTGTCCTGTTCATGCCACAGATGAAAAGATCACATTTCTCAATAGATCTGAATGAGGAACAGTGTGCAGTAATTCAATTACATTGTGATGCAAACCAGACTGTTCCTCATGCAGGTTTGCAGACTCAGGATGACATGACAGAACTGGTTCGTGACTCCGGGAAGCTGATTATGTGACACTCATTAGCCTTTTTTTTTAGCATGTTTGTGTGTATTTTACCTGACGCTTGGTTAAAATATACTCTTGTTCCACATTTTAATAGGCAAGTGATAGACATGCATACAAGGAAGGACACAATATCATGAACAACGGTCTCATCTTGTGCAACCCAAGGATGCTGAAAGAATCAGTCAATTAATCTAGGGCTAATAATAATAATAATGATGATTATTATTATTATTCCGTATTGTTTTCACTGTTAATCAATTAATAGTAAATTTCAGAAAATGGTGAAAGAGTCCAAGGTGATGTCTTCAAATGACTTGTTTTGTCCAACCAACAGGCCATGAACCATGAAGATATTCAGTTTACAATAATATAAAACAGACAAATCACATTACAGAAGCTGAAACCAGAGAATGAAAGTAGTTTTTGATTGATGAATGACTTCAAGGAAGAATTGATTATCAAAATGGTTTCAGAATAATTTTCTGTTGATGGCCAAACAGATTAATTGACTTATTGTTGCAGCTCTTGATTAATCAGTTAGTCAAATCTATTGAAAATTTTAATTCAATCAATTTAAATCAGTTAATTGTTAAAGTCACTCATAACACAAAAATACCAAACATCCTCCAACTTGTCAAATGTGCAGATCTTCAGCTTTTCAGTTGTAATATCATTTTCAATTGTATATCTTTAGGTTTTGGACTGTTTGTCAGACAAAACTAACAATCAATCAACTTTTATTTGTAGCACACCTTTCATACAGGTTACTGTTAGAAATGCTTCACAGGTGACGGACAAGCTCATAAGACAGACAAATATTAAACATCTATAGAATAATGCACACAATAATATGAAGACGTCACCTCAGATTCTTGAGGCCTTTTTCACTATTTACGACAGTTTGTAGAAAAGATGAATATAGATACAGATGAATCAACAATGAAAATAGTCATTAAATGCAACTCTACAATTCAGCACAGCAGCCGATTTAATGCATCTCTCTCAACCTCAGTGAAAACCTCCGTCAGCACTGTCACTGGAAAAAAAGATGTTATGCAGAGTTTGTGATGGTGATAAGAAGAGTGGTTCCTCATGATTTACAGCCACTGGTTTTACATGAATGTTGTTGGGTTTCACTGGTTGAAAGTTAAAACGTGTTGGAAGCAGCAGTTCTATTTCACATGAAAAAAATGCAAGAACTCTGTTAAACGTGGTGCAACGCCACACTCTTGCTTAACTTATGTAAGTGGGGAAAGAACGGTTCTCAGAAATATTTTGAAAGGTAATGGGGTTTAGGGGGCACTTGTGAAATTTTACACGAGGCAACTTGGTAACTAATTAGCCTGCACAGTTATTGATGGTTTAAAGGAAACATACATTTAAGGTTCTTTGTGTCTTTTCTGAACATTTTTGGATTTGACACAGGATTAACTACTGCTTCAGGAAGAAGACAGACATGTATGCATACTAATGTGTAGATTAATGAAGTAATCTGTCATATTGAGTAAATTATGTATTTTTGCTTAGTCATGTAGGGTAAAGGGAATATAAAGTTTGATTTCATTTGGTGTTTTTTTTAACATCTCTATATACCACAATGCTCACAGAATGATCTTTATAAAAAGTTGTGGCTAATTATATGCGTCCCCACATTCTTTAACACATCCCTCTGGAAATTAACTTGATGCTCCAACTAATAAATCATGTTACTGCAAATGTTTTAAAGCTACTCACAGGAATTGTGCTATAATATGCATGCAAATATAGTTGCACAGTCATGGTGAAGTTCAGTAAATTACTGAAAGAGAAATCGGCGTTCCCAGCGGCAAATCTTAAAGAATATACCATATAGCACCATAAGTTTTAATACTTTTAATTTGTGTGTGTAAAATTGTCCACATAACTTAGCATCAATGCTCCCAGGAGAGGACATGTATTGTTAGAGGAATGTTTGGAATATTTACTGGAAAGTGGTTCACAGAACAGACCCTACCTTTTGGGAATACTGTATCAATCCGCACTTTAACTGTGTAGTGTCTTTTTGAACTGTTGATCACGAGTGTCCAATCCAAACCCACTGACCTGCAAGAGGATCCAATTTTTTTTTTTTTTAGGGTGTTGTGAGAGATAACTAGTGAGAGAACAGAGGGGGGCTTTGTTCTCTCTGAGGCTGAAGAGCTGGCAGCACTGACTGGAATTGACTGCTACAATCAAATGCTGACACAAAACCATGAAAAGGACCGGTTGCTCATGCATATCAAATTTAAAAAAAAAAAAAAAAAAAAAAAAAAAAAAATTGGAGTCCAGCTTTGTGAACGGCAACAGGGTGTTTTTAAAAAGAAAGTTCTGTCAAAGCTCTGTAGGTTATGGAATACTCTAATACAGGTCGTGTGAGTTTTCACTACAGATTATAAAGATTATTCAACTTTTTACTCATCTCAAACTATTATAACCTTTCTCAATAAATTCTATTATAACTTAAATGTAATATTATGAGCTAAGATTTTTCTTCACTGACAATTTCATTAGTTCCTCATTCAGAAGAGAGTTGCATCGTGTGGTTGTTCTTTGTGGTTTCTTTTTTTTTTTTTTTTTTTTTAAAGGTGCTTACAGTAGGTTGCTCCATCAGCTATTTGGACCTTTTTGCTAAATATGGAAGAATTCCCAACTGCATATAATTACCCTTTAGTAATAAATAAGACCCTGTTAAATCATTCATCTTTACCCTAGTTAAGCATTTGTCTTCCTTAAGATTGTGTTAAAACTATGTATCCTTTATATGTAACCAGAAGAAACACTGATATCCATTTGCCTCATCTGACTCTGAATAGTTTTGTTTTTTAGAGGATGGTATGATGGTACATTTGCACTGTAGATGGCGCCATTTTCTACCTGACGGCAGCAGTGTTGTGTAGATTTTACACAACAGTCTGCTCTCCTTGGCTCTTCTGACTGACGTTTTTTACCTACATGCAGAAACACTCCACCTCCTTTTTATATTTATTGGATTAAGGAAAGTTTTGATTAGTCATTAGTGTGAGAACTGGGTTTAAACTGTTTTCTGAGGTTCAACTGCTGGTGTTACATTTTACCAGTTAAGACACCTCTGGGTAGGTTTATAATAGACTCATAGTCAGTGACATGTTTTGAAATCAAATCATAAAAAGCCCATTGTAATTATTATTTTGCCTTTTTTTTAAAAAAAATTAATGCCATCTTTGTCCTTGGTCCTCCTCAAGTGTTTGCAAATTAAATGGATTATAGAAAAGTAACTACATTTTTGTGAAAGTACATAATGATTTTAATTTTGTAGAAAATGTAAAGACTGATGGAATATTAACACTTTCATATTAAAAGTAGCTAACACATTTTATTATTTTCCTGCGTTGTGATGGTGTAAATTTTGTGATAATTTTGTCACACAAGCAGAGAGTAAGGATTCAGTCAAGCATTTAGTGGTAGCAGCTATTTCACATCTACCCTGAATTTGTGGATGTCAGTGCATTTGCCATGTATGAGATATCTGATAAGTGAGAATGATATCTATACTTTCTAAACCAGGTTTAGTATGTATGTGTGAGACCTCTAACTACTGTCTTCTATTTTCCTGCAGCCATCGACGAGTACAAGCCTCAAGATGCCACCACTAACCCATCTCTTATCCTGGCTGCTGCTAAGATGCCAGCCTACCAGCACCTGTTGGATCAGGCCATTAAATACGGCATCGCCAAAGGCGGGTAAGGGGCTGTGCACAAATTACACCCCAAATATATGAAAGCATTCTTTAGTCTACGCTAGATAACTCAAACATCAATTAGAATTCACTTGCTGAAGAGTGGAAACATTGTTTGCAACATTTTTCAGATGTTGCACAGGTCACAGTTCCTCTGCGCAAATAGTTGACAAACTTCCCTAATTTATAGGTAGTTCACTCTTACAGTTACAAGATGAAACCTGGAATGTTTTTAATCAATGTAATCTGTGTTAATAAGGGTTGTGAATCACAAAAAAATGCATATACTGTGGTTGGAGATGAGTGCCATAGACTCAACGTGGCTTCAACTTTGCACCAATTACTGTTTAGAAGTTAAGAATTGCAGGTGTAAACGTATAATAACTAAATGATCTCAGTTTCTTGTAAATTTCCTACATGAATTTAACTTTTTGATACTAAGTTCACCGGCTTCAACTTTTTTTTTTTTTTTTTTTTCCCCCCCTGCCTCGTCAGATCTGAAGAGGAGCAGGTAGCCAACACCATGGACAAGCTGTTTGTGAGCTTTGGCCTTGAGATCCTCAAGAAGGTCCCAGGCAGAGTGTCTACTGAGGTTGACGCCAGGTAGTTGCAAACAGTACTGTATGTCACAAGGTAGTGATTATTTCAGTGTCTTGAAAATCACACAGTAGGATAAGAGATGTCCAAAGTGTGTTACTCATGAAGCTAAATTTGTAAAGGTAAACAGTGTTTGGCCGTGTAAATGTTTGTCATCACTGTTGAGTGGAAAATCTGACTGCATGTTGTCACTTCTATTGTAGAGTTAATTATCATACATATATTACTGTCACATGTATCTGAATCTCCAGTCTCTACCTTTTTTTTTTTTTTTTTGAGTAGTAAAATTTAAAATAAACATCTGCCACATAAATAATCAATCATTAATGGCTGTGTTTCCACTGATCTCTTCACCTAACAGACTATCTTTCGATAAAGATGAAATGGTGGCCAAGGCCCTGAGGCTCATCGCTCTGTACGAAGAGGCAGGCATCAGCAAGGATCGTGTGCTCATCAAGCTGTCATCTACATGGGAGGGAATCCAGGCTGGCAAGTGAGTGTGTAATGTTTTTTTTTTTTTTAAAGTAGAATATCAAAGGATCCCAAAATAAATGACATTTTTTGGTTGATCCCCTATTTGATCTCTACCAGCCTGAGGAAAAGCATCAAGTCACTAAGCCAGACAGATGCTTTAGGCGGTTTAGCAGGTTTCCACTCCAACAGGATCTTTCTCCTGGCATGTCAGAGATATGTCAGTACCCAGTAGCCCAAAGATGGCTATCTCGACTTTAGGTTGTAAGTCAATATCAAATGCCTCGGACAGGGTTTCAGACACCCTGCTAGTTTCGAGCAGTGCCAGAACATGTGAGCTAAATCTGCCTTTGCAGTGCAATATCGGTCACATTTTTCATCAACACTTGAGTACGTTGTAGATAGTCAGGTTTTGCAGAAATGGACACGGTGTAGGACTTTGAATGTATTAAGCTTAGGCGTGCACATGTAGACGTACCATTCACTCGATCTAGAGCACTGTCCCAGGTCTCCTCGGGTATCTCGAACCTTTGTTCTTCTGCTCAGTCTGCCTGAATTTTATCCAGTGTAACATAATGATATCAAGCAGATGACAGATTAGACCCTCTTGATGTGGGGAAATTGCAAAATGGTATCCAACCCTGTCTTTGGCGGCAGGTTTGGAAGTGTTGGCTCAGTTTTCAAACACATTCTTGATCTAGAAATAACGAAATAGGTTTGACAGCGATAGCTTAAACTTATTAGAAAGGGCACTAAACTCTGTCAAGGTTCCATCAATATAAGTTACTGAAATTTTGTTCTGTTAGATGGAATTTTAATCTAAATTGAGACTATATTTTTATTGTAGGGCAGGTCGTGTATTGCGAGGAAGAAAGGGGTAGCTTAGCTGTGACTAATGCTGGGAGTGATGTTGATAGGCAGGAATTTGTTGGAAAGACACCAGTCTACATTGGGAGAGTGGAACCAGTAGACAATCTTATGGATGTTTGCGGCTCAACAGTAGTTCCTGAGGTTTGGAAGGCTTAATCCCCCCTCCGCCCTGTGTTGTTCTGTATTCTGAAACATGCAATTACCTGTCAAAACATGGCCTAGTTTTTTGACCAATCCTGCTTTAAAATTAGGTTGAGGTATTGGTTTAAAAATGTTCCTTTTTATAATATGATTCAAAATGATACCCGAGTTTTGGTCCTTACACCAAAACCTACAACAACCTACATAGATTGCAGCCTGCGTTTCTGTTGACTGCTTCAAGTTGTTCCACATATTTTCACCTATTTCATATTTACACCTTGGAAAAACGAATGTCTCATATTCTAACATTCTGTGTCTTGTCATCTCAGCTTTCAGGAGGGTCTCAGTTAAAAAGGGTAGCAGAGGAAGATGTGATGTATTTTTTAATAATATATTTTTGTTTTCTTGTACAGGGAGCTTGAGGAGAAGCACGGTGTTCACTGCAACATGACCCTGCTGTTCTCTTTTGCTCAGGCTGTGGCCTGTGCAGAAGCGAAGGTAACGCTGATCTCACCCTTCGTTGGACGCATCCTCGACTGGTACAAGGAGAACACGGATCGCAAAAGCTTCGAGCCCCATGAAGACCCAGGTAGTGCATCATTGTTATGAAAGCGAACATGTACAGATGTATTTGAGAAGTTTCTATTCAGAGTAAAGAAAAAGAGGTGAAATCCACTACTACTGTTTGTTTACGTAGCCTCCGGAACCGCCAGAAGTCTGCTGAGGGGCCAATCAGAACAGAGTGGGCTGTCGTCTTAAAGAGACAGGAGCTAAAACTAATTATGAGATAAATAACAGTGTCTCCCCTATAATTATACAGGCTTGGTGGGCCTCTAGGCCAACGACAGCCCCCGCCAGGCCAAAAAAAAAATCTTTTTTTTTTTCTTTTTTTTAAATACCAAATATCCAATCAATAATCATTTGCATTTGGGAGCCTATGTAACCTAAATTTGTATAAAGCATCCTCATTCTGCTGTGAAACATCATGCCGTACATAAATGTCTCGTGGAAAAGATGACTTACACAGTTTTGGTGCTTCCCACTGCTTATATACCATAAGGCGAACGATGGGAACAAATAGTCCTGATACAGTCAAGTAATGTGAAACTCCTGATGGCTTCATGGCTGACCTAATAAATTGGGAATCTGTGTAGAAAACTGATTTGTAATTAACTAGTGAGTTGTACACGAGCAGAGAAGTCTGCAGCATACAACCGTACAGGTGTTTGTTAGTGCTAGATTCAACCTGTGAATCTGAGGTGTGTCACTGTTCTGTGAAAATGTATGCAAATTAAGATAATGTAGATGGAGTACATACCTGGCACATTACATGAGTTGAAAGGGTTGAACTTCATAAATGCCGTTATGACAGATGTGGTACGCAGTGAGTCAAAAATTGTCAAGCTGACGCAGACAAAAGACTTTTGAAAAGGTATTCTGACTATTCAATTATATTCTGAAGATACTAGAAAGGTTTCAATGCCACTAGCCTCACCTAAAGAGAATATCTAAAACATGCTTTTTTTTAAAAAAGTTTTTATGTGGATGAATTAAAGCAAATGTCTGAATAATTGATGGATTGGAAAATTGTGACTTTGATCAATATGCATTTCAGTATGTAGAATAAGCTCAAAGCCCCAGAAAACCTTATTTTATATAGAAGTATTTTTCTATAACACTTTTAGTCTTGAGCGCTTAAGTGCACGTTCACACAGCACCAGGTAGTCTCCTCATCCATAATGAGGCACCTTTTCTCAGGACTCTGCAAACAACTCGCCTAAATGTTCCACCACCACCAAAAGTCACTTTAATAAAAACAAAAGGAGGTGCCACAGAATGAAAATGGTATGTGCTTGGAAAACTTTGATTACGTTTGGTTTAACTTTAATGGAACTGCTGGTCAGGTCTGCCTGCATCATGGCGATTTGGTGCACCTGACGTGTTTGGCATTTAATGCGTTTTGGCATTTCATTGTCCAGCTGTCCTCATTCCCTTCCTCTCCGTCCCTAGGTGTGCTGAGTGTGACTAAGATTTACAACTACTACAAGAAGTTTGGCTATAGCACCGTGGTGATGGGCGCCTCCTTCAGAAACACGGGGCAAGTGAAAGCCCTGGCAGGCTGCGACCTGCTCACCATCTCCCCTGGGCTGCTGGGAGAGCTCAGCCAGGACCACAGCACTGTCACAGAGATGCTCAATGTGGAGAAAGGTACTGCCTTCATGCAAAATACTGCTAGCTTTACTTTGCCTGTTTTATTTCCATTGTGCGTCGGCGTTCAGTGAACTAGAAGCATACAAAAGGAAGAGGTTAGACTCTTAAACAGGCCAAACCCCAAATGATTGCAGTCTCATTTAAGGTTTTGACACCTAGTTCGATCATAATGAATACGTGTTTTTATTAATTTAAAAAATATATCACCGTCTCTGTGTACCAGCTGTTCTGTAGCTTGTGTTGATGCAAACAATGGTACAGTGACGCCTGCTATTATCTGTCATCCAACCTCATTCTTGCATCAACAAGGATAATGGTGTTTTTCAAGGTGTTGTCACCTCAAGAGGGAGAGAGTTTTGCTCCCTCTGAACATCACAAGACCTAATCTACTATAAACAGTAGTGTTTACTTCTATCAGCAGATAACAAACTTTTAGATGCGTCGTGGGGGTGGGGGGGGGGGATGTGTAGATCTGTTTAAACCAAACTGCTCTTTTGGAAAAAAAAAACAAAATTGACAGTCTAAAAAAACCTGAAAATGAAGAGTCTTTCCACATTAACCCTGACTTTTTTCTCTTCTTTTTTTTCATATTTTTTTGCAGCTAAGGGCAGTGATCTGGAAAAGATCCACCTGGATGAGAAAGCCTTCCGCTGGCAGCACAACGAGGACCGCATGGGCGTTGAGAAACTGTCTGATGGCATCCGCAAGTTCTCTGCGGACGCCATCAAGCTGGAGACCATGATCAAAGTAAGATGTTCAGGTTGTTTTTTTGCATGTATATATGTGTGTATGTGGAATCTATTGCTTTGCATTTGGCAATGTAAGTTATTTGCCAAGTTTTGTAATTCTGAGGTTCTTGTCTTTTAATTACAGGAGAAAATTCTTAATGTGAAAAACGGCCAGTAATGGACAGATTGGGCGTCTCCCGCCGCACTGACAGGAAGTATAAGGAGTTAGGAGTCTGCCTTTTTTTTGTCCTGTACAACCTGAGAGGAGGCTGAAAGCACCAGAAGACCTTCTCTCTCTTTCTGTGACCAAACTCCAGGGACCTCCCTCCCAAATGGACACCTTTCCTCTCTTAGGCTGGGACTGACTCTGACTCTATTTCTGACCAAATATTAATGGTGAATGATACTAATGTGAGTGTGGAGTTAAAATATTCTAATATTTACTAGAAATGTGACCAGAAAGAAGAAAAAAAAAAATAAAACAACTTTACAGAAGAAATGTCTTAATGAGACTTGGTTTAGTCTTGTTGAGTAGTTATCATGTGACTACTAGAAAGGACCATGAGCACTTTTTGGCAGGAAAGGACCTCAATTCTGCTATCAAGAACAGGGTTGAGGACAAAACTTTAATAAAAGACAACTGTACAACCATTCCTGAGAATATTACATTTTGCTCTTTCTATAAATAAACATCTCAGTCTTCACAGTTGTGTTTTGGTTGTTTGTTTTTAATTGTTTGCCTTCGGTAACACATCAGTAGGTTAAAACAGGTGTCAGATACATAAAGACTGCATCAACACTAAAGCCATGCGAGGCTTTTTACGTGGGAACTCCATCAGTTGAAGTAAGTCAAAATTACTCTTATCAGTATGACAAACCCTACTATTAGGTACTATTGTCGTACCTCTTACAGTCTCTGGTCTAGCCAGTTTTACTCCATTCCATCTTAGCCCAGATTCAGCTGAACTCCACCTTCACTCAAGAAGGCGATGTTCGCTGAAAACTTTTAACACTACTTGTTTGAAGCCAGTCCAGATCTCAATATATGGTGGGACTTTGAGGTGTCTGAAAGTGTGGCTGGTGGTTTAAGGTAATGGGACTTTAACTTCTGTATTAAATATTTTTGACCTCCTATGTTTACTGTATTTCAGTGCATGTGTTTAATGGAGTTTGTGGAGATTTGAATAGACTAAACCTTGTAATATCGGCACCAAAGCTGGTAGAATTAGTTTGAAGTTTTCAATACTCTTAAAGATTTTACACAACTTTAAGGAAGGTAGCAAACGTATCTAGAGTTTAAGCAAATTAATTGGTCTCACACTATTGCTTGTAATGATGAACATAACTTAAAGTTCCACCAAACATATGAAACCAAGATTTAAATTGTTGAATTGAACCCTTTTGTCACTTTGTCATAAGCACAAGGTTTTGTTAATGTCTTGTATCTGTAGCTAAATTATTTCCCCCCTCAAACGCTTTGTTGGAGCTCAGCATATCTGACAGTCAGCCTTGCTCCTGAAATATGTAGGTTGCAGTTTTGAACCGGTTTTGGAAATCGTCTTTTAGGAAAACAAAAGTAAAATACAAGAGCTGCTCAGCTCTGTAATAATAAAAATATTCAAATAAGTTCCCTCTTTACTCCAGCAAGAGACACTAGTGCCACATAATGTTTCACAATTATTTAAAATGTGCTTTTAAGTTGGTCTAAAGTGCACTGAAAATCTTTAATGTAATGCATGACCCAAAAATGTAGAAACATCACAGTTTTATGATGTAAAATCAGGGACAGACTAACCTGCTGAGGGGCTCCGGGAAAATTAACCAATAGGCCCCTGCTGCCACTGTCATCAGTGGTATCTAATGTAAACAAAGATAAACATGGATGGATGGAAATGTTTGTTTCTGGCCCAAGAGTCTGTTTTTCATTGTGATTTAACCTACATTGACACATATTTGGATTTGAATTAGAAAGATGTTTAAATACATCTTTAAAACTGTCTTTCATGCTCTTGATGGTCGAGGGCTCTGCAGTATTTTTCACATTTGTGCTTTAGGTAACCAAGACATATGTCACATAAAATAGCATTTGTACAATTGTAAAAGGCCATGAAGCAATGTCAGATCAAATCAATTAAAATGTGTTTGTAAGGAGTTTGTAAGATGATACAGATTTAGCTCCTTAAGATTGATCCAAAATCTAGGATGTATGTACATTTTCAAATGGCAAACAAACACTAGCCATAGAAGAAGAAATGCCAAAAAAAATGGCAAAAGCAACAGTTACACAACATGAATGAATAGTTTCTGTAAGAAGCATCCTGTCCACTATTTCACTATAGTGAAAGAACAGAATCTGCAACAATGACTGAAATTCAAAACAAATCTGACATATACTGTGTATATATAGAGAGAAAGCTGATGTTTTATTTAAGATCTAGGACTGAATCAAGCATCTGCCTGTTTTTACTCATGGACAAATAATATGTGTGACAAAATACTAGGAAACTGGGAGAAAAAGGCATTTTAAAAAGACAAACAGTGTCTGGTCATGTTTACATCTGTTTAATCACGTGTTCTGTTACTTTTGGCCAATAAAAAATATGAGTTATGATACAGAGTATCACTGTAGCTCAGGCTACAGGCTCAGACGCTGTTTTATCGTCACATGTTTCATACACCAACCAATCATAAGAGTCCGCGACTTCTAGTTCTACAAGGCGGTCCATGTAATCATTGTGGCACTCATTTCATTGTGTGAGCTCTTTGTTCCTTTTGAATAGTTCCACAACAGTTAATAAGCAGTTTCTGTGAGGAAACTGGATCAACATCAACTGACTGAAATGCTGACATTTATAACTCCAAACCAACAGACAGAATATATATAGATAGATAGATAGATATAGATATATATATAGATATAGATAGATAGATATCTGTTTTTTTATTGTGAATTGGGGATAAATAACATTTATATTGTTCTTTTTTAAAATAATTATAATATAATCAGACATGTTATCAAGCATTATATTCAGTTTCTTGTCAGATGTTCCATCCAATAATAAATGTCCACGACTGATCTAATTCAACAAGGCGCCATACATGTGTAGGAACTCGTTTCATTGTGAAATCTCTAATCCTCCAGCGTTTACATTTAGTTGTAGGTGAATTTTGGGTGTTTCTTATAAATTTGTATTCATGTTTGTTCTTATATTGTGTATCTCAGGCTCTAACGGTGGGGGTTTGAGCTCAATGACATCACCTGCTCAAAGACGCCCCACCAAAATTCAAATTGCATACATGCTGAAATAGCCAGTTTAAACCTTGATGTGAATGTCCTGATTCAAATTATATGATATTATCAGTAATTACACTTTAGATTATTCTTCACACTGTTCTGCAAAATAATGATCCAACAGTAATACTGATTGTTCTCTAATTTGTGGAGAGTGGCGGGTTGTGATGCTTGGATCTTCTCCATCTTTTTCATTTCAACCTTTCAAACTTACATAGGTCAGACATACCTTATCATGACATACCTTACTTACACAGGCAACAGCATGAATTGCAGAGGTGGCAGTTAAACTAGCATCAGTAAACACTCTTTCATTTCTCTCACAGTTTGTTCAAGAGAATAACTGCATAACATCTTTGTCACATCACCGTCCCTCACAGACCTCTTTGTTTCAGAAAGTGTCAAAACTCAGTATGTTGGGTAAGTCTTAGATTACTTTGATTTATTAGCAATACTTTTGAATTACATATAAACCCTAAATGAGCATGTACCTGAATCAAGGTTTATTGATTTATGGCTTAATGTACTTTGCTAACATCCTATAATGGATTGTGACTGGTTAACCTCCCTCTCTGTGTATTTCCTGTCTCAGTGAGGAGCTGGGTGTCGGACCGATCCAGTTTGAGCATCCTGTTGCAGGGCCTGGCTCTGTTCTGGTTATGCCGTGCCTGCAAGGCTTCTTCTCTGGGGATGACAGTCCATGTTGTGCCCCTGGAGAGCAATGGAGGGACAACGGTGGGCATCATTTTCTCCTCAAAACGTTGTCTTTGAGTCCATAGTCTTACTCTGTGGAGCTCTGTGGAACTGGTAGACAGCCCATTTTACACATTTCTATTATTGATAATAACTAACAGCTATTTGCTGCTGTTTAAAAGCTCAAAGGAATCTAAAGTTATCGTTCCATACATCAACACCATATTGTATAATTTGCGTCTAGAAATCCATAGTCTTAAAGGATCTTTTGAAACCATCCAAATTTTACAGGTATTTCTCACAATTTGGACTGTAATTGTATTTCTCTACAAACCTCATATTCCTTCAAATAAAGTAGTATTTAATTTCTCCTTAACTGAATCCTTAACAAAGGAAGAAAGTATCAGTTTTTATATAATTTTAGAGAATCTCTTTTTTGACTACTTACAATGAAAAATACAAAAACCACTTATTAAACAAATGTAACTCCCGAGACCATTTTTTTTTCAGTTTAAGCTTATTTTTAGAGGCTCATAGTCTTTGCCATTTTAGCAGAAAAGGCAACTCAGAGCCTTTAATTAATTCAACTGAGTTCCATTAATTGTCAAAATTAGTAAGATTTATTGTAATCAATTAATTTATTATTCCCGCGACTTCTAGTTCTACAAGGCGGTCCATGTAATCATTGTGGCGCTCATTTCATTGTGTGAGCTCTTTGTTCCTTTTGAATAGTTCCACAACAGTTAATAAGCAGTTTCTGTGAGGAAACTGGATCAACATCAACTGACTGAAATGCTGACATTTATAACTCCAAACCAACAGACGGAATATATAGATATAGATAGATATAGATAGATAGATATCTGTTTTTTATTGTGAATTGGGGATAAATAACATATTGTTCTTTTTTAAAATAATTATAATATAATCAGACATGTTATCAAGCATTATATTCAGTTTCTTGTCAGATGTTCCATCCAATAATAAATGTCCACGACTGATCTAATTCAACAAGGCGCCATACATGTGTAGGAACTCGTTTCATTGTGAAATCTCTAATCCTCACACTGCTCCTCAACAAAATTGTAACTCCCTCCGCTCCTCCAGCGTTCACATTTAGTTGTAGGTGAATTTTGGGTGTTTCTTATAAATTTGTATTCATGTTTGTTCTTATATTGTGTATCTTGCCCCACCAAAATTCAAATTGCATACATGCTGAAATAACCAGTTTAAACCTTGATGTGAATGTCCTGATTCAAATTATATGATATGCTTTATCAGTAATTACGCTTTAGATTATTCTTCACACTGTAGCAAAGAAACATTTGTCATTCTCGTTTGTGTTTCTCGTAGGTGCGGGCTCATTTCACTGTCATCGCTCCAAATCCATGTCCATTGTTAAGTGGGCTGTGTGTTTTAGGGGAGGACTGTGTGGTCCACACTACCTCCTTACCTTTCATCGGCACCAAACCCAATTCTGGCTGGTGTGTCCGCCAGTGGTGGAAAAGTGTCCCCAGTAACTACCGCGCCACCATCGCTTTAGGGTATGAGACCTGCATACACTGTTTGGACCTTTAACTTCAAACATCTGAAATTCATTCATTCATTTTTTTACAGCTGCACATTTTTTAACCAATAACCTGAACAACTCTGACAGAGTAGCTTAATAATGACATTATTTAAACTTGACAGTTAAAGTTAGCAGTTGAAGTAATTATACTAATTATACAGATCTTGATTATATTGATAAACTGTGGATAAATAAAGGACGGGTTCATAATTTTTCAAGTCTTTCTTATAACAACAGTCAGGTGACCAAATGAACATTGAAATAGGGTTTTCTTGCTGTAATCATTCCTCCTGTTCATACTGACCATTAGAAGATCCCTTCATAATGCACTTACAATGTAAGTGATGGGGGACAAAATCCACAGTCCTCCTTCTGTGCAAAAATGTATTTAAAAGTTTATCTGAAGCTAATATGAAGCTTCAATCGTCCAAATGAGTCAAATCAACTAGATATCTTTCAACATTACAGTCTTTTTAGTGCAAAAGTCCCTCTTTTTGTTACTATACTTCCACCGCAGCTCAACAGGGAAACACTGAGAGGGAATTTGATGCTAAAAAGACTGTAAATGTGGCAGATATCAGAAACGCTGTCCGAGGAAACACGGGAGAAAAAAAACTCCACAACAGACAATATGCATCTTCAAATAGCCTCACTCTAGATAAATAGGTAAATACAAAGTAAACAAAGATAAGGAAATGGTGCATATATCAGAGGGGATATTTTCTCAAAAGATCTGATCAGTATGTACATAACAGAGAAAGTAGTAGGCTGTATATTCATCTTCCTGTGAGTGAAATACTGATGCAAGGAAAACCTCTTTCATAGTTCATATGTGCACCTGACTGTTGTTTTAAGACAGACTTGAAGGTTTTGTTTTTTTTTTACCTCTGTGAGAAATCTTTATTAATGGAAAATTGCTTGTTCCTATTTTATTGGTTTTTATGATGTCACTTACTGTGATTCATGTCTCACAACTGGTTTTTCTGGATCCTCAGCAATTTTATTTCCTTAACTTTCCTGTGGTAATTCTGCCTTTAGCCCTTTGTACTGTCAGTACAGTGAGTCTTAATTATTCTAATACTCACTTTTTTTTCTTAAATGTTTAGGGACAGCACAGAATTTTATGTGTCAATGAACGCAGGACCAAAGATTCGGGTTAACAGCGGGAGACTCAACCAACCTGCTTTTGTTGCTCTCCCTCCCCCTCTAAGGTACACAAACACAGACACTTACATAAGCTCTCTAAAAGTGCCATTGTTGTAATAAACATTATAATTGAGACATTATCCTGTCCTGTGTTGTAAATAGTCAACGCCATTTACTTAAATTGCGCATCAAAAATATGAAGCTTGTGTGATTTATAAAATTCAGGACTTACAAAATGCACCAAGGCCACCAACTTTAAAATGAAATGAGGCCTTACTGTAGTTAAAAGCATGAAATAAGAGCTGCAGAGGAGCGAATAAGTCAAACACACTGAAAAGCTATATAGCTATATATATATATATAAAATAGGTTTTAAAAGTTTTAAGTCACTCAGTTGCTGTGATGTTTTTTCGAAAAGGCAGCCTTGGTCTTATCATGCAAAGCTTGAAGAAAACTTTAAGTAAATGTCATAAGAGAGTGTAAACCTCTGCCAACACTATAATCAGCTTTACAAACACTCTCATGAGATTTCAAATCGAGTCTCTAACTCTGCAGTAGTTCAGTTAATCATCTCACCTTTATCGCATCCACTTTTGTCTGTCTCGTCTGTTGTGACTGTATCTGTGATGTGTGGATCTGATTATCTCTTGTGTTGTGGGATCAGGGCCCGTGTGAACTGCCCTCACCACTTCTACCTGTCGGTGAAAGACCTGGATGGGGACAAGGTGCGTTGTCGCTTTGCCCGCGCCGACCGGGGAGAGTGTCTCAGCTGCCCTCAGCACTCTTTTATAGAACTGGATGAGGTGAGTCTGACTTGAGACAGTATACAAAATAACACAATTTACATTTTTATTCAATGTTTTGGCAAATCTTTATCCAATTGGTTAAGATTTGAATTGATTAAATTGCATTTTTCTCAGTTCATTTGAACTGCTTACTCAAACAAATCATTATCTTTTAGAGGCTGATCATATGTTCTGTGTGTAAAATCTTTACCTGTTGAAAAACTTGCTGTCAGATGAATGTAGTGGAGTACAATATTTTCCTCTGAAATGTGGTGAAGTATAACTATAAAGTAGCATAAAATGGAAATACCTCAAACTTAATTATAGTGCTTAAGAAAATGTACTTATTTACTACCACTGGATATAAATCCACATTCATACACTCTTTCTAAGGTGGGTATTGCAAAAGTACATGTAACATTTAGACTTTTTAAAAAAAAGTAAATAGCAAAGTAAACAAGTAGCTTTAAAAGCAACTTTCAAACACTGGTTGAAGTGTTAATGCCACTTTTTAAGAGATCACTTTGTGCCAAGCTGGCTCAGTAATCAAGGAGGACAAGATTACAATCTTGTTTGTTTGAGCAGCAAAAGGTACGACCCATAAACAGACACCTGCCAGTAAAACGCACGAGGCAGGAAGCAACAGTCTCAATAAATAAATCGTGATCATATTTTGTAGTCCAACACTCATCGGGGCGTCGCCTCGCCTGCCTTTCAAAAAACTCAACAGCAGCCTGACTGTATAGGTTAATTTGAATAATCCAACTTGTTCTCAAATGTATTTCTGTGGCATAAATCTGTTTTGTTTATTCACATAATTTGCTTATTGACACATTACAGTTACATTCTGTTTGACCTCACTCTTTTTACCAGGAGAAATGTATGCTGACATTCACTGGGAATGCACCAGCAGGACAATATTTTATCTACCTGATGGCGGAGGACCTGATTCCTGTGCCCAAAATAAGACATGTCACAGGCAACAAACCCCTCAGCTCTGTCCCTGTGCACCTCTCTCTCACTGGTGAGTCTGTCAATCAGATGGAAGGCTTTTATGTTGTATATATGTCATTTATTACAGGAGCAAACTCACAGACATACAGAGTAAGGACAGGTAACTACAGAGTGTTAAGACATAAAATTTATATTTTAGGTTCATGTTCTATCCCATTTTAGTCCCTTCCTCTGTAAAAACGAGAAATATCATGAACTTTTTTTAAAACGCTGTTAACTTATTCGTCTCTTATACTCCTTTCCCTCCAGTGGAGCAGTCGTCTTCTAGCTGCAGTGCTGAACCTGTGGCAACCGATGAGACCCCCAAACAGGACTCGACACTGTTTGTCCTGCCATACCAGGAGGTCAAATTCAACACCAACTTCATGTCACAGCTGGAGAGGTGCGACTTAACGTCATCTTTGTGCTTCCACATGAAACATTTTTGACCAAACACATATTGGTCCAGTGGCACACACTGCTCCGCAACACTACCTACTTATCAGTGTGTATTCCTCCTCACGTCTGGAGGTCTGGTTTATTAAACTGCAGGGCCACACATATTGAGTTTTTCATTTGAAAGGGTGAAATAAATATCCTGCACTAAAACAGAGAGGAAAGCATTTAGAGAGGAATGCAAATCATTTGAAGATTTTAAATAGTTATTTTATTATCTGAACTCTAGAGACATGGTATGTATCATTTGTACCCCTTTCATCTTCCTCAGTTCCTTCTTTATAAAGTGTTGCACACATCTTAACACATTAGCAGGACAAACTTATCTCTTCTGTTTCTCTATATGGCATTAAACAGGAAGCGCTGCATATTCACTAATGCTGCATTCATGCAATTTCAACAGAGAACAAGAAAAACTCCTGTTATTCCAACTTAGGAGTGTTCACACATTATTCCAAATGGTTACCTCCACTGCTAGCCATCATATAAAAAGCCTAAATTAGCTTCTTTTTTGTGTCACATATTTATAGAGGTTTTTTTAAGTTAAAGCACGCACAAACAAAGTGAGTATAGCTCATTTTAATGTAGCTGAATTTAGATGTCACTGCCAGTGATGGAGGCTTTGCAGTCACTTTCAATCTGAACCATACAGTATGACATGAATGCAGCATAATACATTAACTGTCCCATCATTGCAAATGACTGCATGAATCAAATCAACATTCTGAATTTCCCAAACTTAAATGACAGGTTCACAATGTTTCAAGTCTGTCTAACAGTCAGGTGCCCATAGAAGCAGTGAAAGAGGTTTTCCTCGCTGTAATCATTCCTCCTGTTCATACTGGCGATTAAAAGATCCCCTTCAAATGTGCTTTCAGTGTAAGTGATGGGGGCCAAATACATTTAAAAGTTTATCTGAAGCTTATATGAGACTTCAGCAGTCTGAGTTAGTCATATCAAGTGGATATCTGCCACATTTACAGTGTTTTTAGCATCAAATTTGTGCTTCCCTGTTGAGCTGCAATGGAAGTATAGTAACAAAAAGAGACTTTTGCACTAAAAAGACTGTAACATTGAAAGATGTCTACTTGATTTAATTAATATAGACTGAAGCTTCATATTAGCTTCAGATAAACTTTAAAATACATTTTTGCACAAAACTGAGGATTTTGTCCCCCATCACTTACATTGTAAGTGCATTATGAAGGGATCCTCTAATGGTCAGTATGAACAGGAGGAATGATTACAGTAAGAAAAACATGTTTCATTGTTCATTTGGGACCTGTCTGTTTTAAAACAGACTTAAAAGATTATAAACCCGTTCTTTAAAGTGTGTTAAAGTGTGCTTTATAAATAGAATTGCCTAAAGGCCTTGCACACCCAGTCATGCTCTGCAAGATTAGACCTCTGCTCAGATTGAAGGCGAGTGGAGCCATGTTGGAATTACGTGAGGCCACCATGCAACATGTAGCAACAGGCCTTTTTCACAGCAGACATTTTGACCTGTCATAGCAGAAAAAGCACAGGTGTTACTAACATCTTTGACTCTGTTCTATTCAAGTGTCCCAGTAAGTCATGATAGCGTGACAGGAAGTCAGCATGCACAATACCAGGACCCTGAAACTGAAGCAGCTAAACGGAATTCAGCTATCAATAGTTTTATTATTTACACCTGTGCTTTTCCTACTGTGATATGTCAAGGTGTCTTCCATGATAAAAGCCTATAGGAGTGATAAAAGTGTCATTTGCTTCACTGTAACATTTGCTACCAAACTAACTGGAGAGTCTGGGAGATAATTAAGTGCAGTCTGTACACACCCACATGGTCCTGAAAAGAGGGCTGCATCCAAATTCACTTTATTTGAGTGTCTGAAATGTATGTCTCATATGATCATGGAATGTGTCCATGACATGTACACAATGCAAAGTGTCACTCTTTATAGATGTTACAGTTACTGTTGTGCAACTCTGTACATCTGTCAATGATGACACAAAATGACAATGATTCATTAGTGTCTGTCTATATGTGAACAGGGAAGATATTTATGACACAGGTGAGGTCTAATCAGGCACAATAATTACATTTATCTGTGTGTGTTACCACGGGTGTACTGGGCCTTTAAGCAAACTGTTTTAAATACATTATACGTTATGACAGCCAAATTGAAAGGTTTCTCTCCATATTTGCAGTGTTTCAGAGATAGCAGTGGTTGGCCCACCTGAACTCTTCAGGACTGGCTTCCTATCAGTCGGCCCCCTGGCAACCATGACCGTGGCCTGGATCCGCTCCGAAAACAACCTCACTCGTCTTTTGCCCATCTGCTTCGCTGCGAATACCAAGAGGTAGGTTGTCCTGTGAACTGAATTGTACTAATACTGCCAGAATTACTTGATTGATTCACACTCATGAACAGGAGGAATTAAGGTTGTAGATACTAAAAAAATATTCTATAATTGTAATAAGTTACCTCATCAAACTTTTGATCAGTGGTGGGCTAATCTGAACTGAGTAACCTATTCCGACTGTGTACAGTAACGTTCAGTTAAACTGACATATTTAAAGTATTTATTACATAAGAAAGGTTGTTTTTTTTAAGTTCTGGGAAATTATATGAGCTTTTTTAAAATATGGTATATTATTCATATGCACACCTGATTACACTTCCAGTCAAATTATTTCTTGAAAGTATATTTAGCACATGACGTGGTCTGATTTGCACTTCCTGTCTTTCCAGTTTGCAGTCAGAGCCCAGATGCGTGTGGCTGTACCAAAGTAAGACCTTTAGCTTCCTACAAATGTCATAAGCATGCCAGAGATGCTTTACTGTACTGTAGCTCTCAATACACCACTCCTATACCAATCAAAAGAGTTTCTCAGAAAATATAAACTATTACCTATTGACTACTAAAACATGCCTTTCTTAATATTTTCAGGAGAAATGAGGACCCTACCTGCTGGAACAGGTCAAGAAAATATTACACTTCATTATAATCAAGTCTTGTGTACGATTCAAATGTTGCCTAATAACGAGTGTACTCATTATGTCTGTGAGTGCAACTAATTATTGATAATGTAAGAATATGCCGCTGTTTGCCTGCAGAGTTGAAGTGTGAGAACACAGAGATGTCTCTGGTGCTCCCCGTCACCTCACTGAGCAACATCAACCTGGCCGAACTGCAGCTCAACAGCCCCACCTGTCCCGTCACCTACAACAGCACATACCTGACTGCACGCATCCCCTTGAGTGGCTGCGGCACCAAAACTGTGGTAACAGGCTCCACCTTTCTGTCTTTTTCTTTCTTTCTTTCTTTCATCTTTTTTTTCTTTGACTATCTTCAACTCTACAAGCCATATTATGGCTGGTATTATGTAGGTGTAGGTGTTTTGGCTCTGTACACTGGATTTCAAATAAAACAATGACTACTATGTTGTAGTACTGACTTAAATATTTAATGATATTTTGGTGGTGTCCAGATGCATATTAGCCATAGACAGTGATGCCCTTTTTACCCCTGAGGGACGATATACAAAAAGTCCTGCAATACCTTGATGTTCATTGGATGTGGACATGAACACACTAACATCCAAAAACCCAAAAAAATCACCATCAAAGAGAGAACAGGGGACAAGTTTGTTGCAATCACATATTGTATTCATATGTTCACAGTGTATGACAATAAAAAAAGGTAAAAGAGATATTAATTAGTGGCTATTTTGACCCACAATGTAAATTATTGAATTAAACATTATTTGTTTCATGTTCTGTGGTTTATAGTAGTACTTAAAGAGTAACTTAACACCTCAGAACATGTTGACTTTACTGACCTTGCTGCAGTGATATACTCCAGGACCCTGTGACATCACTATTGGGTGTGGTTAGATTTGCACACTTCTGACAACACAGAGCATCAGAGGTGAAATAGACTGGAAACTTTAAATCAGAGATGGCAATAAAACAATCTGGTGTTAAGTTACTCTTAAAATTCACTTTGCATTGGCAGATTTTCAGCTGAATGTGAATTCAAACCTTAGATTTCCTCATTCTTTTTTCCAGCACTCTGGTTCAGAGCTGGTTTACACCAACACCTTGAAAAGTGTGCGTCCATACACCATGATCAGCCGCAAGCCCTCCCTCATCCTCCCCCTGGCCTGCCGGATTCCTGGAGTCCAGGCCAAAGGACCACACTACAAGATCAGCATGCCCACAGAAAAGGAAACCTTTGGTGAGGTTAGGTTTTGGATAGAATTTCACTTACCAGGACAGGGGCCCCTGGCAAAATTCACAAGGAACCCCAAGTTGCGCTCCCTCCCCCGCTTTTCGCCAGGACGAGTGCCTCGAGAGGCAGAATCACCATCAGGGAGCAACAGCACCTACGACTACTCCACTAACAGCACTGACAGCTCCACCGGGTCCAGGATCAACCAGCTGGACCTCCATGTGATGTCCAACTGCAGCGTTAATCGAGCTGAGATGGTAGTGAGCAATTGCATCGAGTCTGAGACGGAAGACTTTGCTATAACCAGCCCCATTCTGGAGCAAGGGTCAGTAACACATTACTTGTTGACTGTAATAGTTTGAGGTTACCATTTTGAAGAAAATATATAGCAAATAGTCTGAAAGAAATATTGGCTCAAACACAACTTATGTGTACATCTGTTTTGGCTGCAGAAATTGTCTATGAGTTTGAAGCTTACCCTATAAACTCAGGTAGTTCTTTCACTATTTCTCTTTCAGATGCACGTCTTCCAGCAGCACATTAGAGGTTGTTACAACGGAAAGCAATTCCAAAGTCTACCGCCTTGATTTGAGCAACATGAAGACTGAAGGATCAACGGTCTGTACTTTAATGCAACACGTTACATCTTTCATGAATAATAAATAATACAAAAGGGATGCACACAACCAGAATACACCAGAATAACATGTAGACAACTCTAAATTCAGATGTTTGTTTGCTCCCTCCACTCCGCTAACTTGTATCTATTTGTTCTGTGTTGTGCAGATGTATGTACGGTGCACAGTCAATCTGTGCATCGCCACCCTTCCCTCACAGAAGTGTCCTGATTTGTGCACCCGCTCCATTAATCACAGAGCGCTAGTTAACAGTGTGTTTACGAAATCCTACACCATCAACTCAGGACCTATTAGCCTTGTGATCACCACTCCAGGACCAACCACATCCACTCCCATTACCACTACTACACCAACTAAGACGACTACTACTACTACTACTACTACTACTACTACTACTGCTGCTGCTGCTGTTACCACAGCTGCCCAGACCACCACCACCTCACATGGTAAAAAAATACTAAGAGCTGTTTCATATCAAGCATTCATATTAGCCAAATAACTGGAGGCATAAACAAACTAAGCAATTGCTTTGGGCCCCAGAGCCACCAGGGGCCCCTAATGTGTGAACTATCTTATTTTTTCATAATTTAAGTATTTATTCAAGTTACATTATCTTATGTTTATTACACAGCTTTGTATGTGAACCATAGCCTACTGAACTGCTTTGGTAATGCTTTATTTTACAGGTCTCTAAAGAGTAATTTGCAGGTATTTAACAGTTGATTTTTAGGACATTTTACAAAGAGGGTGGTGCAATGTGGTACAAATTATAAGAAAAAAATTGAATAAAGTGTTAAATTGGTAAGTTGGTAGTTGATAGTAAGTACCTACTCATTATATTTAGGTTAATACATAATACTTACATAATTACTTATAATATGTCAATATTTAAACTGACAGAAAATACTTGGTTTTCAGTGTGTAACTGTTCATTCTTAGGACATTTCTTTGACAGGGTTATATAATTTGGTAGTAAACAGGAAATGTGCTCATTATAGAGTTTTTAAGAAACAACCTAATATGCTAATATGTGGTTTGACGCACAAAACTACACACTGAAAACCAAAAAGTATTTTATGTCAGTAAAAGAATTGTTAAGAATCAAATGATTAAGATTTTTTTTGCAGATTAACAACTAGGTATGAATCGAGATATGATGAATTAGCAACAAACCAACTTAATTTCTGCAAATTGCACCACCCTCTCTGTAAAATGTCCTGGAAATTAACAGTTAAATACCTGTAAACTTATTATTTCCAGGAAATGAGTGTAAAATTAAAGGATCTGTAAAAGCATCACAGCTGCTTTTGTTCCAGTTTTATCAAGTTAATTTATTATCTTTCTTTTATTTTATTCTATTTATTCTTTTATCTCAGTCATTGCAATTGTAGCTGTAAATTTTAAAGTAAATTTTAAAACTATTAACCAATTGTTTTGGAGGGGACTACCTTGTGCTCTCTGCCTATTGTGGTCATTTTAAGAACATCGTAGAGAAATAATTTACTGTTCCCTCCTAGGTTTACACAGTTGTGAGACCATACAATGCACAGTTTATGCACTGGAACACAAGAAGGCACTATTAGAGTTATTATTAAGAGTCTTTAACAGGCTTAGGCCAGCCATCCCTAAAAGAAAAACAGTTTAAAACGACTGTGACACCTGCAATTAATGTTTTAAAACTGAAAGATGTCTATTTTAAGTCACTCTAAAGAAATGTAATGTGTGATTTGAGAAATTTTATGTACACATTCAACTTAACTCATTAACCTCTCCTCTATCTCCTGCAGCTCCAGAACAGGCCTCAGCCATGGCGGTGGGCGTAATTTTGACGACTATCAGCATATTTCTTCAACACATCTTCCTTTACTGAGCACACTGGATGATGATCTGACAGCAACATGGAACATTACCTTTTCCTGTTTGGCCAATTGAAGATTGGGTCCGATTCTACTATATAATTTGAGCTGCTTCAGAGAATCAAATAAGAGCAAGAACGCGCTACGTTACTGTCAAAAAAACATTGTAGATAAAATAGGTGTATTTTAAAACCTAGAAATATTAAAATATTTCATTACTGACACTTCTATCTGTATATCCAATTTGTTTCAGCAAAATTGTGCTTAATGTTATTTGTGTATCTATATTTACTTTAAATGTTAAAGGTATATGTATATTTTTAGTAATAAATTGTTGGTATAACATGTATATTTCATTAAAGTTATCCAAACTATATAATTCAAAAGAAAAAAAACATTAAAAGACATAAAAACACACAGATTTCCTGTATTGTTTTTTTGAGTACTTTACAGCCAGAAAATTAATAGAACTAAAGTTTAAAAAATGTTATTTTATTGTAAGAACAATTTTAATTTCAATAAATGGGGCAGCTGTGGCTCAGAGGTAGAGCGGGTCGTCCAATAATCGGATGACCGGCGGGTCGATCCCCAGCCCCCCAGTCTTAATGTCAAAGTGTCCTCGGGCAAGATATTGAAACCCAAATTGCTCCTGGATGCTGTGTCATTAGTGTGTGAATGAGCATTAGAAACTCCACCTGATGAGCAGGTTGGCACCTTGCATGGCAAGTGTATGAATGTGTGTGTGAATGTTGGCATGTAGTGTAAAGCGCTTTGAGTGGTTGGAAGACTAGAAAGGTGCTATATAAATGCAGCACATTTACCATTTAAATCAATTACAATTTAAATTAAGTTTATATCAATTGCTCTGTAGGTAAACAGTGCCTGAATCTCTTCAGGGAAATTCAACATGTTTTATTTCCCCTAATGACTTGAATTAACTAAATGTAGTGGGCCATAGTGAGGAGCCACAACAGCAGCAGCAGCAGTAGCAGTATAATGCAAAGGATGGATACTAAAACAGGTATATATGAGTATAAGTAGGAAGTGTACATAGTTGGTAAGAATAAAATGCCAATATGAGCACAAAATTTTAGTCTTGACCTTACTACTTACTAGCTTTTTCCAGTAAATGTCAGCAGTTGATCTAATCACTAAAGAAGAAGCAAATACCTGGTAATTGGACATTTGAGCTTAGATTGTTTTGTAATCTTAGATCAAAATGCAACCTTCAATTTAAAATATAAATTCTTTAAATTATTACTCTGTGTTTGCAGAAGTGCATGTACAGTATACAGTAATAATCAGAGAAAGGTTGCAGGATGTGCTTCAATGGACCTGCAGAAATGCAAAGTGAGACTTGCCAATTCTCAATGGAGAAAATATTTAGAGCTGTCAAAGCCACTATTTATAGTCACACAAACTGTTTAAATGAATGTTTACATAAAGGTTTGAGACCAGTATTATGTTCATAAACTCATTATACCATCTTTAAAGGTTGTTGCCACAAAAATGTATACCCTAAATGGGCAACGTATTCTGGGATATCCAAACTGTAAAATAAATTTTACCATGAATTTTATAGGATCGGTCATTTTATTCTAATTTTATGTTGCCTATTTAACACCTGGCCGGGGACAACAGATGAAAATGAACCTTTTAGGCTAACTCTGGCTTATTTAGTTTTTTTCTGTTGATTAATGAGCATTGTCCCCACCAAATAAATAGACTTATAAAAAGTCATATTTTGGAAAAAAGCCCAAATGAGTTGAAATACAGCAATGAGATAATTTTAACTATTTCTGTTTTGCCCATATAAGAAACAGAGCACTGGCCTCTAGTCCAAAACCCTACTGGCTGACAATGTGTGCCTTTTCCAAAGTTGTCACTTTTGTCACTAAGTTTACAGCAATGACTGTAAATAAAGTGGCTATAGACAGTTTTGTAAATTAGTGTATAAAAACTAAAATGTTACAGGTAAGAAGGCTTTTAGACCAATATCCTTTAGTCAGTGGTGGAAGAAGTATTCAGATACTTTACTTAAGTAAAAGTACCAATACAGCAATGTAAAAATACTCCATTACAAGTCAAAATCCTGCATGAAAAATCCTACTTAAGTAAAAGTACATAAGTATTAGCAGCAAAATGTATTCAAAGTATTAAAGTAGAAGCACTCGTTTGACATCATTAGATTATTAATACTGAACCACTGGTTTCATCTTTAACAATGTGTTGTATTTTAAAAAGCTTGTTATATTATCCATTGTGTAAAATCTGAGGAAGAGAGAGATTTTACTGTCACATGCACAGTAACACAGCAGATGGCAACATTTAAGGCAGCGAAATTTAGCGTCCTCGAGCTCTAGTTCCAATTAGAGTGTATAATAAACTGAGAGAGAAGAGGAAGATAAGAGAGAGACAAATTAAAATATAAAATATATACATATATACATTATACTGCACATTGGAGCACAGGTGCGGTATTGCACATAAGTGGTAAATAGATAAATAAGTGTATTGCACATAAGTGATGGGTGATAAATACTTACAATAAAAATATAAATATTGTTGGGAGGTGAGAAAGTGTGTAGGAGAGGAAGAGAGAGACTGTGTGTGTGTGTGTGTGTGTGTGTGATCACAAAGTCCCAGAGTTCAACTAGTTTAACTAGTAACAAAAGCTAAAATAAATGTAGTGGAGTAGAAAATACAATATTTCCCGCTGAAATGTAATGGAGTGGAAGTATAAAGTAGCATAAAATGTAAATACTCAAGTGAAGTACAAGTACCTCAAACTTGTACAGTACTTGAGTAAATATACTGAGTTACTTTCCATCACTGCCTTTAGTTCATACTGCATACATTTTAAAAGGTTATCTCACAGTTAACAAAAAGTATGTACTCTGTTGAGTTTCGTGTTGTAATGTGTGTATAAGTATTTTTCTGTTGAGTTTTATGTATTTTAAAAGCCCATCTAGGGACAGGCATTGCAAACTAGTTTAGACTATAAATGCTGCGGTATGTGACAAATAAACATTAAATATGAGGTATAAAATAACCATCCACCTGTAATGTACCAGTAAAGCAGCAACGTGGACGCCAGTGGTGCAGATGGAGTGCAGATATAAACCTGCACTTGGAGTGACAATAAAACTAAACCAGACGCCTTTAAAGAGGAGACACCAAGAGATACTGGCCCTTTGCCTTTACTGTATTTGTTTTCATTTTCGGGAGCTGACCAATCCCAGTTCAGACTGGGAGGTGACCAGCCCGCCTTCAGGAAAGACACGCCTCTATGTTCAAGGAACACCGCTTCATACATACACTGTTGTTAGCGACGCAGCCGCTACGGACAATTTCATTTTTGACATTTTTCCACTTGAGACCACCCCACAAAACCTCACATCTTGCCACAGGTGAATGCAAGAGTAGCGGTTTCTCCTGGTTGGGCCCCGTTACGCTGGTGGCAGTCCTGCGAGGTGAGTTAAACCAGCTAGTTAGCGCCGAAGATAGCCTGTAACGTTACTGATGGGGGTTGGTTGTTGTGCTAACGTAGCATTTCACTTAGCTGCTACATAACCTTGCCGAACTGACACAAGTAGTGAGCTAGCTAACACTGGCTGTATTTCCGTTACGACTTGATATTTTCGTCTTCTAGCTGATTAACAGGAGAGGTTTGAGTGGAGGCTGCATGAGCTTGTGGCGTCAATAAGTTAAGACAAGCTAGTTTGAGTGAGGCTAGCAAGCTAATAGCGGCGACCATGATTTAGCTGACAGGCTAACGCTAAAAGCAGACTGACCTGACAAGATGCGTTTTCTTGTTGTGTTTAATGTTACTGCGTGGGTCTGGGTTGTTATGAGACCAACGTTAATGGCAGTGAAGTCGTTTGTGTGACAACTGTGTTTTTATCTCTGTCGGAACTTCTCGCATAACTTGATGTTAACGCGACGTTATGTGGAAGCTAGCGTTAGCTCGACGGCTAACTGACCTAATCAGCTTGCTGCATAAGTCAGAAATAATTACTGACCGTCTAACTTCATTTAACTACGTTGCTGTAACGTTAACACACATGCTACAAACTAAACAGCAGACTGTGTTGTCGCGTTGTCAGCTGCGATGAGGCATTGTTGTTTCTTTTCGACATCTTCCACCTAACTAACAGCAAGGGTAACGTTAGTTAGCCAACATGTTTCAGTAAGCAGGGTCCCGTCTGTCGAGGACGGCCAGCGACGACCCGACAACATCACTTTCTGCCAAATAGTACCATTAACAGCTCAGTCTGCAGATAGCAAAAGGTTAGCTTGCTTGCCACATAACTTTGGGCTAGGACGAAAGCCAACGTCAGCCATCAGACAAGCTCACCGAGAAACGGATGGCGTTAAGCTCGGTGTTTGGCAGAGAGGGGGAGGGGATGAGGCAGAGCTACAGCGAGAGAGAGAGAGAGACAGCGCCTACATGGCTGCGAAGTGTAACCTATATTCTAGCTTTTTTTGGAAGCGTTAGTCGACCAATTTCGCTGTCTATGACTCTCTGCCGTATTTGTTTCGCGTTTCGGCAAAAAATATTTGAAGCTGGATATGCGACAAACACGATCTCAGCGACTCAAGCCACCGTGTTTTCCGAAATTGGTGGTGCAAGGCAGCGAGGCACAATGTCTTCTCCCCGCTGGACAAATGCAATGACGTTTGCTTAGGGAGCGTCAATAACTTACTGTTTTTTTTCTCCCGAAAAATGTATTGATGGTGCCAAGAGCCTCATACATAAACTTAAATGTGTGTATATGTATTGTTGAATCTTGTGCAATTTAATGTATTTTACTGTTGAATTTTATGTATTTTAAAAGCTCATTTAGGGACGGGCATTGCAAACTAGCTTAAGCTATAAATGCTGTGGTGTGTGGCAAAAAAATGTTTTCTTTATTTTAAATCTTATATAATCATCAAATTGGCTTTTTGTATCGTCACATCAGGTGTTATTTTCTTTAATATCTCTGAACAATTTTGCGGTTAGTGGATCATATCATTCTTTATTTTCCTGTTGCCTCTTGTGAATAGCAGGATATTATATAGTAGTTATGAATTCTTTGATAACATTGTTATCTCAATGTTTTGTAAAATAACAAAACGGTGTACATACATAAAAAATATATAAGTTGACGTCACAATATCCAGAGACCGCAAATTGCCAGATGTATGTCAAGAAGACTTTAAAAAATGTTCTGCACACACAGTATAATTTCAGAGATTTTTTGTTAACAGATTTATATACTATAGATTTAGTAAAGTTCTATTTACAAATCCAGAATACTAATATCTCTGGTTAAAGTTGCTGTTGTCATATGGAGTTAATTGCCCTATTTTGTAAACCTAAAAGTGTAGCTTTCATATCTGGACACAAAGTCTTTGATGGTAACAAATAATTTAGGACATTTAGGATTCCAAATACACTGACCAAATAACTATCGGTGGGGAAGATGTATTGGTGATGTATGTAAAATTTCCATTGAAGCGCTGTAATGCTGAAAAAATGTCATTATTATAATTGGTAGAATACAGTGTTTATTAAATTAATAATTGACATCTCGTAAAAGTTGTGTGAATTAAACTCTTAAATTATTTTAAATTATTAAAAAGCTTACTTTTATGGGGGGTTTTTTTTGAGTGAAGGGATTCATAGTCCTCTCATGGAGCTGCAATGCATGTTTCAGTTCTTTCACACGTGTGTATTACTTGAAGGACAGTCCCTAAACTAGCTGCCATAGACGTTCTGCTGTAGGATGAGAGGAAGCCCATTTATGGAAAGTCACAGTCTCGCATTTTGCATAATACTTTCTCATAGCCTTCTGGTTTGAAGCAGTTGTTCCCTTTGTTTCACTCCAACTTTTTTCTTTTCTTCTTTTTCTTTTTTCTTGCATGTTTGTGATTTTCTTTTTGTGGTTTTGTTAGGTTTGTAAAATCGGTACACAAAAGAGGGCTCTCTTGTTTGTTCAGTATAGCTTGCCACATGTCAATAAAGGTTGAATTTGAAATAATGGCAAGGTTTAAAAAAAATTCTGTGTCCCTACAATGGCTGTAGTCTTCCTTTATCAGGCAGACCAAGACTGTTTAGTATTATTATGCACATAGACTAGACATAACACTGTGGGAGAATTTTCACCTCAGTGTTACTTCTCTTAAAACAGTGTCAAAAACCAGCAGTTCAGACTTTAAATTGTTACCGTTGAGCTGCACCGAGGAAATGTTATGCCATGACGTTACATTACAGAAAAAAAGAACATTTTTGCAGTGAAGTACTGGACTGTTACACATAAACACCTTTTGCTGCCTCCAACATACACTTGCACAGATTTATAAATCCTCATTCAGCTGATTAATTTTTTATTTATCGCCTAGATTTTAATCAGAGTTCTGTTTAGATTGCAGTTACAACATCAGAGACAAACTAGAAAGGGCTGTTTGCAAGCCTCAACCAACTCAGCAAGTGAAATAGGTTGTCAGTAAGGAAAGTTCAGGTATCACTGCTGTGATACAGGGATCAGCAGAAATGTCTAAGGATAAAAAACAATGGCCGAAAAACTGATTTAATCCGTGTTGTAAATTCAGCCAAACATGGTAACAAATTGAAGATCAAGAACTTCTAAAAGAACAAAATAAGGTAAAAGACTTCTCCTGCAGTGTTGGGAATGTTTAAAAACTTTTTTTACTTTAGCAGACCTACCTATTACATCAGTGTTTGACATTATACTGTATTTTCTATTTTCATTCACATCAGTGTTTTTTCACTTGTTTTGATGGCAGCTGTTTCTTCCTCTCCCTCCTCATTCTTTGTGTCCCTTTCTTACTACAAAATAAATATGAATGGTCTGCACACTCTCTCGAGCAGTGCTTGACACTATTTGTGGTTCAAAAAGTTCACAGACTAGGTAAAACCCAACAAGCTGTTAACTGTCCATCTGTATTTGTCCATTGTAGCCCCTTTGAGTATGTGTATACAATGAAGAGGCGTGTGGAGGACCAGGAACCAATATTTGCATCCCAGCAACAGCAATCACGTCGCCCCCCAGTTCAGGGTATTGCAGAGAGCTTCCAGCACCGGGCCCTCGCCCCGGCCCCTACAGTGATAGAGGCAGCCGCAGACAACATGCAGCCCTCCACCGGCATCCAGTATTCTCTCCCCCAGGGCTACCAGGTATGTTGAAAGCAGTTGGGGCTTGAACAGGGTCTTAGATTAACATTTACCAGACACCAAATGGCAGTAAATTGCCTTTAGTGGATAAATGGATAATGCCATATAGAGTCTAACCAAGCACGCGCAGGAATGCGGTTCTATTTACAGCTTCGCTAGCTTGTTGTGCTACATATTACAACCTTTTAACTTTGTACTACATTATACATTTCTCAAAGAACTAGTACAAAGGCAAGAGGTTGTGTTATGTAGCACAACAAGCTAGCAAGGCTGTAAACATCTGATCAGTTCATTGTTTGTTTTGGGTCTGCACATGAGATTTGTTGACACATGGAAAAATATAGAAAATCCGCCAGCCAAATCCTTTAAAAATGATAAGATTAGACTATGTGCGCTTAAGTAATGTGCTTGCCTTGCAGTTCATTTCAGAATCTCTATTTAATTATTTAAAGATTGTAAAGAAAAGAGTAAATAAGTGTTTATAGATCTTAAAATTCAACTATATTTCTTCCTCAAAAGGTGCCTACAATGCCTCAAAGCACAGGTGGTCATGGACATAACAGTACTGCACCTCATGTTGGGCCCCATGCACACAGCATAGCAGTTCAGTCCCAGGGCCCTGCAGTGGTCCAGGGACACGTTCATCCTCCTGCACCCTTGACTTCAGCCCAAGGACAGCAGCAGTTTCAGCGACTGAAGGTACATCTACATGGACACATAGACAGGCATTGAAATACGTGCACCAAAGTAAACCTGAAATCAGCCAATCTAAGCCAAGTATGTTGATGAAATCACAGATGAAACCAACAAATATGTAATATTTATTTAACATGTTACAGGTTTCTACATGTTTAGCCAAATATATTTGTTTTTCTGTTTCTAAATTCATGTTGATAACTGCATTTAGTGGTTACAGTATATCTGCTTCTTTGAGGGGGGATTGTCAGTGAATTTTCACACCATTACTTCGTAGGTTGAAGATGCCTTGTCCTATCTGGATCAAGTGAAGCTGCAGTTTGGGAATCAGCCACAAGTTTATAATGATTTCCTTGATATTATGAAAGAGTTCAAGTCACAGAGGTCAGTTCTAATTTTACTGCCATTTCTTTTCAACAACCAGAACATCCATAAACATATATTTGTTTAGTTTTCACATATTACACAAACAGAACAATATCCATCATCTGCTTTGAAAAGTAGCACATGGACACTTTAGATGAATCAGATACTAAATTACAGTAATTTCCTCTGTCACTACAGCATAGACACTCCTGGAGTTATCAGCCGTGTGTCCCAACTCTTCAAGGGCCATCCGGACCTTATCATGGGTTTCAACACTTTCTTGCCACCCGGATATAAGATTGAGGTTCAAACTAACGATTTGGTCAATGTGACCACGCCAGGTCAGATTCACTACATCACCCCTCATGGTATCTCTGTTCAAAACATCCCTGTAAGTGGAGCGTCCAGCCAACCTGCGAGCCAACACCAGCACCAGAGTCTGCCGCAGGCTGGCCCGAACACCACCGCTACCACCACCACCCCACCCATCCCCACCCAGCCTGCAGCAAACAAAACCAACAAGGTAAGAGTATGGGCCTCTATATTGGTTCACCGAATTGAGTGTAGTAGACTAGACTTATGCGTGTGTTACGTGTCATGACATGTTTATGTACTTCTCTGTTAATCTCATAAGCCAATGCAGTCTCCAGCCCACACCCCCACCAGCCAGCCCAACCCATCCATCCCATCCTACGCCTCACCGCGCTCGCCTTCGGTCCAGTCCCACACTCCCGTGAGCAGCACACCGTCCGGTGCGCCACCTCTCCAGAACAACCAGCCTGTGGAGTTCAACCATGCTATAAATTACGTCAACAAGATCAAGAACCGCTTCCAGGACCAGCCAGACATCTACAAAGCCTTCCTGGAAATCCTGCACACATACCAGGTAAGGAAATGCACACCAATAAAACATATTCATGCTTTGTAGTATATAAAGGGCTGTTGGTACCCAAATGACTTTGTGTTGCCACCTAAAAAAGGAAAGTGCGATACCCCCAGATTTGACCCAACTACTACCTCCTTTTTAAATTACAGAAGGAACAACGCAATGCTAAAGAGGCAGGAGGCAACTACACCCCAGCACTGACTGAGCAGGAGGTCTACACTCAGGTGGCGAGGCTCTTCAAGAACCAGGAGGACCTGCTCTCAGAGTTTGGACAGTTCCTCCCTGATGCAAACAGCTCAGTGGTGAGTCTTTGTTAATGCACTTCCAACGGTTAAATATAGATGAAAATATTATTATAACACAGGCATATCATGCAGCATTGTACAAAATAGTAGATTTCACAGACAGTGGTCAATAACAGTTTAAAGCCAGTGGTTTTTGTTGTTTTTTTGTTTGTTTGTTTGTTTTGGCACTGACAAAAAGTAAAGGAATAAAGTATATAATAATTTATTTTTGAAACAATGGCCTGAACATGTGAGTAACTTGGCTCTTCATTTATTCAAGTGCCTCGACTCCTATTCTTAATCTTTTTAATAGTTGACATTATTTACACAATTTTCCTTTTGTGACATCTGTTTGCTGAGATAATGATGTGTAAATCTCTTCCCAGCTGCTGAGCAAGACTGCGCCAGACAGGGCAGAGTCAGTGCGTAATGATCACGGCGGCACAGCAAAGAGACCCTTACTAAACAACAAACAGAGACTGAGCCAGAACGGCCTGCCAATCAGGAGACCTGTGGGAGTGGGAGTCACGCCACCTGTCAAGGTACACACTATTCTACATGTTGACTGTCTGCATATATTTATCTGATTGTACTGTTTGTCTTTCTGTCATGATATAGACCTAATAAAAGTATATTAATAGGTTAATTAGCACCACTTGCTGTGTCAGTGTACTGCAATGGCAATTTGTTTCTGAAGTGCAAAATGTAATTGTACATTGTAGTCATGCTTTTGGACAAACAATTATTTACTTTCTAAAATGTATGGCTTGACATGTCACACGTACATTTAAATCCACATCAGTATAATATTTTCTTCTATTTAAACATCCTCCTTAAAAAAAAAACAAAAAAAAAACAAAAAACGAAACAACAATTAAACATTTTCATGTTTTGTCAAATCCTCTTTACCCTTGCAGAAGAAACCCAAAATAGTGATGAAAGACCATGGCATGACTGAAGTCAGCAAACACAGCACCAGCACTGAAACTATGTTCTTTGAGAAGGTCAGTGCTGTTAAAAATATCACTATTGTTATTTATTGTTCTCATATTGTAATAAGATGGAGACAATTACCAGAATAAATGAAATTTCAAGAGAAATTTTTTTAACTTTGTTTTTTTGTCATCATCACTGAAAACACTAACAGGTAAAGAAGGCTCTTAGGAGCTCTGAGGCGTATGACAACTTCCTGCGGTGTCTGCACATCTTCAACCAGGAGGTGATTTCACGTGCTGAGCTGGTTCAGTTAGTCATCCCATTTCTTGGGTGAGTATACACATCACACAGTCCATTGGTGCTGCAGATACATACACCTACAGGTGCCAATGTTTTATTGCCTCTATAACTATACTTCTGTGCGTTGAAGCTAAAGAATATCTTCATACTAAAATATAGTCATTTTGTTTTGCTTTTATTTAAAAACATCACATTAGTTAAGTTGCATCACGCTAATTGCATGCAATGTGGCACACTTCACAGAAAATTCCCAGAGCTTTTTACATGGTTTAAAAACTTCCTGGGTTACCGAGAATCAAGCCACGGGGAGTCGAGCCAAGCGGAGAGTTTACCCAAGGAGCGTGCAACGGAGGGTATCGCCATGGAGATTGACTATGCTTCCTGCAAGAGGCTGGGGTCCAGCTACAGAGCACTGCCAAAAAGCTACCAGCAGCCTAAGTGCACAGGGAGGACGCCACTGTGCAGAGAGGTAAGTCACTGAAGTCTGCTTCTTAAAGTTTAAAGTTTTTCCTATCATGACGGTTAATAACCATAAACAAAGTAGTACTGCAACTAAAGATTATTTTTTAATTATTGATACATTTTTTAAGTCAAATAGCCTTATAAAGCGTTTGGTCAAAATATATAATATAATAATGTGTCTTTGCAGGTTCTGAATGACACATGGGTGTCATTTCCATCATGGTCTGAGGATTCTACAGTTGTAAGCTCCAAGAAGACTCAGTATGAGGAGCACATTTACAGATGTGAGGATGAGCGCTTTGAGGTGAGGAATACTCAGTCCACTCACTCGACAAAGTAAAAAATTGTAGATTCTCGTTTGGTTGTAAGAATATGTGGAGTCAAGAGGTGGTCAAAAAATGTGTAGATGTCCAGGGAAAGCCCTGCTGACACCATTGGCAATAATGGAAATGGAGTTGATTGGCACAAGCTTTAAATAAATCTTCAAATAAAACCGATTCAGTCATTAACTTCACTGTGACGGCGCCCCCTTTAGCTGGATGTTGTGCTGGAGACCAACCTTGCCACGATACGAGCCCTCGAGACCGTGCAGCGGCGGCTTTCTCGCATGTCTGCTGAGGAGCAGCTGCGCTTTAAGTTGGACAACACATTGGGTGGCTCCTCAGAGGTCATTCACCGCAAAGCTATCCAGAGGATATATGGGGACAAGGCCCACGACATCATCGACGGGCTTAAGAAGAACCCAGCTGTGTCCGTCCCCATAGTGCTCAAGAGGTTAGTTAAGATTGTGATTTCTTAGCTTTTCATCTGCTCAGGGCCTAATTTTTATATAAAGTTTGATTTAGAACCACTTAAGGTTGTGAATCACTATTTTGTTGCTGTTTACAGGTTAAAAATAAAGGAGGAGGAGTGGAGAGAAGCCCAGAGAGGCTTCAACAAAATCTGGCGGGAGCAGAATGAGAAGTATTACCTGAAGTCACTCGACCATCAAGGCATCAACTTCAAGCAGAATGATACCAAAGTGTTTCGCTCAAAGACCCTGCTCAATGAAATTGAGATGCTATATGATGAGGTAAGAAAACAATAATTGGATAGATTGAAAATAAGGAAAACTTAATAGCTCGATGTATGATTTATTTGTAGTATAGCTCCGATACCAAAAGACAAAACAGTCTTTGAATCTTTTTGTTCACACACAGCGATGTGGTTGGTAACGCTTTTGATACTTTATTTGCTTTTGACAACTTGTAGCTGTAAATGAGAGAGGGAGCATCACTTTCTATAGTCTAGACATTTTACTCTAATTCAGAACACTACTGTCTAAAAAGAGAAATGATTAACTTCTGCCTGTGTCCTGTAGCGCCAGGAGCGAGCATCAGAGGAAACTGCCACACCACCTCCCAGCGGCCCACATATGAACCTGACCTACGATGACAGCCAAATCCTGGAGGATGCCGCTGCTCTCATCATCCACCATGTCAAAAGACAAGTTGGCATCCAGAAAGAAGACAAGTACAAGATCAAACAGATCATCCACCACTTCATCCCTGACCTGCTTTTTGCTCGGCGAGGTGAGCTGTCTGATGTGGAGGAAGAGGAAGAAGAGGAGGAAGAAGACATGGACGTGGATCAAGATGGTCCCAAGAAGCACAATGGCCTGCCAGGCAACAGCCCATCAAAGTCCAAGCTCCTCTTCAGCAACACAGCAGCTCAGAAGCTGCGGGGCACAGATGATGCTTATAATCTGTTCTTCGTGAACAACTACTGGTATATCTTCCTCCGTCTTCATCACATCCTCTGCTCTCGTTTGCTGCGAATCTATGGGCAGGCGGAGAAGCAGATTGAGGAGGATGCCCGTGAGAAAGAGTGGGAAAGAGAAGTGTTGGGGCTCAAAAGAGAGAAGAATGAAAATCCGGCAATCCAACTTAAGATGAAGGAGCCGAGTAAGTGCAAAAACTTTTAATGACAAGACAAGTGGTTATATTTTGTTTTAATGTAATTGTACTCAAATTCTCACTGACAGTTATTTTGATCCCACTAATAATATTTTGTGATTTTTCACCATATAACTAATCACATTTGTTGTCCATTTTCTCATCGCAGTGGATGTTGATGTAGAGGACTATTACTCGGTCTTTCTGGAGATGGTGCGTAACCTTTTGGATGGAAACATGGAGCCGGCTCAGTACGAGGACTCCTTGAGGGAAATGTTTACTATCCACGCCTACATTGCCTTCACCATGGACAAACTCATCCAGAGCATTGTCCGGCAGGTCAGCACACACAAGATTTTATCATTTCATTTTTCTCACACAAATATTCCAGGGAAGTGGTTCATGAAAATACCAGAAAAATTATATTGAGTAATTGTGTGAGTATTAGTTGTTTGAGAATGTAATCTGGCTCAAACACAAGCGAGGTGGGGGTAAAAAGAAAAACTACTGTGCAGCCAAAAGTCATCTGCTTTAATGGAGCAGAGTGTGTTGTTATCACTTGTAGCCTCTGCACTGATAGAGTGTGATCCTACAAAGTCAGCGGACTCACCTGTTGCACACACTGAACACATTTTTTTTTTCACAGCTCCAGCACCTTGTCACTGATGATGTGTGTGCACGTGTGACCGACTTGTACCTGAGCGAAAGTGCCAATAAAGCCACAGGGGGCACGCTGTCCACGCAGGCATCCAGGGCCACAGCAGAGGGCACCTACCAGCGCAAAGCAGAGCAGCTAATGTCAGATGAGAACTGCTTCAAGGTACCACAAGCACAAAGCATTATCATATTTTTGTAAATCAGGCTGCACTTCTTTGTTCATAGACGTGTGTTATATACTTTCCTCTCATTGTTTGCGCGTCTAGTTGATGTTTATGAAGAACCGTGGTTCTGTCAGTCTGGCCATGGAGCTGCTGGACACAGAAGAGGAGAACTCTGATGAGCCAGCCGAGGCAGAGGTAAGAGTTCATACACCAAGAAGTTCTTGTTGGAGTTAATGGTGGTGTTTAATTATGTTGCAGTGTTTCTAATACTGTGTCCACTAAAGACTGACATCAATTTTTATTGGCGCTGTTTTTTTCTCTGTCCTCAACAGAGGTGGTCACACTACGTGGACAGATACCTGAACTCAGATTCAGCCTCCCCAGAGCTGCGTGAGCATTTGGCCCAGAAGCCGGTGTTCCTCCCCAGGTGAGGCCCCAGCCATGTCTCCCTCTTGTCTGCACACTTAAAACTTCTGTCCTGAGCCTCTAGTCAGCCGAGCAGCCACTCCACTGTTGACAAGCCAGACCAGCTGCCAAACAACTCATTTTCAGAGATAAAAACAGTGGCACTTTTACAAGCTTGACTTAGGAAGCTCTCTCTAATCTCAACATTTTGGGCATAGGAGCTCTGCCTTAATAGTAACGGACAAACAGCAAGAGTTTGAGAAGGTTAATTTACAAGAGTGACTCCACAGTTACAGTGAAACCCTGTCTGGAAAGAATCTCATTGGCCATGAACATTTTTTCAGTTTCTGACCTCTGCCTCACGTAGAAGATTGCACTTTACATGGCCGTTCTTTTAAAAATGGAATTTATTTATTCATTGATTCAGTTCCTTTTTAATGGGAATTTTATTTATTCATAGTAAGGTTTTTAAAAATGGTTTTGGCTTGATCGTGGTTTTGAATTTCCAGCTTAGCAGACACCTATAAGGAATCATTTGGTTTGATTATTCACATTGTATTGAATTTAAATGATGATTTTCATTGTGTAACATAATAACAAAAAGTCTTTGAATACGCAAACTGAAAGTAAAACAAATGGGTTCCACCTTTTGTCATTTTATTTCATTTTTCTACGATGTCTTTGACCTGAGTTTGAGAGACTAAAGCTCTTATGTAGGACCTGAGTGACTTTGTTAAGAAAGAACGGTGAAGTCATGGTTTTCTTTTCTACCTTATCATGCCCTTTGTTTGTGATTGTATTCAAATCAAAGGTCCTGTATGTGACTTAATCACTGTTTGCAACTGTAAATGTTCAAATGTCCATTTTGTTTAAGTCTGTTATACTCAGTGTTATGTTTGTAATAATTTTCAGTGGAAACAGTGCACTCCCGTTGCAACTTTTTGTTGTGGGTGAGGTTTTTTTCCACTGGTTTGAGAGAGATTTGTGCTCAAGCTTTTTAAAACTCTGGTCAAGCACATTATCTGCAACACTTGTACAGAGGAGTAGGGTTTGTAAATAAAATGATCGTCTAAATTGTATGTTCATATGTTGGTGTATTTCTTTCCTGACAACCTCAGAGCTGTGCATGGAGGCGTGGTTGTGTCCGCTCTTTCTTAAAGCTCCAGATGAGTGTTGTGTATATAAAACCTGTCTGTTTGATTTTCAGTGCTTTTTTTTTTGTTTGTTTTGTTTTGTTTTTGGTTTTTTTGAGATGGCTGTCCATTACCATAAACATTTCAAAAGGTTTTTTAAAATGCAGAACAATCTTGCTCTTAGTTTTCTCTTATTTAACCCATTGCATAAATCTGGTACCTGACTATGATTTATCATTGGGCTCACCCACATCTTGTCCTTTTTTCCCATCAAATCTATGAGAGGTCAGCAGCACAGGAGGTCAAAAGACTTGGCCCTTCTTCACAAAAACCTTCAGTGGCAGTAAAACTCTTAGCAGTTTCTTTTTCCAGTTGTGTTGGGTCTTCATCTCATGATCATAACACTCTGTACATTGTTGGTGAAAGTATGTGCACATCAAAGTATTCTCAGCTCATATTTTGGATTGGTATCCGATCGGGCAGCAATTTTGTAGTGTTTGTTTCTAACAGTTTTTTTACCTGAAATTGGCCTCACTGTCATGTCTTTTAAGTGGAGCCCTGAATGCAAAAATATGCTTCATGGTTTCAGTCCTCGCTCACCTGAACCCTGTGTGGTAAGTACACATTTAAAACTTTCATTCAGGTGGGGTGAATATTTGCATTTTTTTTTTTTATTATTATTATTATTACCTGCACAAAATCGGGATCAATTTCCAATTAAAAGAAGTATTTGTTTGCCAAGCATATTTAGATTTCAACTATGTGGCTGTTCAACGGAAGTGCACTGTAAAGAAATATTACGACTGCTGCCTCTGCTGCTCTTATAGATCCACATTTCCCACGAATGATTTGACTCCCTATCTAATTCTGTTACTCGGTGAGTTGCAATGCATGGGTTTAAAAATTCTTGTTTAAAGGGACAGTCCTCTCAAATTTGACTAGACAGCTCTCAAATCAGCTTGTTAAGATTGTGTGTGTATGATGGCTGACTACATCCTTTAGGCTGTAAAATCGCACAGTGCATATTGTCAAACACAAAATTGTGCCATGTAACATTCTTAAATGAAAATAAAGCAGTTGACAGATTTTTAGAAATTTGTGCGAACTTTCCCTGTAAACGTGATGCACTCTTTTGATGTGTGGAATAAAGAGCAGGATTTTTTTTATTGTTTGTTTCTTTCAGGTCAGCCAGTGTTATTCATGTCTGTCAATCTCCTCTGGCTTTCAGGAATTTGAGAAGGATAAGGAAGTGCCAGAGAGGATGGGAGCAACTGCAACAGGAGAGAATGACCAAGGGCACCTCCGACAAGTCGCAGGACGGCAAGAGTGAACTAAAGATGGAGTGCATGTTCAAGCTCAACTCCTACAAGATGGTGTATGTCTGCAAATCAGAAGACTACATGTACAGGCACACCGCACTCACACGGGCTCATCAGGTAAGCACAGGAAAAAATAATCAGTTGTAATCAGCTGTAGACTTGTCTCCTTCTAATTATCATTAATTGTTAGTTCATCACAGGGACAGGGGGAAAGTAAATTTGAAAAAAATCAAAAATATTTAAATTTCTCACCATCGTGTAGATTTCAAAAGCACCAGAAGAATGAGTGAACACACTAATGACCTTGTGTCCAGTCACATCGTTACTGTGTGTTCAGACAGAGCACAAAGCGAATTTATGAGGCAGTGAGATTACATACGAAGTCGATGCAAAGATGCCCGCAGACACAGTCAGTGCGCTTGTTGCTGTCTAGTTTACAGCTAATGTACAGTTGGTATTTTGGCTGTTTGGGGCGAATAAACACAAATGGTCCAGCGGTCAAATTTGCACGAATGACGCAAGGCGAAAATTTGCTTTGTATTCTGTCTGAGCACACATTTAGAGGTTAACATCTTTAAACTATGAAGTACCCAATGGTGGGTCTCTGTTCATAAACTCCTAGTGTGCAGCCAAAGGAGAGAAATATTTAAGTGTGTACAAAAGGATCCATACACCATCTAAAGTATTCCTATTTGCAGCCAAATATGGTGCAGCCATTAAAATCATGTTATGTTTGGTTTGAATTTTTCACTGTGTGAGGACCATGTAGGTTTAATGATGTGTGGAGGGCTCAGACTGATTGGACAAGGACAGTATACAGTGTGCAGTACAGTCATGTGATGTGGAAAAGATTTATTAATAACCTTAAAGAAACTTTCAGGTAAACTTTATGGGAAAGGTAAGATACCACAGTACAGTTAAGGCAGGTTCAGAAATGTTGACTTGTTGTACACAAGAGAAAAAACAAATTATTTTGCACATTTATACATTATCAGTGTTTAGCAGAGATATTTGCAGTTAGATGATTTTCTTACTTCTTTTGTCTGTTGTCATTATCATAAAACGGCTAAAATCTTGATCCAAAAACTCAAGCTTATGATCATAGAGGTCATTTTACTGTAAATTTGTTAGTGATAGTTTTTTGCAAGTATTTGCAAGTTGGATTTTTTAATTTTAGTAGTTCTATCAATAACTATTCTTTGCTTTATTATTATAACTCTTAATAGTGGGTTGTTTGTTTTTTCACTTTTCATCATTCTCAAAATATTTTTAATTATACATGTTTCATATGTGTTTTAACAAACTTTGCAACAGTCCATACTTGAATCTATTAGTTTGTATGTTGTATATAAAACTTTTTTAGTTGGAAGGTGATGATAAGAACCCTTCAGCATTCATCCTGTGGTGATACAATGCCCCCTAGTGAATGCAGATGATCTGAGACAGCCCCAGTAGCCAGGCTGTCGCATAAAGAAGGGCCATCACATTCAAATGACATCTCACTTTTGGCGCCTTCAGAAACGACGGCCTCAGCTATGTCCTCATTGAGTATGGGAGTGACGCTGCCACAAGATAAATGCTGTCATTAGACCTGAAAATAGGATGGATAGTCTTCAGCTCTCTACAGCCCAGCGGAGTGATTGATTATTTTGTTTTGACGTTGTATCGCTATATCTGGATGAAGGAGATGACACCTTTACAGACATATTTCTTTCAGCGACCGTCTTCTTAGTTGTTTTGTTGGTGTCATAGTAGCTGAACTGCATTTTTCTGATTCCAGTCCCAACAGCGGGTCAACACGCGCCTGCACAGACGCTTTCAGACCTGGCTGGACACCTGGGCCAAGGAGCACGTGACGAGCGACATGGCTGCTGACAACCGCAAGTGGCTGATGGGAGACGCACAAGAAGGCCTGGTGTCTTGTACCACCTCCTGCAACCCCGAGGTCCTCCATTATCTCAACATTAACAAGTACCGGGTGAAGTACAGAACACTGTAGTCTCTCTAAAGGAGAAACTGTGGCTGTGATTGTCATCACACAACAGACTGCCAGTAATGACTTTAAATATACAGCAGCTTCATGCGGATCTTTCAAGCCTGCCGTTACTGGATACAGTTGCCAAATGTTGTGTGGTTATCAGTCCAGGGTTCACGTTGGATTCCAAGTTTTTTTTCCCTTTTTTTGCAAATGCGGGCGAAAAAACGTTTCAGGAACTTTGCGCTAATTTTTAAGCTTACACTGCAAAGTCAGCAATGTCTGTGAAATAGTAGTTTTGCAGGTATTGCTGTCACTAGATTGGAAAAACACCCACCTGTTTTAGCAACTCTAAAAATATATTAAATGCAGATTTTTATATTAGTTGATGATACAAAAAAAGCACTCCTTGCTGCATTTCCTCTCTGGAATAATTCACAGTTTGAACAAAACACCTGGTTAAACATTTCATAAAACATATTTCACATTAATTAGCTGTTTTTGGAGGACCACTTCATCACACCACAGGAAATAAAAACAAACAACCTCAGTTTTTTTTTCTTTAGGTAGCAAGAACTTGTACCTGTTACCTCTGTGAAAATGTGCATACTCTGACTTGGAGCTCAATCTGGCTTCCAGCTGTAAAATTGTATAGCCTGTGAATGTTTTCTTTTTTGATGGTAAAGGTGCAATACTGCACTGTATATTCAGCATCTCTGGCAACTGCTGGGAAGATGCTTGGCATCAGTACAATGTCAGCAGAGTGTATCGAGTACAGTAAGTTATGACTGCCCAAACACTTTGTGTAAATATGTTGTTTATATCTAGATTTTTTAAAATCAGATGTCATCAATGTGTAGCATACAATAACACACATAGTATCAATATTTAGCTAGAGGTTGCAGAGACATTTATTAAGAAAATGCAAAATTTTAACTGTTTGTTACCAAAGGGGTGTTAATTAGAGACCTTTTTCGTTTGTGGTCTGTTGAACGTGTCTTCATTTAGTAGAAAAATTTCCCATTTGTACGTTTCCAGACAGAACCGTCTACCCTCCCTGCGCTTTTCAACCTTCAGTCTTTGGCATCGGTATCACTCGTGGTGTTAACACGATTGAATGTAGCCAAGCAGCAATTTACGCTTTTTGAAAGTAACAGTAAATGTCCATTTTTGAAAGTTGTGGTTTCTTGTATGTTAACTTAACCAAATGGTTAGAATCTGTTTGACAGATTTGGTGGTCTCACAGCGTATCACCTATAAAAACTGTACATGAATTTGTGTTTATTTTTTATGCCCAGTGTTGACGACAAACACTGACGGATGTATAGTAGGTCTATACGTGAATGTCAGACTTGTGTAACTTGTGTACAGTTTTAGGATCAAGACAACAAGCGAGCAATAATTCCTTCGATTGCAGTTAATCAAAGCTATCTGTTTGTATTTCTTGCTGAAATACAAATGTGAATGTTAAATTCCCTTAAAAGAGGGATGTAAACTAAGGATTTTTTTATTGCCTTTCCCCTTCTGCAGTTTGTTTTATTTAAAAATATAATTAGCACTGTAGATATTGTAGGTAAGGCTGAATGGTCAGATGAGACCTAAAAGGCTTTTATTGGTTTCTTATTTGAGAATATCTATCACACTAAAGGCTGTCAAGTGTGTGAAACAATGGAAATCAACTTAAGACACAGGCTTTTCTTAACATTTGACTTTAGGAAAGCAGTCACATCACTTATACATTTTCATGAATGGATCATAATGCGAGCAAACACACCAAAAGTTTGGTTTGGACGTGCAGATTGGCATCACTCCAAAAGAAGCTGCCTCTCAAAAATTTTATCAGTCAACACTTTCCAGGGGCATTTAAGGCGACAGTCAGTTACATAACCAGCTACAGACAATCTTGGAACAGTTTATTACTTGGGTTTTTATTTTTATATTTGCTATGTTTAATATGGAATACCACAGGAAGTCCCGGGGAGCTGATTGTACATAAAGACATTGTTTGTACCTTGTTTTAATGTGTCTTTTCTCTTGACTTTTATGATGTTGTACATGAGTGTTAGTATGGTGTTTGGCATTAAACTATCCTTTGAATAGACAGAAACCATTTCTTTTTTCATTTCTGCCATTGTGTTTGTATGATTCGAGCCACTTTTAAACAAAATAATCCCATCCACACACTGAATATTAGTTTAATGAGGAAACCTTTTAGACGAGCAAGGGTGTATTTTTGTCTGTCTTTTATACTGTCCCCAGATATGCAGCATGATTTGAACAATATAACAAGAAGAAATCATACTTTGATTGTTTAATTTCCAATGCTAGAAAAATTATATACAAAAAGGAACAGAGCTGTTATTTCCAGCTCTGTAATTGCGATTTATGAAGACGCAAAACAATAATCTAAAGCCGTTGTTTGAGATGTGTTGATATTTTGAGACAGCTGTATAAATGAGGGCAACTCATTTGAGTTTGGAAAACACATGGACGACTTCTGCTATGCTCGTACGTAGATCCGTGTGCACACCACATCGTCGGCTCCAAAGGTCTGAAACAAGATTGAGAGGGAGAGAAAAAAAAAAGTATCTGATTACCATTTCATCAGCATTAGCGCGTAGCCTGTTCTGTTGCCATGCCTCATTAGAGGTTTCTTGTTATTCATGAACGATACTTTTCCCTGCAAACGTAGCTGATTACCTCTTGTGGCTCTTTCTGAAACGGACAAAGGCTTCCTAATCAAACGAAGCAGGAGCAAAAGACATGTTCATGTAACTGTTAAGTACAAATTGCAGTTGAAGTAAATGTCTCTGTAAATACTTTAGGCATAATGGCGTAATACACTCTCCACTCCATATTTCTTGTAAGAAAAAGTTAAAGTCCTGATATTTGCTGCTGCTCTGCTATATTTCCACCTTTTAATTCCCAAAAAGCAAGCTAATATTATCTTAATTTGACACTGCTCAGTGGGGAATATGGCAGCTACCTGCCAGAGAAACACGTGACAGAAGCTGATATGAAAATGGGGAAGAAACATAAAAGGCCCCCGGATCAGGGGTGGGTGTGTCCAGTTCCTAAGATTTATGGGAGTCCCAGAGGCGTAGCATTATGGCCAACTGCAGCGCCACACATCATCATTATCTCAGGCCGTGCAGCGCAGCGGAACAGGAAACAGGCCCGGGCTGTGAAAAATGGAGCTGAGATGACTCCATCTGGCGTGTGGACCGATGCCGAGGGAGACATTAACTGGAGCTAACACCAGGGTCCATTGGCATTTCTCAACAGTGTGATCAATGAGGCCAATTAGAGCCCACAGGAGAACACAACAAATTTGGACCAAGAGACCCCCGACGCTATCACAGGCACACAATTTCTCCTGGCTCCAGTCCAATCATAAGCTAGTCATTTTGAGGACTGAATTAATCTTTAAAAATCAATATTTATTGGCTTCAAATGTAAAGGAAGTATATGAGGTTCCCCGCACGGACAAGTAAAAGTAGTTTTTCTCTCTCGAGCATTTATCCTCCTCCCACTTATCCTTTTCACTGTAGACTCTCCAAATGATCATTGAAGTCCACCCATCTTCGACCACCGTGAGTGCTGTAAGCCGCCACATGTTGTCTTCATTAAGCCCTGCATCCATCCATCCTCCCCTGAGAGCCTAATTTCCTCATCTGCTGGCCAGTGCTTTTATTCAAGTTTATGCTAATTTTTTCTGTTTATACTAAAGGATCGATCATATTCCTCTGTGAGCAGGAAGAACAAGGCTGGTGTTAGTGGACAATGGGACAGAATGGGGTCAGAATATGAATATACTGAAGTTTTTAGGAATTCAAATTTTAACATTTGATTATGTTTTGACTTGTCTTGAAGCTTTGAACACAGCTGTAGACGTAAGACTTGGACTCAAGTCAGACTTCAGTCTCAAAAATGAGGACTTCAGACTTATGTGCGATGAGATGTGACCTACTTGAGACTAGCCTCTAAAGACTTGTCTTGAGACTTGAAAGTGTAAATATTTAATTCTCGAGTTTTGAGCTGGTATAATCCTGTAACAACATGGTCTGAGCGATATAAACATGTTGAAATGTGTAATTATAATGGTCAGAGAATAAAAGACTTTCAATTTATTTTGCTTATGAAGATTTGACAGACATAAAGTAGCTGCTAATTCTACCCAGAATTACTGTGTATGTACCTCCACCTGTGATCATTTAAGTACATTTTGAGTATATTATACAGTATGTTCACATTTGAACAAGAATAAGAGTCTACAGCCACGTACAGCTGAGGCTGAGCGGCGAATGACAGTAAATTTGCAAGTACGTAGTAAAATAAAAAGTATTGAACGAATTTAAAATTTGACCCGATGATGGTGCTAAACGAAAGGTTAACGGATCGCCAAAGTTATTTCAATTCATCCTAAGTGGAACATGGATGGATTGCCATGAAATTTGGTGAGAGGCATCCAATAGTTGTCAAAACATTTCACTGAAAACCACAAATGAGAACCTAGAGGAAAAGTAAAGGTTTTGCCCTAATTTATTAGGATGAAGAGACTATTTCACAGTATCTTCAGCACTTCAGAGCCGAACGTCTTTGCTTCAACATCATAAAAGGAGGCAATTATGTTGAAATTACAGAACAGCAGGGAATACCTCTCCCTCCTCGCTGGTGAAAACCCCATGAAGTTTTTTCCAATGATTCAACCCCAAATGCCTATCAGATTACAGCCCATCACTCCACATGGACAGACGTACTGTACACACCCTTATCTTGAATAAAAACAGATTTCGTCCTGTTCAAAGCTTTCTTTCCAGTTTGAAAACCTGCATCCGATCCAAATTACAGCCCCACTGAAATGTTTTTCCTGATTGCCTCTCTTCAGAGGTTAGTCACAGTCAGTAAAGAGGAGATCTCCATCACATCCAAACTGGACTCTTTGTTGTCCATCTGGCCAATAAATCCAAGCAGGCCCAGATGTTTACAGAAAAAAACGGCATTGTCTTGGTGACGTTGAATTGCCAGGAAACGGAGACGGCAGTGTTTCTGATGGATGCGAGATCATGAAGTGCTGCGTGGAACGTAGCGTCTAACAACAAACGTATGGCGGCGAAATGTTAATTTAGCCCTTTGAAATCCAGAAGAGGTTTTCCTCTGGGAACCCCGAATAGGTGTTGCTGCAAATATAACTCTATACAGAGGACTGGCAACACTACACTGGAACTGGCAAGTAATTCATTTCTTTTTGGCCTTTTATGTCATTTCTCATTTCTTAATGTGCCTCGTGCAACTAAGAGCGAAATCAGACCACCATGCAATGACCAAGAAAAACAAAACTCCCCATAGCTGCGTCTTATTTCTTGTTTTAAGACCTTTTTATGAAGGCTTCTCTCAATATTTTCAATGGATTTCTTTATTTCATGTGGAAAATGAATGCCCAAATAAGAGGGTAAAACAACAATGCACTAGGCTAATGTTCTTACTCACAGATACAGGCATGTTTATACACACCCTCATATGGCAAAAGGAGGACATTTATGAACTGGATGGTAACTCCCCGTGACCATGAGAGCTCAGAACATCTCCTAGGAGCTACGTAGTATTTTGGAAAAATATTGACCAGATCATTTAACATTTTCACATCAAGTGTCACCACCCAGTTATGGGCCTCTCTTGACCAGCGGTCTAGTTTTGGTTTCTGCTCCTGCAGTGATGCTGTTGGAATGGCCCCTCATCATTACAGATACAGATCTTAATAGGAATAGTTTTGGGAAATAAGATTACGCTTGCTCTCTAGCAGAGAGTTAGATGAGAAGATTGATACCACAGACATGAAAGTGGTCTTAATTTTCTCATCTAACTATATTATATGTATATATATTATATGTATTTCCAAAAATGCCAAACTATTCCTTTAATGATACACTGCACTGCCAGAACAACTGTATTTTTGGACTGTCCCTTCAGCCCACCCTTGTTTTCTTATTGGCAGACACAGAAAGTGGCCCATGTGGTTCAAGATGGTGACCTCAGGATTTGACACCTCATCCCACGTCGCAAAACATCCAAACATCTGTTCATAGATCCGCTGAGACGTTTTAGATGCAAGTGGGAGTCATTGCATCAGGCTTATGGGATGAGAGCATTTGGGAGTCACATTTTAATAAAAGAAAACACAGAGAACAGTCTGTTATACTTTGATCCTAGAAAGGGAAGATGATCCTCTGAGGAGGCACATGTGGCACCGAAATCCATGCTCTGAATTTAGTGCTCACTTTCTTTTCTGTCACCATATTTCTAATTACGGTAAACTTAAAGCTACCCACCAGTATGAGTTCATCCCCTCTGAGTTCTCGGCTCCAGAAGGTTTTCGGGCCGTTCCCGCTCAGTAGAGTCTGTTTGCAGTAAATCTTGTTCTCCGTCTCCCAAGTGGCCAGGCTCTGCAGAAAGGCAGCACATCAATGAGATCTCCTACATATATGCCCTCAGGTTCACCTGACCAACAGGATGTCAGCAGAGAGTGATATACATAGATGATCCTGCCTGTCTTAATAGGATTTATTTGTGTATTTGACGTGTTATCAAATTTACTAATGCCTGCTGATTTTCAAAACATTCGTCTTTAGATTTTTCAGTGCATTTTTACCTTCTTCCAGGTAGCCAGTGGACGTCCTTAATTTCAGTACAGTATGAGAATTAAATTGCAGGATGTCGAGTCTTGTTTGAGATAGCAAAGGAGCATGATTAATATGATATGATTGCATGGTAGCACGGCTGAAAGTTTGGACTGCTGTTCTAAAGTCTTCCACGACGATGTGTTCAGGCGCAGGGGCAAATCTCCAACATCTACGACTTGTTGAGTATTTGGTGGTGAGGTTTGTTTTTACTTGTCTTGAACATGTTTTTACTGAGACTTGTTACATGTGTTATATGTCTTATTATATATGTTATGTTTTTGTTGGACAGCTAATTGGGATCCAAATAGAGAATAAGGATTTGTCTTATGCACATTCATGATTGTGTCACAGGTTAATTACATTACCTTACACTTTCTGCCGTCCACCGTCTCCTCATTAAACTCCTCACCAATGAGGAAGTTGACCTCCGTGGTGCGGACTGTGGTGGACGTCTTGATGTAGAAGTTCTCGCCGTTCTGCTTGATCTCCACGTGGGGCTTGGACGCAGCCGCCACTGCGACCTTCCTCAGCATGGCGTTCACACCTGAGAACAAACCTAACTGTGAGCCTGTGCAAGCTGATGTGCAAAACAACAGGCCCCTGCGTTTTTTGGTGCCCCGGACAAGAATTCCCACTAAATTCCACCTACTTTGTCTGTATTTTATCATCTGACAGTAAGTTGTGTCACCTCACATTTTTGCCTGTCAGCCTCTGGCGCCAAATGGGGGGTTTAAAAAAAAAATCTGAGTTGTTGTTTCAGTGATGAAGAAATGCAAAGAGAAAAAGGTATCTATCTATCTCTATCTCAAGAGTCATGCCACAGTGAAAACAAATGGCTTTTTATTTGTCAGGAGGAGCTATTACTGTATAAAGCCTTTGCTTTTCACATGAATCCTCCAGCAGCTGCAGCTGAGATTGTTATCAGCAGATGTTGCAAATATGGGGGGATGCAGTGACAAGGTGATGAGAGAGGGGACTGCCGGCGCCCCTTTGCTTTGTTTATCTCTCCTGTTAATCATGATATATTCTGTCCTGTAAAATGAGTGGAAAGGCTCTTGTGACCCTCTCTGCCACACAGTTACAGTACAAACAATTAGATGAGTGAACACTTCAGTCTGTTTCCTATCCGTCCTCCTCATAGTCCATCACTGAGTCACAGCATCAGCGTGTGTATAACGAGACGAGTTTGCTGTCTCGTCCTGCAATTGAAACCAGATTTACTCCACTTTGAAACAAGAGAAGACTTTTTAATTTGTCTCCTGCAACTACAGCCTACATCCACATGAAAAACAATTAAGCTCTGCAGGCATAACCTGTGTAGTTATGGAGGTATTATTAGAGATGCTGGATTTGGTGAAAAATTGTGATGAAGATCATCTTTTAATGGTCGCATGTTAAGTACATTTAATCATTTTTCTACTGTCTAAAACACTTACAATCAATGTATAGTCTCCAATTTGCACCTGAAGTGTAATTTATTTTGTATTTTGTGCAATTTCGTTACATTTGAAAATCAAAAAACTCAGCTAAACACCAGTCAACTCTGCATGCGTTTAAAAATAAACCTTGATTGCAGCCTAATGCCAGTATACCAGGTATGGTAGAACTCTGACAGGCTTATTCATTTCATCTGCAGTCACTGGATCATTTTACTAAACCTTCTCACTTAAACACATTCAAACCCTCACAGGAGAAAGAGTGAAATGTCCTCACCCAGGGCTTTCAGCAACTCGTCGAAATTCTCGCTGCTTTTCATTTTCCAGGTTCCTGCAAAATTGGGCATTTTTTTCTTGCTGGGTGTTGATTGTGTGTCAGCCGTCGCCTCTCGTCGTCTGTCTCCTGCGCTCCCTTTCTTCAGGCTCTTTTCTCTCCCTCCGTCCTTCCCTGTGCTCCCTCCTTCTCTCCTCCCTGTGTGTAATGATCCCATGCAGCAGACCGAACCCCCTCCACCTCTGCCTCCTCTCCCCCCCACACACACACACACACGCGCGCACACGCTTAATGGTTTATTGTCATTAGAGAATTCTTTTAATGACCGTCCTAAATTATGGTTCAGCTGGAGTGTCTCATCTGCAGTATCGGTCAGCTTATCAGTGGAAATTAATGGTGCATTAATACAAATAAGTATCTCAAAATCTTTTTTTCCCCCAAAAATCTCAGTGGATCACAGCTGAATAGAGAATTGTACAACAAAACCCTTTTGAACTCCTTTTCAGTTTTGTTTAATGTATCAACCCTACTAGTTTAGCCAAACCTGAAAGAAAGGGTTCATCCAAATTTCCAAAAAACATCTTTTCTCACTTATCTTCAGTTATATCTCATCATGTAGACAGTTTCGGTTTTATTTTCCCAGATTTTGAGATACATGTCTGAGATTTTTGCTGCCACCCCAAAACCAAAACAATGGAGTTGAATTGAGTTTCAATTCAACAGCAACATCTCTCTTCAGAAACAACGACCCTGTTCTGGATGATCCACAGACCTCGCGGTCAACAGCTTTCATTGTAACTTCTTTCTGAAGAAATAGTGCCTGTATGAAAACAAAGTCTGTGGATTATGCAGAGTTAACATCAACACAGTTTCTGGGAAGAGAAATTGGCGTTGTTTAAGGAATTTTTACCTTTACTCCTTTTTCCTTTTACCTCCATTGTATTAGGATGGAGGCCAACATCTCTGATATCTCAAAACCTGACAAATAAAACAAAACTATCCGCATGGATAGATACCACCAGAGGAAAGTAAGAAAATATACGTTTTGTTTCTCTTTTTGTAATTTGAGGCGAATCGGCTCTTTTAAATGGGATCAAATTTGTTAAACCCTCTGGGGTTTATGCAGTGCATCAAACAATCCTGAAAGAAGTTTTTGTGTGATTTAACTTTAGGTCACAGAAAATTGGAATATCAGCCAGAAGAAAATGGTAAAGACAGCTAATTTAAAAAGAGAAGAAAACTACAAAAGCTGAAGGTGAAAAAACTGAAGGTTTTGTTGTGCAGTCGACACCACTGAGAAGTATTTTTGAGGCTGATACTTAAGAGACACAGTATTTTACCATCTCCACTAAACCCCAGTGAGATCACATCACTAATATTATAGATGATGATAGCGACGGCTCCTTTAATACCTTTTCATACTTTTCTGCTTTTTTAATCTCCCATTTAAGTCTGAAGCAGACGATTACACAAGTCTCTCAACGCAAGATGTTCTCAGCGCTCTTACTATCCCACCTCCTGTCCTACTCACACACACTTCCACATATCTTCCACCATTACTTCCCATGAGAATGAGAGAGGCCCTTCCTCTAACCTCAGCCAAGTCAGATTTGTTCCCTCCCTGACAGCCCCTCATCAATCTTTTTGACAAAGTGCCTTCCAGACACCGCTTGATAATTAATGTATAGAGCAGAGCAGGGAGCACTCTGTCATCCCACCAGGAAGTGTCAGCTCAAAGAAGACTTCTGCTGTCTTCACGAGGCCGCCTTGTTGGTTTCATTCATCAGTAGATTTGTGTGTTTTGTTTCTGGGTGGTTTTTATTTCCAACAGGGAAAGTGGTGAAATGAGGAGAGGGAAAGTTTGAGAATTTCTGACAAAACATGAAGGGAAAAAACGTGGGATGTGAGAGAATTGTCTGCTGCCTGTCTATCGCCCTGTTCGTGAGAAAGGTGGCTTTTAACATTTGTGCCAGTTACTTCTGGTATTTCTGTGGCTTTAAATTTCATTTTGATGACCACTGTTCTTATAGATCAGTGAATAAGACATTAAAGGCTTATCTAACTGGAAATATAATTGTGTATGACTGAAAAATGCTGCTTTTTTAAAGTTTTATTCACTTCCTTCTTCTGAAAAAAATCAGTGAAATGAATCCAAACAAATTGCAACCTAAAAACCCGTTTTATCCCTTTAACACTGGATATAGTTCTTGTATTTCGTGAAAAAATATATAATTTTCTAAAATCATGAAAAGGAACAGAATCCGTCATATCACACTGTAACTCTTAACTGCCTGAAGAATCACGCTGAATGTTGCAGGATTATCTTTGCAACCAAATTAGATAAAACTATCAGGAAAAAACGTTTAGATTCGCCTCAGTAGATCCGTTCATCTCATTACCTAACTAACATAATGAGATATGACCTTTGCTGTCAGAGTGTCACCTTCCATAAGATGTATGGACGCCCCACGGTTATGAGCACATCAAGGAAACACATTAGCTTCTCAGGCCACAGAATCACATTTTCCACTGACGGACGTTCTCAATTGCACAATGAACTCCCAGAGGAATGGGACAGGACAATATTGACTTTTTTTTTCTAAATGGCTGCAGTTGATATTGTTCAAAGCGTCTAAACATGGACACAGTGTTCTTATGTATCATTTGTACATCAAAGAATCTGTAAGAGCAGCGAGTTAGTAACATAAGGAAAACATTTTCCCTCTGATCACTTTTTAAATGTTTGATCCATCCAAGGAAATAACTTGTCTGCAGTGATTCCACGCATCACAAAATAAAGAAGTTAAAGCTTTTAAGGAGTCTGCTAAAACCTTACCTTCATGTTATTCATGTCAAATCAGTGTTTTGGGGGATTTTGATATTAAACACATAATAAAAGACAAAATTCTACCATTCAGTACCTTCTAAACTATTTCACAGCACGTTTGACTAGTTTCTAATACAAGAAATCAACCCGGTAGATAAATTGATATAATACACTGTATGTTAGCTGATATTTAAAAGGAGATTGCAGTACAGCAATAACTAACATATGAGATTATTTAGAAATGAAGTGTCACCATTAATTTGTCCACCAGAGAGCACTAACAAGTTTATTTTTGAACTGAAAAATGTCCAACAGTGCATACAGTATCTACATCATCTTTTTAAAAAAAAAAATTGATTTACCATGATCAGATTTTTAAAATTAAAATATTGATATCAGCCTAAAACAAATCCTGCATCAATCAGGCTCTAATGTAGGTGTATTTATGTATTTTATGCTAATTTAATAAATGTTTCCAATGTCTTTTAACTAAAGTTAAAAGTGAATATAGTTTGACAGGATATGTACTAATCCCTTTACTAACCCATTAAGCATTATTTCATGTCTCATTTTTAAGAGTAAACAGTGAAATATCTGAATTTAAACTGAAAAAGGCAACACAAAAAGCATGAACTGACTTTGTTCAGCGGTTGTAATGTTTTATTGGCCAACTAGTTGAACCAAAACACAGAGACAACACATAAAACATGATGTAAAACCCTGCGTACTCTATACATGACGATCGAGTTCTGATTTACGCTCAGAAGACTAATCTCTGTGGCTCAGCGCCGCAGCTCACTGACAACATAATCGCGCCGATTACTGAGAGCTGTGCAGAGAAAATAAAGATTCCAGACAGTAGTAAACCTTATTCCATTACCCGTCTCTCTCCAGAGGATCACAAGTTTAGTAAAACATGCCTTTAAAAAGATAAAGAGAATTGCCCTGAAGAAGTGTCACTGCATGAAAATCTGAATATATCTACAAGGTGTACCCAAGCTTACTGCGTATCCCTTAAATGTTCATGACACATATGACGAGGCCTTAGCAAATTTAAATATAATTGCTGGAAAATTCAGGGAGTTTATGGCTTTATCTACTTTTTGCACTTTCTGCAGTGACAAATGAAACGTGTCCAATTTTTAAAAATGTGATCAGATCTACAAACTGACCAAAAACATCATTAAAACAACAACAATACAAAAGCAACAAACTGCATGAGCCCCTCTAATTTCAAAGTTAATCAAACTTAACCATGTGACATTTTGATGTTTGGACACTTCTGTGGTGGTTCTCATAATCTTAAAAGAAACTCCCAAAGCAAAACAATAAATTAGGTATAATACATTCTTTTAAGACATGTTATTCACACAATTTACAAGAAATGTATAGTCACATTTTGTGCTGAAAAGGATAAAACATTTACATTATTGCACACAACAGTTAATGTCACAATAGGAAAATCTTCCTCCCACATTATGCTCCACTTCCTGGTACTTAGCTGTGCACTAAATCAGCTATTTCTTAACCAGCGTGGTAACTGCAATATTTTCTACAATGACAGTAAGAAAGCATACCACTATGTCACATTTATGCTTTGTGCTACGTTGATAAAACATTTTACTGTCTGTATACTGTTTTGCATGGAATTTGTGAAGTCATTCATTTTGAGAGCAGCGTACAAGACGACTATAGATGAAAGATACCTACAACACACAGACTGCCACGTTGCACTAATTCTAATACCTACTGTTCTTCTCGCAGTTGAAAACAAAAAAAGCAGATTGCATGATTTCACACTATGAAGGCAGCAATTTAAAAGGCCAATAAAAAGAACTGCAGAACAGACATGGAAGCCAGTTTGGTGAGAGAGAGAGAGGGAACAAACAGGAAAGATGTGTTTACCGGTTATCTGAATGCGTCACCATGATGCGTCTGACAATTGTAAAAAAAAAAAACAGGTTTTGATGTGGCCCAACACTGTTTGGTTTTAGTAAGAGAGCACAAACACAGATGACTGCAGCAGCTATCGGGCCAGTAACCACTATAGCAGGATAATGACAGCAGCTCTCCCAGCGACCGATCCACCCTCCTCCACCGCAAAGATTGTAGAGCAAAGATTAATTTTTCATCACCAAGTTAAGAAAATAAATCCTATAAAGTGGCAACGATTTGTCAATTTCTTCCACTGTTAAAAAAAATTGTAGTGACCCCTTCTAATTGCACTACAAAGCAATAACCCTGTTTAGCTGCAACACAAACTGCAAACATGGGTCTGGTGTGACTGTTTACAGGAATTTAATCAGTGACTAATATGTTGGTACAAATGGTCAAATGCATATGTGAACTCAGAGTTTGTCTTTTAGAAGTACCTGATTCCATTTTGTTCCCCAGGCTGTTGTTCAACAACAAACCTTTCTTGCATCTGGTGACAGGCTGTATTCAGACCAAATCAGGCGGTGCGGCTCGCCATGCAGGGCGGAGCTGAGGTGTGTGTGCGTGTTTGTGCTCTAGAACGTAACCGCTGTGAAACAATCAAGAAATAACGTTTTATTGATCTGATTCACCGGCTTTCTCGCTACCACCGCTCCCTCTCTTCATTCACTCTCTAGCTCACTCGCTCTCTTTTGCTCTTTTTTAAAATGAGTCCGGAAGCCGACAGCAAAATCTAACTTTACTTTTAATCCTATCAAACGAAGAGAAATGTCCTCCCCTCCTCCTAGTAGCGTCTTTGTACTCCCTCATGGCAGGGTTTAACAGCTCTGATCAGTCTGATCGCCGGCTGTGATTGGCCACCGCAGCCTAAACGCACTACCCCCATTCAAATGAATGGGAGGACTGGCGTTTTCACTGCAACACCTGATTTGGTCTGAATACGGCCTATTTAGGAGTGATGCTGAGATCAAAAAGTGGCTGATGATATGCCGCTCTCGTTCTAGATACCACTGGCCACCTGCATACCGGTAGTGTGCCGCTCTTGTTGTAGTTTCATATGCCGATGCTCAGTGGTATGTCACTTTGGCTAGTGATATGTCTCTGCTGTTTGAACTGCATATGGCACATGAAACAGTCACTACCATATACCACTCCCCACCAGCTTATGGCAATTAAAGCAGCATAGACATGAGTTTTTGAGTGGTATAAGACAGTAGAACAGCCGCAGCGTACTAAAATCCGACAGTATCATACCACTAAGAATCAACATATCCCAACAGAACAAGAGAATTGACCATCAGCCCCTTTTCAATCTCACACTGCTCTTATTTAGGTCTGAGGGCTAAAATGGCACATCCATATGAAGAATGTCCAGGTAGCTTCTACCAGTGTCTCGAATCCACCAGCTCCGGCCGCAAACTCATTTTTTTTAGCGTCTCATAGCCGACCACCATGACGATGGTGGTGGGTGTGGATGAAATGATGCGTGCCGACAGTCCTTTGGTCAATCCCCAGAAGCCCTCCTCTTTGATCAGCTGCCTGAACGTCTCGGTGACTGAAGTCCTTCCTTCAACCTAAACAAAACACACATATGTTCGTGTTGAGTTATTGTTACAGTATAACAACTTCCCCTAATGTTGAGCTGAATATACAAAACGTTAGACCATTAGACCAACACTGGAAACTGAGTTTGCCTTCAGTAGCCTTCAGTATAACATGTTTCAGAATAAAGAGGCTAATTCCTCTCAGAGGCATAACTTGGTCTTTGGACCTTTCTTGTGCTGATCTTGTCACATGAGCATCACTTCCACTGAACAGGGAAGCTTCTCTAGTGTTTTGAGATATGCAGATTACAACAGAGTCACTTGATAACTTGAAATGTTAAACACATACAAATAAAGTTGATTAATCAGTAACAGTTATTGTGTCAGCCACAGAAAAATATCTAACTGACTTACACACTTTCATACCTCCACACACAAGGAAAACTTTTTTTTTGTTCTCTTCCGTACCGGATTAAGATACAGCCAATATCAATATCACCAAACGTTAGAAATTAAAACCAAAATTTCCTGAAATGATTGACTTCACAGTGGTCACAAGAAAAAAATAAATTTTACAGTGCTGTGAGTGATCAGTTTAACACAGCAGCCCAAACTGACCACCTATATTTACTGGTACCTGTAAAATACCTGTCCTGTATTTTAACACAGCCTGATAGATATAAATGATGGCTACCTGCACTCTGGCTCTGACAACATCCATTGGGTTGGTGACAGTAGAGGCAGTAGCAGCAGCTAGTGGCCCAGCCATGGCTTGCAGAATCAGATGAGGGCAGTCACTGGGAGCCAGGTTTGAGAGCTGCTCTGTTGAACATCACAGATACAGATATATTATTAACTATACAGCCACAAAACTCAGTACAGATGTACAAATGCAATGGGAATATAGACAGCAGACACAGGCAGTTCTTTCTCATGCTTAATATTTTAGAAAGCATGAGTTTCAACTTACCAGCATAAAAATGATAGAAAGGCCACCAGACAGCGCTGTTTGGGATGTAGGTGAGTAAAGAGGCCACATATCCCCTGTAGAAGCCCCGGAAACCATCAGCAGCAAATATCTGAGCCATAATGTTCCTGGTTTGGCCAAACACTTTTTTGGGCTTTCCAGTCTCTGTGTTTGAATTGAGTCGAAAGCGGGTCAGGTGCTCCCCTTGGCCCTGCATCATCAGCTGCTGAGAAACAACATCTATAGGGACAGTGATGCTCTGAGCAACCAGGGAGGCCGAGCCGCCCGCCACCAGCGACTTGACCGTGTTGTCATCAGAATATTGGGAGACGTACTTCCTCACCAGCTCGTAGGTGGTTATGTAAGCCTGGCCTGAGATGAGGGTGAAGGTGTTGACCATGAAGCCGCGATACAGACCTCGTACGCCCTCCGCCCGCAGGATCTTGAAGAAGGCGTCAAAGGTGCCGCTGTAGAGCGATTTGCCCCTCTGCACCTGGAGCAGAGTGCGGATGAGTGTGGCCGGGTAGACGGTGGCCCGGATGGTCATGGTCATGAACACCCCAAAAGAGTAGAACTTCCTTTTGTCCAGGTCCTCCCACTCAATGATCTGGATGTTCCTCTTCTGCTGCATCCTGCCAGCTGTAGGAGCCCCCTCATCAGATTGATCCCTGCCTGACAGCTTAACAACATCAACAGTGCAGTCAGTTAACTCGTTTATACAAGTCTACACCAAGTAGTTATATTGTGATAAATACATTTTCTAGAAAATCAATGGGTTAATGGGTAAAATAAACAGGCAGGAATCCCCCAATATGACCATAAAGCAGTCTCGCTCATTAATTTGCAACATTGGCCAAAATGTCCCATGCAGAGATGTTAAATGGATAGATCACATGATATAAACGACAAAATCTGTGACAGACAGTTGACAAATTAACATCTCACCGTAGGGCTGCAATGATTAGTCGATCGACAGAATATTATAATCAATCAATCACGTTGAGTCATTTTTTAAAGAAAAAACAAGCTAAAATGTTCTCGTTCCAGCTTCTTCAAAGTGAATATTTTCTGGTGTCTTTAGGCCTCTGTCATAGTATACATGTATGTAATTTTACATTACATTACTGATAGAACTGAAGTCAAATGCCTTGTATATATCAACATACTCGGCCAATAAAGTTTATTCTGATTATGAGCATTTGAAGTAGCCTCAATGAATAAACTGTCTATGAATAAAATAACAAGATTGAAATGTCTGTTTTTGACTGATTCAGCAAATTAAACTGCTTACACATCAAAGTATTATTAGTATTATTACTATTGTTGCCATTTTATGCCATAATAGTAGTCATTTTCATTCATTCATTCACACCATAATGGCCTAATACAAACAGAGATGTTTAATGTGACAACTATCAGCTGACATATTTGAATCATCATATAGTCTCCACCCCTCTCCAATTCAGTCATGTTCTCCAAAATGTGACTATTTATTCATAATATGAAGGCTCCCTCAGACACAAGCTCATTTCAATGGAAAATCCTCCTAATTGCAACCACTGGATATCTACAAAATTATAACTGTAGGTTACTCTGTAATAATTCATACCCACTAAATATTATTTGAATACCATAATGGTAGGGCTGCAACTAACAATTATTTTCATTATTGACTAATCTGTCAATTATTTTCTCAATTAATCTATTAGTTGTTTGGTCTATAAAATGTCAATCACTGTTACAAGGTGACACCCTCAAATGTCCATCACTTTTTCACATTTAAGAAGCTGAAATTTGAGAATTTTGACTTTTTTCTTTAAAAAAAAACAAACTAATTCACTATCAAAATAGTTGGTGATTCATTTTCTGTGATCAACTAATCGATTAATCATTGCAGCCCTACACTTGTAATTTTGTAGGTTGCCAAAGTGCTGAAAATATTTCATTCATTTCTTTGCATGTCTGATCTGACTTTACAGTGAAAACATCTAATACTAGCTGAACTATCTCTTCTCCTTGAGCAACAATTTTCTCCTGTTATCTGTTTGAAAAGGTTCAAAGGTCATGTTGCAAGAGGCAACTTAGCAAGCTGATAATAAATAAAAATCCAAAAGGTTTTGACAAAAACTAAGAAGCCTGTCGGTGTTATAACCAAATTCTTACACATATTAAACACCATTAGATGTTTGTACTTGACCCTAGTGGTAACACCGTGCAGAGGACACCGTGTACCTGAAGCCTGCAGAGAGCTGCGGGGGCAGTCGTCTGTTAGCTGATACCGCTTATTAAAACCTAATAAAGTAAGTCAAACAATGACAACACCGGGTGTTTACTTAAAATGTGATCACCTGCTCCACTGTGTGTCTTAAGCCTGCGTTAGCCAACGATGAGCTAGTTAGCGCTAGGTTAAGTTACACAGCTCTTACCTAAGCACTTACCTCTTCGGACAGATGTTTATTTCAAAGTCAGGGCCTCAACATCATGTCAACAACCGATTAAAGAACATGCTATTCTGAATGACGCCATTAAGCGGTTAAAAGATATTATAACGACGCAGTTAGGAGTTAGCAATCTCCTAGCGCGTCAGCTAACTGGAAGCCTTCCTGCTTTCATGTTGCTGAAACAACCAATGACACGCAGCGGATCTTCTTCTTCTACCTGTTTATTTTACGTTTCATGATGATTCAGGTGTTTCATTACTGCCAATACGAGGGCTGGATATACAATAAATCAATGTAAACGCAGGTATGTAATATACAGGTAAATAAGGATTCATGTATAGCTGTATAATAGAAGAATATGAGGTATTGTAATAATACAGAGATTAATACGGAACTATTTAATAATAATAATAATTATAACATAATAATAATAATAATAATACAAAATTACCATTGTAGTTATGGATCTGAAAGTGAAAACAACAGTATTGAATTTACAATAAAAGCAAGTAAATTCTCATATGTGAGAAACTGCAACTGTTTTTGTTGTTTGCTTGTTTTTATACATGTTTTTGCAAGATTTCAAACAAGACTAATAAGACGTTGCAACACCTGTATAACTTAAATAGGTTAAAGGACAAGTTCACAGTGTTTCAAGTCTGTCCTAAAAACAATATTCAGGTGCCCCAAATCAACATTGAAACAGGTTTTTCTTGCTGTAATCATTCTTCCTGTTTATACTGACCATTAGAAGATTCCTTCATAATGCACTTACAATGTAAGTGATGGTGGACAAAATTCACAGTCCGCCTTAAAAATGTATTTAAAAATTTGTCTGAAGCTCAGCGGTGGAAGAAGTATTCAGATCCTTTACTTTAGTAAAAAGTACCAATACAGGAATGTAAAAATACTCCATTACAAGAAAAAGTATTGCAGTAAAAGTAGTGGTTTTATCCCTCTGACTGATATATTATTATATATGACATCATTAGATTATTAATACTGAAGCATCAGTGTGTAAGCAGCATGTTACTGTTGTAGCTGCTGGAGGTGGAGCTAGTTTGAACTACTTTATATACAGTTAGCTAGTTTAGTCTAGTGGTTCCCAACCTAGGGGTCAGGCCCCTCCAAAGGGTCACCAGATAAATCTGAGGGGTCGTGAGATGATTAATGGGAGAAGAAAGAAGAAAAAGCAAAGTTCTGATACACAAATCTGTTTTCAGTTTTTGGACTTTTTTCGTAATCTTTGGTTTTTGGTGAAATATTAGATCATTTGAACATTTGAAATGAAATGAAATGAAACCATGTGAGAAGTTTAGAGGGAAAAATCACTATTTGGTGGAGCTGTTAACAACTGATAGACATCTGAAACGTGACCCTGACTACACACTGCTTTTTGTAAGACGTCAAAAGCCAAAAAGGTTGTCATCTGAAAAGTAACTAAAGCTGTCAGATAAATGTAGTGGAGTAGAAAGTACAATATTTCCCTCTGAAAAATGTAGTGGAGTGGAAGTATAAAGTTGCTACTTTATACTTTTCAAATGGAAATACTCAAGTAAAGTACAAGTAACTAAAAATTGTACTTAAGTACAGTACTTGAGTAAGTTACTTTCCACCACTGTTTACTTCTACCTGTTTATAAAGTGACCGGTCCTCCCACCGACAGGTGGCGCTGTGTGTGTGTGTGTGTGTGTGTGTGTGTGTGTGTGTGTGTGTGTGTGTGTGTGTGTGTGTGTGTGTGTGTGTGTGTGTGTGTGTGTGTGTGTGTGTGTGTGTGTGTGTGTGTGAGAGAGAGAGAGAGAGAGAGAGAGAGAGAGAGAGAGAGAGAGAGAGGAAGCATCAAACTGAAAGTAGCAGCTCTCAGCTTCAGGGAAAAGTACGCTGAATTAGTCCTTTTCTTTCAAGGTAATTATATATAAATATTTCCCTACTCACCACAGTGTTGTTTTTTTAATTCAGTACTTACAATTTAGACTGTAAGTAGAGTTTGACTCCGTAAAGTCTGTATACTTTCTTTATTATGAAGTAGTAGCATGCTAGCTAACTAGCATGCTCAGATATTGCAGATTCATTCTGTGCAGCAGCAGCAGCTAGCTAACAGCTAACGTTAGCTAACTGTCACACTGAGCCACAGTTAGAAGAGAAGAGTGAAGAATCAAAGCACAGAAGAAATAAATTATCATAGACTTGATATACAGTTAATATTTGTCTATATTTAGGAAAGGAGATGTGTATTTCCCGTAAAATAATCTGTGAAATCAGAAGTTATCTCGGTATCAATGCAAACAAGCTGAAACGTTTGGTTCACTGTTTAGTTTCTGCTGGTTGATGTCAAAACAACTTATTTTGTATTTTTGCAGGATAATTCAAGTGACACAACAAAATGGTAGGTGGATTTATTACTCTTTATGGCTATAATTCACAAAAAATGCAAATGCTTGTTTCTTTTATGTCTTGTTTTTGTAATAATACCAGTAGTTTTAGTTTTTTAGGGTTAGTTTTTATTTCTGTGTCATGATAAACGTCCCACATGGGATTACAAGACCACTATTTTACTTAACATGCAGTTTCCAGTGTTACATAAACAAAGCATGTGGAAAATGTAAATAAACACAAACAACAAAATAAAATAAAAACAAAAATCCCAAATGAACTGTTCACATAAAAGACTGTTAACTACATATCTACAGATTATCTCCATAAAAGGCTATTTTTTTTCTCTTCTCGCAGGCTTTCTCCAAGTAACTGGCTAATTTGTATGTTTCATGTGTGAACAGCCAATTCAGTCTTTGTACATCATCCATATTTACAAAATCAATTTCTAGTTTTATCTTACTAAACAAAGCATCATGTAGTTCCCAATAAAAAGGACAGTAAAAAACAAACTGGAGCTCATTTTCTACATCATTTAGACAGCAGATTAGACTAATCTGCTTTTTTTCTTCTACATTAACATACAGTCCAGTTTCTACAGTCAGTGGTAAAATACCAGATCTCAGCTGGCCACAGAGATTTTTGCTTTTTAGAAAAATTATATACAACATAATTCTCAGTACCATATTCAATTTTTATCATTGTAACCTGTAGTAATATTCATACCTGTTGTTTCTTTGTTGTTTAGTCTCGCAGATATGATTCCCGGACAACCATATTTTCTCCTGAAGGTAAGTTTTATTTCTTTGATTATGAGCTAAATTTTAAAATCTCAGATGCCTGTTATTATGCCTCCATAAATGCATTATATCATGCATGCATGCTTGTTTCTGATTATGTTCAGACTCTGGGTTAATTTACTTCTAATTTGGGCTAGAAGTTCTTTCTTGTCCGTGGGAACAGTAATTTGACAAAATAATCTTAACTCAAGGTCCCTCCACGAGCTTTCAGCTGCATCTCACAGCCTTCATCGGTGAATGGAGTTTGCTAATTTGTCAAGGAGTTGGTTTAACTCAGTTCATTTGCTTAAACCATTTATACAATGAAATGAACCACCTCCATGACGGCTACATTCGCTGATAAAGGCTGTAAAATGTGGTTGAAAGCGCTTTAAAAAGCTGTTGTAAAAAAGGCTATTTTACCTAACTTGTGTTTAAGGTTTTAGTGGGATTTTTTTTAGTTATGTATGATTAATATAAACTTTGTGACTTTTTTTTACAGGACGCCTGTATCAGGTGGAGTATGCCATGGAGGCGATTGGTCACGCTGGAACGTGTCTTGGGATTCTAGCAAATGACGGAGTGCTGTTAGCAGCAGAGAGACGCAACATCCACAAGCTGCTGGATGAGGTCTTTTTCTCCGAGAAGATCTACAAGCTCAATGAGTGAGTGAACTGAACTACAGAGAGACCCCCAGTACACAAAAATAAACACCTCAGATATCCTAACATTGTGATGTGGCCTTGTGTGTGTGATTGTCTTTCAGAGACATGGCCTGCAGTGTTGCTGGGATCACATCAGATGCTAACGTACTGACAAATGAACTGCGGCTAATTGCACAGAGGTATGTTTCAGAGGAATCATTAAAATTTCAGGGCTGTCCCTCTTTATCTCTTTGACCTTTTGGATCAACACTGGCTCTAAATTAGTCCAGTAACAAATATATTTGTTGCCTTTTAAAATATTTTAATGTTGAGTGAAAAAGTGGCAACAACACCACCAGCTGTTGAACAGTTGATTTTATTCCTCCTCAGATATTTATTGCAGTACCAGGAGCCAATACCATGTGAGCAGTTGGTGACGGCCCTGTGTGACATCAAGCAAGCCTACACACAGTTTGGAGGTAAGAGGCACAGTAGTCTCCTTGTCTAGTTTATTGCTCGGATCCCTTCATGCTGCTGAACGATTCTAGCTGGTGAAATTGCTTTATTTTGACTCTGCGTCATACATCTCTCCATTGCTCAACATATTTTCAGTCTGCTTTAATGCTGGAGGCTTTAAATTATCTCACAGAGGAACACCTATCCTTCTTCTGGACCTAAAAGAAAATACATGTTTTTTGGGGAAATTTCCTGAAAGTTGACCAAGGATTAATGCGTTTCACATTGATACCACACAATACTAGCTGCTAAAATCAGTCTGCTTAACCTGTGTCTTCACTTACAAAGCGGAAAAGGGTATTTACAATCTGTAAACAGACTTAAATTTAATTAAGTTAAAAAACAATTTCATGACAGTTGATTAAATGCACTGATTGCGTTGTCAGTTAACAGTCTGCGTTGTCTTGACAGGGAAGAGGCCGTTTGGTGTTTCTCTGCTGTACATGGGCTGGGACAAACACTACGGCTTCCAGCTGTACCAGAGTGACCCCAGCGGCAACTATGGAGGCTGGAAGGCAACCTGCATCGGCAATAACAGCGCTGTAAGTCTGAAATGATGCAGGCAATAAAAAACTGTGAGATGATCTCAACAGATAGACCAGGCAGTTGGTGTGCTGTTATACATTAAATGAAGAACGTTGTATGGAAATTCAAGAGATTCAAGATTCAAGAGCTTTTATTGTCACATGCACAGCAACGACGCAACAGGTAGCAACATTGATGGCAGTAAAATTTGGCTTCTTTAAACTCTAGTTCCAAACTTAACTGTAAAAAAAGAGAGTTGAAATAAAAAATATATACAAATATAAATTTGTAGAAGTGATTTATATTTGTCATTAACTAGCATACATTATGCATACATTTTCTTTTCACACAGTTTAGTCTCATTAGCCTTTTGGTAGGGCGCCTTGTAGAAATATGTTTCTCTGTAGATGGTACAAAACTGCTGCCAGTACTGTTTGTTTAATCTTTTGTGTATTTTCAGTAGTAACATAAAATCCCTAGAAGCCAGTACAGTTTCCAGTGAGAAATTAGAGGTTGAAGCAATAAAAAATATTCATACATTATGTAAAAAGTAAGTTATACTCTTACTCTGTATGGTGTTTGACGTATTGCCTTCTTGACCTCAGGCTGCAGTGTCCATGTTGAAGCAGGACTACAAAGAGGGAGAGATGGCTCTGTCCTCTGCTCTGGCCTTGGCCGTCAAAGTTCTCAACAAAACGATGGATGTTAGCAAGCTCTCAGCAGAGAAAGGTGAGGTCAAACCACCAATATCTCCAATATACAGTAATTTGTCTGCATATTCTTAGGTTCATTGTATTAATGCAGGACGTATCTTTACAGTAGTTGTAACTTGGGTCTGAAATTAACACCAGCTAAGGGAAATATTGTGGTTAAAAAAGTTCTAAGTAAGGTTACAGTACAATAACATGATTCTGTGTTACATTGACCGTTTCAGTGGAAATTGCCACCTTGACTCGGGAAGACGGGAAAACAAAGATCAAGGTGCTGAAACAGAAAGAAGTAGAGGAACTCATCAAGCGGCACGAAGCTGAGGAGGCCAAGGCTGAAAAAGACAAAAAGGAGAAGGAGCAGAAAGAGAAGGACAAATGAGCAAAATAGTTGTTTTTCTTCCTTAGTTCACCAAATCCTGTATTGTTTTGTCTTTTACATTAAAAGTTTGGAAACTGATGGACGTGTTGTCGTCTGTATATTAATCACATAATAAAATGAAGATAAATGTATTTCTCTGATGTTTGTCTTGACAAACATGGTTGAAACAGCTTTTCAAAGACCTCATTGATATAAATGGGGTGGATAAAAATAATAGGAACACCTCTCTGTGTAATGCAACTTAATTCAACAGCAACACAAATTGTATCAAGTGTCCAAAATGATTTTAAAGTTGAATCAAGACTCTTAAACAGTTTCAACCAAAACTGACAGCTATAGCCTTCAGAGGAGGTGGGATTTATTGTATTAGACTGCATTTAGTTTCAGCCTGATGGACGGTCAGTAAATTTGTCCGTTTACAGCACGTATACACTTCTGCAGGTGTATTTGTGGTTATGAAGCCAGAGCCTCACCTTTCTTTATGGGACCTTTAAGAAATGGAGGTCGGAGGTCACGGCCATCCCATCATGCAGTGCTCCATCAAGTGACTAAAGGGGTGCAGAATGGGAACATAGTCATGCACTGTGGTGGCTTCAACTGTTTTGTACTGTGAAATAAAGATCCAGTCAGTTTTGTGTTATCTAACAGGAGGAGATGTTTTATCCTCACTCTGCGAGTTTCTACAGAAAAACTGCAGCTCTCGTGCTGTTCAGATTCACTGAACGTGTGAGTGAGAAATTACATTTTTTGCCACATGGTGGCGCTATCAGTCATGCAGATGTACCATTACAGTGGTCTGTGATGTGCAAAAGGACAAGGTCTGTTTTGTTTTTGTGATCACAGTTACTCAACAGTAAATAAATCATTTCAAGCTCTAATTCAGATACTTGACTCAAAAACTCAACATTCTGCTCACAGTTTTATTTAATTCAATTAGTGATACTGGACAACATATAAAATTTAAAAGGTAACTAAGATTTAAGACATGGATTCCTCAGACTGTGGCAAGAATTATATTTATTATCACGGTGAAACTTCAGCTTCAACCATCTAATTCACAGTACATGTTACTGGTGTTCATGGGACAGAAGCTGATACCAGTACAATAGTAGTAGCACAAGAACAGGAGTTGTTCTATGGCTGATAATTAAACACATTAAAAAATATATAAACCAGATTTTTTTAAATGTCTGATATATCTTTTATCTACTTGAACCAAATTAAACCAGTTTTCTGTGATATTAAGCTTCATTGCTGATAACAAAGTTATAACAAAAAACTCCTTTAGTAGCCAGCTAGAGGAGCAACAACAGAACGTACACGAAGCACAATCTGTTTGTCAAAGTGTGAAAGTCAGTGTGGCTGTTGAGTGTCAACAGGCCCACATACCATCACATCCTTTAGTTTTCCATCCCTCCATCTGACTCCCCTTTAAGTGTTCTTTGTTCTGCTTACCACTTGATGGCAATGGTGTTCAGTGATGAAATGTCTTGAGACTGACATCCTTCTGATATTGAGTCAGAAAATATAACGGCATTGATTTAAAATGAAGGCATTTCATGTTTAGAAATGAACAGTTACCAACATATATTTTGAGAAATAAGAGCTATATATTGATTTGAGTCCAGAAGTCACATGGAATCCAATCAGTGAAGCACAAATACTTCAGATGACAGCCGATCAACACGAGTCACTGACATGCAGACTGAATGTAAAGACAAAGACTGCTGGATGTGATGCTATCTGGTCGCAACAACTCTGCAATATTTTGCTACGTGGATTAAATGTCTTTCTATACTGTCTTTTTTTATATTTTAATTTTGCATAATCAAACAGTCAGCGCTGTCGAAGATGATAATTTTAATGTCATTTCCTGAGTAAACCAATAGTTTTGTTGAGTCAAAGAGCAGGTAGTGAATGTGACAGCGACCAAGTGTCTGTTTGATCAGTGTGTGATCAGTAATGGTTGCTCGGTTACACACTATGTAGGCGTTCATGACTGGATTGAAGCCAGCTGTTGTTAATACTGTACCACACATAATGACATGGCCACTATAGGGTTAAGGTTTGCAGAGACATCCCTTTTGTCACCAGTGCTACTCTTTTGGAATATTCTGTTGTTTTAGGTTTAATTTCCACCAGACCAAATCTTGTGTACATACGAACTTAAACAGTATGTCAAATAAAACATAATCAGTGACAGACTGCTGATCAGAGGAGGCTCATTACAAGTCTCCACTTTATTATCATGTGGACAATGAAGTTTAGGACTTTTTAGACTTTACATGTGATATTTTAGAGACATGATCCTCAGTCATTTACCCAAATAAAGATGCTAGTAACTGCAGCAGAGGATGCTGATTGGCTGATGTGTGTCTCCACAGTCTCAGCTACATGAAAGCGTTGTTTCATGGATACAACTTTTTTACATTTTCACATTTTACAATTAATATTATGACCAAATATATAAAGATGCACTCCAGACATGTTTTATGAAATTCTCTGCTTTGAATAATGATGTGTGTCTGATATGGTTTCTACAAGAAAAAAACTTTACTTACCTTGTTAAAAATTCTTAAAATTACATCTACTCCTGAAAAATTCAGAATTTATTTCATTTACTACATACAACATGTCTCCTACTTCACTGAAAAGTGACCTCAAGAAACTCAAACATCCAACTGAAGTAACAATAAGCAAAACACATTTTTTGAGTGGAGGGGGACTTTAAGGCTTCTGATGGCATGCACACAAAACAGTCATAATGTATGATTACAATCACCCATGGCTCTGGAAGTTTTCCAGTTTGTCTACATGTTTTAGAAGTGATACAGTTGTATATTTAGTAGATTGTACTTGGGATTGTAGTTTTAATATTTAATAAGAAAATAAACACTACAAAAACATCCTTCAGCAGCCAAGTTTGTATTAGCGGACCCTGAAAGTGACGTCGCCTCATTAAAGCTTGAGATATGTGACTCGAATCCGAGATAAAATCTTGGCCAGCCCCCTAAAACGAAAACTTCTTTTCATTTGATGTCAATCTTTCGCTTAGGATCTTACATGGGCTTAAAATTGTAAATCAACAGCGCTAATTCATTTAAAGGGCAGCCGCAGTGAGGTCATGCTGTTCACATGAGCTTGAGTGGGAGGATCTTGGCATTTGAATGACTCGCAGGCCTCCCCTCCTGAGAACTGAGGCAGAGAAGCAGAGATGCCCCGTGCCCTGATTTCCCCCACTTTCCTCTTCCACTAAATCTAGCAGAACATGGACAGTGGAAGAATTTCATTTTCATATCCAAACTTTTTGTTGACACTCAATTTAGGATCTCTGAGACTCTCGCCAACTACTATCCCACTGCTCCAAACCATTACACACATATTAGGAAGATCCTGGACCGAGGTGTAGAGGCCCACTTCTGTCCACAGTGATGAAGCAGATAGGGAGTTCAGGGCAATCTGTTGCAGTGTAAACACAGCCCCAGAAAAGCACTGGAATGTCTCTGCAGTGGGAGCTGGAGTGCGAGGTCAGCCAAAGGCCAAGGCAGGTGGTATACATCAGAATCGAGGCTGACATCTCAGCATTAACTTATCCAAACAAGAGGCAGGCGGTATGTTGTCCTGCTAGCACTGGAGGAGCAGGAGGAGGAGATAGAGGAGGAAGGAAGAGTGAAAAGAGAGAAACGGGGGGAGTACGAGGGCCGTGGCAGGCAGGAACGAGTGGGAGTGTCCCCACAATGCAATCATCTTCCCATCTCTCCCTCAAGTCCCAGAGGGGAAAAACACCAGTTAGCATACAAGGCTAAACATGAGACTCGCTGCCATTTCAAAGCCCTTGATCTTGATCCCGTCACTGATCTTGAGAGTTTTAGCCACGTATGACTGGCGGCCAGTCCGCAATGGTTTGGAGCACAGTGCAGACTGATCAAAGGCTGTTCAACATGTTGAACTCCAGCCAGTAAATGTTCAAGAGCGGCTCTTCCTTGTTAACTGATGCTGTCGCTTGATGTTTTTATTGACTTTATACTTATTGTAGTATTCATACCAGAGCTATGAGTCTTATTTTTATCTCGGACTACTGGCTGTGAAGATGTGCTCTACTCATCAGTTTCCTCCTTGAAACCTGTCCACTGCCCACTGAAAGTAATGTTTTTACATATATCATATGAAACATACATGTCTCATAGGTCCTATTATTGCACTAATTTATTGGACACCTTTGTATTCAGTTAAATTCAACTTTATTATCATTATACTAATACACAGGTATACAGCATAACAAAAAGCATATATGCTGGTCTCTCAGTCATGGTACAACATACATGGGACATACGATATATACAATAGTGCAACATAACAGTGCAGGACAACAGTAAGCAATGGTAGCATTGTATTGTATAGTGAAGTAGTGTGGTAGTATGTATGAGGGAGCTTTAAGTTTACCGGATAAATATAATATAATGTAATAGTGTATATAATAAATAACAATGTGAGTGGATCAGAGATGACTGGATGCTATGGAGAGGTAGACAGCTCACTTCCAGTGTTTGGTCGTGTGGGGGTTAGCAGTTTCACAGCTCTGGGATAGAAGTTGTTTCTCAGTCCGGATGTGCGTGTCTGTATAGTCCAGAACCTCCTACCGGATGGTAGGGGGACAAACAGGTGGTGACTCGGGTGTGTGGGGTCACTGGTGATGCTGTGGGCTCTACTCAGGCATCTCTTGTTGAAGATGTCCTTTACGGGTGGTAGAGCAGTCCCTGTGATTCGTTGGGCACAGCCTTGCTGGTGTTACCATACCAAGCCGTGATGCAGTTGGTCAGTTTGCTCTCCGCTGTGCATCGATAGAAGGTAGTGAGAATCCCGGGGTGTAGGGTTGGCCCTCCTCAGTCTCCTGAGGAAGTGCAGGCGCCGGTGTGCCTTTTTTGATGAGGGAAGATGTGTGGAGGTTACATGAGAGGTCCTCAGTGATGTGGACTCCCAGGAACTTGAAGTTGTTGACCCCCTTCTTAGCAGTTATGATGTGAAGGGGTCTGCGATGTTTCCCTCCCTGCCTTCTGAAATCAGCCATCAGCTCCTTTGTCTTGCTGATGTTGAGGCACAGTTTGTGCACACTTCACCTGAGTGTTTCCATTTCACGCTACTTTAATAGTGGAGTAGAGGACAGACAGTATGAGCAGCTTATAAAACATTATGACTCATTGATACAGATTAAACTTTTATCAACAGTATATAAAGTAGTTAAAAAAATAGCTCAATTTCAAGCAGCCACAACATTAAAATGCTTCTTATATGTTTAATGCATCAGTATATAAAAAGCTCCTTTATATGTGGTGGGAAAGTGCGTAGAATCTCTCACTCTCTGATTCAGAGGTGCAAACTTAACAGGGGTATAGCATCGCCTATTTTTTATTTCTATTCTTGGGCTGCACACATTCATAAGACTGTTTATTGGCTTGAGTCCTCTAATACTCCCTGGTGTAGACTGGAGGCACTCTGTTGTACCTCATCTTCCCTCTCTGCCCTGCTGTACTCCTCCTTACCTATGAAAATCAAACATTATACAGATAGCCCAGTATTTCTTACCACTTTAAAAATCTGGCAGCAATTTAGACACCATTTTATGTTCTTATCTGCATCAACCTTGGTTCCATTATGTAATAATTTATCTCCTCCTTCATCTTTAGATTCAACTTTCATCTATCAAGAATTTTCAAGATTTGTATATGGATGGGGTGTTCTGTGGTTTTTCTTATTTATCATCCACATTTGGACAACCTCTATCTTATCTTTTCACATATTTTCAAATGAGACACTGTACCTTTACCATTTTTTTCCAGTTTTCCATTACTTCCCCCAAAACAACCATGGCTCCACGTGCCTTCTTTAAATCCACACCAAAGAACGTTCATTTCTAAAATTTATAACCTCCTCATGTCATTTAAAGATAGTGGTACTATTAACTCAATGGGAACAAGAGCTGGGGATGGAATTAAATAATGAGTAGTGGGAGGCAGCCATAGACAGAGTACATACTACCACAACTTGTGCTCGACTCAGCCTCATACAACTTAATATATTGCATAGGACTCATCTTTCCAAAATCTAGGCTTTCAGGAATATATCCAGATGTTGAAGATGAATGCAGTAGACGTCCTAACACTCCCTGCAATCTAAGTCATATGTTTTTCCGATGTCCAGAAGTACATACCTATTGGGACGGGTTTTTAAAACTATGTCCTCAGTACTCAACTTCAGCTTGCAGCCATGTCCACTGATAGCAACTTTTGGAAGCTCTAATGAAACATTGGCTCTTAACTCTAAACAAAAACAAATGCATTCATGTCTCTCACAGCCAGACACTTCATACTGTTACATTGGAGCTCTGCCACGAGTCCTTTTATGTCCCATTGGCTTAAAAATCTCATGTTTTTTCACAAACCTGAGAAAATAAAATATACACTGAGAGGCTCAAGGGAGAACTTCTTCCATACATGGCAGCACTTTATAACCCATTTTAATGTTTTGCACCGTTTGCCTTCCAATTTGCCCGGTAGGTACCTGCCTACCTATGTATGTTTGTTTGGTTTTTTCCTTTTCTTTTTCCTGTTGAGGTTGTTTGTATTTTAGGTGTCCGATCACACCTCAGCCACAGTCAGTCACAGTGGGGAGTTAGGTGAAGGTGTGTGTGTGAGTGTGTGTGTGTGTGTGTACCAGGTATTCCTCATGTTGTGGGGACATGAATCTGTTTACATAGTCATGTTGTGGGGACTCGACTCCCTTATGGGGACAAAATGCAAGTCCCCTTAACGTAAATCATTAATTTTAGGGTGAAGACTTGGTTTAAAGTTAAGGTAAGTTTATGTTAGGTTAAGTCTCCAGGTAATGAATGTAAGTCAATGAAATGTCCTTTGAAGTGATGGAAACACGACTGTGTGTGTGTGTGTGTGTGTGTGTGTGTGTGTGTGTGTGTGTGTGTGTGTGTGTGCACGTGAGGCGGAGAACAGTTGGGGCTGGGGGGTATGTAACGTGGAGGTTAGTAATCTGTTATGTTATTCTTGTTTTATTTCTACTTTATTTAGTTTTTATCTATTTATTTTTCACTCTATATTTGTACTTGTATATTATTATTTTGTTATTACTATTTTATTTTTGTACAAATCTCTGTAATTTTGGAAAATCTGTAAAGTATGATGTCACTATTGAGATACGTTGACGTACACTACTCTGGAATAAAAAGAATTATCCAAAAAAAAAAAAAAAAAAAAAGCAAGGCCACTTAGTGGTGTGTGAAATCCTGACCTTACTGGGAGTCAGGAATTAAATAATCTTCTCATCCATGACAGTAATTTTGTGAGCAGCCTGCAAATCCTTAAGATTACAGACTCACTGCTCACCGCCAGATGAAGACAGTTCACCATAAATGGAGTCGAGTTGCAGTAAACAATAATTAGAAGCCGTGTGCTGATATGACCTATTATGGAGAGCAATATGAAGCTATTGTTGCTGCTGGCACATAATAGCAGGGTTTGTGGTACTGTATATTGGCTTGGGCAGATTTCTGGGCTCAATATCCACTTGGCTTTGAAATAACATCACATGGTTGTTGTCATGTAAAAAAAAAAACCTGTAATATGCTTTAATATTCGATCATTTCCCTGTCAGTTAAAGGAAAGTGTTCAACTTGTGCGGCATGTAAAATCTCTTACTGACCCTACTGACAAACTCAAAAATATGAGGTGAAGCTAATATTAAGCAGATAATAAAAAAGACATTTTGGAGACAACTCACAGCAATAATAAATCGTATTTCCCAAACAAACACCATAGAGGCAGTTTGTTATGATCATCTGTGGTTATTTATTTGAAACTGTAGCCTGTTTAAGTGCTCTGTTCCCATTATTTTCACTTGTTGTGCTCAACACGGTTAAAATGTTCTTGCAGACGTGTGCTGCTCTGTTTCTGCTTGGAACAATGGTCGCTTGTCACCGCTTACCTAATAAGGTATAGCGGGGATGGACTCTTGTTGTGGTGGAAGTTCACAGCCAGGCTCTCAATCCTCTTTGCTTTTGTCAAACCTCATAACTCACTTTATACCACTTTCACATCTGGAGGAAACAAACCTTAAACATTCATTGTGTAATTGTTGGAAGGCTGCAATAACACATATACTATATAATATATTGTAAACCTGAATTAAGCATATATTGTACAAACAAATAATAGTATTAAGTTGAACAGCAGTTGTTCAATCTAACCATGTGTTGTGATTGTTGTTGTTGTTGGAGGTTGTTTTTATTTTGTTTTAGGTTTTTTTTGTAGGACACGTGACTCATAATTTACAGATTTCAATTTTCCTCTTATTACAGCTCGCATTACATTGCTGTTGGTATTCTTTTAAATATTTGTATTGATTTTTCAACAGACTAAGCAACACGATTTGACGTAAAGAAAATATAAAATGTCTGTAGCAGAACAATTCAAATCCCATCCATCCCAGAAGTTGCAGTTCCAATGATATTGTGATGTCCATGTCAAATAATTAAATAAACATAAACATAAACGAGCTGGTTATGGCCTTCGAAATAAAATGAATAGACATGAAAACATATACACAAAATGCTAAATACACATTCAAAATAGAAAATCGAAACTGATAAAGAATAGTGGTAAAAAAAAGGAAAAGGGCAGGACTGATAGTAGGTTAATGATCTGTGAATCATAAAAGTAAAGATTTCTCTCTCACTTTAGTCAAGCGACACCATCCATCTCAGGAGTGATAGTAAAGCTATTCGTAAAGTCTAGAAGGGGATTCCAAGTTTTTTTGGTTTTAAGGGATCCTTTCATTGAGAATCTTAATTCTTCTAGCTTTATGTATTTGTTGTTTCTCATGGAAACAAATGAGTTCTCTTAGTTGCAAACTACTGATATTTTTCTTTCTTTATGGCAAAATAAAAACCAAACAGCCTACGCTGCACATTTTTATACCACTGACGGAAATGATGGATACACTGTGAATTCATTATTTCAAATTTAAGTGTTTTCAATGCTCTGAATCATACAGTATAGCACCTAATGTAATACATTCAAATTTCAAAATGAACCCTTTGAAAGTTGTGATAGGGAGGGAGGGCCAGATGAGTGTGTGCACCAGCAATTCATGGCCTGTAACTACAGCTAGCCCTACAGATCAAAGCTTAGGATATCACATGTCTTTCCTAGACTAGAAAAGAAATTTAGATGTTGTGAGTTTGTGGGAATTATCTGGATTATTCAGGTAGAAAGAGATGCGGCAGATATGCCCTTTTTATCCACTGTGATCATACAAGAGGCCCATTTGTCAGTCACAGTATCTCAGATGCCCAATCAAACCTGCAGCATTTTATAAATCACAATGAATAATCTTAGTAGGGGGCACTGCAACATCTGTTGGGTTGTCTGTAATCCACAATATTTTGGATTTTTAAATATGGGGGAAGATCAGTCTCATCGCTGCATTCTCACCTTTTCAAAATTACACTGATAAACCAAATGGACGTGTCATGCACAATATTTCCAACAGTACTGATCAGATTTTCACTAAATGACACTATGAGTGTGCGTACAATCACTCTAGTATCCCAGTTATGATCGAGTTTTTGGGGTATCCTGGTGTGTATGTGTTTGAATGTAAACATCTTTTTCAGAAACCTGAATAAAAGCTTTTATCCTGATTTTAGAGAAACCTGGATATTATGCTAGCTGCAGAAATGTTGATAGTGTAGCGTGTAAATCTTATTCAGGTTTCCGGACATGTCTGCCATGTGCGTAGGTGTATTGTAAATTCATCTCATGCAGTAGTTAGTCGGTAAAACTAAAAATCCGATGACAAATAAATGATGCATTGAAGTGAAAGTCTGACACTGCACAAATGTATTTACGCTCGTGTCTTCTGTTACTGGTGATCAGATGGAGAGCCAGTTTCAGCAGAGTAGTAAATACAGAAGTCTCCAGACAGCCACAAACTAAACTAAACTCAAATGCTGAGGTAACTCAGCCAGTACGGGAACGACAGCGAGTAGCTGGATGAGGTGTTAAAAAAGACACACGTGTCAACCAATCAGAAACTAGATGTTCCATGTAAATAGAATATCCTGAAAATGATAAAACCAGATTACGACTGTTCACATAAACATACTTATTGATGCATCTCCCTGCTGCTTTCCAGCATTTAAAGTGCTTGGCCCAAACTATAGCTACATATTTGTTGCTGTTTGGCTCAGGTAGGAACTTTATGACATGTTAACTGCTGCTGCTGCTGCTGTTATAGACTGTAGCATGTGAATGAGTGCTACAGCAGAGCTTCACTAAGAGCGCCGCAGCAACACCTTAATCAGCATTAAATCTTTTCTGTGAGGAAACAAGCCAAGCGTGATGTAAAACTGTGCCTGTCTCGTTTCCTCTGCTGGAAACTGTGTGTTCTTCCATGTAACGTTAGAAAACAACACAATAAATATCTCTTATGCAACAGAAATATATCCTCCAAAAAAAGAATATTTTAATATACATTTAATGATATTCAGTGCACTGTATAATTAATTATATTATTGACATATAATATCCTGCATTTACAATATATCTGGATTTTTGTTAGAGAAATAGGTCATGTACAGTCAACATTTTGTAAATGTGACAATATGTCAGTATTTTTGCTTATGTGTGCCACATTGTTCACATTGGCCATTAAGCTTATTTTTTGCATCATGGAGTTCATTATTTATGCATGACATAAGAGCCTTGTTTACTGTATGTTGACATCAGAGGAGTGATACTTGGTGAGTTTATCTTCTCGCTGTTTATGAAAGCTGCTGCCACCAGCTGAGTGAGCATGTGGTGTTTACTGAGACCTTTATTGAGGGTCACAGGGTCTAAAATGATTTGTAAAGGGTGTCTTTGATTCCAATTTTAGTGTGAATTTGCCCAAATCCAGTCCCATATACATGACATTACTATTTTGTCTGATTTAACAAATAAACAACCTGAATTTTTGAAGCCCAAACTTTCACATTTATTATCACTAGTATAATTTCTTCATTACTCTATTTTACTTTCTGGTTACTCTCTCTGCTTGTACAACACAGTGAAATTAAAGAATACTGCTTAACCTCAAGCTTCTCTGCTTCATCAGTCTAGTCCTGTGTCAGAAACAATACTACTTTTCATTATCCAATTGGATAAAGTTAATTTTTCACACTGAGTTTTGCAGGAGGCCTACAGCTGCTTGTGTTTTCAAGAGCACACAATACAATTAAAAATGTCATTCTCCTCCGGTTGGATAAACAGATATCAATTCTATATATTCATTCACAAAGTTTGATCTACACTGCACAGAAATCTGATTCATATGTTTTCCCTTTTTAATACTGGCCATTAGAAGATCCCTTCATAATGCACTTACAATGTAAGTGATGGGGACCAAAATCCACAGTCCTCCTGTGCAAACATGTATTTAAAAGTTTATTTAAAGCAAATATAAAGCTCCAGCAATATTAGTCAAATCAAAGTTAATATCAAATTTAAAGTATTTTTAGTGCCACAGTCCCTCTTTTGGTTGCAACCTCCCACTGCAGCTGAACAGGGAAACACTGTCCATCAAGACACTAAGTGGGAATTTTTTACAAAAAAAGACTGGAACTGTGAAAGATATCCACATAGACGCAGACATTTGTCTAAACTTTGTTTCACTCTGTATTCCAAAATCATGCAAAATGTCAGACATTTAGTTACGCTGAATTAACTATAGACACATCAGCAAATACAATGTGACCCATGTGAGTTGTAGTCAGATATTTCCAGCAGGTGTTCGTCCACTTTCTTGAATATCTTTCTTCTCCTTGTGACCTCAGTCACCTTGACCTGCCCAACTGCAGCTGGCCACACCGGCTGCATGAATTACCTTCAATGGGCCTTTTGTTTCCCTTCATCAACTCCATTTAAAACAATACGCTGATTTATAAAATATGTTTCACTTTGATCCCCCCACACGCCCCTGCACACACACATGCACACACACACACACACACACACACTTTCATATTTAGACATGCAGAGACATCTTAGGAAGAATGTTCAGTTTACTATATTGGTATCTTGACTTTACTTTTTACTTCATGTTAATATTTCTGGTTTTAAATATGCAGCATCTCCTGTGTCAAGGTTTATGTACTGCACATACATGTGGGCAATCAGCCACACATGTTACTGATGTAACCCTGTTTCAGAAAAGTTTCAGAGAAGAAGTTTCAGAACTTTTGGCCCACAGCTACATCCATTGTCTCAACTGGAACATCTTCCATTGCCCCCTTTAGATAAAACTCCCCCAGAAACTCAGTCTGTTACATTTTTGATAAGAGACGAACCCAGAAAACAGCGGGCAGCATCTAAATTATGCAACCATTCGCATCCTCTTAGGGGAAAAAGTAGAGTTGGGCTGAGTTGTCGAAGGGAACAAGCCATGACAGGCCGGTGTGTGGAGGGGGGTGGTCACCATGCATTATGGATGGTGCTAAGTACGCCTCAGCTGGAGGAGCTGAGTGGAGGCGATGGAGGGCGATGGGATAGTGCCAACGTATTGGCTGCCCGCGGGTAATGCACTTCACTTTGCCCCCAAAAACATTCTCTCTCCTTCAGTTCCCCCATTACCGCCCCCCGCCTTTCAACACAGCACCTGCCACCGCCCTAAAATATCCCACTGAAGTATACAGAACCTCCACTTTCCCAAATTAAACTCATGCAGTCGCTTTGCAGCAAGACGAGTGCAGAGGATTACTAATAGATTGTAAAAGACTGCACTTCCTGGGAGTGAGGCGGATTTTCAGAAATGATTCAGATGTGTTAGATAGATAACTTTGACTTTAGGCATTCTTTGCAACAATAAGGAAAGTCTGTTTTTTTCTAAATGTTTAAAACTTTTATCATATCAATATATTTTAGGCATTTAGGACTAAACACTGTTGCAGCACCTCGGCTTCTGCAGGAAGTTTTACTCAGAAGTCATGAAGGGACTTTTCCTTTTATTCATGTCACAAAACGGGATTAAAATCATTCGTCAACATGTCTGGAAATACATGTATTCACTTTCTTTCTTTCAGATTTCCTTCACAAATCTGAAAGTGTTTTTCTTTTCTTTAATAAGTAAATCAATTTCAATCCTGTCATCATCTTTCATCTTATGATGACTGTATTTGTGTGTAGACATATGTCCCTCAGCAAGATTCATATTGACCTCTTACATACAAATATTTAGTTAATTTTCTTGCAAAATTTTTTTTTTATAATTTCTGTGAGTTATAGTTGTGAAATATTGATACAGCACTAATTTAAAGAGAAAAAATAGTAAAAAACGAGCACTATGTTGAAATCTGGGTTAAGGGAAACATTTTGTGTCTCCTTTATGCCTGCGTCATGAATATATCTGCACATGACTGAAATGGTTTACATACTCCTGTAGCATTAAAATTAGTCTCTAATTTATAAACTGAAACAAGATTACATGTTATTTCCTCTCCTAATATTTAGATGTGTGAGATGAATGGTAGGCGCCGGGGAAATCATATGATTACAGAATATGGACTTTCAAAACAGAGGAAGAATTTACCTTATGACCCCTTTTCACGTGTTCTTAACGTGCAGCTCAGGTGTGCTCAGACGATGTTGACCCACTGATAGCAAAGACAAAAACACAGATTGCAGGTTTTTTTTGCATGTATCAACTTATTCAAACACATTTCTATATTTTGATTCAGTTGAACATTTCTTGGTTTCTTTCAGTCTTCGGGTTTTCTTTTCCATAGTCAATGAACATGAGCAGGAGAGTTCAGTTTTTGTTTTATAATTTGTTTTCTAGTTTTTTAGTTGCAGCAGTGACTGTCGTCCTCTGTAATACATCCTGCTGCAAACTCTCTGTGTTTGACAGAAATGATTCAGGTCCACTTAACTTACAGTGTAAATGTCTGCAATTAAGCACATACACATGCAGTAAATACACATATGTAACTTCACAAACCAGCTCAACACTTTCCCAGAAACATCAGATTCGTAGCACAGGACTTTGTGCATCTTGTGTGCAGGCTGACACATGAGAGAGGAACAAGATAAATAATAGAAATATACATTAAAAGCAACTTACTTGCATGTAAGAAGTGTTAGCGTGGCACATTACTTAGAGACAACCCTGAGAAGAATCAAGATTTTCTAGGATGATTTTTAAACCTGTAGGCAGCAAAATATCACCCTTAGGCACAAAAAGTTTCACTGTAGAGAGATGTGGGATCTGGTTAAAAAACTCAGGAAAAAGCTAATAAGTAAACTGTGACGTTAGAATATTTTCCACAGATGAAAAAAAACCCTTTTCATACTTTTTCTGGTGGCCAAAAGCTTTGAAAGCAGGATTTCTCAAACCATGCTACAATTAATTATACTGTAAACGTTTCAAAATGGCTACCTCCGGGTCCGCTTCCTGTACAAAATGTCCCATCATCCTCCAGCTCTCCATGCAGCCGGAAATGCAAGGAAATCCCACTGGAACCCTGCGCTGCTCAGCTGAGCCCCCTAACCAAGTTTAATATTTGATGAAATTAGTTCTGGTTCACTGCTTCTGCTTTCTTACGTCTGCTGAATGCTTTCCAGCCCCAAATTGCAGCCTGAATTTTCCTTTTTGGTTAATGGTTGGTGTGTTTTACTCCTAATGAGTGACAATTTAAAGATATTTAAGAAACAAATTCTTCCTTTAAAAAAAATATTGATTTTAGCAGTAGCCTCATTTTTGTGTGAATTAGTAGCACAGTTATAGTGAAATATCAACCTGTGGAGAATACACAGAATGTGACAAAGTGCATTTTCTGAAATAGAAATTGTGTGTAAAGTGTGCATAATATGCACCGACATGTGGAGTCTTTTGCGCAAGGAGGAGTGAAAACCTGAAAAAAAGGGCCCTGATTCTCCAAACATGTCAGAGGAGACTTCAGATTTTCTGAAATAATGTACAAGTGTAGATGTAGCAGTTCAGTCTCCTCTGTCTGGAAATATTCAGCAGCTTGTCAGACAGAAATTAACAACTAATGGAGCCAGTTAACAAATCATTTTAAACCACAACACGGTACTCAAGAAAAAATTAACTAAGTAACTATCCACAAAAGACATTTTAAGTAAACTGCTGATGTTTTACTCTCCTCAGATGTCTTTGCATGATTAAACTCTTCAACAAAACCAGATAGTTCCAGCAAATCTGCATCGACTGCCTCTGGTATAAATTCAAGCTCCTCGTAGAGTGAAAACATGCAGAGAAATATCGTGCACTCTGTAGAGATGATGGTGATCATTTATATTTCACGTTGAAGAAGTAAAAGACAGGTTAGTTTACAGTTAGCTCACTTGTCAGTACTGAACTGCAGTGGACATGAATGTCGAACTATCTGCACTCAAGTGTTATACAACATGACTCTTTATGATTTATGGCCAGGGCTGGATTCACCCACTAGTGGGCCTCTATGGAGCCCCCCACTCACCCTCCCCACCAAGCCCTCCCCCCACAACTCCTCATCCCCAGTTTCTCCCACTCTCTCTGCACTGCATTATGTATAAGTTGATAATTACTTTGTATTAACTTGATTAAGCACAAATTAATTTTGTAAAATGTACCATGTAAGCACAATATATACTAAAATAGTAAAGGACGTCTTAAAGCAGCACTCCAGTGATTTAGCACTGAACTCTAATAGCATAAAGATTTGCAAGAGACAGATTTTAAAAATGAATCAGAATCATTTTTATTGCCAAGTAGGTTTGCACGTACAAGGAATTTGCCTTAGTGTTGTGATGCATAAAAAAGTAAGAGAACATACAAGTACCACAATTCAAGTAATCAAAATAATATAAAATAGAAATTTATCATAAAAATATGTAAAATATATTCTAAATGGGAATGTGCAAATGTTCATAGTATAAACAGTAAATGCAATGTGCAGATAATAATAAGGTAAAGCATGGGGTCCCCCAGTCACTTACTGTTTAAGATACATAGCACATAACTGCAACGTCTATGGTTCTCTGCCCATGTTTCCTGTCTCTCTGCACTTTCAACTGTCAAATAAAGGCAAAAATGCCCAAAAATAACCTTAAAGAAGGAATGATAAATGCTGCAGAAGCTTTCTCCCTAGTATGAGTCAGACTGCAAAAATGCTGGATCCTACAATTCCCATAATGCACCTCAGTAGATCCACCGTGTCATCTTTCAAACTCCATCTCAAGACCCAAGCTGAGATAACTCTAATGACATCACTATGACATCATTAGGATAATTTTCCCAGCCTGTGAAAACACATACATCTGTTTTTTATAAGCTGAGCAGCACGACTCATCATGAGTTAACTGATCCTACATGTGTAATATTGATGGAGTGCAACTTTAAAACCAAGAACTCAGGGCCTCCTCTACTCGAAGCACGGAGTACTGACAAACAAATGTTCTGTTCATTAAATTACAGAAAACTAATTGCCTCGTAGTTTATTTCAAGCCTTCTTGCCCCCCTGGACAGTTGTCTGCTTTGCCCCATTTGTAACTGACAATAACAGGTAACAGGTTAAATACACGTGACTGTGTATCTGAGTGTGTTCGTCCTCTTTGTCTGTTTATTTTTATGAACTCCCTTTACAAAATGGCCTGTATATGTCACATTACTTCATCCTTTTAGGTATACAAATTGCTTTACAACATTTCAAAGTTGTCTTGTTCTGGAGTTTTCTATTTTTAAAATATTTTTGCCAATTTTCAGATACATACTGTAGAGGCTATATAGTATTAATCAGGCTGAATTCAGATGCCTGTTGAATGGAGCTCATCCTGCAGCTCAAAAATCTCTAACTGTACGGACTGAGAGAATTTTTGGGACAGAACACAGCTGGAATTATTATTAAACGGTCTTTAAAAAGTGCAATAACCTGTGTAGAATAAGATTTTGACAATGTCCACATTAAACATGTCCATGTCTGTATATAAAACTGAACTATCTGAATTCTTAAAATAGGTCCTCTTAAATACAGGAAGGAATGTTTAGATTTCACAGTTTGGACAGAAGATAAATGATAAGCAGCAGAAATATGAGGAAGAGCGAAGATGTTTCACTTCACAAGCACACTGACTAAACTGTATTATATCCAGGTAGATAGTCCTCATCTGTTCCTCGCCAGGTTGTAATAAATTAGAAATGTCATGCTCCAAACTCAGGTTTCAGGATGAGCAAGTGGCGTAAAAGCCTGATGTTTATTTGGAGCAGATTGATTTAGTGTCTCTGAGTGGGACTGAACTACGTCCTGCTGCCATTAACTGCCTTGTTATTGTCCATTAGATGAGAGCCATGCCTTGGATCTGTGGAGCGAAGAGGGAACAGGAGAATGTGAGTTTAACATGTGTTTGGATTGGAGTCCTGTGATTGATGCTCTGTGAAATTTACCTACCAACACTACGGAAAGTCTCACCGCACTGAAGGCTGCGCTGCTTTTACGTGGTAAATGTTACTAAAGAGAATAAATATGCAAAAAAAAAGCCAGTTAAAGATGTGATGTTGTTGCAGGGGTCTGGATGAAATGCTGTCACTTCCCTGACAAAAGTCCAGTTTATGTTGTACCATTATGTAACATGAAAAATCTGTCTTAAACTTATCTCTGAGCTTAACTGACAATCTTTAAGCATCTGATCATTGTTATAATGGACATATTTTACCATGATTGATAGTAAAAAAAATACTCAGAAATGTATTTTAAAACAATACTGTATGTGATGCACATCCAGGCCAACTTTACCCTCAGTTCAGTTCAGTGCAAAATAGTTTGGTGACTTATACATATAAATCACACTGGCTGAGTAATATGTAAACAAGACTAAAAGTCTACAGTCATGCTAGCTTTAACTTTGTGAGGCTGAACTTAGGAATTTTTGACCTGATGATGGTGGTAAGACGAAAAGTCAAGGGCTCACCAAAGTTATTAAAATTCACCCTGTGGGGGACACAAATGTCTGTACCAAATTTAATTTCAATCCATCCGATATTTTTTGAGATGTTTCAGTCAAGGGAAAAAGTGGCGGACCAACCAACCGACCAGCGTTTCCATCCCCAGAACCACGCTGTTAGCACCGCTAAAAATAATCAATCATCGCTCCATTTTTTCTCAAGAAAGTTAGTCAATAATATCAAGTTTTTAAAGCGGACATATCATGTACATTTCCAGGTCTTTATTTATATTCTGGGGCTCTACTGAAATATCTTTGCATGATTTACAGTTCAAAAAACCCATTCTGTTCTGATTGGTTAGCTTGAAAGGCTACATAAACAAACAGTAGTAGCAGGATTTCTTTTTCTCATTCTTTACTCAAAATGGAGACTTCTTAAACACATCCGTACATGTTTGAGCCAAATCTGATCCGAAAAATGCGAGCGGACAACGTGAACAACCCGTGGAACAATCTTAGTAACAATCTTAGCAACGAAGGAACAATAACGGACAGCCATTTGTGGGCATGCGTGTACGATGTGATGTCGGTTCGAGGAGGAAGTAGAGGTAACTTTGCAAACTTGGCTTTTGACTTGAAGGTGACATTTTACATGGGCCTACGTTCACCTCAAGTTTTGGATCTTTGACTATATATAACATAGACATCCGACATTATAACAGCATATAAATGGTAGAAAATCACAAAAAGCATGTTATGTCCCCTTTAAGTTTGTAATGATATTAGATGGAGTGACTTTATCATACTGTAAGTTAATGTTCAGTAGATTGACACACCAAAAGGCAAAATGTACATTTTATTTTCATTATTGTCAGCTGACATTTGACATATGGTGTGACATGTTAATTTTACATGAATAACTTATTTCAACTTTGTTCTCAGACATGCTGAGCTTCTGTAGTAAGCCATGTTCTATTCCTCATTTTTCTTACTGTCTACGGTCTACATTTACACCATCACATCACAGGTTACAGTCCACAATGGTTTCCTTGCTAGAACTTCTATATCCTCTTCACTGTTGCCTCATCCTTCACACCACAGAAATAGCACGCTGCAGCTCTTAGCCGGCACTGGTGGTAGACAAAAGCGTGGTGAGCTGTCATCACAGGGCTCTGAAAGTATGTTATATGTCAGTCTACATAAAATTGCTATAAAAAGAAAACCTTGCACAAAGATGACGTACCTAAATTTAGGGGGATGCTGATAAGTTAAAATCAGTATTTTGTCAAACTTCCAAAGTAGCTTTGTTGCAGTCAGTGTGCAAAACATCATACATCTCTCTTTTTCCAAGTGCTGACTTCCAAAAAATTGTAGATGCTCAAGTGTATTTTTCTCTTTATTACATTTAGAAAAAGGTTTCTAGCCCAGATTGGCTCTTCTTTTAGGTACACAGGTGTGAAAAGACGATAATAAAATGTTTCGATACCTTCTCCAAACCATAGACTGTATATAAAGATGGACCATTGGTTTGCATTGGAGCCGGTTTGAAGCCCAGAGTTGCAGTTTATAGTTGACACCATCTTTTCCGTTTGGATCCAGGACCTTCCAGATAAGGAGTGCAGGGTGTTGCCTTTCACGCTCTGGAAACATGCCCCGCTACCTCGAACACTAGCTTGCTGGGAACACCGAGTGGTGCACACTCGAGCTAAAGTTAACTACTTTAGCTAAATTGTGCTAACAGGACAGGTATCGTAATCAAGTAACATTAAACTTACTGAAATATTGCGCCAATAGTCCAACTCTGAGCCAACTGTCAATCACAGCTGTCAATCAACACCCACACAGCAGACATCAAAGCTACTATAAGTCTTCAAAGCTTATTAACAAAGCAATAATTTCCAAAATGACCACCAGCACACTTATTAGAGGGCCTGGATTTAACGATTGAGACTATAATGACTCGTTCAAAGTCAAAAGTCAAATGATTGATTGATTATTTCCAGAGAGAAGGTACTTCCACATTGGCTTCAGCCTCAAGCCGGGGTAGTTTCTGCTTGCTCCAAACTCTCCAGTATGTCAACAAAATGTTGCAGGAAAGGGATGAGGTTTGTATGGTTTTAATTTCTGAAAACATGCATAACATGTGGTTTCTATGAATTTTACCAAAAAACACAGTGTAAAAATATTTTGGGGTAAGACAAACTAGTTCTGTCCTGTGGTCTATAATATGACACACATCATCTTCACATAAGCATAATCAACATACAGCCTCAAACTGAGGCCTCAAACACAACATTTGGGTCGAGAAAACCAACACAAATACACACAGTGCTAATCTAATAAGTAGATGTGACCACAGTTCATTGAAAGAATCCCCCCATGAGAAATAATATCCAGCAGCAGCAGGATGATTGCTATTGTTGAGCTGAATCCAAACTATGTAAAGGTTTTTATTAGGCATGTGATGATGTGGAATTTCACATGTGAAACTTGAGCCTTTCGCTGTATTTCATCTTGCGTTAATTAGCCCTCACTCTATTACACAGTTGTTGTGAGCTCCTCTGTGTTTATGAGTGGGTAGTGGGTAGTTTACATTCCAGAGACGCTGCCCAAAAACAGAACATGACCATGGCTTACAGCTGAGCAAAAAGTGTCCAAACATCATTTAAATTAGCTGGAAAACGTCATCTGCTTGTTTGGGTGCCACAGAAAGTGCCTGCAGGCGGAGGGCGAAACCGTCTGATTGTTATCAAAAGGCCTTCCTGTCTTTGAAAAACCCTGCACTGGTTGTACATCTACAGGCTACTATACACTATTCTCATAATGGGTTTATATATTACAGCTACACGCAAACACAATAACATTAGTGCAGTAGACTCAGATTTGAGCGTCCAGAAAGAGAAATCTGCCAGTTTTCTGCTTCACATTTTCAGTCTTTTTCATTTGGTCTCTGGAGAGTTTCCACTTTTATCAAATGCATCTACTTTATTTACAGATCAGGAGTCTTGAATTGAGGAAGCCGCAAAGTGTTTCAGTTAAACATGTCTTTCCTCTGTCTGCCTATTCAGCACTGAAGTCTGTTTTTCATGCAGTTTGTACCGTCTACTTGTTGCCTCCTCCGAAGAGGCTTTTGGTCTCATTTGTTTATGTGTTTGTTAGCTGGTTAGCAGGATATCTCAAAAACAGATTTTAAACCACTTAGGCCAAGAGACAAGTGTGGTGCAGATCCAAGATTTCTTTTAAAGGACTTATCAACATTATAGGATCATTTTTTAAATGTTTTGCTGTTTTCTCACAGGACTCATTTCAATGACAAAAGTCTGGAACACATTTTTTTTTTTTTTTACATTTGTCCATAATTACATGTATGTTGATACACATCCAGATTAAAGGACCAGCAGGAGTATTTTCACAGTATTTTTTTACTTTACCTCAAAACAAATCATTTTCCAAAACATGCTGCTGTGTTTAAGAAATTAAATGTGTTGTTTCTATTATTACAGGCATCCATTAATTTCAATACATTATGAAAATGAATTCGCAGATTCTTGAAACTTGTGTAATCCTTCACTACATGTCAAATTTGCATTTTTTTTTGTAAAAGTAACATTAATGCTATGAAGTAATACAGCACAGACTTTTCAAATCAATCCTTACATAAGCTGCATTATCATGTAGTGATGATGTAACATTTTATAAAAATGTATACAGACCTGATGTTCAATACAATCAATTATTCATGTCGAGCAAAATTCAATTAATTTGTCAAATAATTTTTATAATATACAGACCTGAATGAAATACAACGGCTCCCTGGTTGGTAAGAAAAATGTTGTACATCTAAAAATCTAAAACTGTGCAGCACGCATTCGAAAATGGTCAGAAAATCGCTTTCTGTTATTAAAGTAATTGTTTTAGAGGATTGTTAAACATTATTTACTCTCTTCATATTTCTTTTTTCTTTAGTGTCCCTGGGCTTTTTAAGATAAATCCCTCTATCAACAAGAGCGTAACTGAAGCGTCAGCAGGTCTGTGGCACAGCTTACAGTAGGCTGTGATAAATGGAAATACAACAGCCACATTTTCATAACAGAATGGGTGAGTCAGCTAATGACGACATATAATACACCCAAAATAAATATGTATTACCATGCAAAATTATGCAATGATAATGCTGCTTTTTGTCGCACCAATTGTTAGTCAGCAACGAATTGGTTAAAACAAAGCAAAAAGGGCAGGAAATCTGTATCTGTGTGCTGGTAATGATCGAAAAATCTACAGTATCCAAACCCTGCAGTTACACTGTGATCATATTTTTATAGCACAGAAATTTAGCAAAACTTTTTTAAACCTTTAAATAATGTAATAATAAAGTTGTAAAGATCTGCCTGTCGTGTCTTCTGCCTCACAGTTACGTGAGGAAGAACCTCCACCCCCAACCCACTCCCCCCTGTTTAATTATCCTTTTCCATTCTCTTTTCCATCATTATCTACTTTTCCTACTTTCTGCCTTTTCCCACCCAGTCAACGTCCCCTTGAGAAGCTGGCAGCAGGGTTTAAGATCCCACCAGTTTCTGCAAGCTGGGAATCTGCTGCCCTTTGGTTTAAATAGCATAACCCTCTGTGTCCCATATTCCATACACAAACAGGAAGTGAAGACCTTATTGCTGGGGGAGGATGTTGCGAAAGTGTGTATTTTCACCAAGTTTCACAGTTACTTTGTGATTCATCCGACTCCACCTCTAAAATCTGAAAAAAGTCAGCTAGTTTGTTGTGTTCATTCACTTCTCACTCACTTAAAATGTCTTTAAATACAGACTTCTAATTCATATGACTGTGATTTAGGAATTTGAGTCAGATGGGATTTGGTTTGCATGTTTGGTTTCCATGTTCTTCCCATGTTGAGGAAAAATCTCAGAGGACTTTCTTTTTTATCTGCTAGTCTCACTTCATGAGAAAATTACTATTTAAATGGTCCCAGTGGATCGTTTCTTCAGCATTTCCTCTTGTTAGGAATTCTCAGAGTGGTGGGAGTGTTTCAGTGTAATAGGAAATACTTTGATATTAAGTCTGTTTCAGCAAGTTATAAGATCAAGACTAAGATAATCTTACGTCTCTGGTCTTTTTACCAAATCTGAGAAAATGTTAGTGTGTGTGTGAGAGACTGTCAAACTGCCAGAAAAAGATTTGTTTTTATATCTGAGTTTCAAACAATATGTAACACACAATCTCACAGTAGTCCTCCGATCTGGCAAATGTTTCGGAACATTTTTTAGCGCATAGTTTTGTTTTCTGCTTTGTATGAAACAATAAACACAGTCACTGCTGGCACTGACTTTGTTGTCATTGTACAAAACATAACAGTCCTGAGATCCAGGACTTGTGGAAGGCAATGAACTGGGGTTACCATGTTCAGCAAATTTTAGAAAAGGCAGATGACACATGGAATATATTTTTGCTGTGAGCCTACAAGTTTTTTTTTTCTTTGCAAATGATTAATGCTGATGTGCAAAACACAAACACAGCTTGCTTGCATTCATTGGATTACATCACGACTGAGAGAGCTTGTACAAAGGCCTCTGCAGTGAAGCCGTTAAATATTTCTCAGTCAACCACTCACAGGCATGACTGCTTTGAAAGATGTCAACACCGGTGTCAGTCGTGTACATCTGGACCGGGAGGCTAGAGAGAGAGAGAGAGAAAATGGTTTGTTCCAGCTGCTGTGCAGAGGTTGTGACTCCCAGTTCAGCTGGTTTAGGGTTGAATCATTATGGTTTCACTGGAAGATCAAGCTAAAGATAAGAAGTGAGAACTACTTCTAAATCAAATTTTATGAAGTTGTCATTCCTCCATTACTATATTGGATGTAACAGGCCTTTTTCACAGCAGATATTTTGACTCATCGTAGCAAGAAATGCGGTCTATTGAATTACTATAAGTGCTGGAGATTCCTACTTTCATTTTCATTTCTGGTCATCATGGGAAAATGTCAAGTAATTGTTAAATCCAGTATTTTGCTTAGGCTTTAACAACAATTTATGGTTTTGCAGGAAGTTACGAGCTTCCGTAAATCTTTCTTTATGTTACTTTATGTTATTACTAACACTCACCACTGTCTAAGGAGCTACAAACAGACTAACTTGATTTGTCTAATTCAGACAGCTGAAGCCTCATGGATTTTTTTTTTGTTTTTTTTTTTTTTTGCTGTGCTGTGTACCCCATCTCTTGATGGCCAGTATGGATAGGAGGGACAGTGTACATATGGCAGTGTGAGAACTGTATTAACATGTAAAATATGTATTAAGATGAAAAATGTGAATCGTTTAACCCAAAAAGTTATATCAGCACTATTAAACATCAACACTCTGTAGTCATTGCATTCATGTGGCTAATTATTACATTAAGATATTTAAAAACTGAATTAATCAATATTTTCTATATTAGAGAGGACATAACGTGCACATTTCCAGGTCTATATTTACAGTATATTCTGTATACTTTTGTGGGCACGTACGAACAATCTGATGTCCGTTCAAGGAGGAAGTAGAGGTAACTTTGCAAATGGAGCGTTTAGTGTGGGCTGAAGCCCTGACTTTCGACTTGGCGGAGACCAAATTAGAGCTAAAAGGACAGTGAATATTAGACTTACAGTCATCAGGTGGCCACAAACACGACTTCAGATCACTGCTAACGTTGCTCCTTTTCTGCCGGAATGCGCAAGTAGGCAACTTAGTGCTATATTACTATTAGCTTGTTTTGGAGTTCTTCTGCCCCCTAGTGGCCAAAAATGTAGCTTTAAATTTTTGCTAGGTGATAACCAGCTAAAACGTCATTGGTGTTGGTTAAGGTTTTTTTTTTCAAATATCTTTATTGGTCTTTAACTTTTGATGGACACATGTAAGGGCAAATTATTCTTCATAGTACAATCTGAACAAGAAACACCACATGGTAGTTTAAAAACAAACAAAAACAGATAAATAAATACAAACAAATAATATATATGTATATACATATATATAAATACATGTATATAAATACCATCCTAACATAATGGCTTAAAAATGACCACATTTCTCTGGTTGATGGCGTCATGAGTCACTTGTAATGAAACAACTTGTTACTTGCCTCCTGTGAAAATTCTTTCTTAATAACAACATCTAAAACAAAGAGCTCATTGCAAATGGCAGCTGTAAAACTGCATTGGAGTGCAGCTGTTACATCAAATGAGACCAAAGCATTAAATCATTATTTAAGTCGTCTGAAGGAACAACAGTATCCACTCTGCAACTCCATTAAACCAAGTCATTTAAGTGGAAATCTTCTTACTCCTGGGAGCTGCTTTGACTCAGATGATGTCACTTTAAAATCTCAATACTTTCTACCAATAACCCAAAAAGAGGGGTATGTAGTATGTATGTATAAGCAGTGCAGCGTGGGGTTGATTGATTTCAAGCAGACGTGGGAGCCACTCCGTCCTCCTTCTGTCCTTGTTGGCTTTCACAGCAGGTGTGACAATGTCTGACAAGTGTTAGCAAAAAGGGCAACAGTTGAAATGTGGCAACCAAATGGATAAATGGTGCTATCACTCGCTAATAGGGCATTACAGATATTATTGGTTTAAACTCTTTCAATGAAACCCCTCAGTTGGAGAAATCTGATTGCATACAGATGAAGCTGTCCAGGCTGAAAGTGCAGCTACATACATGTCTCTGATTTTCTTTAATGTATTCATGAAGAGGGCTATTTATTGGACAAGTATTCACGAAACGTCACAAATGCCTCCCTCGCTCAGTGTGTGGGTGAAAAAGCTTCAAAGTTTCCTAGGACCTCCAAATGGATGTTTGGCTGTACCACAGAGGACACGGAGAACACAAGCTAAGTGCTTTAGCAGCGGGTGACGCTAACGCAGGAGGACAGGGTCAGTGTGGCGTGAAGCAGAAGAGTGCTGTGCGAGGTGACTTATGGGACAATGGGGCCGCTTTTCGCAAATAAAACATGAGGCTTATCCAGAGCCTCTGAACTATACAGTCTCGGTTTCTGTCAGGTGTTTGTGGGCAGAAAGAAGGGGGGAAAATCAGATTTAATGCTCCTGAACTGGATTATGTGGTGGATACAATGAAGGGTAATTCAGTGAAATGTATTGTTTGTGATTGGTAATGATGTGCAGTATCCTGTTAACTCTTTAACATCCAGTTTCCCATTTTTACATTTTTATTTTCTCTTAAAGGTGCAAGTATGAATCAGAAATTCCTTCTCATTAATAACACCGGTGGCCGTTAGGTGAGCTGCAGTCAGCATCCTGTTGCTCGCACGCGTGCTTGCACTTTGTCACGTGCTTTGCAGTAATGTTACCTTACCTGTCCATTAGGAAAAAAGCCAGCTCAGGGTCGGACGTTAGCGGACTCTAAGCTAACGTTAGCTACTGTTGCACCCTGTTGATGCTGTAGGGGGGACAGGAGAGAGGCAAGGCACTCAGGAGGGCACCTCAACGTCACATACTTTGGATTTTCCTGGCAAAACTGTCCCGAGTTGTTTACATAGAAATCAGTCCACAGGCTGTTATAGGAAAGTCAGGGAAGATCTCATTTTATTATTTCTTCACATTCTGTTAATGAATTAATTTTAGTAAATTTTTTAATGTTTTAAACTAAAATTTTTGCACCTTGAAGTAGTTTAATGTTGTTATGTCCCCAAGACTCCCTGTTTTTTATGGCTGCACTATTTTTAAAAAAATAATAAAAATATTCGAGATGTCTTCTACATCACTTAATACATATTTTCCTCCAAAATTGAGCCCACACAAGGATTGAAGAGGTTAAATGCTTCTGCTGACAGAATGTGTTTATATTTTGTTGGATTAATGAATTCAGCCTGGAATGTGCAACAGATATTAATGAAGGAGGGTTAAAATGAGTAGTTTACTGGATTGGACGTTGCTTTTGCAAAGTAATAGATATGCTTAATCTGATATATATTTGAGGAGAATCATTATAAAATAATCACGTGGTTTCCAACCTGAGGATTGGTACCCCGTCATGGGGTCGCAAGGTAAATGTGAGGGGTCATGAAGTAATTACCTGAGAGAGAAAGAAACAAAAACACATTCTTACACAAAATTATGTTTATTTCTTTAGACTTTGCTTTTAAAAATGCTGGACCTGTTTATTCCTAAACAATCTGAGAGGGGAAAATCACTCTTTGGTTGAAATGGTGATATCTTATGGACATATGTGACAAGTGGTCTCAACTGATTTTCTTTTATTAACGGGTTACAAGCCAAAAAGGTTTGGAACAACTAGCACAGACTTCTGTCAAACACCTAATACTCATAATGTACTTGCGAGTGAGCCTGCATTCCCGAGCTTCCCGAACTGACACCCGTCTATTGTACAGCTACAGTGTTTCTAAACTGGCAACAGAAATGTTTGAGACATGTGGAAGAGGTTGTGATGTAAAAGCAGAAGACAGTAGGTCCATAAAAATGACTTACTTTCCCATTTCTTCAATTAATGAGAGACAGCAGTGCATTGAGTCCTACAAGGCGCCGAGGTCCTGAAGCAATCCTTTTAAAGCCTAAAAAAATAAACATCTCATGATGATTTTAACTGTGAATGTTTCAGCCCTCAATTATGTAAAGCTCCTATGCCAACACTTAAGGAGGAGTGAATTTAGCTTCGTATGACGTCAAACATTCCTTTAAATCCAACTGAAGAGACGTATAAATAAGACATAGTTTGTACAGTACATCTACACAAAGCTATCTTTGGCAGTGAAGATTTCAGTGACATCTTTGGGCAGAAAACGGTTCAGTGCTTCAGTGACTCATTTTTGCTTTTATTAACCCCTTCTATGCCATTCGTCCATCGTGGTTTCCACCAGTGGTTATTTCAAAGACATGTCGGCATGATTACACAGTTGCAGGGACGAAGTAGAAAGAAAGATGACGACATGCAACAAAGACATCACAAAAACATTTTTCAGGCTGCCGAGTTTAGAGGATGTACTTAAAATTAAAATAAAACTTACCTGTTTTAGCTATTTAATAAATGGTCTCATTTGTTAGAAAGAAAGGATGATACAAAAAGTACATTTTTTACATACATATTTTGTTTTAACATGTTCTCAAACAATGGGAATGATCTGAATTTGATTCAGTCAAACTGTGTACATTAGGTTTAGAAAAGTCTCCTCATATTGACACATTACAGTCACTGTGTTTTAAGGCTGGATAAAATCATTTTCCTGATATTAATTAGGGTATTAATATTCAATATCAATGTATAAAACAATATGGCATTCAAGGCAAAGAACTGTGTTTTACTGTTAAGCATTACATGAGACCAAACTTTTGATATGCAGAAAAGCTAATTTTATAAGATTTTAATTGCTTTGAATCATTAATTTGCATGATAACATGAAGATTCTGCTAGAAGTCAATAAAGATAATCCTGAATTCAAACTGAGAGAGATGAAGCTTTATGATCTTATGTGCAGAAATGTCAGGCTTCTTTCTTGTAGATGAGGTTTGAAGTCGACATTTTCTTGTTTCTGTGGACGAGGTGCACAAAGATGGCGGCGGCCTCCCGCGCATTAAAACCTCATGGTACACACTGTACGAGCTGTACACGCTGAATAAATTAATGATCACTCTGCAGCACAGTCAATATTTCATAGGCTGCGAGTGTTACTAAAATGACAAACAGAGCGTAATGTAAATGGTAAACGGTAAATGGACTGCACTTATATATCGCTTTTCTACCTTATCGGACAAAGCGCTTTACAATTTTTGCCAAATTTTGCATCTGATTCACCCATTCACACACACACTCACACACCGGTGTGAGGCATGCAAGGCACCCTGACCATCAGGAGCAACCTGGAGTTCAGTGACTTGCTCAAGGACGCTTCGAATCGAACCGCCAAACCTGCGGTTGGTGGACGACCCGCTCTACCTCCTGAGCCACAGGCACCCAAATGTTCCTTCTCATTCTCAAATAATACAGCTACATACTGCCGGCAATACAGCGCAGAGCTCTGGTTTATTCTCATAAAACATGGCTTGACCTTACTTTTAACTTTCAACTTTAACTTTATTGTCCCTGAGGGGAAATGTGTCTTTCAGTTAGGTGAAACACATCCAGACATGAATATAAAGCATAATAAAATACATAAAACATCAAATAAAAATATGGAAAACAGATGCTAAAACCCAACACACAAGCTCACACAAACAATGCACATTTACATCAAGTGATACCATAAAACCTGAAGTACTGCAGCCATCATGATCCAACCTAATCGAATAACATCAGCATTATCACTCATATTATACTTATTCCATCCTAACAGCAGCCAAAACCAGGAGGAGAAGATAATTTAAACACGAGCACACCGGCTCCTTAAAGAGGCCTTCATGTTCTCCCTACAGACTTTAGACTTTTTAATTAAAATATAATGATATCTTGCTTGATTTAGGAAGATTTTGACTCATTGGAATTGTGCATTATTTTAAAATTGGTATAAATCAGTCAGGAGGAGCTACTGTTACCCATAATCTTATGTGAGGTATTTGATAATCATACTCTAGATAGTCATAATCTTAAATGAATGAAATTACTGCTACTACTGACATAAATATGTATCTTTCACCTAAGGTTTGTCCTAATATCTGTCTTGCAGTTGTGTAAGCTTGGTTTATGTATGTATCTGCACCACATAGTTTCCATATGTACAGCAACACATTGAAAACGTGGCAGAGCTTCACTATTTTTAGCCCAGATCACTGAAGAAGTACAGTGACAATGTGTCCGTCCACTCGGCCAACCCCCACCCCTCCTTGATTGTGTTCCTATACAAAGTCAGGAAACTGTCTGGCCTTTGAGAGCTGCCTTGTTGTGAGGAAACACACTGCATGCTGGGCTCACGTCCAGGGCCGAGCCTCAATACACAACACAGGCCGTTTCTCCACCCACGCCACCCTGACGTCAACCTGGATCCAAACATATTGTTGACACATGTGAAACACACACATCATTATTATTATTACTATTTTTATCATTGTGAATTGATTTATATTTGTAATGCATTAAACAAGGCCTTTCACTTAAGTTTATTTCTTCATCCACGAATTGAATAAACATTAAATCAAATAGTCAGATAAATGAATGCTTACATGCTCTTTACAGCTCTTTCTTTACATGGAGGTCTTTTATATTTAGACTGTATAATTTTGCTTGTCAGCTGGATTGTAATGCATTGATTCTGTAATGGTGCATTGCAAATATCAAACCATTTTATGGTGCCAAATGATGCTTTCTCTCCATCTTCTTGGGCACGTGTGTGTGTGTCACTGTTACTGAGAACATATTTCCTCCAGCTTAAAATAAGGGTTAAATCACAGTTGGCTGTTGATTATCAAAGAGGAGCTTTCAAAAACTAATTCAAACAGATGTGAAATATATGGGACCCCTAAACACATCAGCAAATGTGCAATACTAACAGTTAGTGAGTGCAATACTTGTTTGTATTTAATTGGATATCTAATTTATGGACTTTGCCTCTTTTGCACATCTGTCTTTTAAATATATTTAGTTTTTATTATTTTAAATATGCTCTGTCTATTATTTCAGGAACAGGATAAACTCTAGTTACCAGTGTACAACAGCGTATTTTGTATATGTCTGATTATGTATCTATATCATGTGTAACTTGCATTTTTCTACATGCAGCTGTATGCAACACTTGAGCCCAAGACAAATTTTCCCTCAGGGACAATAAAGTATCTCATCTTAATTTATTAAACCACAAACGATTAGTTTAATATGTTATTTTACATATCAATGGGATAATTCAGCCTTAATGTACATTGGTTGAATTTAACTACATCAAATGTTAATCATATCACCAATAATAATCCTTTAAAAAGACATATATTTTTGGTTATTATGCAGCTTCCACCCCCCAAAAAAGATAGAATAGAATAAAAGACATAAAAGATCAAATAAAATGAACAGAAACTAATAAAAGGCGTTGTGCATTAGAAGTGGCACACTGAGTAGTCTATGAGGTTAAGTGTCAGAAAAGTAGAATAAAATCCAAAATTATAAGAAAAATAATGGGTACTTTTCCCCTTTTTATGTAAAGTGGATACAAGAAAATAAACAGATTAAATGCACAACTGAAATAATGAAATTTAATAATAATAATAATATAATGTTTATTGTGATATAAATTTGAGGGCTTTGGGGTAAATTACCATTGGCTCTCCGGGTCCCATAGAAACCGTGATGTAGCGGCAGAGGGGCCGGGTCTTCATGCAACAGCTGAGGCAGATCTGCAGCTTGATTACGGCTCGCAACGGACTCCAACATAATTGATGACCTAATTGAAAAGCAGGGGGAGGAGGTGCAGAGGAGGTGGAGGTGGTGGGAGGAGGAGGGAGGGGGGGGCACGCTCGCGGACAGGAGGAGAGAGACGCGCTCCAATGAGAAAAGTTTACTTGTTCTTCCTCCGCACAGTCCCACAGCTGAGGGCATTGATGTGAGCGCAGGGGCTTTCAGTTTTTTACGCGCACTTCTTTCCCCCCATCTTTCACCCTCACACACGGAGCACAAATCCACCTTCTCACCTTTAGTTTAGCGCGTGTCTGTTTCCTTTCTTTCCCTTTTTTTCTCCCCTTTATGAATGATTCTCTCTCGCAATACTTGTGCAACTTCTAAATCCTCGGATACCTCGCCGTCCTCGTCCGCACGACCTCACCTCGGCACATCTTCTCTCCTCAAGTTCAAGCGCCACCAGGACTTTCACTGCAGCTACAGACGCACTTGGGGGAAATATCACTCGACGAGGAAAAACTTGATACTTTGTGCAGCAGCAGCAGCAGCAGCCGCTGAAGCGACCGTCAACATGAGTCTGAAAGCTGACGCAGAGCCGAATAACAACGTTTCCATCGAAGAGGAGGTGAGTTTGTGGAAAGTTTCATGTCTCTGCTGCACCGGCGTGTTCGTGTTCACTAATGTGTCTTTCCTGCTTCAAATTAGGACTTGTGGAAGTTTTGCTTCCAAGTTGTTGTTTTTGGGTGAAATTTCATTAGCTTATATTGGCTTTTTTTTTTTTTTTTGCTCTCCACCGAAGTCCACCGAAGGAAGTAGCGAAGGCGCAAATTAAAAAGGAAACGTGGATAATCTTCTACCTCTAGTGGAGCATCATAAAACTGGCACATTGGACAGATATCAGTCCGGGAATATCTCCTAAATCTAATTTCGACATCTAATTCTTTATTCCTCAACCTTTCTGTACCCTTTTTATTAGTTTTCTTACAGATTTAAATTGGTTTAATGTCACCAGGTGATTATTAAAGCAAACAAACACAATTATGAATCAATTAAATTGCTTTAAATTTATTTCATTCGCTCATTGAGGACCGAACCGTTATATTTACTTAATTTTGTTTGTATGGACACGAGGCTTTATAATATATCATCTTTAAATGTGGATACAAAAACCAGTAGTCTGTTTGATGCAGTAAATTAATGTAAAAGCATTTAATGTGTAAACCTGGATTGGTGGAAAAGAAAATATCCTATATAAATTGAGTATGGGGCCTATAATATTGGGTTTACACAATAGCCATTGCAAAATTTTGTCGTCCCCCTCCTAAACATCCACTTTTGCCGTGATTTTGGCTGTTTGTTTGCACTCGGATGCCAAAGAAAATATGATGCGTCACACGGAGGCTGCAGCATCAAATGTTCTAGTTCATCATGAAGTGAAACCCAGAAAAACATATCACGACTGCATTTGCAATTTCTAGATTTTTAAGAATAAATTGCACTGATTTAAACTAGATTACTGGGTATAAAACATTTATTTTTCACATCAGTTGGAGTAATTGAATTATCTGCAGTGTGGTTCATGTTGACTTTTTTTACAGCTGCCAGCCTTCATCTGTGTGGTCAGCTATATTTCCTCTTTAATGACTCCTTATGGAGAGACACTGAGGGGAGTGCTGGGCCTTTTGTTGGTCCCCCTTTGTTCCCATTATCTTCCAACAAAGCCATGTGTGGTCACTTGCCTTTGCTGAGACTAATTTGCTATTGTATTTTTTGTATTGTAATTAATAGCATTAAGATCAAGCACAACAGGCAGACATTTATTTTCAAGCAAAAACAAAAAAAACCTATTAAAGTCAGCTTGGAGATCTTTTAAATCAAGATGCAATATGTTATCAATCATGGTTTGTTTCCAGAAATTCACTTGATTACAACTGATGCATTTCAGATTTTATTAAATATCAGTGCATGCAGAGACTTCACCACAGCTTCAGGTTTACTGACTCGTCTCAGAGTCGCTCAGAAACGAGAAGCCGCTGGTCACATTATAACATCTTCGTTGAGTTTGCGCCCAGCTGGGCCGGCCTTCAATTGCTGTATGTGCTGACTTGTAAAGGGCTGAGAATTGCTGCTGTGCGGCACCTGAAAAATGCCGAAGGGCCTGCAGGGTTGGGGCCGTGGGTCAGAGGAAGGAAATGGTGTCACGCTGTGCACTGTTGTCCAGTGCTGTTCCTCCGGCAGCCCCCATTGTACTGAGGGCCTCCCCACCAGCTGGGAACTAATGGGCCTCGCACTGCACTGTTTGTTTCCTCGGCCACACTGGTCTGTACACAGCATCAGCGCTCAGTGACTGATCCAGGCACATCCAGGGGTCCTTGAAGAGGATCCAGGGGTCCCCAGCAGGATGAAGGCCTTCTTATGTTTACCATTTAGCTCGTAACATGCTGGAGTAATGGCAGGATGTATATTTTCTGTTTTTCAATCACAGGTTTCATTCATAGACAATTGTTCAGATCTGATAAGGACAAATATGAAATCCTACAGGGATTAATTTAAAATCTTATCAAGTTGTCATCTGTTTGGATCTTGATGAGGACTTAAAACAGTTTCCAACCTTTGTAATGGCATTAATGTATAAAAGAAAAAATGTTACTATGTAAAAGACTTTCTGACTTTCTTCTCATCTTTACTTTATTGATTAATCACTGGATAAATTTACCTCTTCAGGCCTCTAAAGTATTCAAATAAAACAAATCTGGAAGGAATAATCACTGTTTGGTTGAACTGCTCCAAACTGTAAACAGATGCAAACTGATGAGGGGTCACAAGAAGTCACTGCTTTGTTTTAAGGGCTCACAGGCCAAAAAGGTTGGAAACCAGTGGTTTAAATGGTTAAAATCTCCAGAAACACTTGTAATATAGAAAGAAGGGTTTTTTTTCCAGCTTTTAACCTTCATCAGGGTCGAGGGAAAAGTTTAGGAGCACTTGACCAATATGACATTTGATTCATGACCTTTTGTTCATGTCATTCAGTTGTCCAGCTTGTTTTTTTTTTTTTTTTTAACGTCCTGTTTTCTTAATCTTAAATGTTTTCTGTTTATTCCCTCTCTCATTTTCCATGATTTGCTTCCATAAATGTATATTGCACATAGTTTATGAGAAGTTCCATTTTACATATCCATATGTAGGTTGGTTATTGAGGACTGACAGATGTGGGACCTTTGCCAAACATTTTTTATATTTTTTTCCTGTACAACTAATAGTCAACACCAAATAAAGACATTATTAATATTAGATGATCGCCTCCAAAATGATCAAATGGAGTTTTGCTTTTTTTTTTTTTTTTGATTACAGGTACGAACACTGTTTGTCAGTGGCCTCCCAGTCGATATCAAACCACGGGAACTTTACCTTCTCTTCAGACCTTTTAAGGTAAGTTATAACATGATAGGATTTCTAAGGAAAGAGGGTGTTATATGTTGTACAGATTGTAAAGCCATGTAAGGAGGGCAGATAGGTGATTTGTGGTGTGTATATACTGTAAAATGAAAGACTTCTCACCCTCTTTTTTTTTTTTTTTTTTTTTTTTTTTTTTTTAAAAGTAAAGCAAAGGGTAGCTGCTGTGTGCCAGGTGCTGGAAAAGTCATGGAGAGTGCTTCAAAAAGGATTATCTGCACACAAAGGAAGACCTTTTTGGAGACGTAATGTTTCATTAAAGTATGAGAAAGCAATTGTAATCCAGTGCAGGTTTTTTTTTTTTTTAAGTTACTTTTTATACTGTTTCCAGATTGAATCAATCTGTAGCGTTTGATTCTTCAGCTCATACAGTAGAGCGTTTATCAGAGTCCTTCTTGTATGTAGTTAAAATCAAACAATCCCCCCGTTAATAGAAGTCCAGATATTTGCATATATGGAAATGAGGCCACATCATTGTTCGTCCTCGGCTCTGTCTTTGACTGGAGCCCAGTTCCATAAACACCCCTCCCACCCGTGTCCTAACTAACCAAATTGGAAGTGGTATCCCTCGCACATGGATGATCTTGTGGTATGTGTAAATGAGTAGCCCTCACGATTGGCCAACCAACCCTCTCCGTGACCCAGCTCAGCCACCGTGTAGGGAAATTTTATTTCATTCTCGTAACATTCAGTCATTGTGAAACCACTGAAATGTTTTGTTTTCTTAAGGCAAAGTAACAGTTTTTATTTCATGGCCTCTGCCTACACAGTAGGCAAACGCGGCACAGATTGTGTGCAAATAGCGTTAAATCTGATTAATTTAGGGTTTACATGCACTTCAGATACCCTCCGAAACTTAAAATCTTCTCACTTTACAAGAACATTACAAGAGAAACCAGTTTAATGTTGACTGGATTCTACCTGTTTTTTCTGTTCTTATTGAAGCTAAATCTGGTTTGGATTGTTGCTAAGGATTTATCACAGCCAGTGAAAGTTGTTTAATTTTCCATGGCTGTAAATCAGGATCAGTAGAGATCCCATCTATCAATACTCTGGTCAGGCAAAATTCCCCTTCATTTCTCAGGAATTTGCTCGTGCTTAAACCAACCCCTGTGCTGTTCTTAACTTGTTTTGAAACCAGTGTCTTTATTTGGAAGTCATGCTTAATCTTAATAAACCAGAAAAAGAATCCCCCACATATCTGATAACATGTGCCCACCTCTTAAAT